>OY970829.1:14673445-15398445 GCA_963853835.1 Calendula officinalis | reverse complement strand
TCAAACCTTGTATAAACACTTAACATACCATTTAACACCATAAACACCAACCAAAACTCAAGAACACGTAAACCTTAATTTATCAACTATCATGGAATCGAAAATAAACACATATAGGTTGAAGCTTACCTCAAGAGCTTTCCAAAAACGTGTTCGGATTAAAGATTGGACAAGAAACTAGCTATGGATCTTCAAGATAAGCTCAAGAACACAAATGGGTTTCTAGAGAGATGTTAGAGAGAGAGGAGGGAGACGTGAGGGAGAGAGAGAGATAGAATGAAGAGGATGGGGCTTTCCCCATCAATAATACCGTCCAAAAAGGGGGGTGGGGCCCACTTGCGACTTTTTTTCATCTTTTAAACAAATACAATACAAAAGTCCCTTTCGTAGTTAATTTATTTAAAATACCAAACGGGCTCCAATTTTAAAAACGAAAGTATTTCTGGAGACGATATTAAAAGGAGAATCCAAAGATATAAAAATCACATTTTCATTTAAACATTTCAGAAAACAGATATTTTAATCCCTTGATTAAAATATCACAAAAGGACAAAAAGGTCAAACGATTCATTTAACACTTAATCAATTTATTCCACATATGATCAAATAGATATTTTCAAATATCGAAATATACCTAAAACATCTAGGCCAGTTTTAGGATGTTACAACTCTACCCTCCTTAAAAAGGATTCCGTCCCCGCAATCCAACAACAATATTCAATTAGCAAGTATTAGTCACAATACGTTTACGACTCTAATCCAATCAATTTCATACATACCTGCTCAAATAAAATTACATTCAATTTGTCATACACTTCATAGTATAATTAGCAATTCCAACTTTTCAAATTATGTTCCCGCAAAACATCGCCATTTCAATTAACAATCAATTCATTTTTGTAGTCTGTACTTACTCCAAATAATCTCATTACTCAAATAGCATTTACCATTCATAACAAGTTAGCATTCTTCATGCCATAACAGTTAATCAACTAGCATAAGTTACAACATCATTTCCATACACAAGATCACACAATTATTTCAAGTCTCAATTATCTACTCATTTTCTTCTTTATTCTATCAAAATTTACAATTTTGCACAATTTAACTCGTTAAACGACCCACAATTTTAAGAATTTCCAATTCAAAATTACCGGTCTTAATCATTTAATTCTCAAAACTACCCTTTCATAACATAAAGTCACATCAATTTTGCATACTAAGCACAACGGGTCAAAAACAAGCAATTCTTCGTGACACTAACCAAGTCCCTAGTTAAACATACTTCTAACAATCATATGATATTCCAAGCTTAATTGGCCCTATTACACGGGGGACACAATTTCATAAAGTCAAGTTGCACGTTTTGACAAAACTAGTCACAGTTTACACAATTCAAGTCTACCCCACATATTTCATTACAATCATGGCAATACAAATAGCAATATCTTTTATACCAAATTAGCCATACTCGCGACCTAACGGGTCAAAACAAGTTTTATTATCCAAAAATTGTTTTATTACGTCCATAACATGTTAAAGTTTTTAACAAAACCAACTTATACAATTAACAACGATTATCATTATAATCAAGGTCTAGCAACTAAATGCATCCAATCAAGACTTGACACTAATTACCTTTAACGGTTCAACATTGAGAAATTTATCATAACCATTTCGAACATGCAATTCACAGTTCATTAACATGTCAAACTCATGTGATGACTAATAAGCATTTTCAATTACATGTCAACTTTTACTTAGACTTCAAGTCAACCATTCACAATTCAACTAGTCCTTAACTCTTACCTATTAACTTCCAAATAACATGATACTTTTCGTCAATTCAATTCAAAATTAAGCATAAACCACCTTTATTGCAATCAATAAGACATCATCATCACCTTGAGTAATTTCAAAATTACCAATTCAAACTATGATCAATTTTATTAACATATATCATTTCAATATAATCATCTAACTCTAAACACTAGATTTACGTATAAATCACATTTTCAAACTCTTCTCAAATAACTTCATAATCAATGCAAATCATTTGACAGTCTCTTGTATCTTCAACTATTTCTATCACAAGTCAATTCAGAATAATCCACACATACAGTTCATTAGTCACTTTTCAGAATCCAAATTCAACATAGAAAACCAATCAGGTTTGCATCATAACATTTCTGATTCTCACTATACAAGTCACTATATGTGACCCGACGGGTCACAACAAAATTCCACTTTTCACATAACAAACACTAGTCCTACTTGGACTATTCAATTCACGTATACAATTCTATTCATTTTCATTACAAGCATCACCTTCACGAAGTTTACAATAATTACTATTATACTCCATTTGATCCATGGTCACATATGTTGTGACCGAAACCGACATACAACCGATTCTCTTCGCTTCTCCTAGAGTGAAGGAACAAACAAACAGTTACAATCAACATGTCATCAATTTGCACAATATGAAAACAAGCAATTTTAACCACCGAGACACTATATGTGTCCCGACAAACAAGAAAAGATTCAATCTTCTATAACATTTATTCATAACTTCATATAACTAGACTAATCCATACATCATATCACCCTAAACTTAGTCCAAGTTTCAATAAAAGAAACATGTAAACATACATCACTTATATCTACAAAACTCCTGACACATAAGATGTATCTCAAATCAACAAGCAATCAATTATTCTAATTCGAGTGACATAACACACCACGGGTAAGCAGTTCAGTTCATCACAACATTTCACAAGTCCTTAACTAAGCAATCTTCTCAATTAACAATTCTACATAAACACAAGTATTGAGTTTATAAAAACATACCGAGCTATCACTGTCAGTGACATCAGCACTCTTTCTTTTCCTTTCTACAGTTGATGGAGATTCCCCGAACACCACCTCACTTGACCCATAATCCACTTTCTTTCCAACAGGGCATTTACTCCTTTCGTGTCCCTTACTTTGACAGTTCCAACACACATCCCGTGGAAGCTTGCAATCCTTACCCTCGTGTCCTAGTTGACCACAACTCTTGCATTTCATGGTCTGAACAGTGCAAGTCCCAAAATGAGCGGACTTACATTTACGACACCATGGCTTCTTTTGACCTGATCTACGAACAGTCTGTTTACGACTCATGTTTCCCGGTGGTTTATAGGCACCTTGGTACCCTAACTCTAGAGGTGACGGGATTCCCAAGTGTGGGTATGGGTAAAGTCCCTGAGGTGGTAGTGGGTGATTTATCTGAGGTGGAGAGTGTTGGTTCATTTGTGGCGGAAATGGATAATTTGCTAGTGGTTGTGTTGAAGGGAGAGTAAGAAGCAATGGGGCGAGGATCGAGGGTGTCATTCCTTTGATTAGTCGTTGTTGTTGTTGTACCTGATTTCTCAACTCTTGCACTTCATTTTCCAACGCCTTTATATGTGCTTCACGGTCAGTCTCCACATTGTTACTTGGGGTAGCAACTTTTTCTGGGGTCAAGGGGGTCGGGTTCTCTATATCCGTCATATCTGTAGCAAAACACAACATCTCACGAAACCTTAATTTAAATCGTTAGTAACTACATACTAACTATAAACTAGCTTCATTCACCGTTGCTCTAATCCCGCTCGTACGGAATGCTTGACCAAACTTGAGCCACGATTTGGGAATGGAACACCGACCCCGTGTATCCATCGCCAAACCGAAGCTCTGATACCAAGTTGTAACACCGCAAAATTTAGGAAGCGTTTTTTTTTTTTAAATGCCCGAAGGCGATTAGGTTATCCTCTAGGTTAGTTTAGTTTAGTTTAGTTTACAAACAAGGTCCCACAATGAGCTTCCAAAATAAACATTACTTTAACAATACAAAACGGTGTCACTTAAGCGACATGGCTCATTTTTTAAAAACATAATAAACTGAGCTTGGTTAATCATCCCGTCCAAAGCACCGATCATCTGAAAAGATTCAACGAGGGAGGGATTAGCACAAAGCTAAGTGAATGAATAAAATCTACAAATTCTGTAAAGCCCAACAAGCTAGCATAGACATCTCTACGATCTAAAAGCCACATAATCACATATCACTGTTTGTCCAAGAAGATCGGGGTCCTGCCGGAGCCTTAAACCATGGTCGGCCAAAACCACGGTAACCGATAGCGTTTCGTGACCAACACCCGGGCAACTCCCTCCCCTTGACCATGCAACAAATACAGTTGTAACGACCCGAAATTTGTAAATAAATAAAATATGTAAAAATATGATAATTATGGATAAATCATATAAAACATGTGGAAATTGGTTTCGTGTCGTTTGGACACCGAACGAGAAAGTTATGGGCGAAATCGGGTCAAGACACTTAATGAAAAGTGCAGCCTTGCTGCCGTTAGGAGTTCGCGACGCGAACTATTGTTCGCGATCGGGAACTAACTCCAGGGAGTTTGGCCATGGGTCGCTAAGTTTTCGCGATGGGGTTAACGATCGTTAAGTTGGCGTACGATTTGTGAAGTTAGCGACGCGAACTACTTCGCGTCGCGAAGTATGGACGTGCAGCAATAAAGACGGGTTTGAGCTCATTTATTGCAAAGTAAAACCCTAGTTTTCTCTCTTGGCGATTTTTGAGCATAGCAGCTGGTTTTGGTTGATTTCTTCACAAATACTTGGTAGATTTCACTCCTAGTGGAAGATTAAAGGTAAATCTTCACTCTTTCATCTTTGTAGCTCAAGATCTATGGATCTTGAAGCTAGGGTTTGAAACCCTAGTTCTTGGGTTGGTGATTAATGGTTAAATAAATGGTGTATACACTTAATAGATGGTGGATTAACAAGGGAATCAAGTGTATGGTTAAGATTTGTAAGAATCTTAAGGGTTGGTTAAACCTAGGGTTTGGTAATCACCATATTTGGGGAAAATGGTTTGATGGGTGTTATCTAGAGGTAGATGAACACATTGGTAGTAGTAATTGATGTTGATCATATTGTGATAATTGTATTAGGCTTTTGGTGAAGTCTTGGAAAGTTGATTGGATTGAGAAGCAAGAGTTTGGGTGTCAAGAACACGGTTGGAACATCTTATTGCTAAGGTGAGTACGTGTGGACTTTACTGAGTATATAGCCTATGAAATATATTTTTATTACTTGTGTTATGGTCTATTTGCTTAATTGTCTAGACTAGTGGTTGATAGTTATACCAATGATAGTATTGAACTAACTTGTTTGATGATAGACGTGATAGCCGAGAGCTAGATTGACATAACCATCGAGTTATGATATGGTGAGATGATGTGATGATTCGGGGGATCCCCGGTCATGAGGTATGGAATGGGGAGCATTTGGGCGGATCCCCATCGGCCCATTCCATGATAGTAGTCTTGCTAACTGGAAGTAGTCCGGCGAGTAAGGCAGGTATTGGTAGATTGGGCGATTCCCTCTTGCCTTTACCTTGAAGCTTGTTAACGCGGGGGATCCCCGTTTAATAAGTTAATGTGGTTCTAGTTGGTTGGGGATGTCCTGACAACTAGGTATGATTGCTAGGAAAGCAAGGTATTAGAGTCACAATAGGGTGACTAGATAGATGGGTGATAGCTTATGAGTTTGTTTGTTTGTTTGATTGTGATTCGGTTATTATTATTAACCTTGGGGTCTAAACCCATGTAGCTCACGAGACGTTTTTGTCTCACGTACTCCTTGTTTTGTTTTGCTATGTACTCAGGTTCGGGATCAAAGACTTAGGTACGCATGGATAGAGATGCGGGACCTAGAATAGAAGAGCACTAGATTGGATTTAGTTTTAGCTTGGTTATGATCTGTTTTGTAACACCTACTTTTATACTCTGATTTCGTACCAAGGTTTTTGTAAATCCGAATTGAGGATGTTCTTCTATTTATAAAATGTTTTATTTTGGCCGATTTTTTGTATTAAAATTTGAGGTGTTACAACTTGGTATCAGAGTTATAGTTTAAGTGAATTAGGTTGGATGACCATCCTAGTCTTAAACTGTAGCATTAGGAATATAAGATTCCTTAAGATCATAGGTTGACCTTGAGACTTTATATTAAGTTTAGGGTTGAACCTAGGGGACCGATGAATTTGATATGATTTTGGATATTGAGTCTTATGCGACTAATGGGTTGTACACAAGGTACTAAATGTTTAATGTCTTTCGTATAGTCTTGATCGAAAAAAAAAATGGTGAACACTCGTAGAAGTGGTAAAGCCCCGGAGGGCCGTGAGGAGGAAGTACCTCCTGTTGAGAGGGTGGATGAGCAAGAAAGTCAACCATCAATGCATCGGGTTGATGAATCGGAGGTCGGAGCTAATAAAACTCCGGTGACCATGGCGGATCTCCAAACTATTATCGACCAAATCAAGGGAACGGTGGCCGAGGAAGTGCACCGAATTATTGGAGACCGTGAAAGGTCGGGTGGAGACCGTGAATCCGAAGCTAAATCGGAAGAGAGAACCGGGGGTAGTGGCACCGGGGAAGGAAAGTCCTCCACGGGTGGCCAAAGTGATGCTAGGGCTAGGCCCGTTGTGAAAGAAGGTTGCTCGTTTAAATCCTTCATGGCTTGTAAGCCAAATGTGTACTCGGGTAGTTCGGACCCGAAGATAACGATGAGGTGGATCCGGGAAACCGAGAGAGTTATCGGTAGTAGCAAGTGTAGGGATGCCGATATGGTGACGTATGCGTCACAATTGTTAAAAGAAGATGCCATGGTTTGGTGGGATATTGTTTATGAGACCCTCGGAAAGGAGGTGGTTGAAAAGATGTCGTGGGATGAGTTCACCACGAGGTTGAAAAAGACGTTTTGTCCCGAGAGGGATTTGGAGAAAATGCACGAGAAGTTCGTGACCCTCAAAAAGGGTGATATGTCGATTGAAGAATACTCGAGAGAGTTCATGGGATTGCTCCCGTTTGTTGCTAAAACCTACTCGGATGAGAGGTTGAGGGTGGTCCGGTATGCTAGTGGGCTACCGTGGGACTACCAATTGGAGGTGAAGAGGGCGGTTTCACTAGATGAAGCTATTAGTGCCGCCCGGAGTGTGGAGGAAGTAAATGAGGCACGTGTTGCCGAAAGGGCCCATGTGGGCGAAAAGAGAAAAGCCGAGAGTGGCTCGGGTACTTATAAGAAGGGGAAGTTCACATCGAGCTTCTCTAAGCAAGGTAGTGTTGGTTCATGCAAGAAGTGCGGGAAGACTCATGCCGGCGTGTGCCGAGGGGAGTCGAAAACTTGTTACAATTGTGGAAAGCCGGGGCATATGGCCCGAGAATGCAAGTCTAAATCTTTGGCCGAGATCGAGTGTTTCTCGTGCCACGAGAAGGGGCACTATAGCAATGTGTGCCCAAAGAAGGGAATCGAGTCGATGGTGTCCACGGCTCAAAAGAAAGTGGAGCCGGCAAAGGTGAAGGGGCGGTCCTTCCAACTTACTCGGGAGGAGGCGAAGGAGGCACACGATGTGGTGTCAGGTATTCTATTCATTAACTCCTTGCCAACTCATATTTTATTTGATTCGGGTTCTAATTATTCGTTTGTGTCCTATGAGTTCGGTTGTAAATTGAATGTGCCGTCCGAAATGTTAGATGAGGTTTATGAGATAGAAGTAGCCGATGGAAAAACGTCTATGGTTGAATGTATTTATAGAAATTGTGAAATAGAAATAGACGGTAGAAAGTTTAAGGTGGATTTGTTGCCCATGGGAATTAGGGCGTTTGATGTGGTTATCGGTATGGATTGGTTGGGTATGCACCAAGCTAAGATTTTGTGTGGAAAGAAAATTGTGTCGATTAGGACACCCGAGAATGAGAAAGTGTATGTGTATGGGGAGAAATGACATCACATGCCTAATGTGATTACCGCTATTAAGGCGAGGAAAAGTATATCGAAAGGTTGTGCATCGTTTATTGCATATGTATTAGATGGCCGAAAAGAAAAGAAGACAATGGATGGTGTAAAAATTATTCGGGAATTCCCCGAGGTATTTCCCGATGACTTGCCCAGTTTGCCACCGGAGAGACAAGTCGAATTCAAAATCGATTTAGTGCCGGGGGCGACGCCGATTGCTCGTGCTCCCTATCGTTTAGCTCCCACCGAGATGCGGGAATTGATGACCCAATTGCAAGAATTGTTAGATAAAGGTTTTATTCGTCCGAGTTCGTCACCGTGGGGTGCACCGGTGTTATTTGTTAAAAAGAAAGACGGTTCGATGAGAATGTGTATCGACTACCGAGAGTTGAACAAGGTAACTATTAAGAACCGTTACCCGTTGCCGAGAATTGACGACTTATTCGATCAATTGCAAGGTGCAAGTTATTTCTCGAAGATTGATTTGAGGTCGGGTTATCACCAAGTTCGGGTGAAAGAAGGCGACACCGAGAAGACGGCTTTTCGTACACGTTATGGTCATTATGAATTCCTAGTGATGCCGTTTGGTCTTACAAACGCGCCGGCTATTTTTATGGATTTGATGAATCGGGTTTGTAAACCGTTTCTTGATAAGTTTTTGATCGTGTTTATTGACGACATTTTGATTTATTCAAAAACCGAAGAAGAACACGAAGGTCATTTGAGGCTCGTTCTAGACGTGTTGAAACGGGAGAAGTTGTATGCAAAATTTTCAAAGTGTGAATTTTGGTTGCGGGAAGTACAATTCTTAGGTCACGTGGTGACGTGTGATGGTATTAAGGTTGATCCGTCCAAGATTGAAGCGGTATCAAATTGGGAGCCTCCGAGGACTCCTGCCGAGGTTAGAAGTTTTCTTGGATTAGCCGGTTATTACCGAAGATTTATACAAGATTTCTCGAGAATCGCAATTCCACTCACGAAGTTAACGAGAAAAAGTGAGAAGTTTGTGTGGGAGAAGAAGCAAGAAGAGGCGTTTAAATTGTTAAAAGAAAAGTTATGTAACGCACCGCTCCTTACGTTACCGGATGGTATGGAAGATTTTGTGGTTTATATTGATGCTTCGAATCTAGGGCTCGGTTGTGTGTTGATGCAAAGAGTTAAAGTGATCGCGTATGCCTCGCGACAATTGAAGAATGCGGAATTACGGTACACGACACACGACTTGGAATTGGCGGCGATTATATTTGCCTTAAAATTGTGGAGACATTATTTGTATGGTACTCGGTGTACGTTGTACACGGATCACAAAAGTCTACAATACGTGTTTACTCAAAAAGACCTAAATATGCGACAAAGAAGGTGGATCGAGTTGATAGCCGACTACGATTGTGAAATTGTGTATCACGCGGGTAAGGCGAATGTGGTGGCCGACGCCTTGAGCCGAAAAGTTTATGAAAAACCGAACCGAGGAATTTTATCACGTATATAAGTCGTCTCGAGTATTATCGAAAGGATCAAGAATGCCTAACGAGAGGTTATGGGAAAAGACGAGTTAAGACAAGAACGGTTAGGTAAGAACCAACATTTTCTCGAAAATGCACAAGGGTTGAAGACCATAGGCGGTCGTATTTGGGTTCCTAAGTTCGGTGGTATCCGAAAAGAGTTGTTATATGATGTGCACAAGTCGAAGTATTCGATTCACCCGGGAAGTACGAAGACGTATCAAGATATGAAACGGGTTTATTGGTGGCCCGGAATGAAAACGAGAGTGGCCAAGTATATTTCTAAGTGTGCCACGTGTGCACAAGTGAAAGCCGAGCATCAAGTACCGTATGGGGTAGCTCAATCATTGGTGGTGCCGGCCGGGAAGTGGGAAGATATAACTATGGATTTCATAGTGGGTTTACCGAAGACGAGTAGAGGTCACGATGCCATTTGGGTCATAGTTGACCGGTTGACCAAAAGTGCGTTATTTCTAGCAATTCGGGAAACATTACCACTTGAGAAATTGGCTAAGTTGTATGTTGATGAGGTGGTTCGACTCCACGGGGTTCCGTTATCGATTGTGTCCGATAGAGACGCGAGGTTTACCTCGAGATTTTGGCGATCTTTACAAGAAGAATTGGGTACAAAGTTGCGGTTGAGCACGGCTTATCACCCGCAAACCGACGGTCAAAGTGAAAGAACAATTCAAACGGTCGAAGATATGTTGAGATCGTGCGTGCTAGATTTCGGTGGTAAATGGGATGAACATTTACCGTTAGTCGAGTTCTCGTATAATAATAGTTATCACTCGACTATCAAGATGCCGCCTTATGAGGCGTTATATGGTAGAAAATGTAGAACTCCATCCTGCTGGTTGGAAGCGGGAGAAACGAAACTCACGGGTCCCGAGATCGTGAGAGTGACAAATGAAAAGATCGGTGTTATTCAAACCAACATGAAAGTCGCCCAAGATAGACAACGAAGTTATTCGGGTTTGAAGAAAAGGCCATACGACTTGGATGTCGGTGATATGGTCATGTTGAAAGTGTCACCTTGGAAAGGTGTGATGCGGTTTGGTAAAAAGGGAAAGTTAAGTCCAAGGTATGTTGGACCGTTTAAAATATTGAAACGGGTCGGGCTTCAAGCTTTTAAGTTGGAACTTCCACCCGGGCTTCAAGGTGTGCATGACACCTTTCACGTGAGTTATTTGAAGAAGTTTATCGGGGAAGTTGAAAATATTATTCCATTGCAAGAGTTGCGGGTTGACGGCCCGAACCGGTTGATTGAGGAGCCCGAGGCTATATTAGAAACGAAAACAAAGAAGCTCCGGAATAAGGAGATCGAGTTGGTGTTGGTCAAGTGGAAGCATTCACTTGGGCCGAATTTGACTTGGGAAGTCAAGGACGAGATTCGGAAGAGGTACCCGGATTTCGTGAACTATGATGAGATTCCGAGGACGGAATCTTCTTAAGGGGTAGATAGTTGTAACGACCCGAAATTTGTAAATAAATAAAATATGTAAAAATATGATAATTATGGATAAATCATATAAAACATGTGGAAATTAGTTTCGTGTCGTTTGGACACCGAACGAGAAAGTTATGGGCGAAATCGGGTCAAGACACTTAATGAAAAGTGCAGCCTTGCTGCCGTTAGGAGTTCGCGATCGGGAACTAACTCCAGGGAGTTTGGCCAAGGGTCGCTAAGTTTTCGCGATGGGGTTAACGATCGTTAAGTTGGCGTACAATTTGTGAAGTTAGCGACGCGAACTACTTCGCGTCGCGAAGTATGGACGTGCAGCATTAAAGACGGGTTTGAGCTCATTTATTGCAAAGTAAAACCCTAGTTTTCTCTCTTGGCGATTTTTGAGCATAGCAGCTGGTTTTGGTTGATTTCTTCACAAATCCTTGGTAGATTTCACTCCTAGTGGAAGATTAAAGGTAAATCTTCACTCTTTCATCTTTGTAGCTCAAGATCTATGGATCTTGAAGCTAGGGTTTGAAACCCTAGTTCTTGGGTTGGTGATTAATGGTTAAATAAATGGTGTATACACTTAATAGATGGTGGATTAACAAGGGAATCAAGTGTATGGTTAAGATTTGTAAGAATCTTAAGGGTTGGTTAAACCTAGGGTTTGGTAATCACCATATTTGGGGAAAATGGTTTGATGGGTGTTATCTAGAGGTAGATGAACACATTGGTAGTAGTAATTGATGTTGATCATATTGTGATAATTGTATTAGGCTTTTGGTGAAGTCTTGGAAAGTTGATTGGATTGAGAAGCAAGAGTTTGGGTGTCAAGAACACGGTTGGAACATCTTATTGCTAAGGTGAGTACGTGTGGACTTTACTGAGTACATAGCCTATGAAATATATTTTTATTACTTATGTTATGGTCTATTTGCTTAATTGTGTAGACTAGTGGTTGATAGTTAGTTATACCAATGATAGTATTGAACTAACTTGTTTGATGATAGACGTGATAGCCGAGAGCTAGATTGACATAACCATCGAGTTATGATATGGTGAGATGATGTGATGATTCGGGGGATCCCCGGTCATGAGGTATGGAATGGGGAGCATTTGGGCGGATCCCCATCGGCCCATTCCATGATAGTAGTCTTGCTAACTGGAAGTAGTACGGCGAGTAAGGCAGGTATTGGTAGATTGGGCGATTCCCTCTTGCCTTTACCTTGAAGCTTGTTAACGCGGGGGATCCTCTGTTAATAAGTTAATGTGGTTCTAGTTGGTTGGGGATGTCCTGACAACTAGGTATGATTGCTAGGAAAGCAAGGTATTAGAGTCACAATAGGGTGACTAGATAGATGGGTGATAGCTTATGAGTTTGTTTGTTTGTTTGATTGTGATTCGGTTATTATTATTAACCTTGGGGTCTAAACCCATGTAGCTCACGAGACGTTTTTGTCTCACGTACTCCTTGTTTTGTTTTGCTATGTACTCAGGTTCGGGATCAAAGACTTAGGTACGCATGGATAGAGATGCGAGACCTAGAATAGAAGAGCACTAGATTGGATTTAGTCTTAGCTTGGTTATGATCTGTTTTGTAACACCTACTTTTATACTCTGATTTCATACCAAGGTTTTTGTAAATCCGAATTGAGAATGTTCTTCTATTTATAAAATGTTTTATTTTGGCCGATTTTTGGTATTAAAATTTGAGGTGTTACATACAGGTAAGGTCGGATACCCTTTAGTCGACACCCGATGCCCAGCGCACCGACTTCTCGGAACCCGGTTGCCCACTTACCGAGTAGTTGCTACCAATCAAGCAAAGTCACTTCACATTGTGCACATAACCTATTTGACTCAACACTAGCAAATAGGTACCAAACTAGCAAGCAAGATACGAAATTTATATCGAAAAAATCATTGCAACTGAGTTCCCATCGTGAACTCGAGTTCGCGTCGCTAACTCATGTTCGCGTTCGGGAACTCAGTCGCGAAGTGTTCACGATCAACACCATAAATTCCCTGTCTCGAGTTCGCGTTTCGCGAACCCTAGTTCGCGTCGCGAACTCCCTGAAGCTGGCACATTTCCTGCATTTTCAACAAGCATGCATATACCAAACTAATTGTAACCAAACACAAGTTGGAGGTTAAATCCACTCACCGTTACTTCCACTTGTCGAACTCAGAGGTCTAATGTTTCTGAGTCACGATCCCGATTCCTGTACACCAAAGGAATACCGAATTAGTATATAATTCCACCAAATTATAAACAAGGTTAAATATACATTTAACACTAACACTTGCACTAACTAAATAGCCAAACACTTAAACCATCATATGAACATGCCATGATCATTTACACTTACACAACAAGTCAACTAGTCATTTTGCAAGTCTTGCATTCAAACGGGTCAAACCGGGTTATTAAACAATAATACATCCTACAATTGTAAACATAACATCAACTTGCAATTCACCAAATGTTACCAATAACATTGCTAATCACATAATCCTAACCAAATACTTACATTTTCACAATCCAAGTTATTTTAAGTCATTTTACCACCAAATGGCCCAAACGGGTCAAAACAACATTTTTACTTCAACACTTTCAAGCACAACTATAATTGCTATAATCATACCATTTAACAATTAATAACTAGCTAGTTATTTTAACAAGATCAAAACTCCATCCTAGATCATTATTAACCACCAATTTCACTAGTTCATGAAATCTCCCAATAACCATCCAAACACCACCCAAGCTCAATCATTTAGCACACATCCATCACAACTAACAAGTCATAATCAATTAAACAATTCATCAAGTTCATGACAACCAAAAAGCCAAGAATTTTACTTCTAAATTTCCTAGTTCATCTTTTCACCCAATTAGCCAAACACTGGTTAGTTTACTTATCAAAATCCACCAATACTTGGTTTTAAACATACAAAACTTACCAAACATGTTTCCTTAACATAATAAACAATTCCAAGCATTCAAACCACAAGAAATCCAAGGTTTGTCAAAACCCACATAACCTACTTTTAAGATAAACACCCTAACTTGTACATCTTGCTAAAATAGTTGTACCTTATGCTAAAATACTTGTACCCATACAACAAAACATGTCAAACCTTGTATAAACACTTAACATACCATTTAACACCATAAACACCAACCAAAACTCAAGAACACATAAACCCTAATTTATTAACTATCATGGAATCGAAAATAAACACATATAGGTTGAAGCTTACCTCAAGAGCTTTCCAAAAACATGTTCGGATTAAAGATTGGACAAGAAACTAGCTATGGATCTTCAAGATAAGCTCAAGAACACAAATGGGTTTCTAGAGAGATGTTAGAGAGAGAGGAGGGAGACGTGAGGGAGAGAGAGAGATAGAATGAAGAGGATGGGGCTTTCCCCATCAATAATACCGTCCAAAAAGGGGGGTGGGGCCCACTTGAGATTTTTTTTCATCTTTAAAACAAATACAATACAAAAGTCCCTTTCGTAGTTAATTTATTTAAAATACCAAACGGGCTCCAATTTTAAAAACGAAAGTATTTCTGGAGACGATATTAAAAGGAGAATCCAAAGATATAAAAATCACATTTTCATTTAAACATTTCAGAAAACAGATATTTTAATCCCTTGATTAAAATATCACAAAAGGACAAAAAGGTCAAACGATTCATTTAACACTTAATCAATTTATTACACATATGGTCAAATAGATATTTTCAAATATCGAAATATACCTAAAACATCTAGGCCAGTTTTAGGATGTTACATCCGGACCCTATATATATATATATATATATATATATATATATATATATATATATATATATATATATATATATATATATATATATATATATATACATACATATGTACGTACATATGTATACGTACATACATACATACATACACACACACATACATACATAAACATACACATGCATAAATATACACATTCGTACGTACATACATACATACATACATACATACATATGTACGTACCTACATACACATACACATACATACATGCATACATATGTACGTAAATACATACATACATACACACATATATAAATAAACATACACATACATACATATACACATTCGTACGTACGTACTTACATACATACACACACATACATACATACACATACATAAATACATACATACACACACATATATACATACATACATACATACATACATACATACATACATACATACATACACACACATACATACATACATATATACATAGTTACATACGTATATACATACATACACACACATACATACATACTTACATACGTATATACATACAAAGACGTGTATAATATTCATGTTTATACATATATTTGTGTTAACCAAGCAACATCAATAGGCAAAGGAATACTAAGGAATGCTCATAGTATTCCTTAGTATTCCCTTTACCTTTCTCTTTCCCTTTCCCATTCCTTAGTTTGAACCAAGCGCCCCTAAGAAGTTTTCATCCAACCTAATCCATATTCCATGCTCCAATCCATTTTATACAACTTTAAATTTGATAAAAACTAGCAGGTATTACCCCGCGGGGGTTTCATACAAAACACGATTATAAATTGTTGTAGTAGTTGAGCCATTGACAACTATTTGTAATTTAATCTTTTAGGATGCTACCTGTTGATAGGACAATAGTCTCCTCCGAGAACAATAATTCCACCAGACTTCTGCCAATCGAAAGTGAAGGAAAAATCCAACCAATAACCAACTGTTGTTCTCTGATGCTTGCTCTATAGCAATTTAAAATAATCAAATAAAGTAATCAGTAATGATGATGAGTAATTTGAACAAACAACTTTCATTAATCAACATAACTTTAAACACAATCAAAGCAATTCAAAGATTTTCAATTTATAAAACATGGTAAATAAAATTAGATTACTATCGAAATAGAACATCATTTAAGATACCTTATAATAACCCTGCATGATTATTGGTCGCCAAGATCCTGTTGAACCAACAGGAAGGTCTTGACCCATTTCATCATCTACAATTTTTATTTATGTATGTCGAATTGAATGCCTAACTGACCAAAGAACCTTCAAATGTGACGTTTATAATTTCATATTTCCAGTGGTCACATGTGGATTGATATATTACATTACAAACTGGTCTTGTAGCCAGAGGAGATGATTCTTTTAATCCATGCTTCAACCTGATAATATATGTAAGAGTAAATTACATAAATAGTCCATATAGCCTGTTTGAAATTCACCCTTTGGCATTTTTATTACAAAGATAATTTCTATATGGGTAGGGACTACAATTCCTTCTGGGAACTATAATTAACTCGAAGATCTGAATCCCCAAATTCGAGAAAGTCAGCGAAAGTGAAGGTGACCTGAAATCGTTGGATGAAGCAGCTGAATCGAAAATAACCCATTTCAAAAGTAAGAAACCCCAAACGTTTCAAGTAAACAAAACTTAAATTAAAATTAAAAATTGCAACCGAAATAAGAGACTATATATATCATCTACATCTACGGTAGTAACAAAAATTTCTCTAGTTTGTCATAATCCATTCATACATAAAGTTGTTGGCCCAAATAAAAAAGTTACAATCTGGAATATTGAAGATGGAGCATGAATCAAGATATCGTACCTCAAAAGCTAATCACAATCAAAGTCTTAAATTTTACACCATAGAAGAAGTCGAGTGGATTAATTTGAAGAAATAACGTCCTGTTAAAAAGAAAAAAAAAACCCAAATTTTGAAAAGGAAATATCAGAAAGGAAAAGATTACCCGACATCAAAATGGAAACTTCAAAGTTCAGAAAGGAAAAGATTTATGTAATAACCTGAAGAAGCAGCTGAATCAAGAAGAGTCCTAATTGAAATGTAAGAAACTGGTAAGAACGAAGCTTACCTTGTAAGAAGGGTGTAGGTATGGCAAAGGTTGGATGATTAACAGGTGTTTCTAGTAGATGCAGATGTCAAAGAACGATACGTAAACAGAAGAGGGTGAGAAATCAAGAATCTTGAAGAGGGTGGAGGAGGAATTTAGGGTTGATTTGAGCGAAATTGTGTGTTTGGGTGGGTTTAGAAATGTTAGATGTGTTTATGATTGAAACTGGAATTGGATGAAACGCAATTTGATTTTGGGGTTAATTATGAAATTGAATGTGAGAGTGATGATCCTGAGAAAGTGAAATTGAAGCTTGAAGATTTGCTTAACCGAAATGCGATTAGGTTTTCTTATTCGAAAATGAACAAATTTGCAAGCAGGAACGATGCCAGAAAGCTGAATCAAGTAAGAATAATTAATTCTTATAACTTGAATTAATCTTATTTTGTACCAACTTTCTTTGAGTTTTTAGCAAAAAAAAATAATAATAATAAAACAAAAATCTTTGATTGGAAGCTGGATCTCGAGCTTCGATTTGGAAAAATAAAACCTAAATAATTAGAACTAGAAGATGACTGTATAGTTAATTCGCGGTTTTCATTCTGTCTTTAGTGTTATATGATGGACTTCCGATTTGATTTTAATTGTATTTTAAAAGCTATTTTGTTTATGCAAAATGTATAAATCAATGAAAACTTTTTGATTTATTTTATGTTAAAGATTTTATGATTTAATATAGGAGTATATTAGTAAAATCAAGATGAGCCTTAAGTACTTTATCATGTAGTAGACATTAGGGATGTGTTTGGTTTTGGAACCGTTTTGGAACCGTATCGAAACCGAAAAATACGAAAAACAAAAACTGAGAACTGATTCAAAATAATGGTTCCGGTTTGGTTCGGTTATTCCTGGTTTACCATCAGCTAGAACCGAAACCTATATTATCAACATAAATATATCCTGATTTACCATCAGCTAGAATCAAAACCTATATTATCAACATAAAATACATTTGAGTTAGACTTAAAGTAGTCAAATTCAGGATATAAAACCTAAAAAACTAAATCGAACCGGACTGTAACCGGAAAACCGAGAAACGGAAAAAAGAACAAAAAAGGAACCGAGGCATAACTTAAGAAAGCAAATGAAGAATTGTAGAGGAGAAAGATTTAAAGTGTGATAAAATAAGTTATTTGGTTGTGTGTTTATAGAGTGTTTTGGGGTAAAAATTTAATTTTTAAAATTTCGACTAGATTCATCAAAATTTGACCATTGCCATCAAAAAAATATCTCTTTTCTTATGGCTCGTTTTTATACAAAAGTTACCAAACATATCACGACACATGGCCTTCTTCTGAACAATATCGCGATTATATACTTTTGTATGGTGTTTAAGATAAGAAAATATAAATTGACAATTTCACCCTTGTTTAAAGATTCAGATAAAGAATCAACAACTCGAAACTTGTTTATTATTACTCCTAAAAGATGCCTAAATTTGTCATTTCTCACTTCCCCAATGTGCTTGATGTTAGAGTTGCCAATCGGGTTGGGTTTAGGTTAGTGGGTTTAGCCGTTTAGGTTACCAGGTACGGATTGGTAGATTGGAATCAGTCAATGTAAACATTATTATTTAAGTTTGGGTCAGAAAAAACCAACCCTAATCTGGACTATTTATACCATGTTAACTCAGACTTAAGCCATCTGACTCATATAATTTATCACGTTGGTGGGTCAGATGTGTTAGCGGGTCACAACGAGGTTGTGGTCAGAAATAAAAAATAGACCCAAATGCAATGTTAATCGTAAGAAGCTGAAATGTCAAACATAGATGTGAAGATGTTTTAAGCGGGTATTAGGGATTTTTATAATATTTTAAATCATTTAAAAAAGCAATATAAAAGTAGATGAGTTGGTGGGTCGACCTGTATATATATATAAGTCAACTTGAACCCGACCCAATTTATAAACATGTTGGATAAGTCGATTTGTTTTTTACACGAACTCATTTAATGTCAACAGAAACCTGATTATTTCCGTGTCAAGTTCGTATCGGATTGCGGGTCTTGTCACCGCGCGCCCCTAGTTGATGTATATCTATCTGTGCTATATATAAACTTAAGAATAGACTTTATTTTACAACTTCAAGTTTATCAATCTGTTGTAGATTTAACAATTTATATTTTAATTGAACTCATAGTTTTTCTTATCTTTTTGTGTCCAACAAACTGTAGGCATTGAATTGTTTTTGTTTTCCTTCATAACTTTCAAGATAAGCAATCGCCATCCCTACATAAGTGGAGAGGTCTCGAAAACGCCTTCAGATCCCTACATAAGTGGAGAGGTCCAGCGAAAGACTGTTTATTAGAAAAAATATAATTTCCAAAGATTATTATATCGCTTTTTTGTTTTAGTTTTAATTCTCATAATATTGTTTAGAATAGTATCCTTTACTTTTTCATCATCGGTATAGTATTCCCGTAAAAACACTATAAATTCAATAACAAAATCCTTAGGTGGTGTTTGGTTCGTTGGAATCCCCTGGAATTACTGGGAATTGGAATCTAATTCCAGAGCTTTCCTGCGTTTGGTTCACTATTTTCAGGATGGAATTGGAATCCAGTGCACCAAAACTTTCATTCAGTTGAGGGAATTCAGATTCCTTCCCACACCCTAAGGAATTCAGATTCCTTCCGACTACCAAACCTCTCCTTCACCTGATCGGGTGTTAATTAGATTTCCGGTTTATAGGGTCGGGTTATAAACGAACCAAATAACTCAACCAACCCGATTCAAGTTCGGGTTATAATCGGGTATGTTATTTGGGTTTCGGGTGCACAAAAAACTCGAACTGAAACCGGACCCGAAACCGAAAACCGAACTGGCCAAACCCGGTTTTGACCCAAACCGGTTCGTTTTTTTTTAAACCGGTCGGTTTCTATCCGGTTACCCTTCCCGAACGTTGAACCTGGTCCAAACCGGTTATTCCGAACCCAAAACCGGTTTCTAACCGGCTATAATCCGGAAAAAAAAACCCGAAAAAAATATAACATGATTTTAAAAACCCACAATAAAAACCGTTAAACCCGACCTAAATGGCCCGAAAGTTCAGACCGAACAACACCCCTAGGTGGTTGTGGAGTGAGAACTATATTTAAATTCCAATTCCTAATGACCCAACCAAACACAAAAGGCAAGGAATTGGATTCAAATTAAAATTCCTTCAAAATTCCAATTCCATCCAAGATTCCAATTCCATTGTGAACATTCCGCGAACCAAACGGCCCCTTAGATTACAATTGCATAATCATGCAGCACCACGCATCACTATACAAAACTGTAGAACAAATTACATATATATTTATTGAGTTTTATTAATGACAGCCCTAAGGGTTGTAACTAACATACATAAAAAGCTTGTATATTGATTAAAAAAGTAATATTCCTAAAATTCAGGGGGTTGTTTTTTGTTATTTTGCCTTCTTAATGACAGCCCTAACATTATTATTTTTTATATTTATTTTATTAATAAAACCAGCTACGTAACGAGATTATATATGCTAAATATATATACATCAACTTTCATTTAGAGGGTGTTTATGATTGCGATTTGAAACAGATTATCTGCTTATTGCATTTTGAAAACACAAATAATCTAAAATTAGTATTTGACAAAAAATATGAAATAATCACTTATTTGCGTTTGGAGCTTCTAAAATGGAGTTTTTAAAAAGTAGGTTGGTCGGTGCTTATTCCATTTTGGAAACTGATTATTTGAATTTTACCTATCAACTAAACAAATAATCAGGTTTGCCAAACACTTGAAAACTGATTATCTAATTATTGTAATTTCAAATAGCATAATTAAATCTAAACATTATTTTTCATAATCACGTTTTATAACCGCTAATTATCTAAGTATTTATTTTCAAAACACATAATTTATTTTTAATAAATAATACTCCCTCCGTCCCTAAATAAATTTCTCATTTCTCCTTTAAGTTTTGTCCCTAAATAAAATTTTCATTTCTCAAACATAAGGGGCCCACTTAATATAAGAATATTTAGGGGTGTTCACTATTCGGATATAACCGGATTGTCCAATTGGACATTTTGGATCGGACTATTTGGATTGGTTATTTGGTTTTTTGGATCGGTTTGGACTTGAACCAAACTAATAGTTTGGATTTCGGATTGGATTTGGTTTCCGTTGTGAAAACCGGATTGTCCAAAAAAACCGAATGATAATACATAGTAAATTGATTTATATACTAACACTTATTGGTTTCCATTGTAACCAATTATGGTTTCTCTTTTCTTTACATAACTTATTGTAAATTAATTTATATACTAACACGTGTTCCATTTTATATTGTATCAGTTGGTAATATATCAATTTATTTGGAGTTTTTGATAAAGTTGATGTCAAATTTTTTGCATATATGATTGCAAATGTCACAAGCTATGAATTAGACTTGTATTTATGTACAAAGTAGTTTATCATTTTGGAATTTTACATATGAACTTAATATTATTTATGTTATATACTTTTGGAATATTTTGAAAATATTAAGGAAAAACCAAATGGATAAAACCAAACCAACCAAATTGTTATTTGGTTCGGATCGGTTTGGTTTTCGAATTAGTTTGGACGGTTCGGTTTGAACTTTTGAAAATCGAATTTTATTTGGTTTCACCTATTTGGATCGGATAAAACCAAACCGTCCAAACGAACACCCCTAAGAATATTATTACCAATACTTTCACCACTAACTATCTCTTAAAACACTTTCTCTCTCCAATCAAACCTTATATTTTAATCAATAGTAATACCAAATACCACACCACTAATTATCTCCTAAAATATTGTGACCAAAATACCCCCATGTGCATCACATGTGATGTTAGTTAACTTGAAAAATAGACGGACTTTTTAGTAAAGGACCATCGGTGAAAAACCTTTCAAAAATAAGGACCATCGGTATAATTTTTGAAACTAAATGACCATTGGTGAAATTTGCTATAAACCTAAAGGACAATTCATGTAATTTACTCTATATATATTCTAAAAATATAAATAATTTGCTTTATTAGTACTCCTTATTAACCTATTTTAAGAAATTTTGAGTGCCTAGGCAGACATTGGGAAAGCTCAATAATATACTAAAAATAAATCCATTTTTTAATTAAAAAAGGATTTTATATTTACGTTCTTATCCCAACTAGCTTTTGATCAGAAAATCATCAAACTCCGAACCTCCACGTTTACACCATCTGCCGGTTCGGTTCGATCACCACTCTCTCACTCCATCACGCTTTCTCTCATTTCATTTCTCAATTTCAATCTCACCATACAAATTCATCACAATTATGAGACTAATTTTATTTTTTTCTCAACTTTCTTGAAATTCAACCGTAAATTCGTAATATACAGGTTCAGTTATCGTTCATTTTTTTAATTTTAGTGTTGATTTTACTACTACGTCAATCGTTACGCTAGTTTCTTGATTATTTGGTTAATCATCGTTTTAGGTTGTTAAAAAAGTTAGTAAATTTATCATCGATTTGGGTAAAGCTTGTTCCTTTTTTAATTTATTTATAGTATTATATAGTCTTAATTGTATGATTACGGTGATTTTACAACTGGGTTATGTTTCTTGATAATAGTATTATTACATGGGTCTTTAATTTCTTGTTCATATTCTTTCATTTTATAGACTTTGTTTCTATACGAGATTATTTATTATTTTATTTTATTTTTTTCTAATTGTTAGGTAATAATACTACCCGCCTTTTATAACTAAAGTTAATTTCTCCAAAAGATGAATTTTTGGAAGTTCGTTCTTGCGAGTTTTACAGTACAAGAGGTTTTTACTTTGACCCATAAAAGTTAGTTCTTATCCACTTTGAAAATGGATAATCAAATAATCAGCGGTTATAGAAGGTGATTAATTAGATAATCAGTTTGTTGATGTTTACCAAACCTGTTTATTTGTGTTAGTTAATATGTAAAATGCAAATAATGTTAACTCGTATGTATAACAACAATTAAAACTATTTAAATTCACATGTTATATTATATAGTTTATAAAATTTAAATTCCAATGGGGGGAGCCTGTTCTCGAAAACGGGACCCACAAATTCCCGAAGAAAACATCAATGGAGTAACTTCTAGAAGATATTCAAAAAGTGGAAGCTCAAAATGGCTCGGGACCTCTTTTTCTCGAGCATCTGTCGATAATAAAGAAAACGGTTTATCACCGTCTCTCATGGAATTATGCATTTATAAAATTTCACAAGTATGTTACTTTTTTTAATAAATAATAATCACCATAATTTGTAAAGTTAGTGTCATTTTGCTGTTAAATTTATAAAATTTGTTATTTTTTTTAACAGGAAATTGATCAGTATGGTACATTTTCTATGCTTCCAAGAGATATTAGTCAGCAAATTTTTAACGAATTAGTTAATTCTCAACGCCTTAACGAGGATTTTCTTGAAGCATTTCAAGATTGTGCTTTACAGGTATATAATAAGAGAACTGAGTCTTACAGAGCAATTTTAACAATACAGAGCAATTTCATGCCAAAGGACAATTATGTCCTTCCTTCCCTTTTACCACACTTTGCATTTCAACCCTCCAACCAAGGGCATGATTGTCCTTTAACATGAAATTGCTATGTAAGAATCAGCTCTCATTTGATAATGAGTAGCGGATCGGTATTTATGGAAATTATTTTAAAATGGGACCCACAACTTTTTAATTAATCTTTTTTTTTTCAGGATATAAATTTAGGTGAATATCCAGGTGTTGATGATACTTGGATGGATGTGATTTCATCTCAGGGATTATCATTACTTTCAGCAGATATTTCTGGTTCAGATGTAACCGATTCTGGTTTATGTCATATTAAAGATTGCAAGAACGTTGAAGATTTAAATTTTAATTTTTGTGACCAGATTTCTGATGTTGGGCTTGGTTGCATTAGTGGTATGTTTTTTTCCCAAGATTTTAATGATGAATATGATATGTATTTTATTATTTTAATCTTTTTTAGGTCTTTCAAACTTGACAACTTTGAGTTTCAAGAGGAACAACAACATTACTGCAAAAGGAATGAGTGCACTTTCGGATTTAATTAATTTATCAAAATTAGATTTGGAAAGGTGTCCCGGAATCCATGGTGGTCTTATTCATCTAAAAGGTTATTTTATTTTATTAATCTGTATCATAGCACACACATTGTGGACGTGTTGTGTGTGTTTTACAAGTGAAAACATATTAATGATATAGAATGTAACAAGGGTATTTTGGGTATTTCAATTTGTTAGGTTTAAAAAGGCTCCAGTCACTTAACATCAACTGTTGTAATTGTATTACTGATGCGGATATGAAGCCTCTCTCAGGTTGTAATTCTAATTCTAATTCTAATTCTAATTCTAATTTGCATTTTAATTTTAATTTTTTTAATGCTGCAAAATAATTAAAAAAAAATTTGAATATTTTCTGACATATATTTTTTTACATTTCAGACCTAACAAACATGAAAGAATTACAAATTTCATGCAGCAAGGTCACAGATCATGGTGTCACATTCTTGAAAGGTTACTCGAATTTTATTTTTTACATATTAATATCTAAATCATATAATTCTCATTCCTGATTTTATATTCAAATTGGAATTAATATTAATGTTTTTTTTTCTTCTTTTTCAGGTTTACACAAGCTTGAACAGCTGAATATGGAACGCTGCCCAGTCACTGCAGCATGTTTGGATTCACTTTCAGGTTTATATATCAATCATATAGAGTAAATTACAGGAATTGTCCCTGAGGTCTTTCATTTTTTCACTTTTTGTCCCTGAACTTTTTTTCACCTGTTCTTTTTGTCCCTCTTAGTGGAAAATCTTGAAAGAATGAAAGACCATGGGGACAATTTCTGTAATTCACTATTTTTTTTATTTCACAATCTGACCGACTCGATATTAGATTTATTATTGAACTTTTATTTTATTTTTTTTGTAATTCAGATCTTGTTGCTCTACATTATCTGAATATAAGCAGATCTAATCTTACTGATGCTGGATGTGACAAGTTTTCAAGTAAGTATTCGTTCATTCTGTTCATCTGCAAAATCTTGAAAAATCATTAATTTTTTATTTAGAAATTTCTATAATTTTGCGTTTTTTTTGGTAATTTTACGTTCATGCAGAGATGAAGTCTCTAAAGGTGCTGAATTTGGGTTTTAATGATATATCAGACGCTGTTTTAGCACATTTGAAAGGTGAAATCTTGAATAATTATTTGAAAATGGATCAATTTGGGTTTATATCTGAAGGGTCAAAACTCAAAAGGATGAAAGTCATAAAACTTACATAAAAGTACGTGAAATGGGCCGGCCAAACTGGTCAAATGGGTTGCAGGTGTAAATTTAATGCATAAAACCTTATATTATCATTTTATTAGAAAATTATATTATTATTATTATTTATAATATAATATTGCATTCATATTTGACAGAACCTCTATATTTTATTTGAAAAAAAGTGTTTTGGGTCAGTCCAAATAAAGCTGATATGTTTTAACCCGTACCCTAATTCTGTATACACTTTTTCATACAGGTTTAATAAATTTGGAGAGCTTGAATTTAGATTCATGTGAAATTCGGGATGAAGGACTGGTGTACTTAGCAGGTTTTTCTCAATTATATTAATAAATCAAAATCATTACTTTTTTAATTAATTTATCAAAAATATATATAGATTCTGATACACATATATATATGGTTGTTAGGTCTTAATCATATAAAATGTTTGGAGTTATCCGATACAGGAGTTGGAAACAACGGTCTTCGTCATATTTCTGGTAAACACATTTTCTTGTACCCAAATTGTTTGTAATTAACAGGTTCCAAAACGGGCGGGTCGGGTCAAGAACGGGCTGATAAAATTATATCTGATTCTATAGGTTTGGTGAATTTAGAAAGTTTGAATCTTTCTTTTACTGCAATTACTGATGGAGGTTTAAGAAATCTGGCAAAATTATTATCTCTTAAGTCACTTAATTTAGATGTTCGACAAATTACAGACGCTGGGCTTGCACATCTTACAAGTATTTTTTTTTTCATTTTCAAGATTTCTTGAAATTGATAAAAGTTTATTATTTTGAGTTTTGTTCGTGTTTGTGATGCAGGTTTGACTGAGTTGACTCATTTGGATCTTTTTTGTGCCAAAATAACGGATACCGGAACAAATTATCTTCGCAGTATGCTACAGTTTTAATCCTTGAATTTTGTTTTTAATACAATTTGCATAAAAAAGTTTTAGACTTTAAAGGTTGTAATGGTAAACTTGGAGGATTAAAATGTAATTAACCCTAAAGATTTTAAAAAAATAAACTTTTATGAATTTGACTTTTATTTTCATGTACAGATTTGAAAAACTTGCGATCCCTTGAAATTTGTGGTGGAGGTTTGACCGATGCAGGTGTGAAGAACATCAAGGATCTTAAATCTTTAACGCTTCTAAATCTGTCACAAAACTGCCACCTCAGCGATAAATCACTAGAATTCATTTCTGGTATTTATTTATTACATTAAAATTATAATATCGTTCTTTTAGTTAACCGATGCGTAAAATGAAATGGTACATTTTTTAAAATGCAGAATTGACACATTTGGTCTCGTTAAATGTTTCAAATTCACGAGTTACAAATTCAGGATTACAACATTTGACAAGTTTAAAAAAGTTGAAATCGTTAAGTTTGGAATCAACAAAAGTGAGTGCAAATGATATAAAAAGACTTCATGAATCTCATTTGCCCGATTTGGTGACATTTCGACCCGAGTAGCTTGTGAAAGAAGATGGGTTTGTTAAAATTGTAAATATGGGTCGTATTTGTCTGTCGGGTCGGGTCGGGTTAGACATTTTGTGGTGGTTGTATGGATATGAGATGTGAAGCTTTTTCTTTCATGAAGTTGGAAGTTGTAATGTAAATAAAGGCTTCCCGTTGTGGTAAAGAGTGCAATATTCTTGTAAATATTTTGGGATGAAACCGACTTTACTTATCTAATTGTATACCTAATGGTTATGTTTGTTTATGTCTAAATATTTATCTTGTGATGTGGTATATATATATATATATATATATATATATATATATATATATATATATATATATACATATTTATGTTGATGCCTATATATTTATTGTATACATTTGTAAATACAAGTTTCTAAAAGGCGTTACCAAGACGTGAGGTATGGTGTCGATGTTATGATACATTTATAGCAGCTGGGCATGACGTGAGATAAGGCGCGTTTTATGATGAGTTCTTTTTTAAAGTGGTTATGAAACGTGAGGTATGGTGTCGATGTTATGATACATTTATAGCAGCTGGGCATGACGTGAGATAAGGCGCGTTTTATGATAGAGTTCTTTTTTAAAGTGGTTATGAAAATTGAATGACATATAATTATAAACTTGGATGTAGTACTTTTTGTAAACTTTATATGAAAATTGTTATATAAATTAATAGATGTACAGAAGATTTTTAATTCGATATACGTATATATAAATTATAACAAAATTTGTCGCGTTAATTAACGTCTTGAAAAACGTCATGTCCCACCATGACTTGAGGATTATTGGTACAGCTACGTCACGTCTTACTCTTTTCAGAACCTTGGTAAATACTGACTCTCACTTTTTGATATTCCTTGTGTAATCATTATCCAAGAACAAGAATATGAAATATATGTAAGATGTATTCAAAATTACAATCTTGACAAGTTTCTACAACTTTGATTTCACATTAGATGGTCTAAGAAGTCAATATATGTTTTGTCACATTCTTTTTACTCTGACCATCCGCATTTGAATCCAAAAGTCAAACCTAGTACTTTACACAAACCGAACAAGTTAAATCTACAAGTCACCAACAAAAATGCAACTAATTCGACTGTCATCTTTGGGTTTGTTCTCCATTTAGGCAACTAATTGGTTTATTGGGATAAAGAGAATCTAATGGGCCGTTTAATGAAAAACTTAGATGGCCGGGTCACGTATTCTAGCCCAAAGAGAAACTGGTCAAGTTATGAAAGTATGAACCAGATAGATCGATGGTTATAGCTCAGGTGGAAACGGCTCGTTGAACAAAAAAACTCAGTTGAACCAGCCGGCTGAAAGTGGAAAAAAATCAATTTTTCTAAAAAAAAAATAAATAAAATAGACGTATAGATTTATTATAAAAATTTTGAAAACTCAAAAATGACAAGTTAGTTGAAAATATGTTTCGAAAATTTTTCGATCTTATATGGATTTTTATTTTGTATTTTATAACTTTTTTTGGTATTTATACACTATTTATATAATTATTATATCATAAATACAAATTCGTCATCTGGTTCAACCGACCAGCCAATCAGATCAATTTAATTGTATTTAGAATATTGGCTGATTCATTGAAAAATGGTTTTTGAAATATTGCCTACACCTCAAATAGAAAAAAAAAAAAGACACTAAAATCTCAAATAAATCGTTATTAATTATTACCCTCCTTTATTTCCTCCCCTTGCTCTATAACCACTTTCTTTCTAGAATCCACAAAAAGATTTTAAACCTTTTGCATCAAATTTCCTCAATCTTTTCTCTTGAATAAAAAACATGTTTTTCATCGACAAAGATTCATACCCACATACAAAATTAAACCGTGGGAAGTAAAGAAAAGACATTCGAAGCGATTCTATTATTTCTAATGCTAACGGTAAACAAAAACCTTAAGTTGATAATATGGATGTCGATTATGCAAAATCAAATAAGGATTCAGGAATATCTGGTGCCGTGTTTAATCTAGCCACAACGGTAATCGGGGCTGGAATCATGGCATTACCCGCCACCATGAAAGTTCTTGGACTAATCACGGGTGTTATTCTCATCTTATTAATCGGCATTTTGACAGAAATTAGCGTCGAATTACTCGTTCGATTTACCGTTCAATGTAACGCAATGTCGTATGGGGAAGTTGTGCAAAAAGCATTAGGTTCACCAGCAAGAATAATTTGTGAAATTTTCATAATTTTGAATAATGCGGGCGTTTTGGTGGTTTATTTGATCATTTTGGGTGATGTGATGTCTGGTTCTTCGCGACATGTTGGTGTTTTGCAACAATGGTTTGGTAACGGGTTTTGGGATGATAGAAAAATAGTTATGTTAATCGTGTTAATCGTGTTTCTTGCACCTCTTTGTGCATTGGATAAAATCGAGTCATTGAGTATGACTTCGGCTCTTTCGGTAGCACTCGCGGTTTTATTCGTCATGATTACGGGTTTTGTCGCGTTTGTAATGTACGTCGAGGGTAAAACCGCATCTCCTAGATTAGCACCCGATTTTAGCTCGGAACAAGCGATTCTTGATATTTTAGTTGTTGTTCCCATCATGTCAAACGCGTACGTTTGTCACTTTAATCTTCAACCGATTTATAATGAACTCGAGGATCGTTCCCCCGAAAAAATGAATAAAGTTAGTAGGATAACGACGGTTATATGCGTTTCGATATATTTGTTAACCGCGGTATCGGGTTATCTTTTATTCGGGAAAGACACCGAGGCAGATGTACTCACGAATTTTGATAAGCCTCTCGGGATTCAGTTTAGTACCGTTTTGGAATATATTGTTCGCGTGGGTTACGTTTTTCATTTGATTCTAGTGTTTCCCGTGATTCATTTTTCGTTAAGGCAAACGGTTGATGCATTGGTTTTCGGTGGTGCTATTCCGTTACATAAGAGCAAAAATAGGTGTTTAGGGTTAACGTGTGCGCTTTTAGTCCTTATATTTATCGGATCGACAATGATCCCGAGTATATGGACCGCTTTTGAGTTGACGGGTGCAAGCACGGCTTTGTCATTAGGGTTCGTTTTCCCTGCGCTTATTGCATTGCGGTTGAGCCGTGATGGACCAGGCGGTCTTAGTGACCGAGAGCGATTGTTTACATGGTTAATGTTGATTATAGCGATCATTATTAGCATTGTTGGAATAGCAAGTAACATTTATAGTATGCAAAAGAATAGCTAGCTAGCTAGTGAGAATATTATTTTTTTTGTTTTGAGTTGTAACTTGTAATATACTTATCATCATTATATATTAAGCGTTTTTCTAATGTAGGGCGTATATTAAGATGCAATTCATGAAATGATTAATTCTTAAACATGTTTCGAATAATATTAATGAATTATACTCCCTCGGTCTCACAAAAAACTTCTCATTTGACCTTATATTTTTGCCCCACAAAAAACTTCTCATTTCATACATTTGATGGACTCCACATAATAATATAATATTATTTCTAAGGACCCCACCATTAACTATTCACTAACTATCTTTCTTTCTCCAAACCAATCATATATTTTAATCACAATTATTACCAATGACCCAAACACTAACTATCACCTTAAAACTTGTGCCCAACTCAAATGAGAAGTTTTTTGTGGGACGAAGGGAGTATAATTTATATCATTTTAAAATTTGCATTAATTACGATTTTCTTGTTTAAATGAAAATTTATATTCATTAAATGCACGTTAATATATGCTATTAGGGCATACATTAGAAAAACTCATTAATTGTCCATTATATATTCTGAAAAACTTTATGAAGGATAAGTCACTGTCGTCGATATATAATAAGTACAAGTGTTGATACAATAAGTACAAGAATATGCATATATTAGTAGAGGTGTTAACGAGTCGTATAATTAACGAGCTTTTCGAGTTTGTAAATTAGTTCATTTTAAAAAATATGGAATCATAAAGGAGTATCGAGCTTGAGCTCAAACACTTTATAAATATTCGAGCTCGAGCTCGAGCATAATTTAAAAAACTTATTCGAGCCCGAGCTGAGCTCAAATTTGATTTTCAACTCGAATCGTGAACCAGAATAAAAATTTAATTTGATTTGATTTTTGAGTTGGAGGTCTTTCAAACAACTTAATTACAATACGTATAAAGAAACTATGACGTACTAAGTAGAAATTTACAATTTTAACAAGGTCGATATGTTTGTAACTATTTCTAGTTGGATTTAGGAAGTTATGTTTGGGAATAAAAGTTGTTTTAATTGCCTGACACTCTGACAGGATTAGGGCCCACCATAGCTGGTGCACTTGAGCCATACCAACTAGCCACTTGGGTTGAGTTAACCATTGATTTTGATGTGATCATAAATCATTTGACCTTTTCATCCATGATGTTTTTGTCACTTAATATCAAATTTCAGCCATTATTATTGTTATCGTCAATCAACAAATCAATGTTTTGTTAGGGAGCATAAAATAGTTTTAATCAAACCATAACCATAATAATCGTCAAAACATAACCGAACCACATATAAACTGTAAACTGATGGTTCGGTTTCTATGTTTTGTAATTCCGCAAAAAGCGGTTCAGAAAAGATTTTGAACCCTAACTTTATCGATTCCGGACTATTGTTCATACAAAGAATCATTGAAAAGATATCGATTTTTTACATAAACATATACGATATTTCATAAGCTCATAAACAACAAGAACTCATGTAATCTCTTATACATACTTACAACAAACAAATACAACTAAACATGAAAACGGCAACATTTAGTCAATTTTGACCCGTGCTTTGAGGCAACCGAAATGACCCGCCCGCATAAAGCATTTGATAAACGGGCCGAATCCTAAGGGTCAAAACCAAGCTCAAGATTGTACCCAAGCCACACACACAAGCAAGAACAAGGAACGTGAACCGAAAGCAAGCGGGCCCCATACAAGTGGTTGCACCTTGTCTAGCTTCCTCTTTGTCATAAATGTAGCCCGCAAGCATGCCCGAAAATAAAAGTGCTCCCAACGGGTTACCGAGTTGCATAAAATTAAATATTATTCCAAAGTTTTTTAATCCAAAAAGCTCGGAAGATGTTGATATCATAATTGCAATTTGGACACCATAACACGTCCCGAGTAATGCCGTTGCAGCATATAATGTTCCATTTAAAGCCGATGCGTATAAAAGATATGTTAAAACCATGATTATTTGTGTTACCATTGTCCAAAATGTTCGCGGGATTGCGTTTAATCTGCACAAAAAATATCCAAATCTGTAAAATATATATTTCTTTTTGGTAATGTTGACGTGTTTATTTGAACGGGTTGATATGGTTATGTTATTGGGTCAAACGGTTAAAACGAGATATTTTTAAAAGGAAATGGGAAGTTATCAAAAGTGTACTAATGAATACAACCTTCTAAATTGATCTTATATACAGTATTAAACTTTTGTTGTAATAATACAAAAAATTTAATCATACTAACACACTAATTAATTAGTATTTTATATTGAAGACTTGGACAAAAGAGTCAGCAGAAGCTGACCCGACCCGTTTTGACCAGCGCTAAAAATACTTGAATTTTATCAGAGCCATATTCGACACATTACCTAACCCATCTGGCCCGACCATATTCCCATTCAGATTATGTTTTATCTCTAATGGGTCAAATAGGTAAACAGTTAGCTAAAACCCAAGTCAAAGAGATTGAAAACAAGCCGAAATATATTTCAAATTGCATAACACCTCCTGAAAACATTTTATTCATAAGATTGCATAACACATTGACTATCTGAATTTTTTTTTGACAAAAAGTGTGATTAAACTAACCCAACCCGTTTCTACCCATTACCCACCCTGAACCGCCTGCCCGTTTTGCCACCTCTATTAACAAGAATTAGGGATGAGCATTTGGGTCGAAAAAACCAAACCGAAACCGAGAACATATAATTGGTTCAGTTTTCAGTTTTGTAATTTCATGAATTTAGGTTTTGGCCCTATCGGTTTCGGTCCGGTTCGGTCCTCGTATAAGGGTGAGCATTTGGGCTTAAAAAAAACCTAAACCAAAACTGAAAACATGTAATCGCTTCGGTTTTGAAAAATCATCATTGTCGGTTTCAGTTCTATCGGTTTCGGTTCGGTTTCTAGACCATGCTCAAGAATCATAACAATAAACCTTACCTTACAAAGTACTCCGAAACCGCGCCACCACCGAGCCGCCCAAGAAAATTACAAAAACTAAACAAACTCAACAACGTATTCGTATCCTCGAACCCAAGCGAACTCCCAATTTGAGCCAAATTATTCAAAACCGTCACACCGGACCCCACACCAAGAAAATACGCGGTCCACAAAAGCCAAAAATCGGCTTTCACAACCGCTTCCTTAAAACTAAAATCTTCACCCCTTCTTGGCCTTCTTTTCTTCAATTTGACCGCCCCTTCAGCTTCCGCAAGAAGCATATTCATCTCAGAAACGTCTTCATTTTCTTGATAATTCGAAAGATTCGTGTTTGAAGATGACGGTGTTAGCAACGGGTCACATTTCGAGTCCAAACTGTCTGAAGACTCAACGGGCTTAAGCTTCTTACGGGCCGGAAACAGGGTCATCTTGATTGGAATTGCAAGTGGTGATAGTAAAAGGACCACCATAACCGCGATAAACGTGTAGCAAATCGTTTTATTTAAATTTAACGAGCTTTTTAGTATCGTTGTTGTTAAAAGAAAGATTGCTAGTAAAAGACTAGTGGATTGAGTGAACAGAAAATGCGCGTTTTCTGACGGGTCGATTTCGGATGACGGTGTGCACGGGCGAACATAGTACATTAAGGAAAGACATATGATTGGAATCCCGAGTGTGAACACGAGCACGATTTTGGAAGCTGACCCGTTTAGTAACATGGTGCCTACTTCTGTGAAAACGGCTGCACTTAATGCAATGTAGCCTTTGAGTAGGCCCGCAACGGTCCCACGGCTAAGTGGGAAGTTTCTTAAATTTGTAACGAGAACCGCGGTTCCTAACCATGCGCTACTATTGGCTGCTAACACGAGTGCAACCCATAACTATAAAAAAATAAATTAAGAAAGTTAGTAGAGTTGGAATCTTGAGATAATGTAAAACCTAAAATAACAAGGAATCAGCTTAATTTTATATTATGTTCATATGTGGAGTTGTTTTTGTTCATAGTCTAAAAAAGTTACAAACTTTTTGATAGAATTTACAAAATCTTGAATTACAAACTAGATGGATATCTATGCAAATGAATGGTTAATTATTATCTTTTGTATTATTGTATAAACGGCTTAAACTGAATTTGTACTCTACCTTCATCACCAAAGTAGGTTGGTTGAATTTTTAAGCCTTTCTATCTCAAATCCATAACAAAATCTTGAAACATTATATGAATTAGAGAAAAATTCATTCTTGAACTAATTCCATCAACTGATTTTTAGAAAGAAGCAAACCCAAGTTCAGTTTTTTTGTTTAATTTTATAAAATAAAAAAAGGGTTAAAAAATCTTGATAAAATTTTTTGATTGGAGAAAGATCCATTTCTGAAGAAATCCCATAAACTGTATTTCAAAAAGAAACAAACCCAACTTCAAAAATTTCTCAATTCTACAAAAAGTTGTCAACTTTTTGATAAAATTAACAAAAAAAATAAATCTTTATGAAGAAATACTTACGATCCAATACGGCAAATTTGTAACCGTCTGAGTGATAGCTAGCCAAAGAACACCATAACCAAAAAATGAAGAAAAAACACCGACAAGAAGAACAACCCATGGCGGAAAATAATTACAAGCAATGCCAGGAAGAATTCCTGTATTTTCCCCAAAATCATTAGCGACACCAAGTATTGTAAGCTGTTGTTGTGAAAATCCCAACACTGATTTGAGTGAATGAGAGTACAACGGGAAACAATACGAGTTTCCGGCGGCAATTCCGACCCATACGGCGGCGGCGAAGCCTACCCACGGCGGTCGGGTTCCCGCTTTTACGGCCTGCATAGTACGGACGGTGGCCGGTGATGAATTAAAATTGAGAGTGAAGAATGATGAAATTATGGTGGGGATTGAGGTTGTGATTTGGGTGTGGATTTATGCGACATCATAATTTCAAGATCCGATCAAATGTTTATATATTATTGAAAAATTGAAGTTTGGACATGAAGGTGGGATTTCCACGTTTTAAGTGGCCATTTGGTCGACATATTTCAAAGATCCCGATAAAATCCTACCCTATATATGAGGCCTAAATTTGAAGAGGGTTTGACACCATGGCAATTCCAAGCATTCCTATTCGTCCATAATGCCACTTGGAATTCCCTGATTGGTCCACGTCATTTGCACTAATACAAACGAATCTGGTACGGCTTACGGTCTACATTCATATTCATATGCTCCATATACGGCAAACGAATCTGGTACGGCTTACGGTCTACATTCATATGCTCCATATACGGCTTCCTACATACAAGGAAACAAATAACTATTTAAAAGATCGTACATACAAATAACTATTTAAAAGATTCTACATACAAGGAAACAAATAAATATTTAAAAGATCAATCAGCGAAGGAAACAAATAACTATATGTAACATTTATATGTAACATTTCTTCATTTACCATTTTTTTGTACAAAATCATCATCACATCTATCGATTATTATGTCATTTAGAAGTATATAAAGTTTTTGGACATTTTTCTACATACTAAAATTTACAGCATACCCGCCCATCGGGCGGGTTTTGTAGCTAGTATTTATTATTTAAGAGTAGAATATTTGTTTTTATTCAAGTAGCATATGCTTTTTAGATTTTATTAATAATTTATGAGAAATTATATTGCATCGTACGATTTGTTCTAATTTTATCTTATACTCATAACAAGATGATATGTATATTCTATTAATTCTTTGTCCTCGTATTATCTCTTGATTTTGACACTCGTCTTCATCTCGTGGATATAAATATTAGTAGGAACAAATAATATGAAACAATATCACTTCTCTTAGTTTATTTTTATTAATTTCGTTATTCATTTTACTTTGTAGAATAATTTTGAGTTTAGCGATCAATCCATCCGAATGATTTTGTAGAGGTTATATGTTTGATTTTTTTCCCTAAGTAGATATTTACAGATGGTGGAGAAGAAACGTTCACGCCAACAGTTTAGTTGCCTACATCACGAGGGAAACTCAGTCGCTTGGGAAGTCCGTTATACATATGAATATCTTTTAATAAATTCTACTTTGTAGAATATTAACCAGATTGTTACTGTTGAAATATGTGTCCACCCGCATCAAATAAACGGTTAACCGTGTGACGTATATTATCGGTCCTACTCGGGTTGCCCTTGAGGTGCAATCAAACACGAGAATAAACGAAACGTTTTAATTAAAAGTTTAATTAAAATCAGTATTGGGCTAGATTAAGTTAACGGGCTAGTTAACTAGTTAATCTTATAAGTGGACTAATAATTAATTAGACTTAATTAGTTGGGCTAGTGATTAATAAGACTTAATCACTTTGGGCTTATGGTTTATGGACTTAACCAATTATTAAGATGGGTTTGATCCAAGTATTGAACCCATTTAGTAATTAGGGTTAATGACACTATAAATAGTAGGCTTGGGTTAGAGGCAAAACACACCAAATTCTCTTTGCTCTCTCCCCTTTGGCCGGCCCCCTTTACCGCCGCCCAAACCACCGCCGGCAGCCCAGCGCCACCGCTGCTCCGCCAGCCGCCGTCGTGCCCCACCGCCAGAATTGTTTTCGGTTTGGTTTTTCGTTGTGTTTCTCAAGAGTACATTATACTACAACGTGGTATATTGTCTCGTTTGATTACAAGCCTTAGGTGTGAACAAGTAGAGGGTTTCTTTCTTGAAACCTACCGGTTGCAAAGTGGCTCGTACTCGATCACAAGGATTGTCTCCACCAATTGCCGCCAATGTAAGTTTCGATTTAATTATTTTATAATCTAGTTACCTTGGACTTGTAAACCTTACGGTCATAATAGCTTCATCGGGAATTGTCGTTTACCGAGTTTGTTTGTAATTCCGCGACTAACAAAAGTGGCGGTAAAAGTGTGCAAAACCCAACAGTGGTATCAGAGCTACCGGTTTACAAATCTAAGTATACTAGATTAAATATTCCGAAAATCCCATAAATTGTTTTATGTATTTTCGAAAAGTTGAAAATATATATTTTTTAATTTTAAAATCGTTTTAAATTAATGAAATATATAGTCTAGATAATTAAAAAGGTTTTATAATTGTCTAAGGATTTATTTAAAAGGGGTTTAAATAATTTGTATATTTTATATATATAATTTCGGTTATATATATATTATATATTTATTTAAAATTTTAAATAAAGAAAATAAAGTTATTTATGGATACATAAATTTGGAATTTATGTATTTGCATAAATAAAAGATTTCCAAAATCTTTTTTATAGAAATTTAAAAGGGTTTTAAATACATTCCAAAATTAAAGATATTTTAAATCTTTCTAAAAATTATTTAAGTGTTAAATAAGTTAACAAGATTTAAATTAGAATTCAAATTTTGGAAATTGGAATACTTAAATATGGTATATAAATTTGAATTTTAAAAATTCGGGATTTATATATTTATTTAAATAAATCCGAAAATTTTAAGAGTTTAAAAGGATTTGGAATTTAATTTGGAATCTTTAAATTTTGTAGAGTTTATTTATTTTGATTTTTTAAATTTTTTCCATATTTGAAATAATTAATATAATAAATAACATTTATAAATAGATATGCATATATGAAATTAATTAATAGTATAATTATATATTATATATATATATATATAATTCGAAAATTCCATATACCAAAAATAGTTTTTGGTATTCCTTCCTAATATAATATTATGTAATAAATAGTATATTAAATATTATATAGATATAGTTTCAATTAATAATTAGTACGTCGCGTTCTCGCACGTTTAATAGAATTAAATTAAAACTATATAAACTTTAGTTAATGAAATTAAAAGGTTTTAATTCTCAAAGATTATGTATACTATAAAAGTTTATATATATATATATATATATATTATAACAAAAGTTAAATACATTGTCGCTCATGTCACAACTAGGCTCACCCATAGTCTATTGCATATAAAGGAGGTATAAGGAGAGATATTATGATCTCAAACGGGGAATGCGTTTTTAATAAGCCTGGCGCTGACCTTCCCCGCCGCTTCCCTTGCTTTAGAATGGAGTTACCGAAAGGACATGATAGGATAATGTCAAGATTAAAAGTATAATTATATAAATTAAACAAACCTCCCGTTTAATATAAAAATGTGAACATAGTGTGCTCTCCATGAAAAACACGCATTTAAATTATAATCTAATTAACGAAGCTCGTGCGGTTTGCCGGTACGTTAATTTTGAGATTATTCTTGTGAGTGAAATGATTCTCGCGATACCCAAGCGAACTTGAGCCGAGAATCTTCGTGGTTGTTTCATGCTTGTTTCACCTTTTAATATATGATCCACGGCATCCCTGTCATGGATTAGAAAGAGCATAGATTCAAGATTAACATGCCATTCTCATAAGAGAATGAATCTTAAAAGATCTAGGGATTTCATATGATTGAAATTGACAATAGTTTGTCTACTACACGAAACTATTCAGTGTGAAATACGGCATCCCTCTTCACATCAAATAGTGTAGTGGTTGTATCCTAGCCTTATAGAATAAAATTGGGAAATTATTGTAAGGATTATTAATAAATAATAAACTAATAAAGAATTTGTTTTCTTTATAAATGTCTTCCAATAACAATCTTCCTCCACCACCACCACTTCCACTTTCACCATAAAATCGTCCTCGATTTTCTATCTCAAACGTTTCATCTCGTAAGGGTATTACGAAATTTAACTATGTATCTGAATAATTCATGAGCTGCTATTGAAAACCTAAGATTCATTTCAAATTGCAAAAGAAGAGAAGGAGAGTCTGTATGTAGCTTCGTCGAAAAGATGAGAGGATACATAAACATATCAGAAAGTTTGGGTGTAAATGTGACTAAGGAATTAGCAGTTGACATGGTATTGAACTCGCTTACTCCGGCATATTCTTTGTTCGTATCAAACTACGATAAGAATAAGAAAGATATTACACTCATAGAGTTATGCAAGGAACTAATAATTGCTGAAGCAATGATGTTAGGCTTTCATAACCCTATTTCTGATACTCCTGTCTTAAACAATGAATCAAGTGATGCTACGACAAGTGAACCTTCTCCTCCCAGTGGAAAAGGGAAAGCTATGGTGGGACATGCCCAACGAAAGCTTATGAGAAGTTCACTAATAACACCAAATGATTCCACATGTTTCCATTGCAATGAATTGGGTCACTGGAAAAGAAGCTGCCCATAGTATCTGAATGATTTGAAGAATCACATTGTCCAAAAGTCTGGAACTTCAGGTACATTAATGATTGAACTTCACAATGCTTCTATGTCTACTTCGTGGGTCCTAGATACAGGGTGTGGTACCCACATTTGCACTAATATGCAAGGACTAAAGAATAGTAGGAAGCTGAAGCATGGTGAGCTAGATCTTATCATGGGAAACAAAGTCTCGACTGCTGTCACAATGATTGGAGATTATGAGCTCATGCTTAGTAGTCATCGTTCTATCATTTATTAGATGTTTGTTATTCGCCTTGCATGGCGCGAAAAATAATTTCATTCTTATGCATTGTCCAAGGATGGTTTTAAAATTGATTTTGATAAATGAAAATGGTTGCATTCTGGTTTATAAAATATTGTGTTTTATTTTAAAGATATTCCTTGTGGGAATATATGAAAAGGTTGTTTGCATTAACAATAGAAATCTAATTTGGAATGTTCATTCATCCAAAGGTGTATTGGATAAATCATGTCTATGACACTATCGCTTAGGCTATATAAACAAGAAGCGCATCGCAAAAACTTCAAAAGGATGGAGTGTTGGAATCATTTGACTTAAAATCAAATGACGTATGTGAATCTTGTTTACTAGGCAAGATGACAAAAGCGCTATTCACAGGGACTTGTGAAAGAGGCAAAGACTTACTGGATCTTGTACACACTGATGTGTGTGGACCATTTAAGTCAACCACTAGGCATGGTGAACGATACTTCGTCACATTTACTGATGATTTCAGTAGATATGATTATGTTTATTTGATTAAACATAAGTTAGAAACCTTTGAAACGTTCAAAGAATTTCAAAACGAAGTCGAGAATCAATTGGGCAGAAAGATCAAGATGCTCCGCTCCGACAGGGGTGGAGAGTATCTTAGTCAAGAGTTTATCGATCAATGATGAGTCGATCTACTCTTCCAGTGAGCTTTTGGGGATATGCCCTAGAAACAGCAGCTCATATCTTAAACCTTGTACCAACTAAGAAGGTTGCTAAAACTCCCTCTGAAATGTGGACAGGGAATCCTCCCTCGCTCCGACATTTGAAAATATGGGGTTGTGAAGTTTATGTAAGACATGAAACTCATGACAAACTAGAACAAAAATCAGAGAGATGTTACTTCGTTGGCTACCCACGACAGTCTTTTGGATATCCGTTTTACAACCGAAAGGAGAACAAAGTGTTCATTGCTCGAAGAGGGTTCTTCCTTGAGAGATAGCTAATATCCAGTAAAGCTAGTGGGAGTAAAATTGATCTTGAAGAGTATCAAGAATCAACCAACGAAGAAGTTGAAACACCTATAGTTGACACTAGCATTCAACCAGAGGATAAGACTCCTATTGAACCTACTGATATAACTCCTACCATTCCACGTAGATCCACTAGAGTTGTTCGCCCTCCAGAGCACCTTGGTGATTATTATGAATACCATATTGCTGAAGGCGATGCATCGACTGATAATGGTTTACCAGTCGATGATGATGAGCCATCAAACTTTAAGGAAGCTATGGAAGGCCCTGAGGTCAAAAGGTGGAAAGAGGCTATGGAGAGCGAGATTCAGTCTATGTACGACAATCAAGTTTGGATCTTGGTTGACGCTACTCCCGGAATTAAAACCGTTGGGTGTAAGTGGATATTCAAGAAGAAGACCGACATGGATGGGAACGTACACACCTATAAGGCTAGGTTGGTTGCAAAGGGTTACACTCAAACTCAAGGGATTGATTATGATGAAACCTTTTCACCAGTAGCCAAGATAAATTCTATCAGGATATTGCTTGCTATAGCCGCATTTCATGACTATGAAATTTGGCAGATGGATGTGAAAACCGCTTTCCTTAATGGAAAACTTACTGAGGATGTGTATATGGCACAACCAGAGGGTTTTGTCCACGAGCAACATCCTAATTGAGTGTGCAAGCTTGAGAAGTCAATTTATGGATTGAAAAAAGCATATCGTAGCTGGAATCTTTTCTTCCATGAGAAAGTCAAACACTTTGGATTTTCTAGAAGCAAAGATGAGTCATGTGTATATATCAAAGCTAGTGGGAGCGTTGTAGTCTTTCTAGTATTTTATGTTGATGACATACTGCTCATTGGAAATCATATTCCTACACTACAAGATGTAAAATCTTGGTTGGGAAAATGCTTTGCAATGAAAGATCTAGGAGATGCAGCGTATATACTTGGGGATTAAGATATACAGAGATAGAACAAAACGTCTAATAGGATTAAGCCAGAGTACATACGTGGATAAGATATTGAAAAGGTTCAATATGTTAGATTCAAAGAAAGGGTTCTTACCCATGAACCATGGCATAACATTGGCTAAGAGTCAATGTCCCAGTAATGAGCAGGAACGGGAAAGAATGAATCGATTCCCATATGCCTCGGCTATAGGATCGATCATGTATGCCATGATTTGTACTCGTCCGGATGTCTCATATGCCTTGAGCATGGTGAGTCGATTCCAGGACAACCCTGGCGTTGATCATTGGACTGCGGTGAAATCAATTCTCAAGTATCTAAGGCGAACAAAAGATATGTTCTTAGTATATAGTGGGAAAGACGAATTAAAGGTGGAAGGTTTTTGTGACGGGAGTTTCCAAACGGATAGAGATGACAGGTGTTCACAATCTGGGTGGGTATTCTTGTTGAACGGAGGAGCTGTCACTTGGAAGAGTTCCAAGCAGAAGGTAGTTGCTGACTCCACATGTGAATCTGAGTATATTGTTGCTAGTGAAGCAGCAAAAGAGGCTACATGGTTGAAGAATTTCATCGGTGACCTTGGTGCTGTAACAAGCATCAAGGACCCATTGAAAATCTTTTGAGACAATGAAGGTGCAGCCGCTTTGACTAAAGAATCCAAAGATCATAGTCGAACCAGTCATATACTCAGAAAGTATCACTATGTGAGAAAGCGTGTTGAGGATGGAGACGTCATTGTGACTAGGATATCATCGGAAGAGAATCCTGCTGATCCTTTCACAAAGCCACTAAGTCGATCCAAGCACGACGAGCATGAGAGGACGATAGGAATTAGATTTCATAGTGAGCTATGCTAGTTTATTTATTTGAAACATTGTACCAAAATAAAATTGTATGACTTGGTGATTTATTTATGAAGATTAAATAATTTGAAAGTGTGCTACCATTTCATATTGTATTTAAATTTTGTGTTTCAATTTTGCATGTTTAGAACTACTTCCTAAGTAACCTAAGAGATTACTTAAAACGTCCACAGTCAATCGTTCTCATGGGAGTGAGAATTGAATAAAGATGTCATGAGAGAGTAAGTAGATTGTTCAAAGGATTGAACATAGCATGCAGATTGCTGCTACTCTCATGAGCATTTAAAAGGAGTTTCTTTTAAATGTTGGACCAACCCACGCTCAGAGTATTACCTCATGGACAGTATCAAAGGTAACAGTGAGACGGTAATATCATATGAGTCTTAAAACCTAGATGCATTAGTCTTCGTGATACGACACTATGATATATTGGTGTGCTCCAACGCTATTCGTAAACGTTAGCCATACAGAGCATTTCCATGTATTATAGGATAAATATTGGCGAGGAAATGTAGGCGAAGTTTATTCGCTCCTTCTTCCACAGTGGAAGAAGCGATGTCTTTGGGGCCCCTGTTGATTTGATGTGACTAATGAAGTACCTGCGCAGGTCGTGACTAGATTGAATGTTCAATTAGTAGTTGCTCAGTCATCATAAATCTTGAATCAGGAAACATAATCATAACCAGAGATTGACACGGTCCGTGTCTCTAGTTATTGTGACATCAGAAGCGAAGGAGATATGATCCCTTATCTTAGGAGTTAATCTCTTGATTAGAATCAGAGTTTAGCAGCGGCATTTGATTGCGCACCTTAATAGGTACGCACAAAAGAAACTGTTTATAGTTGATGAGATGTCCAAGTGGGAGACTGTTGGAATATGTGTCCACCCGCATCAAATAAACGGTTAACCGTGTGACGTATATTATCGGTCCTACTCGGGTTGCCCTTGAGGTGCAATCAAACACGAGAATAAACGAAACGTTTTAATTAAAAGTTTAATTAAAATCGGTATTGGGCTAGATTAAGTTAACGGGCTAGTTAACTAGTTAATCTTATAAGTGGGCTAATAATTAATTAGACTTAATTAGTTGGGCTAGTGATTAATAAGACTTAATCACTTTGGTCTTATGGTTTATGGACTTAACCAATTATTAAGATGAGATTGATCCAAGTATTAAACCCATTTAGTAATTAGGGTTAATGACACTATAAATAGGAGGCTTGGGTTAGAGGCAAAACACACCAAATTCTCTTTTCTCTCTCCCCTTTGGCCGGCCCCCTTTACCGCCGCCCAAACCACCGCCGAGCTCCACCGCCGGAAGCCCAGCTCCGCCGCTGCTCTGCCAGTCGCCGCCGTGCCCCACCGCCGGAATTGTTTTCGGTTTGGTTTTTCGTTGTGTTTCTCAAGAGTACATTATACCACAACGTGGTATATTGTCTCGTTTGATTACAAGCCTTAGGTGTGAACAAGTAGAGAGTTTCTTTCTTGAAACCTACCGGTTGCAAAGTGGCTCGTACTCGATCACAAGGATTGTCTCCACACAATTGCCGCCAATGTAAGTTTCGATTTAATTATTTTATAATCTAGTTACCTTGGACTTGTAAACCTTACGGTCATAATAGCTTCATTGGGAATTGTCATTTACCGAGTTTGTTTGTTATTCCGCGACTAACAAAAGTGGCGGTAAAAGTGTGCAAAACCCAACAGTTACAACTTTACTAGATTATTTATCGTTGATTGAATAAGATGATTTAGAAGTTGATGTTTGAAAATTTGATCCGAGGTATGTTTTCTAAAGGCTATGTTGTCTGAAAGACATGAAACTCGCATATGCACAAATAGTTATGATTTTATAGCGATATACGGGAAAAAGGAGAACTTTTGGAATGATAATAGTTCGGTTTAACTAGTTTAGGTTGTAAATTTTGGTAAGTTAATTAATTTAATATTTTATAGTTTTAAGGTTTTATTAGATTAACATAAAAACTAACAAATAATTGTTCAATTTCATCAAAAAAATTGTGAAAGAAGGTTAAAAAGAACTTTAGTTCAAATACCCAATTCGCAGTTTCACCATACAACTTCATCTTTTAGCTCTATCTCGCATTGTCAAACATATCCTCAATCATCGACACTAGAAACCAACCGGATTATTATGTTTTATTCGATTTAGACCAAAAAATATTCTAAGAGTGATGGCAAAAACGAGATTATATTTGTTATATCGGGTTTATAAGAAGAGAGTAGTTTGATAGCGACCGAGTGTGTATAAACTGATTCTCCGAGATTCCGGACGGAAGGTTGTTACGCCTTGAACCCTGCAAGAGAACCTGAAATCAACCGAAAACCTTGGGTTAGATGCTCCCCGAGGATGATCCTCGTGAGGGCACTCCAACGCTCAAGTCAGTATTTATCGACGTGAGGTCTATCGGATAATCAATGCTATATGTAAAGATCGTATTGAATGTAAGAGTTAAATCATAAAATGTACCGAGTCTTGGTCTCTATCTATATGCGAGTATATATAGCCAAACCGGAAGTCGGTGAAGGTCGAAGAAGATCCTTCCCCAGACCGGTCCTACGAAAGGTTTGTTGGTCCAAAGGTAAGGCTCAGAGCTTTTACCCGTTGTGTCGTGGCGTAGTACCACGCCACCGCCGACTTGGGGACTTGCTCGCATTAAATGCCCTTGGGACTCAAAACTGCTTTTACCGCGATCTCCGCCTTACCTCCGATTGCTATGTCGGGGGTATGCGTCCTGCGACCGTTCACCCTTCCTGCGTTGGAGAGCCTTCGTTGGCCCGGATGGTATTGGGTATACCTCATTAAGTCCCTTAAGTTAAAAGGAGGCTTAAGCGAAGAAGACTTGTTTTTACTTGTACCGATGTTCAACCTGTCTTGTCATTGAAAAATGACCGTTGTGGGTTTGTGACCGTTGGATTTTACCACCGCCCCACCGACTTACAAAGTCTTTTTAAATTCCTCTCTTATATATATATTCACTTTCTTCAGCTTAATTCCTCACTTCCCTTTCCATCTTCTTGATTTCTCTTTTTTACATCCTTTCCCTTCCCTTGGTTTCCTAACTATGACGAAGAAAGATAAAGCATCGAAGGAAAAAAGCGAGAAATCTGTTCTGCGAAGTGCTGCGAATACTCATACCAACCTAACTTCTTCCGATATTTCTGCTCTTTACGGCGATTTTCACATCGATCGATGTTACCGTCTTCTTCTTCCTAATTCATCTGATACTATTCTTTCCGCACCCGATGGGTTTGAACCAGTATACATGCAATACTTTTTAGGAGGATTAAGGTTTCCCATTGACGATTTCATTCTTGCGCTCCTTCAGGATCTTGGGCTTCACCTTGCTCAGCTTGCCCCCAATTCCTTCCGTAAGATTATTATTTTTATGATGCTTTGCCGCTCTCTTGGGATTCCTTTATCTACCAAGGTGTTTCGCCACCTGTACGTCGTAACCGGAAGGGGGGATTGGGCCGTTTTTACCCTGCGTCCTGGCCGAAGTGAGCATATCACCGGACTGAAAGATTCTATTAGGGATTGGAAGTATGCTTTCTTTTTTGTTGATCGTCTGGCGTTCAATGACGTTTCTCTTTCTTGGGGCAAAATAACTGGGCGCACCTCTGAATCTGCTCCCGACCTGTCTGACGACGAAATTGGTTATGTCAACCGCTTATCTGCTTCAGAGGTTGTGTGGGAGGATCCTGATGAAACCTTTCTGGGAATGGCCGATCTAAGCCCCTACTACTTTGTTCGTCAAGTCCGACCCGTTTGGCGAATCGATGGAAAAGCTGTTTCCTTATTCCATCGTCTGGGAATGCCGAAACCAATACAAGGAGAAACATCTTTTACTGAAGGAGCCATAACTCCCTTCCTTCCCCCCTCCGAAGATGTCCTCAGTTCCGAGGGGACACCGGAGGCCCTGGAACGTGGAGCTGAGGTTACTTCGGGAGTGACTGTATCTATCGTGGAGTCCCCGGTTTTCCGAACGCAGGACACTATGGTGCATGATTCTCAATCAGATCTGACAGAACCCCGAAAGGTGGGGTCTGTCAAATCCCTTTCCAAACGAGTTAGTTCGGGAAACACTTCCCCCTCCGCCAAGCGTCTCGGGACCGAAGGTATTCACCGAACTACTTACTATTTTCGCTGTTTTTTTTATATGTTGACAAATATTTGATTGACGATTTTGTGTTACAGCAGATACGCCGGACGTTTTTATTTCTGAAGGAGTTTCTGTGACTGTTTCCGAAGAAGTTCCGGTAACCGTATCGTTCACCCGTCGTCATTAGTCATTCCTACCGTGGTTACTTCAAGTGTTGTCATACCATCAACCTCATTTGGGCGTACATCTACACCCCCTGATCCATCGGCCATAGCTTTATTCAGCAGTCTTCTTTTTACTTCCGGGCTTCAGACACCAGCTTCCGGAAGGTCTGCTCAATCACTTCCACCCGTTCGGCCACAATCATCGTTGCCTGTTTTTCCTTTCCGACGTAAGTGTCTGTATTCTTGTGCCTATTTCGTCTTTTTGTGTTTACTAATTCGTTTACCTCTTTTTTTTTTATTATTATTATTAGCCCGACAGGTTCGTACCACCATCTCGGAGTCTACGAGAGGGCCGTCTACCGCTGGCCCAGTGGGTCCTTCTGAAGCATCCTTCTCTCGAGATCGTGGGTTACAAGCAACAAGCACCCTGGCTCCACCGATCGTGCATGCTTCCGTAGCTCCCTCCTCCGTTTTTCTGAACGCTGCCGATGTGTCTGACGAAGGAGTCTTTCTGCGTGCCCGAACGGATCTCCTTCGTGCCGTAGAATTGCTATCTGAGCTGCAGGTTCGGGGCATTCGCAACAGGCAAGCGGTATCTTTTTATTCCGACGAGTTCAAACGGATGGAGGAGGTAATGAGCAAAATGAAGGTCTTGCACCAACGCGATGCTGAAGAGAAAAATCGCTTGGCAGGGGAGAACGAACGCTTAACGGAAGAGAACAAAGATCTTTGTGCTGGCTTGGAGGATATGAGGCGTGCTGTGGTCGAAAAGGATGCTCGTATTATTAAACTGAACGCAGACCACAGCTCCCTCTCCTCCCGTATTGCCGAGCTGGAAGCGTCTTTAGTGGAGAAAGACTCGCAGTTGGATGAGGATGTTCGTTGTTATACCGACCTGGATGTGCTAAATGACAAACTTAAAGAGGATTTTGCCGTTCAGTCTCATCATTTGGGAGCATGCCGGAAGGATATTAAGTGGTTGATTGAGAAGGGGGGACCTGGTTTGTGTGGGTTGCTGTTGAATTCAGAGGAATTTGTTGGTAGGAATTCTAAACTCCAGATGGAGTGTGTGAAGTTTGGACAGTATAAAGGCTGCTTGGATACTCATAGGGAATATGCTCACTTATTGAAAGATGTCCCCCTTATCCATGAGCATCCAGATGCTCAGGTTAATATCATGTCTCTGTTTGGCGAGTTGGTAACCCCGAACTACTCTCTTTTGGAGTCCGTTCGATCGGGTGCGGTCCCCTTGGATGAATTGAAGAAGCTTACCGGGAAGTCTTCCGTAGGGCCGGAGGACATTGGTGAGAGCTCCCACCCGGGAAATGACTCCCCCGCACCCTGATTTTCTTGTTTGTGTTGTATTTCGAATGATTCTGTTTGTTTGAATCTTTTGTACGCGTATACTTTCTTTTGAATAGTTTGGGTGTTTGTATCGTCGCCATTATTATTATGAATGTTTTTATTTATATAGAGGCGTCCCCCTTTTATAAATTTCGCATAGTAAGTTCGTTTGTTATTCGTCGGCTTGGTTCGATATTCGCTCCGGAGTTGGATCATCCGACCCCTTCCGGGATCAGGATGTTCTGTTCGTAATTATGATCGTAAATTAGTTAATTAATATTTACTTGCGACCTCGACTGTTGTTGCAAGAATCCCTTTGTCGAAAGGTTTTTAACTAACTTCGCACGCATTCGTTGGGTACATTAGACAATAAGTGACAAAATACTAAAACAAAACTACCCTTTCGTGGTGTGCAAGTGTCCAAGAAAACTTTCTAGAAATGGTATTTGCGCAGATTCCTCATGTTCCAAGTTCGAGGAATGGGCGATCCATCCATTGTTTCTAGCACGTACGAGCCATTCCTTCTTGCTTCTTTTACCCTGTGCGGGCCCTCCCAGTTAGGAGACAACTTTCCTGGCTTGTAGTGTAGGCTGGCTTCATTCTTTCGAAGGACTAAATCTCCCACCTTACACGCAGATTCTCGCACCCTTGCATTGTAATACCCCTCCATCATCGATTTGTATGCGGCTTGGCGTAATGCGGCATTCTCCCTTCGTTCCTCCACGAGGTCCAAGTTATATCTTAGCGCCTCGTCGTTACCTTCTAAACGAAAATTTTCTACCCTGGGAGAAGGCACGATCACCTCCAAAGGGATTACCGCTTCGGATCCATATACTAAACTAAACGGCGTTTCTCGTGTAGCACTCCTCGCCGTGGTCCGATATGCCCAAAGGACACTATGCAATTCGTCTGCCCATCCTCCTTCTGCCCGATTCAAACGACTTTTGATCCCTTTCAGGATGGTTCTGTTGGTTACCTCCGTTTGACCGTTGGCTTGAGGATGAGCCACAGAAGTGAAGTTTTGTCGGATGCATAGCCCTACGCACCATTCTTTAAAAGGAATTCTAGCGAACTGCTTCCCGTTGTCGCTGATGATGGTATGCGGGAGGCCGAAACGACAGATAATCTGTTTCCACACAAATTTGATAATATTTGCCCCTGAGATGCAGGACAATGGTTTTGCTTCAACCCACTTTGTGAAGTAATCTATAGCGACGATCAGAAACTTCAAACCGCCCGGAGCCTTCGGGAATGGGCCCACTATGTCAATCCCCCACTGACAGAACGGCCACGGGCTATGAATGCTCGTGAGGCAGGCAGGTGCTTGATTCGGAACATTAGAATACGCTTGACATTTCTGACACTTTTTTACGTATTCCTGGACATCTTTTGACATCTGAGGCCAGAAGTATCCCATCCGAAACACTTTTTGCGTCAACGCTCTTGATCCCATGTGTGCTCCACACAAACCTTCGTGTACCTCCTCCATGGCTCTTTGTGATTCTATTCTTCCCAAGCATCGCAACCAAGGGGTTAGATACCCCTTCCGATACAGTACCCCGTTTTTCATCGTATACCTTCCTGCGTTCATTCTTACCTTCCTTGCTTGGCTCGAGCTGCCCGGAAGCTCCCCACTCGTCAAATATCGCATTAGCGGCTTCATCCAGCAATCTTCGTTTGCTTCAATTCCCATTACTTCCTTGCTCATGGTACGCTCGATACTCCTTTCTGGAAGGACTTCGACCAGAACCTCCTTCGTGAGGTGGTGGTATAGCATAGAAGCCAGCTTGCTGAGTGCGTCTGCTTCTTTATTTCGAGTGCGAGGTATCTGTGTTATTCTGAACTTTTTAAATCTAGCCACCCTTGTTTTTACTTGTTCCAAGTATTGCTTCATGTGGCTTTCTTTAGCTTCGTAAGACCCATTCACTTGGTTTACCACCAGCATTGAGTCTGCGAAAGCTTCCAACTCACTTATCTCCATGCTCTCAGCCAGATTTAAACCTGCTAGTAATGCTTCGTACTCAGCTTCGTTGTTTGAGCAAGCAAAATCGAACCTGAGAGCGTATGTTACTTTTTCCTCCTCTGGTCCCGACAGAATGACCCCAGCTCCACATCCCCCTGCACTTGCCGCTCCGTCCGTGTACATCTGCCATATGGTGGGGTTTTTGCCGATAGGTACGCCTTCCCTCCCGTTCAACTTCGTATGCATAGTTTCCGTAGCCGACTTCCCTTCGTCCGGCATCTCAAGCAAAAAGTCTGCTAGGGCTTGACCTTTGATGCTTGGTCTGGGTTTGAATAGCATGTCGTACTCTCCTAGCTCGATCGCCCATTTGGTCATACGCCCTGACCGTTCTGGTTGAAGCAATATATTTTTGATCGGCTGGTTGGTCAAGATTGTTACTGAGTGGGCCTGAAAGTACCTTTTCAAGCGTCTGACTGAATATATGAGGCTTAGGATCAGCTTTTCAATGAGGGAGTAATTCAATTCCGCCCCTTGTAACACCCGGCTGACAAAGTAAACCGGAATTTGCTTCTTTTCCCGTTCTGCAAGAAGGACCGAACTGATCGCTTCCTCACTCGTGGAGAGATACATGACAAGAGACTCTCCCTCTTTCGGACTAGCCATCATTGGGATAGTTCGCAGATGCTGCTTGAGTTCCAGGAACGCTCTCTCGGCCTTCTCAGTCCATTCTACCTCTCCTTTCTTTGTGCACCCATGCAATGTTTTGAAGAAAGGAATGGATTTTTCGGCGGATTTAGCCAGGAAGCGTCCGAGAGCTGCCAACTTTCCGTTCAATGCCTGCACATCTTTTACCGTCCGCGGGGTTTTTGCCTTTAGCAGGCTATCTATCTTCTCCGGATTAACTTGTATCCCGGAAGGGGTAACTATATGACCCAAGAACTTTCCCCTACTCATCCCAAACGAACACTTCTTTGGGTTTAGCTTCATGTTAATATTCTGGAGCCGCCGGATGGTTTCCTCCACGTCTCGGACTAGATCCACGTCCTCCTTACTCTTGATCACCATATCATCCACGTACACCTCTAGATTCCGCCCTATTTGTTTTTCGAAAGCTTTATCAACCAATCGCTGGTACGTTGCTCCGGCATTCCGCAATCCGAACGGCATCTTGACATAGCAATATGTACCTCTAGGTGTGTGGAAAGCTGTTTTCTCCTCGTCCTCCTTGGCCATCTGAACTTGGTGGTACCCTTTGTAGGCATCTAGAAAGGACTTCCACTTGTATCCCCCCAGCGCTTCCACCTTTTGTTCGATTTCCGGGAGGGGATAGCTATCCTTGGGACATGCTTTATTAAGATCCTTGAAATCCACGCACATCCGCATGGATCCATCCCCCTTTTTTACCAGCACGGGGTTTGCTACCCATTCCGGGTATTGAGTACTTCGCAGGACACCAGCTGACACCAGATCGTCTACCTCCTTATTGACTATCTTGCCCCGATCGGTTGCCATCCCCCTCTTCGATTGTTTGACGGGCGTAAAAGTGGGATTGATGTTTAGTCTGTGTTCTGCAAAATTTCTTGATACACCCGTCATGTCTTTGGGTTCCCACGCAAACACATGCTTGTTTTTTCTTAACAGGGCCTCCAACTCCTTTCTTACTTTAAGTGGGAGGTCACTACCCATTCGGATCGTTACTTCCGGGAATTCAGGATTTATAACCACTTGAACCTCTTCCTGTTCTGTCCAACTATCTTGGTGTATGATGCTTCCACACTCCGTTACCGGCATGGGCATGCTCTGAAGGGTGAGTACCCCGTGATCTGAGGGAAACTTAAGCAAACCATGGATAGTGGAAGCTACTTCCTGTAGTTGCCACATTCCTGTCCGTCCGAGTATAACATTGTATCGAGATGGGGCTTCTATGACAATGAACTCGGTGACAATGGTCTTGTTGCGACTTGTGTTCCAATCGGTCAATACTAAAGAAAGGTGGATTTTTCCTCGTGGCCATACGGATCTTCCAGAGAATCCTACTACCGAGGAGGTGGCAGGTTTGAGGAACGCCTTAACGTCCGGAGGAAACTTATCAAAGCAGTGATCATACATAATATTTACCGAGCTTCCTCCGTCAACGTAGATACGTCGCACCATCGTCCGGGCGATTGCCCCACAAATTACAAGTGGTTCCATTCCGACGTACCCTGCAGGAACCGGCTCATCCCTTCCGAATTCTATAGTTGTCACTTTCCTTTTTCTCATATGAGCATCGAAAGGGAGAGAAGAGGATTCGCCTCCCTCTACCGCAAGGATCTCCGTATCGTAGACAGCTTCCTTAACCTTTGGAGCTTCCGTCTGGACCTCTTTTCCCTTCCCCTTTTTCTGAGCGTCCTTCTCCCGTTTGTAACTCTCACAAGTAGCAGTAGCATGACCCATTATCTTGTGGAATTCACAATAGGCATTGGGATCCCTCGGGTACCTTTTTCGGAAGGACCTTCCTATTTTATCCTCTCTCGACTCATTCGCCGTTAACGTTTCATGACGGTACGGTTCGTACCTTTCGCCCGGCGTCCTTCCCCCTGACGATCTTCCCCGGAAAGGCATTCTCCCAGGGAGTGGGGACCGGTAAGAGTTTTTAGATCTTTCGAGATTTCGATTTGGGGCTGAGCCAAAAGTTCCCTTCCTCTCTTGTGCCTCGAAACGTAATTTCTCCGCACTCTCCTCCTCCTGCTTCAACACCTTATTGACAACATTGATCATATCATCGGCCTTGTAAAAGTCTTTCTTCGAAAGCTCTCTGAACAGTTCGCCCTCTCTCAAACCATATGTGAACGCAGCAATGATGAGGGAGTCTTCCCGTACGGGCATTTTTCGGCTTTGTTCATTAAATCTTTTGAAGTATGATCGGTTGGACTCTCCCTCTCGTTGTCTGCAAGCCATTATCGACTGGGACCGTTGTTGGTATTTCTTCTGCTGTATGAAGCTGTGACTGAATTGTGCCACAAGGTCTTCGAAGTTGGAGATACTTCTTTGCGGAAGGCTAGACAACCAGTACCGGGCAGACCCTTCGAGGGTTCCTGCAAAATACAGACACCACAACCTTGAATCCATGGGGATCATTTTCACAGCCCAACGGAAACTAGCCACATGATCGTCTGGATCACCCGTTCCGTCATAGGACTTAACTCGAGGCCCCTTCAGGCCGGGCGGTATGGGTATCTCGTTGATGTCGTCTGTGAAAGGAGATCGAAAACCCTTCTCCTCCGACGGCTTTTGATGACGACGCTCCTTCCTTTCCCTTTGCTGTACGGGCCGCCTTTCTTCCCCCCGCTCCTCATGTCTGAAAGGCACTTCCTTCTGCGTTCTCTTCGGGGGGGGGGGGGGGGGGTGGGGTCTTTATACACCACTTCTACAGATTCATCGTCGCTAGAATAGGTTAGACTTCTTTCCACCCCGTGCATCTCTCCTTTGGCCTTCGCCTTGGTTTTCTCCATCTGTCTCATCTTCCGGAATCTGCAGAAGAGATTGTAATCTCCTAACTCTTCTTGAGTGGGATCGTTTCCCTTGTTTTCTGGTGGCGGGCATGCGGAGACCGACGCAGGGGTGAGCACTCCCTCGATCGGTTCCACGAATCGGATCGGCGTTGTCTGATGACGATCATTCGACGTTGCTTCTTGGACCATTTTGTTCGAGGTCCCACGGATGGAGCCAAATGTTGAAACTGATTCTCCGAGATTCCGGACGGAAGGTTGTTACGCCTTGAACCCTGCAAGAGAACCTGAAATCAACCGAAAACCTTGGGTTAGATGCTCCCCGAGGATGATCCTCGTGAGGGCACTCCAACGCTCAAGTCAGTATTTATCGACGTGAGGTCTATCGGATAATCAATGCTATATGTAAAGATCGTATTGAATGTAAGAGTTAAATCATAAACTGTACCGAGTCTTGGTCTCTATCTATATGCGAGTATATATAGCCAAACCGGAAGTCGGTGAAGGTCGAAGAAGATCCTTCCCCAGACCGGTCCTACGAAAGGTCTGTTGGTCCAAAGGTAAGGCTCAGAGCTTTTACCCGTTGTGTCGTGGCGTAGTACCACGCCACCGCTGACTTGGGGACTTGCTCGCATTAAATGCCCTTGGGACTCAAAACTGCTTTTACCGCGATCTCCGCCTTACCCCCGATTGCTATGTCGGGGGTATGCGTCCTGCGACCGTTCACCCTTCCTGCGTTGGAGAGCCTTCGTTGGCCCGGATGGTATTGGGTATACCTCATTATATAAACCGCCCCCAAATCCTCATGGATTTTGGGGTCATATTTGTTTTTATGGATAAATGCTATATTCGAAATTAGCATATGTCAATGAACTATTAGCACTTTCATTTCGATTATATGAGACCCAGCCACGTAACATGGTTAATTATTACTTCCTCCGTATCAAAATAAGTGACACAAATTAGCTTACACGTTTTTTGAGGTAAAAGATTAAAGTAGATGTTAAAATAGATTAGAGTACATAATTAGTGAAGAATGGGTCCCACTTTTCTTGAATAAAGTGATATTAATGAGTTTTAAAAGTAAAAGTAAGGGTATAAGGGTAATTTCACTTTATTAAAGTGGATAGTTAGTAGGTATGGGTCCCATTATTTTTACCAAATAAGGAAAGTTTTCAAAGTGTGTCACTTATTTTGATACACCCCAAAATGGAAAGTGTGTCACTTATTTTGATACGGATGAAGTATATTTTATATCATTGTATTTACGATTTTAAATTAAAAATTATATAAATATACTGATTTTTGTAAAATATTCCACTTACTCTACCTTCAATTATAATAAAAATAGCACAAATCTTTTCATAATAAACAATTGTATTGACTTGATTTTTAAACTTTTTTCTATTTAGGAAAAGTATCAAACCAATGTTAGTTTTTGTAGAAGTTAAATCAATTTGTTACGGTCAATCAGACCCATTTGATAATTCTTAAAACCAATCAATCAAACTCAATAATTTTTGTTTGGGATTTTTTAATACATGCCCCTCGGGCACATGGGGCACATGATTAGATGTATTAAATTAAGTAATAATTTCTAAAATATGCATTCATCAACATTAATGAAGTATACTTGTTACCTTTTCTAGAGACATATTAAATGACATTTTGAATTACAATGGTAATTTTAAGTTAATTAAATGCTTCCAATTGTGTGCCCTAGGGGCACATATTAGAAGAGAATTAGTTTTCATACCATAATTTTTAATTCCCCTACCACAATGTATATATATTCATGCAAACTGTACAAGTATATAAAACAGTTATTGTGGTACAATACTTAAAAGATATGGTATGAAAATCACCCCCTATATTAGAAAATCCCTTGTTTAACCTGTTTACTCATCTTAGAAGAAAGATTAATAAAGCAGTGGCAAAAACGTGATTAAGTATTTTATTTAGAGACTAATACTTCCTTCCTATCAAAATAAGTGAATCACTTTAAAATTTATATTTTTGAGGTAAAATAGGGTAATAAGATATTAGTGAAATTAAATGGAGTAATGAAAATGGATGGGTCTCACACCTTTACTATTTTGTTACTTTTACTAAATGGTGTAAAAGTCAAATATAAGAAGATTACAAAAATGGATCGGACCCACACCTTTAATGATGTTTAAAAAAGAATAAGTAAAGGTAAATAGATAATTTTAAATATAAAAACTTACTAAATAAAATAAATTATTAAAGTAATTCACTTATTTTAAAACACTAAAAAAAAAGTGATTCGGTTATTTTGATACGAATGAGGTAATAAGAAAGAGAGTAGGTTGGTAGTGAGTGTATAAAGCGCCCCCTCATGGATTTTGGGGTCAAATTTAATTTGGTGAAAAACGACACACGGACCCACGAGCTAGAATCACTACTTGACACGCAACTTAGAGCATCCCGATGGTTAAGTCATTGCAATGACTTATTGTAATTGACACCTAGATTTTACACTCAAAATTTACGAATAAGTTTTTCAAAAGTTTTTGCTCAATGCATATTAACCAACATAAAGCTTTTTTTGTGTCTTATGAAAGACTTAGTAGAGAATAAGCTTTTGAAGCAAAAACTTTTTGGTAGAAGGTCATTTACCTTAATATGACTTGTACAAAAGGTAATAAGCTTTGTAATAAACTACCATTAGAGATGCTCTTAAGATATTGATTGAAGTTTAGGGTGTGTATTGTGTAGCTTTCTCCTCATGTTATTTTTACTACCTCCTATTTAAAATAAGTGATACATTTTTTTAGGTGATTTAAAATAAGTGATATACTTTGAAATAATATTTTATTTGGCAAAAATTTATGGGACTTACACCAACTAATTATCTACTTTAACAAAGTGAAATGACCCCTTTACCCTTACTTTTTACTTTTAAACATCATTAACCACACTTTATTTAAAAAGTATGAGACTCATTCCCTCATTAACCATCTAATTAATCTAATTTAATCATTATTATAATCTTTTGCCTCAAAAATCATAAAACCTAAAGTTTATCAATAATTTTGAATCGGAGGATGTATTTTCTTTTATCGGATTGATTGTTTTGAATATTATTGTTTTAAAGTGACTTGTAGCAAATCATGCTAAAGAGACACCCGCTGAAATCGAGACTATCATTAATAAGATGAAGAAAAAATGACTGAGATGGTTTGACCGCATCAAAAGACAACCACAAACAGCGCCGATTGGGAGCGTGAAAACTTTCATAATCATTGGCTCAAGGAAAAGGGGTAAACCAAATCTTAGATAGATGGATGTAATCAGCCACGATCAAAATGATCTTAGATGTACTGATGACATAATCTCTAATGGGGACTATTGGAGGATTAGTACTACGCAAACGTCTATGAGGTATATACTTTCTCGTTTGTAAGGGTAATGCAACTTATAGGATCGCTAGAAAATTTAAACTTACATAATTATATGCATGTATCTACTTAGTAATCTTTTGATATATAGGATTGCATGATTTATCTGCATGCGTGCTTATATATCTTTTCTTGACTGATACTTTTGGTTGATACATGTTATTTGCATATTTACATAACTTTCTCTCACGCACGACATGTGCACACATACATAATATTACATATTTTTTGCATACTCACCACACTCCCGCGCACACACGCCGCGCTCACACATTTCCATTCACAATAATACAATATGCTCATACGGATTTAGTTGCATATCATGTTTTTATATGCACGCGCACACATCTCATATACTATCACTCGAACCTTTTCCAGAGTCTCTCTACCTCCAGATAGAGGCATGACTGTCTACCTCTTTCCACATATCCTTCATTTGAAAGAATTGAGTATTATTCTCGTTTTCTTCATCGTTTAACTTTTGTCCAGATAGTTACATTGAATCACATAGAAATCATGAATGTTTTGATAACCTACACATATTTTTTGTTGTTTAAAAATATTCTGTCGTTAATATAGAAAACCTCCTGTCTCTCTTCGTCTAACCGCAATGGCTGTCTTTGACAAATTATAAACATTTAAGTTACTACAAATTTTGTCAAATGTGATCGTGCACGACTTTTACAAATTGGTTAAAACTTATTAAATACAATTAGGCAAGTAAAGTAGGATGAGTCAAGATGAAATCGTCAAATTTATGTTATGAATACGTCTAAGAATGTAAACTTGTTAGAGGGTTCATACGAGAGTGGCGAACCCAATAACAAAGTCAACCGGAACTTAACAAAACTTTGAGTTTGAGCCATATAAAAAAATTCCATTAATTTAATCCTTTTTCCAGAAGTTTGTCCACATTTGGTGGCCATACACCCCTTTAATTTCTAATAGATCCACTCTTGATAGGAGTTAGCCCTAGAAAGCCAATTATGGTTTACTATTTTGATTATTAAGTGATAAACTTCTCAATCCCGATTATTAAGTCTTGTTATCAAGCTTAATTACTTAGTTCATACATATGATTAACCTTGTCCATAAAATAATCGCATAAAAATCATGAATCTTCAGATAAATTTCATAAATATTTTGTTGTCTAAAAATATTTACAATCTAGTATAAAAATCATGGTGACCCCTCTTCGATCTTTTTTTGGAAACAGCTTTCATATATATTAACAAACTAGTAAAACGCTAGACAAAACTTACAAAACACAACCGAAACAAACCAGAGCAAACAAAACATCAATTACATGGAATGATAAGCCATTCGGCCCAACTAACTCTAAACTTTGGCCGCCGATTGCAAAACCATAAAAACGTTATTTCTTTAATCGAGTCCACCAAAGTATTCCGTCGAGCATCACCAGTATTGAACATAATTGCATTCCTATGACGCCAAAGAATCCAGATAACAGTAAACTTACTGGGAGCAAGCACTAACTGGGAGACTTGGAAAAATACCCCGTGCGACTGAGAGACTTGAGCAGCACTAACTGGGAGCAGCACTAAGTGTTAGAGCAGTACTAACGAGCAGTAGTAACAAGGTTGAGCAGTATTAACAAGCAATAGTAACAAGGTTTAGAGCAGTAGTAACAAGGTTGAGCAGCACTAACTCAGACACGTGGCGGCGTTCTAGTAGAGTAGCACGGTCGCACGCACCGTCACACGGTCTATTTTGAGAAAAATTGAAATACAAGTCTATAATTGGGGAAATTTTGTTTCATTTCGTCCAAATTTGGGAATATCCCTTATTCATATTTTTTTGATGTTTTATATGTCATATATATGCTTCATACTATTCTATATTCTGTTGGTATCTATATACTACCTCCGTATCAAAATAAGTGATACACTTTCTATTTAGGGGTGGAACAAAATAAGTGATACACTTCCAAAACTTACCTTATTTGGTAAAAAAGTGGGACTCATTCTCCACTAACTATCTACTTTAATAAAGTGAAATTACCCTTTTACCCTTACTTTTACTTTTAGGCATCATTAATATCACTACATTCCAAAGAAGTGGGACCCATTATCCACTAACTATCCACTTTAATCTAATTTAAACCACTTTTTAATATTTTACCTACTGCAATTCTTTAAATGTATCACTTATTTTGATACGGAGGTAGTATTTATAACATCATCCATTTTATACACCACATATTTTTGGCTTTTTCACAAATCAATCTCTCTGTTACTAAGTAGAGGTATATTTATTTACGTTTCTTATATCTCATATATTGACTTTGGTTAGATTAAATATTGTTGTTATTAGTGGTGTAGTCAGCAGCCAATAAATTTATATATTACCTCTGGATATACATATATCTTTAATTTTTGTTGGAATAACATATGTTATTAGTGAATCAATTTGGAAAACTTTATTAGTGTAAAACTGAAACATTAGTCAATATAAAATAAACATTATCCAAACGGATCAAAATTAAATAAGGCCACACGGAAATGTTAAACTCAATTATGTATACATAAATAAATAATAAATTATAAAAGTGCAAATTAGTTCAACCGTGATCGGTGTTTAACGTGTGAGTCCAAGACTCGTACTGCAGTTCAAGCGTGCAGAGGATATATATGATCGAATTCTTTTTGTTTTCATGTCTTATATTAATTTACTATAATATAATGGTACCCTACAGATTGTGGTGGGTGGTGATGCGTAATGATGATGAGTGATGGAGGTAGTGATAGTGGTGATGAGGGGCGTCCCTGAGATTCTGAAGTTCATGTGCCAGTAGACGAAGTGAGCCCCAAACTAAAAGATATATATGAAAAACTGGGTTTTCTAATTTTTTTTTCTATTAAATTATTAACTTTGCTTAATATTTAAGATTATATATAAGATGCATATAAAAAATAGAGTCTCCTCTAAAATATGGACCTTGTGCGACCGCATCACCTGCACATCCTAAAAAACTCCTGCTTATATGGTACATGTCGCAGCATTTACATTATAATTTTATTTTTAAGAAGATAACATATCACCAAAAGACATGATAACATATTAACATATATGACCAAAAGGTCATGATAAGAGATGTGAACCTGTACTTTTGTTTTTTTACGGCCGGGGCTTATTTATGAAATTATATTCATTACCCTATCTTCTTAAAACCCAATTCCAAAATCTAATCAGGTAAAATTCGCCATCAAATCTAGATTTTTTTATAAAAAGACAAAAGTTATAACTTTTAAAAGATTCATGCCAGTCCCTATCTTGAAGGAGTTGATACGATCAATTTAGGATTCACTTAAGAATCGAAGATCGATCTCAACAATACAGGGGATCACAGTTAAGAATTGATTCCGAGTGATTGTTCAATAGTCATATGATTCATTCAATATGAAATGAGAATTACAAATGAGAGAGAAATGATTAACAATCCAAAAAACTAACTAAGCTAATACAATCACGAGCTATTTAACGGAATATCAGTCAACGATAAAGTCAAACGCAACTAACTCTAACAAACTTCCTTCCGTCAAACAACCTGGCTTATTAATAAATCACGTGCTCCTCATGTGATTCATTTATTCACTTATAACGACTAGAATCGTATCAATCCATCTCCGTTGAAAAGATCCTTGACCTCAAGGATACTGTTGAAACGAGGGAAATCGCCGAACAAGATCTTCATACAATTCCCAAGTTGCATCCTCAATTGTACCATTAGACCACTTAACGAGCACATGCATCACGGGTCTGTTCCCTTTCCTTCCCAACTTCCGATCAAGAATAGTTTCCGGTACAACCGAGATAACACCACTATCGTCACAATCCGGCAAAGTACCCGCCTGCACATTGTGACCCTTGCATTCTTTAAGCTGAGAGACATTAAATACTGGGTGTATTTTCGAGGTTTCAGGCAATTTCAACTTATAAGAAACTTGACCCACTCGAGCTTCAACCTGGAATGGACCAAAATATTTTGGGGATAGCTTATTTTGATGACTCTGTCTCACAGTAACTTGTCTATGTGGTTGTAACTTCAAATATACCCAACTGCCAACCTCAATTGTTCGATCAGTTCTGCTCTTATTGGCCAGATTCACCATTCGATCTTGTGCCCGTTTTAGATGAAACTTTAAAACTTGAATAGCCTCCTCCCTAGCTAGCAAGGTTCTATCCACTGATTCCACCCTACTATCTCCAGCCATATAGGGAAGGTGAATTGGGGGTGGCTGCCCATACACAATTTCAAACGGAGTAGTATTAATGGCTGAATGAAAGTTTGTATTGTACCAATACTCAGCCATTGGTAACCAATTCAGCCATTCCTTAGGTTTTTCCCCAGTCATACAACATAAAAAACATTCCAAACATCTGTTAACAACTTCTATCTGGCCATCAGACTGTGGATGATAAGCTGTTGACATATGCAAGTCAACCTTGAGCAGCTTGAACAATGATTTCCAGAATAAACTCAGAAATATCGTGTCCCTATCACTTACAATGGTTTTAGGTAAACCATGTAACTTGTAAATGTTATCAAGGAATGCCTGCCTGAGCTACTGTGGTAGCAGTAAAAGGATGGCTAAGTGGAATGAAATGGGCATATTTGCTCAGCCTATCAACTACCACAAATATGACAGTTTTGTGATGAGAAGTGGGCAATTTCTCAATAAAATCCATTGACACATCAGTCCATACTTTATCAGGAATAGGTAAAGGTTGTAAGAACCATGTATATGCACTTAAATCCGGTTTCTGCCTTTGACACACATCACAGACCCGAATATATTCCTTGACCAATTTTTTAATATTCTTCCAATAAAAAACTGCACCCAGTTTCTAAGTGGTGACCAGGACTCCGGAATGTCCCCCAACTGGGTCATTGTGATAATACTGAATCAACTGTTTCCTGAGTTCAATATCATTACCAACTACCCATTTTCCTTTTCTCATCAGCTGATCATTTCTCCAATCAAATTTAGTTGAGAAATTAGGGTTGGCCTGCAATTGTTGAATAAGAAGCTGTATCTCAGGATCTTTTTCCCAACTTTCTTTAATTTTAGGGACTAAATTGCTGTCTATTGTAGTGAGTATAATTTGTGAGAAAGACCCAACAGAAAAATTCCTTGACAAAGCATCTGCAGCCAGATTGTCACTTCCTTTCTTGTAAACAATCTCATAATCAAAGCCCATTAGTTTTGGTAACCATTTAGCCTGAAAAGGGGTTGTAAGTCTTTGATCCAGAAGGTATTTTAAACTAAAATGATCAGTTTTTATCTTGAAATGCCTATCCAATAAGTAACCCCTCCATTTTTCGAGGGCAAAAATCACAGCCATCAACTCCTTCTCATAGGTAGAAAGAGACTGATGTCTCAGAGATAATTTCTTGCTAATATAAGCAATAGGATGGCCTTCTTGTTGTAAGACAGCTCCTAAGCCCACACCAGAAGAATCTGTTTCAATAATAAACTCTTTTTCAAAGTTAGGTAACTTCAAAACTGGAGCAGACATCATGGCATGTTGTAGCGTCTCAAAAGAGGACTGAGCTTCTACAGACCAATAAAAAGAGTCTTTTTTTAATAATTGGGTCAGTGGTTGACTGATTTGGGCATATTGACATAAGAACCTTCTGTAATAACCAGTCAATCCCAAAAATCCTCTCAACTTTTTAATATTAGTAGGGACAGGCCATTCTTTCATTGCTTGCACTTTGGTTGGATCAGGAGCTACCCCTGCAGCAGAGATTATATGCCCTAAATACTCCACTTGATATGTGCCAAATATACATTTACTCATCTTGGCATATAAACTGTGTTCCCTCATAACATCCAAGACCAATTGAAGGTGTTTGACATGAGCAGCCACATCCTGGCTGTATACCAGTATATCATCAAAGAATACCAAAGTGAACTTCCTCAAATAAGGTTTAAAAACCTCATTCATGAGTGACTGAAATGTTGAAGGAGCATTTGTCAAGCCAAAAGGCATAACAAGAAACTCATAGCGGCCTTCATGTGTTTTAAAGGCAGTCTTGTAGATATCATCATCTCTCATCCTTATTTGGTGATAACCAGACCTCAGATCCAATTTTGAAAAGATCTGAGTACCATTAAGTTCATCTATAAGTTCCTCAATCACAGGAATTGGAAATTTATCCTTAATGGTATACTTGTTTAATTGCCTGTAATCTATGCACATCCTCCATGTCCCATCTTTCTTTTTTACCATCACAATGGGAGAGGCAAAAGGACTGTGGCTCTGCCTTATGACTCCTGCATCCAATAATTCTTTGACCATTTTCTCAATAGCATCTTTCTGATTGGGAGGGTATCTGTATGGTCTGATGTTGATGGGAGGGCTGCCATTCAATAATGGAATGTGATGATCATGTGACCTTTGAGGAGGTGATTTATTTGGTACAGCAAAGATGTCATCATACTCTTTCAACAGATTACTCAATGCTGCATTATCTCCCTTTGACTGGTCATTAGTACTTGTCATTAGGGCACATGATACAGGGTAGATACACATACACATAGAAGCCAATTCTGCTTTGTTCTGCTGGACATGTTTGTTAATATGCTTGCCCTGCATCAATTGTAAAACAGCTTGCTTAGTGCCCCTCAATAAAACCTTCCTTCCATCATGAAGGAAACCCATAGTGAGTTCCTCAAAATTCCATTGTATAGTACCCAGTGCAGCAAGCCATTGTATTCCCAACACTAAGTCACAACCTCCCAATGGTAGTAGCATCACATCTGCCTTATAACTGTGATTCTGTAATAGCCATGAAAAGTCTTTGCATACATAAGAACTTATCATATTATTACCATCTACTACTGCAACGTCCAGGGGATTAGTTTTTATCAATTTACATCCTAATTTCTTTGCAATTTGCAGATCCAGAAAGTTATGTGTACTTCCTGAATCATTTAAGATGTGCAACACTTGTTTGCCCACATAGCCCTTAACTCTCATAGTCTGGAATGCACTTATTCCGGATAGTGCATTCAATGATATCTGCAAGTTTTCTGCAGTACCACTCGATTCACCAACCACAAATTCAGAGTACACTGTACCATTCCCATTTTCTCCCTCTTCAGTATTAATTATTCACTGGCCAACACCTCTAAGGAGAACATTTGACCACTGCACTTGTGGCCCGGAGTATAACGTTGTCACAATAGAAACACAAGTTTTTTGACCTTTTATACTCAATTTCCTTCTGTGTTAATTGTTTTCTGGCTGGTGTGGTTACCATTGCCTTAGCAGGCACATGTGGTAACATTAATGGAGTGGAGTTGACTGGAGGTAATGGCTTTAGGTTATATGATCCAGTACTTTTGTTGTTATTAATTTGAGTGAATTTAGGAGTTGGAAGAATTGGACTGTTATACCTTGCCTTAACAGCAGCTATTGTTGCTTCTTGCATTTTAGCCAAACAATATACATCAGCTAATGTTTTAGGCTTAAACATCCTTATAGGTAAACTAATTTAAGCCTTTAATCCTCCCAAATATAAGCTAACTGCAATTTCTTCGCTTAATTCCACTTTGTTCAACAGTATTTCAAATTCACTTTGATATTGATCTACTGTATCTAACTGTTTGAGATTTTTCAATTCTCCAATAGGATCTTCAAATGTAGTGCCAAAACGTTTTTCAATTTCAGTTTCATATGTTTGCCAAGGTATGGTTTCACCAAATTTTTTAATAAACTGCTGGTGCCAAACTAAAGCTTGATCATATAAGTGAATCGAAGCTAGTTTTACCTTTTGATCGTCATGTATTCCATCAATTTTGAAGAATTGTTGACACTTATAGATCCACGCCTTAACATCTGATCCAGAGAACCGTGGAAATTCCAGCTTCGTCAACCTTCCGTATTGACGGCTACCTCCTTCTCCACCACGTAATTTCAGAACCTCCGCATCCGTGAACTTCTGATTAATCAACATTCCATCCATACTACTTTTGATACTAGCGAGAGATTGATTAAGCTCGCTTACCGCATCGGTGAGATTCTGATTTGACGATCGGATCACCTCTTGTGACCGATTTAGCTCGCTTACAGCATTGGTGAGATCCTGATTTGACGATCGGATCATCTCTGCTACTGCGTCGCGGAGAGCATCATCCATTGGTGCAGCTCGAGTTGAAACCATGATTTGATTGTGCAATTGAAATTCGAATTATGCCAGGAAGGAGTCTCTGATACCAATTGATACGATCAATTTAGGATTCACTTAAGAATCGAAGATCGATCTCAACAATACAGGGGATCACAGTTAAGAATTGATTCTGAGTGATTGTTCAATAGTCATACGATTCATTCAATATGAAATGAGAATTACAAACGAGAGAGAAATGATTAACAATCCAAAAAACTAACTAAGCTAATACAATCACGAGCTATTTAACGGAATATCAGTCAACGATAAAGTCAAACGCAACTAACTCTAACAAACTTCCTTCCGTCAAACAACCTGGCTTATTAATAAATCACGTGCTCCTCACGTGATTCATTTATTCACTTATAACGACTAGAATCGTATCAGGAGTCGATGAATCTAGACTGTTCAAGGCCAGAAGATATAAAAGGACTATTCCATATACGAAGAATATAAGTATTATTTGCGAAAGATATTACAAGTTTAGCTTAGGTGTGATTATATTAAGGGTTTTCTAGTGGGAATGAGTTTTACAAAACCCACTGAATATGTGGGTTTTGTTATAAGTGGTGATTTTTACATCGATCATTTTTAATTTATACATCACAATAGTTGTTTTATATATTTGTACAGTTTGCATTATAGTATATGCATTGAAAATTGTGGTTTACAAATTAATTCATTTTTGTTATAAAGCTAGTGATCCCTCCCATCTCTCTGTGATGCTTAATTTGTTCATGATTTACGCGATCTAACTGTTGACATGTTTGTTTTCTAATTTCACATATTCATCTGGTATTGTTTTCACAGTAAGCGATAGAATTGTGATTTTTAAGAAGTCATTTTAAAAAGCCTTACCATCTCTCCCTTCATCTCAATTTTTTGTAGGTTCCACTTTCTCTCTTTTTTTTATTTTAAAATATTTTTTAATTACAATACCAATTATAATAATTGAATTTTATCTACATTTTACCTCTCTTATAATTAAATAGAGAAAATGAGTATTGTTATTGTAGTTCTTATATAAAATAACGTTTCGTTACTTAGTATATTCATTTGAGAGGAAAATATTATTTCCCCTTTTCCATTTCTAATTCAAAAGAGAAGAGATGGGCTTAACAGATATTCTCAGTTTCTCGCCCCAATCTCTAAATTATTGGATGATCTGAAATCATTTTGGGCCGGAGTGATATCACAAGCCCGTATTCAGATATAAAAGCACACATTTGAGTCTTGATATCATTTTGTTGAATAGCATATCTATGTATGGGGATAGTGAATGTGTAATTCTAACGTATATATAAGCTTTAGATGCGTTTTAATTATAAACATCATTGTAAGAAACATAAAACTTAGAAACACAATTTCAACAAAACATAATTATAAATGATAAGTTTTAAACAACCTTTAATACACTAATGAGTTTATTCGATAGGTTTTAAGTTCATTTTATAACCAAAACTACGTAGTTTTAGTGGGTTCATAATGAAGCTTAAGTATATGATAACTACACACTCACTTTTCCATATATAATGTTATAAACTTTTATTAAAAAAGATATGTGATAAACATACAGAGTTTTTCATATAAGTTACCAAAAGAGCCTTTGGCCTAACAATATAGTATCTGGATGTCTACCCTCTATCCTTATAGTCGGGGTATCGAATCACATAGCGGATATATGTGATATTTAGAAATAAGATGTTCAATCCCATAGTGAACGTACAATTGGACATAAGTGATATTTAGATATAGATTATTATTTATGAAGTAAGGTTTTCTCTATTCAAAGTTACGTAGAGGATTAATCTGTAATTCAGATGTATATATACAATGTACTCGACTGATTATTTCATAACTCTTTTCTAGCAAAGTAGCAATCACAACTCACAAGGTCCACCAGGATGTACACCTGATGAGATCCGAGTCAAATTTAAGGATTTTTATATGGTCGATAACGCGTCGATATTTGTTGGAAAGCAACCGTGATATGTACTTTTGTAGAGTCATTTTTTAATTCAAATAAAAAGAAAAAAAGACATTCGATTCGTTTTCAACGCGCTCGGGCCCAATTGCCAAGAGAATAAAAACAAAAATAACTCAACATCTCATTATCGACTTCTAGGTCTCATCAACAACATGCATGAACATTTATCTATGTCGATATACTTATGTCAAATAGTGTTAGCAATGATAACCACCACGTTCAACCGTTAATTTAATTACCTCAATTAAACTAAAGCAAAAAATGATATCGTAAACGACCAATTTAATTTTATGAAGATATATACAAAAAAGGAAAGATAATGATTATGGAAATGGACAAAAAACTGAGGTAACATAACTCATACCTCACACGGGCACATATGGGGAATTTTCCTTGGAAATCCCTTTGGGGGCTGGGTTTGCCCGCTTATGCGGAGCTCGAACTCGGGGTGCTCGCTGAAAAATTACGAGTAGGCTTCCGTTATTCGTTTCCAAAAAAATAAGTAAATAACAGTTCATATAAGACTATATATACGAGGATATATAGAGTAGAGTGGGATGCACCATAGTCTAGACGCTGTACCATGGCACACGTGCACACAACAAGGAATCATGTGGTAGGGTTTCTGAGTGATGAATCAGCACCAATAAATGACACGTGGTGCTTATCTAGTGCCTCTAACAACCTGAGCGTGACTTATTAATTAGTTGGGCTCAAGCTCGGCTAACTCAGATTTGATAGAAAACAACGAGATTATAGGGTAATTTTACAGGTTTTAATATTTTTTCTTTGTTGAGTAAATTGAGTGTCAATTGTAGCGTTGATTTAGACTGAAACGTTAGTTGGTGTAGCAGTTTAGCTCTACTTGGTTTGCTTCAAAAGCTCAAACACATATTAATAGATAGATGTGACTTCCTTCTAAATATTTTTTGATTAATAAAATTATGCAAATTAAATGATAAAACTAAAAAGAAGAAATAAGTCTATTATACATTTCAATTATCTTATAAATAAGATGATGATGAAGTAAGAAAATTTATATAAGAAATAGTACAATTTTTCATACTAGTATGTATATGAGTTTTTCTAATACTTCGTAGTATTAATTGTATGATCAATGATGATATAATCTCAGTATAGATTAATGGATTTAATTAATACTGATTTTTTAATATAAGCACAGTTGACGCGTTTTTGTGAAATTAATATCCAAAAACTTAATAGTACTACCGACTACGAACATCAATGGATCAATCCAGATGTCGATCTCTCCATTTATCCAGAACGGTTTCCAAATTGATACAAACAAATAATCGATTAAAGTTTACATCAAACATGCACTCATTAATTTACAGGTTTCAATCGATGAAATTCAATAGTAATCGATCGATTGACAGATGATCAATTAATTATTAATTAAGAAACAACCAATTCATTACCGCCATGGCTGCAAGGATTCAAAACAGAGAACCTGGATAGCTTCGGCTCAAAATTCCTTCTCCTCTGAAGATCATGACTCGACGGATTGATAATTTTCATCAGAAACTCCTTAACCAGATTCGTTTTCTTATTATCCAATCGAATCAGCTGCTCGGAGATTGATTTCCTGCCGAGCTTCGGCGAAGATGCACGGTGGCGGGCGCACCGGAATGAGCCGGGATGGTTCGTCGGAGAACATAGGCAAATTCTCCGATACGACGGCGGCGATGAGGATGAAATTTCCATCAGTTTTTGTGTGTGTGCATGCGATTTTTGATTGATTCAGAGTCATAACAGAAAAGGTCGGTTGGTATTCAATGCGTAATATTAGGACTTTCATTTCATTTTATAATTACGCCCCCTGTATTATAGCTTTGTTCCGAATAAAGACCTTCTACTTTGTGACTGGTGTTAAATTATACCTTTGTTTAAATATAGTAGTTGTTTTGGTCAAATAATTACTCCCTCGGTCCCAATTTTTCTTATCCGCCTTTCTTTTTTAATTTGTCTCAAATTTATTGTCAAATTAAAATAACCACCAATTAAAAAATAGTTAAGTGGAAAACATAGAATTTTATTGGTTAAACAGTGTAATAAATGCACTTTTCTTAAACAGTGTGATTTTTATCTGTTGAGACGAAGAGAGTATAATTTTTCTACCTGACTTATGTATAATGATGTAAAATTGCATGCTCATTTTGGTAAATTATAATTACATTCAACTTTAATAATTTCTTTATAGCTAATTATGTGAATTTGATTTTCTGGCATTATGAAAGTTATCAACTCAATTACAGCTGGAAAAATCTAACTTTACCTATTAAAACTCTAACTCATTTAGAAATTAAAATTAGCGGGTTGGATTATAACTTTCGGCCAGTATATTATAAACGGGTCAACATGTTTACAATCCGCCATAAAAACAGGTTGATTTAGGTTTAGATTTACAATTCATTTACGACCCCGTCAACTTGTTTAAATTTTATATATATCTTAAATATATACTATAATAATATATTAATATTAATATTTTATTTGTTTATTTAATATTTCTTTATATTTAGACATTTAACCAATATCTAGTAGTTGTTAACTTGTATTTGTATTTTTCAACTAATCTACTTATTTTATTATTTAACTTTTAAAGTATGTAATTTGTTTTTTTTTTATTTTGTAATTTTTTATATCATTATATATAAATGGGTTAACCTATTTGTAACCCGCTTTGTAACACCGCAAAATTTAGGAAGCGTTTTTTTTTTTTTAAATGCCCGAAGGCGATTAGGTTATCCTCTAGGTTAGTTCAGTTTAGTTTAGTTTAGTTTACAAACAAAGTCCCACAATAAGCTTCCAAAATGAACATTGCTTAAACAATACAATAACGGTGTCACTTAAACGACATGGCTCACTTTACCAACACAACTCATTGAGCTTGGTCAATCATCCCGTCCAAAGCACCGATCAACCTGAAAAGATTCAACGAGGGAGGGATTAGCACAAAGCTAAGTGAATGAACATAAACTACAAATTATGCAAAGCTCGACAAGCAAGCACCAACATCTCTACGATTGTTACTCCTCGTAACCGCTTGACCGTTGTTCCCTTGAACCACTGTTCCACCGAACCGGTAACCGCTAACTGTCTAATCACTAACACAGAAGTAACTCTACATCTCCGCCTACTAACCTCGGAAGTAGATACTACATCTCCGATTGCAATCACGGAAGTTATAAAACATCTCCGCGTTGGGTAAACACTATCACTGAGGAACGGTGGCTTTGCGGGCCTTAAACCGTGGTTGGCCAGAACCACAGTAACCGTTGGCGCTTCGTATCCAACACCCGGGCAACTCCCTCTCCTTAACCATGTAACGCATACAGGTAAGGTCGGATACCCTACTAGTCGATACCCATTGCCCAGCCGTTATCCTTCCGACACTGACCTCTTACCTATCCTCGATTTCCACTAATCGAGTTGTTACCCATCAAGCAAAACCTTTTCATCTATGTGCACATATCCCATCTCACTTAACCCGATCAAACCGATACCGACAAGCGAGCTTATTTATGAAAGACTGCATCAAAACATCCCAGTCAGAGTCCCCTAACACTAGGTATACATATCACGTAAACTAGCTACGTAAAACACCACGAAAAACGTCGCAAGAAAGTTCCCAGACGCAAACTTCAGTTCGCGTTCGCGAACTCGAGTTCGCGTCGGGAACTCGTCCGTGAAATACTTCCCGATAAACACCCCAAATCTATGTTCGTCATTCGCGATCGGGAGTGGGAGTTCGCGACGCGAACTCCCCAGACCTGCTATTCTTTCCTGCGTTTTTACTAGTATGCCAATACCAAAAGAAAAAGCCGAAAACCGAGTTGTAGGTTAAATCCACTCACCGTTACTTCCACTTGTCGAACTCAGAGGTCTAATGTTTCTGAGTCTCTATCACAGTTCCTGTACGCAAAAGGAATACCGAATTAGTATATAATTCCACCAAATTATAAACAATGTTAAATATACATTTAACACTAACACTTACACCACATGAATAACTAAACACTTGCAATATCATATAAACATGTCATGTTACACTTTTGCAATTCATGTCAAATACAACCAAGCCATATCTAACCAATATAGCATAATACATCCAAACGGGTCGAGACCCGAATTTAACTACAACAAGTCAACACGTTACAATTTACCAAAATATGTAATTATCATGTTATTGACATTCCTAGTCCAAGTCAACTAACCAAAATGTACATTTTACATCCAAACGGTCAAAACCTTATATTTGACTTCAACACTTTCAAACACCACTTTAGAGCTATAATCACACCATTTAGCAATTAATGACTAACTAGTCATTTCAAAATACCAAATTCTATTTCTAGACAAATATTAACAATTTCCAATTATTAGTTCATATATTAAATATAAACCATCCGAACACTTTAAAATTAACGTTTTCACCAAATTGCATTATAACCTACCAATTTCCAAAAATAACATATCTAACATGCTATTTTAATACCACTAGCAACTTAAGTCATATACAATGACCTTTTACACCAACTAGTCACACAACATATTAATTAGTTCATAATTTATAACTAAACTCATACAATGATTTTAACTAACAATTTCATCCAAACACTACTAAAACTAGTCATTTTATCAAAGAACTCAATAGTTGGTTATAAAACATGACTAACATATTTACATGACATTTTAACATAAACCATATTCCAACTTTCTTAATGTTAATCATATCCACTAAGAATTCTACATATAGGCCAAATTCTCATTTTCTTCTTTTTATTTTTGTTTATTTATTTTTATTTATACTTCCTCTCCTACATATACCGTACACCAAAACCATATATTCATTTTTCTTTCTTTTTTTATATCTCCTCGCCTACATCACCCATACATGTATATATGTTTTAATTCTTTTCTAACTTTCTTTTTTTTTTCTCTTCTGATCGATGTGATCATCCACGAGCAACCAATAACACTTAATACTTAATTTCTAAGCATTAACAATCATTAAAGAAAGACTTTAATGTCATCTAATTAATGATTCAAGTTAGCAAGGAAAACCCATCATGAAAATCCAAACTTTCATATAACTTTAACAAGAAGGAGAATGATAGAAATCATAAACTAACATAAACCCTAATATATCATTTTAGCCAAAACTTCATAACAAACAATAAAGAACAAGAACTTACCCCAAGATCTACTCCACACGAATTTTAGCAAGAAGAGGAAGAATGAACTTGGAATCTCTAAAAATGGCCAAGCACACAAGCAAGCTTAGATGGATTTCTTTGGAAGGGTTTATAGAAGCTTTTTAATGAAAAAGGAAAGAACAATTGAAGATAAGGTAAGAAGCATGATGAGATCTCTCCCCCATCACCAATCTGCCGAACATACCCATAAGAGGGGCCCACATAAGACTTTTTTCTAGTTTTCAAGAAATACAATACAAAAGTCCCGTTCGTAGATAATTTATTTAAAATACCAAACGAACTCTATTTTTTGTAACGAAAATATATTCGGAGACGAAATTAAAAGGAGAATCCAAAAATATAAAAATCATACAATCCTTTAAACATTTCAGGATACAGATATTTTAATCCCTTGATTAAAATATCACAAAAGGACAAAAGGTCAAACAATTAATTTAACATTTAGTCAATTTATTCCATACAAGGTCGAATAGATATTTTCTAAATATCATTATATACCTAAAATAACTAGGCCGGTTTTAGGATGTTACACGCTTAGTAAACAGGTTGTGTTGAAAAATCTTTAAGCATGTCAACTCGTTTATAACCCAACCTGTTTAATAACTACGTTGGGTTGAAAATCTCAACCTATTTAGCTGAACAAGTTGAGTTGGGTTGATATAATCAACCCGCGAAACCAAACAAGTCAACCTGCTTACGACCCAACTGACTTATTTCCAATTTGCCACCCCTAACCTCAATGAAAGTGAGTTAAAATTTATATTTTGAGTGGTCTTCATGGGATATAGTTATACTACAGGGATCCAACTCAAACTAAATAACAATATAAAGTGTTTAATTTAAAATGTTACTAAGATATAAGATAAAAGGGAAAGGAAAAAGAAAAGAAAGAAAAAGAAGGAGATGCATCCCACCACTTAAGGCTAAAAGCCTAAAGGCTAAAACCATATGATACGCAGATTTACAATTTCTACCCATACTTTTAAACTTTATATCTGAAAAAGGTCATTCTTCCACTCATGCTTATTCCTCTCCCGGCCCTTATAGATTGATAGATAAAGATAACTTAAATATTAAATGAAGATGTTAGTTAAAGATTTGTCAAAAAGTGGAAAACAAAGGAGAGCAGGAGACCGAAAGTTGTGGGACCCTGCTCTCTAACTCCCATACATGACAGTATCACACCCATATTTCAGTCTCTCTAGTCATTGCCACCTCATTTCACGCTTTGATTTTTTCATATAGTTGTTTGGAATTATTAAATTATTATAACTAAAAATTTTAAAAATAGTATGATTCTATCGATTGGAACAATATTGATGTGGAGTCGAGTAATTTATGTAGGAGAGCGCTAGAAAATTAACACTACATGAGTAAAGTGTTTGGTTATTATGAAGAGAACCTACCGGAACCGTCAAACCAAACCAGACCAAATCGAGTTATACCAGTTTAGTTCTTGGTTTCAATTTACATGCAAAATTAGTTCTCAGGCCGGTTCGATCCAGTACAAAACAACAACAAAAATGGAAAACCTTGAGTTTAACTTCAGTCCTCATTTTGGGCGAAACCATTTTCCCAGTTTTTGATTAAGTTCTGAGTAGTTCAGTTTGATTACTCTTGTGAACAATAACCAAATCAATAAAAATCCTCGCTTGTATGCATATCTACACTTAAAAAAAAAAAAAAAAAACTTTGTACTACTCTTTGAGAAAATATCACTAACACCCAAACAAAGTCACATTTTTTTGTGGGTTAACAAAACATGTGTCACTAAATGTCGCATTTTTTTGTGGGTTAACAAAACACGTGTCACTAAATGTCAATTTTCTTGTTGTGGGACGATAGTTTGACAACCCTAGGTTTTGTATGTTCTCGATGTCTTCTTTCTCGAGCATACAACACCCATAACACCAATGAAAACATCATGGCGGTTGACACTGTGGCTAACCCGATGTAGACCCACTTGCTATATTTTGTGAGCCCGGGGCAATGGTCCTTGTGGACCCCGGTGAAAGTGTCCCTAACGATTGAGCAATTTAGTAAACCGACAAGAAACGGGCCATAGTTTGATAACCCTAAGCTCACGTTGGCTGCAACCGACATTTGGTTGTACATATTTGGGGTTAAACGGCCCACATTCGTGCATTTGTCTTGTGCAGAAACTTCACATACATAATTCTTCCATACCTGTAAATAATACCATTATTAGGGGGGAAGTTTGACTTCTGAGGTCAAACTCATGACTTACAAGATTCAAAACTGATAACAAAATGTATAAATGAAATGTTACAAAAATAAGTTTTCAGTTCATATATTATTCTATGTAAGTTTACTTGACAATAGTATACTACATTTACCATTTTTGAAACTTTTTTTGTAAATTCTAGTTGACATTTTTTACTTTTTTTTTTTTTTTTTTTAATTTTGGCATTTTACGTTTTTGACACTTGGGTTTGGATTTTGGAATACTGACATTTTCATCCACTTTATTTTAGTGGTATGTTGATTTTTTTGTCCAAAAATTATAATGTGCAAATTAGTAATATAGGATTTACCAACTTGATTTTACAGCTCAAATTATTTATAATATCCAAATTATTAAGCATACGAATTTATGATTGTACGAAGCTACGAAAACATTCTTTTGGGTCAAACCTACAAGTTAAAATATTCAAAATTGAATGGATTTTATAATGAAATCTAGAACCAATTTCCCCACTTATTAAAAACTTGAAGAAAAAAACTTTTGTGAGCAATAAATTTGAAAGTTAGTGAGTTTGACTTAAAAGTCAAAGCTACCTGTGTTGCATTGCTGGGACCAAATTGACATTCTCGAGCAGTTTTATCAGCATTTAGAGGATTACAAAGAACAGGAACCAACGGTCCAGATTGATTGTAGTTAAGGAAACCGGAAACTGGTGGCGGTTCGATGTTTGCTACATTAATCACGATCTTATTCACAATTTCGACCAATTGAAAAGTGACATCTTTGCTCTGAAGCAAGGTTTCTTGAGCCGTTGAATTATCGACACATGGAAGAATATCATCTAATGCTGAATGAGATTTAGGGTTTTGACCCCATTCGTCCATTGCAACACACGTGTCACCCATAATACTAATAATTAAATATAATACATGTGAGTGACAATTTTGGATCAATTACTTTAAAATATGTGGTTATTCTAGAAATTGGGTTACTTGTGAAGTGTGAGGAATATGCCACATAGGATAAAAGTAGCTGTAACAAGAATCCAACCGAAAACCACCAATCTGAAAGCAGAAATTCAGATCAAGAAAATCAACAAAAAAACATAAACGGTTAATAATGATCACTACTAACATGTAAACAAGAGCCTGCAAGCCCAATACGGAGAGTACTGCAATCAACATTCAGAAACACGAGTTTTTCAGTATATTCAACTTCAAATCTTTAAAATACCAAGAAACAAAATAAATAATATAATCTCCAAAAGATGGGATCTTTAGTTTAGTGCAAGCAAGAAGAGCTCAAAAAGTATAAAATCACTAAAAGATGGGATCTTTAGGGTTACAAAAATATCAGATTTTTAGGCGTAAACTACCAGATAAAACTACAATAAAGTATGAAACCATCATAAGTTGGGATCTTTAGGCTTACAAAAACCAAGAAGAAGCTTAAAATCTTCCAAAAGATCGTATTTTTAAGCGAATAATACCAACTAAAACTACGAAAAAGCATAATATTACTAAAAGATAGGATTTTTATGCTTAGAAAAACCAAGAAAAATAACAAGAAGCCTCAAATCGCCAAAAGACCCGAGTTTTAGGAGTAAAATACCATTAAAAAGTGTACAAAACTAAAAACAAATGGAATTTTTAGTGTATGGAAAATAAGAAGAGCTCAAAAAAACATAAATTAACACTAAAAGATAAGATCTTTAAGCTTACAAAAACCAAGAAGAGCTACAAGAAGCATAACAGCAACAATAACAATAAGAGCAAGCCTCCTGCAAGCAAATCACTAACATTATTACATTAATCTGTTCAAAAAAACCGTTGTACTATGAACCATTTACTTACACAGAATCCAAAACATCTTGTATCTCTTTTTCATTATTTTTGGTCTTGAATTCAAGGTCTCTAGCAGCTTTAGTTACCATTTTATCAACATGATCAATATTATTCTTTATATTCAAAGGTAAAGATACTTGATCTATTCCAATACCCTTTGCGGTAGCCAAAATATCGAATACGTTGTTGAGATTATAACTTGTGTTTCTTGATTGCCTCACAACATAATCCAATGTATTTATAGTGCTATTATGAAACCTCCCTTGGCCCGTGTAAAGAATCACACATCCAACACTGTAAAAAAGTTACAAAAAATATGTTAATGGGCCAAACGGGTAAATTCGAAAGATTAAATTACAAGGAAAAGGGGTCAGATGGGTCGAACGGGTCAAAAGTCGCTCCTTTGCAATGTTTAATGTATAAATCCTCCTAATTATTTTTTCCCTTTAATTATAGGATTATCAAACTAAAAGTAATTTTTGTAGGGTCTTTTTTGCGAAAACTAACAACGTACTTTTACATTATTACCTATTTATTTATTGTATAAGCTTTTTGTCCATCTAGGTAATTAAAAGATGGGTTTGTGTCCCAATGGATCATTAACGTATGTTCTTTTTATAAAAGAATAATTATTTCAAAAATGATTTTCAAAAAAATAGTGTAAATTTATACATAAAAACGTTAGATTTATATATAGTAATAATAACTATTATATATTAATATTTTTTATTTGAAAAGTTTCTAAAACCATAGTTACACGGGAACGTCAACCCCCCACGAACCACGTTCCTGATTTTACGTACCAGAAACGGGTACACTTGCGTTCCGATCGCTACTCGATACGCGATCCAATTAGTCTTTGTGGCGTTCCTGATAGAACACAGATTTCGAACCCTGCGTATTTGGGAACGCGATTTCAATCGATATGATACATCGATTTAGAAGCAAAAGCGTATCGGACTCAATTTTGGAAGGTCAATCGGTAATGGAATCTGGATATTTAGATACATCGATTTTAAATTTCAGAACAAAATCAATTTTAAAAGGAAAATCGTTGATTTTGAGTAACCAAATCACGTGAATAAAGTCAAAATCAGTCATCGTTGATTTTGAACTTTTGATTTTTGAAGTTATTGTATTGAACTTTTGATTTTTGAAGTATTAATAAAGTATTAGTTAATTAATTCATATTTATATTTTTTAGCCATACATGTTACATCGTACCACATTACATAGTACAATGTTCCGCGTACCGAAATAGCGTTCCGGAGAAGACTACCCCCCCTCGTACCGAATTTTAAAGATTAGTGATCCTCGTTCCCGTTTTCGTTTCGTGTACCGGAGCGTTCCTGTTCTCATGTAACTATGTCTAAAACCATCTTTGAATGACCTAATTTGACAAAATTTTATACAGTTAAACATAGACAAATGTGAAGTACAGTCATTATTCAAAATAGGCTTGTGCACAGTCTAAGAATCGGACCGGACCGACTAGAACTGAGAACTCGAAAAATGGTTGTTGCCAGGTCAAGGACCAAACCGATGATGCTCAGAATCGGACCGGACCAAGAGCCGGCTGGAACCGAACCGAACCGGTCGGAACCGAACCGATTGGAACATAGAACCGATTTTTCATAAACATTAGTACCGAGAACCGAACCGATATAGCTCGGTTCGATCCGGTCCGGCCCAGTTCTGCGGTTCCAGTATGTTTTCGGTCCAATTTGCACAGGTCTAGTTCATAAGAACTTTGAAGATTTTCAAAAAAAAGTGTTTCAGGCCAACCCAACCAGACCAATACCAAAAGTCACCCGATTTGACCCATTATCCAACCCGCCCGGCCAACCCATTTTACCATCACCAAAAGGAGTTGCTCACATTGCAGCAATGGTGAATACAGTAAGAGAAACAATAGAGAGTGCATAAGCAGTTCTAGAATAGCCGAACGGGCTTTTCCGGCGACAACAATAGCAACAACCAATTAGGAGCAACGATACACCAAACCCCACAAACCAAAACGCAGCAATTGAAAACAGGGGAGAAGCAGAGTATGATACAGACTGCATAAAACATAAAAAAGATTACAAAATTCGACAAAAAAGAGAATATAAAACGGACCATATGTAATTGACCCGACCTGTTTCATATAAATCATTACCCAATTTGACCCATTCGTATGTAATCGTTCTAAACAATAGCGATATAGAAAGCTTACTGAAAAATAATGATCGTCGCTAATATTCCATCCTCCAATGTAGTATTTAAAATCGTTCATCGGGTCTTTCCTTCTCGTTCTCTTTTCAGCCAAAATCATTGAAGAATTTTGACCAGCGCCGCCGTCAACCACCGCTAAGGAAGACACCACCGTTACTAGCAGAAATAACAGGGGTTTTAGTCTAATCATTTTCTTTATTGTTTTTTTCTATTATTTGTTTGGACATCTAAATGTTCGATTTGTAATTTATAGTTCTTGTGGATTGTATGAATGGGGCCGACTTTTGGTTTGATTCCTAGTATATAACCATGGAGTTACACATTGTTTAATTGTTTGAAAATTATTTCTATCTTATTTGAAAATATAATATGCCCGTTGTATCATTTGCCGTTTTCAAGAAAAAAGAAAAAAGTATCTCTTTTTTATATATATTTTACGCGTCTTTTTAGTCTTCAATTCATTAAAAGATATACAAGTAATATGATTTAGCTTGTAATAACAAAAAATAAAAATAATATGTGCAATATTCAAAGTTTTGTTAAACATTAACAAGTGTTTAAATATTAGATATGTATATTTAATAAGGAAATAATTTTTTTAATGACTCATATATCTACCCTATTTTATATATATCATGTTTTAAACTAATGACCTTAAACCATGAGTAATACTAAATATTAATGTAGTTAGACTATAAATCAAAATTTTATATTACAAATCATGGCACTTTATGCTAGGATAATAATATATTAGTTGTAGATTTATACACCCTATGTTATATAAAATGCTTTGACGTTTTTGTTATTGACAAGTTATTGGATAAACCTATGATATTAAACAATGGTTGGTTTCTTTGGGTTTCAAACTAAACACGATATAGATACCTAACAAAACAATTTAGTATACTACCTACGTGTCATAATAAATAAGTGATATATTATGAATTTTATGATTTTTTGGACAAAATATTATACTTCCCCCGTTTCAAAATAAGTGATACAAATTAGATTTTTACGTTTTTTTGAAGCAAAAGATTGTAATAAAAGTTAAATTAGATTAAATTGGATAGTTAGTGAGTGAGGGGTCCCACATATTATGATTAAAGTGAGTTCAATGATGTTTAAAAATAAAAGTAAGGGTAAATAAGTAATTTCACTTTATTAAAGGAGTAGTTACTTAGTTAGTGAGTTTGGGTCCTACTATATTTTACCAAATAAGGAAAGTTTCAAATGTATCACTTATTTTGAAACACCCCAAAATGGAAAGTGTATTACTTATTTTGAAACGGATTAAGTAATAAAAGTTAAAATTGATTAAAGTTAATAGTTAGTGAAGGATGAATCTCACTTATTTTGAATAAAATGATATTAGTGGTGTTTAAAAGTAAAAATATGACTAAAAAAGTTATTTTACTATATTAAATTGTATAGTTAATATTTAGTAGAGTATGAATCTTATTTTTTTTTTACATGTATTGCTTATTTAAAAAAAAAATTGAAATGGAAAATCACTTATTGTGATATGAAGATAATATTACAATAACTTGTCAATAACTTACTATTTATATGTATATCTACCATTGATTATTACGTGAATAATTTAGGTTCATAGAACATTGTTTTTTTTAAGTACATGATACATACACGTACATGAATATATGTGGTATGTGCATATATATATGCGTTAGGGGCGATAATTTCGTGGACGGAATCGTTCTAAGTGGGGAGAGTTGTAACATCCCAAAACCCGGTCTAGTAGTTTATTGACGTTAAGGTATTTTATTAAATGATTATTTGATTACGAAATTATTTAGTCTTTTGTCTTTTGCGGTATTTTAACCAAGGGGTTAAAATACCGACTTTTGGTATCTGCTAGATGAGAATATAATTTTTATACCTTTTGAAACATCTTTAAATTTTGTTTCTGAAAATATGTTCGTTTTTAAAATTGGAGTCCGTTTGCTATTTTAAATAAATTACCAGACCTTTTACATAAATACTGAAAAGTTGGAAAAAAGGTGTAAGGACCGGGTCAACATTTCCGCCAATCATAAACTAACAACAATCCAATAACTTTCTAATTACAATTAACCATTCGAAAACCGATAGCGTCGACTATACAAAAGACAACAATGAGCCAAGATTTCACTACTAATAATTTCTATGGATACAAACCAACTAACTACTAATCACAATATAAAGCTACTCAACTCCCGCATACCTAAGTATATACCAAAAGTAGATCTTCTAAGCCTCTGATCAACTTCAAGATCCTATATGCTTTCCCTTATCTTTTCCTGTAAAAATGTTTGTCAACTAAACGGGTAAGCTACAACGAGCTTAGTGAGTTCATAAAGCACACAATAATACTAGCATTATATACAAAACAAGGAATAATAACATATAAATGGTATAAAGCTATTCAAGTATTCATATTATAGCAACTACACATCAATACATAACTGACCGAGAAGCTTTACAACTTAACGTGAGATTTACCGAGAATCTGTCATAGCCGAGTATCAACAAGTATGGGATCAACAAAAGTTACTGAATGACTGACATTGAGAATACAACTATATCGCAAGAATCAACAAGAGTTTGATAGATAATAAACACAATCGAGAACCAATCACCGAATCAACACTCCACGAGAATCATCACGTAACCACCAAAACCGATAGACAATACCACATCATGAATCAATGAGATCTCAATACCGTCCAAACGAATCAAATTGCGTCATTCCCCCTTAGGCCATTAGGGAATGAGGCCGATGAATGTGATCAAGGCACCCCTAACCGAGTCCATGATCCAGCTTCACCACCACGGTCCATACCACTCCTCCGCCAGGTACTCCCGCGTCCACCGCTCAACATATTACACAAAGTAATACTCAAGCCGCCGTGGGTCCTCACGAAACGAAATCATCTCTCAAGGAATTCGTACGGGTAACTCATATTCGATATCAAACGAAACAATAACAACGATAACTCCACGAGACCAAAACAAGAGGATTATCACAACCCGAATCAATAAAAATGAATCTCATACTAGGGAAATCCAACCGAGACGCAACACAAGGAATTTATACGACATGAATCGATATCACGTGAGACACCACAAGGATATTCCATCAATCAAGACATCTATCAAAATATTATACACAAGGCATACCACAAATAATCACTATATTCTTACAAATCAATACACATAGCAAGAGTTTATCAATGATTCAAACTTCATTTAATCATATTACAGTTAAATTACTAGAATTACCAATTCAATGTTCTAAGCATCGCATATGTGATAAAAATAAACCAAATATCAATTAAACACGTAGCATTTAGATATATAACTACTAGTATACAGTTGTACATAGATGAACTCATCTTGGCGTAGATGTAGACGGACAAAACTCCAACCTTCCAAAACTTTGATCTTGCCTTCCGGATTCCAAAACTAGATACAACACATACAACCAAGTGTTTTAATTCCAACATATACAATGTTCCCAAAATCACAGCCCATTCCATAACTTTATTTTCTTAAAACTCAAACAAACTAAGTCACGGGTCAAAATCCGCCAATGTACAACACATGCATGTACGCACAAAACCCGTATATGCTTCTTTTCATTTCAAACATGAACATGCATATATTTTCAACACAATCTAGCCTTCATATCATCATTAAAAACCTTAAATCAGTTTATAAGTCTAAACTCCCAACTTGATTTCATGGTTCATGAGGCTTACCCATAAGTGGGTTCATCACCTTCACCAAATCACCCATTTCTACCATGATTTCTACTCATATATATGATAAGGGAGATGAGTTACCTTTAAATCTTTACATGGATGTAAAATCCCCTTTGATTTGAGCTTAAAATCGTTCACACACAGTAGAACACCAAGAACACACACACTTAATGAAAAAGACAGTTTTTAGGCTGATTGCATGTATTCTGATCTGTAAATGGTGCGGCAGAGGGTCTAAGCAACCTCTGATCTGCATGAAAGTTTAACACCACTTGCATACATCTCTTAGGGATAACTTGTCAAAATTTCAGCCTCGGGGACCCATGCACGCGCCCTCACTCGCTCTAACGGTGGGGGTGTCCGCCGGTTAAATACTTAACAACACTAATGGAAATTTTCATCCATTTTTCAAACGCCCGTAACTTCTTCATACAACTCCGTTTTTAACTTTCTTTATATCGTTGGAAACCTTATAACGAGTACTACAACTCTATTTAGATTATATTCATAAATTCACAACTTTATTCCAGGATACTCATTCCCAAAGTTGACGCTTCGGAAATGGGTGTTACAGATGTTATATTATTTGCTCATACATGTTTTTCTTAATCATTGTATACTTATCATATTACCACCATATTTGCACAAAACACAACTAAAGCATGGTAAACATGTTTGGAGCATCTAATACACATAATCCAAGTTACTTACGTGTAAAGATATATTTTAGATGAAACAAAAACTCGTATGTTACAATTACCTCCTCCTTTTGAGGATTTCGTCCTCGAAATCATGTTGATTTAAACATAACGCATATTTCTTGACCATATCTTCTTTTCTTTCACGCGTCCAATTTGCTCCTCAATGATGTTTCTATTTGACTGATACTAGTTGCACCTCTTTCTTCTTTAAGTTGGTTGACTTCACATCAATTATCTCTTCATGTTCTTATACTTATTACCATTTGTCAACCATTTTGACTTCGGTCAAAGGGACCGTTCCATCAAGTATATTTGCGCTTCGACTCTCGTAAATTACATGAATCACTAAAGACACATTCGCACTATAAGTACTTAGATTCCAAATTACCCTTAAACAAGTCAAATTTCGTGCCATCACCAAATTCTCAATTTATACCATGGATAAATTTCAAATACTCATTATATATGCATTTCATGACTTCAAACAATAAGCAATTAAATTTAACCAGTTATTTTACCAAACGAGTCTAACTCTTCCTATCATCATAGTCAACAACCACATAACAACAAATTCTTGGATTAACCAGCTAAATACCATATTCAGCCTGCAATCCTACAATTTCAATTTTAGCTAATTACAATCAACAATCATCACAAGCTCATAATAGTCAAATTCACTATCATGATCAAAGTCACACTTCATTTTATGACTAATCCTGCAATAGTTCCTAACTCATCCAAACTTTTCATATTTCAACATCCTTTCCTTCTAATTAATTCTGGGTTTCAAGGCTTCGATATGTCACTTCTTTAAATCATCAAATATAACAGAATTCACTACTATATTTGTCATTTTGTAAGACACACTCGGGTGATATGTTTTCCGACTTAAAGCATCTGCAACTTCATTAGCTTTACGCGCGAGACATAAAATTTCACAACTGAGACATCTTTTACCGTTTTTCTATATGTCTACCACGATTTTAAAACATATACTAGAGAAGAAGACCACCCACAGAACAAGAATTTATGGGCTTTAAGGAATAAGATCGTTTGTTTTCCGTTCTACTTTCTCCATACACATACACGGGTTTCTCACCTTCAACTGGAATCCGAATGATCTTTTCAACACACATATTGCCGACATAATACCTCGACATTCGATCCATTCTAATAATAACATTAAAGCTTAGCAAATTAAAAAAAATTTCTAAATCGAGGGATCCGCAATCATCAATCTCTAAAATACAATCCTTATACACTTTCTAGCCAAACTAGTCACACTACCCACGATCTCAACATATATCAAATTCAATCAATAGATTACGACGGCAACAACAAAACTAAGTGAGTTCCAATGACACACAAGAAATAAGAAGCTTCAAAATCAAACAATGTATCGACGGGTTGAATATTAACAAGAAATGTACCGTTTCGATGTCATCATCCTCGCGGGCTTTCTTAGAAGTGATTAGAAATGTACGACTTCTTTCCCTAGGAACCTCCTCCTTTTTGCTTGAAGTACCAACTTTAAAAGACTGGTTTACCGAAGCTTTACTTTCGGTGGCTTGTTAAAAAAAATAAATAATAAAAATACGGTATTGATGCCTTCGGTGCCTCGGCATTCTCTAAGAGTAACAATTGATATCCTTGAACATGCATCTAGACTAGTTATGTCCTTCGTTCCCAAACCCAATACATATCATATGTCCACGATCCTCGACACATCGTCCCATGGTTTTACCTCAACGTAGGCAATTGCGTCTGACCATACTACTATAACAGTTATATACAATTATTGTTTATACATTCACCGTCTTATTCACTTAGGCTTTCAACAGATATTTGAATTTTCTCAGCCTAAGTCGGGATGTACTTGGTGGAAAAATGTGCCTTTTGTTGAATATCGATTTCATAATCGCTTCTGACGTTCCTCATAGACTTAAAGATAGTCTTTCTCACTCTAAAAAGCTATATTGCTAAAGGCTAGGTATAGATCACAACACACATTCTTTTATACCTAAAACGAACTTTGATATCAAAATTTTCTATCGAGATTTCAGCATATCTTAATTGCTTATACTACGTATCCATTTATAATATCAAAATTTCCCAATGAATTTTTATAACTTAGAAATTGTCCAAAAAACCATGAGACTCGCAATATAGCATGTAACTTTTAATGGCGTTGATTCCAAACCATAATAACACTATAAATTTAATTTCAGCTTTATAATAACAATACGCCAAAAATATTTCAAGTAGCTAACCTCTCTACAAGAGTTTCCATTCTACTTAATTATTCACATGTTCGTAAGCATTGTTCTTGTAGTAATTTATAGATTATTCTTCAAGTATCATCCACCTTAACTCTTGCCATTCATAATTTTCCTTCAGACGAATAAAACTCCATACAACTATTCTGAACCATCATTATACATACTTTTCACTCATTATCCATGACTAATCGGTAATTTTTCATTTTATTCTCACAATAGCTTGCTTCAAATATCCTCTATTCATCTATGACTAATTCACATCGTTCACCAAACTACTTTCAATGCCTTAGACATCGTTAGAATAAGCAATAGTATCATAATGATCCATAGTCTATAAGATCAACTTGGTCTGTTCTCAATCAACAGATTTGCCTAAAATGATTAAAGCACTCCAAGGCTTAACAACATATGCACAAGACTTAATAACAAGTGCACATATCCTCACATGTTCATTTCTCCAAGCTCCCAAGGCATTAAAACTCTTTCTTTCACACTTGGATTCACTCGTGACAACTGTATCATAATTTATTATACGACTGCTTTAGTCGACTACTAATTCTAGTCATAAACCACTTTCTCTTAGACATGTTTATTGAAGGTCATATCTCATACATTTTGTGCCTAATGAATTTCAAATCCCACCACACTGATTGTCATAATTTGATCACTTGATCCGTACCCATAATTATGACAACTTTATATCCTTATCTTTGCTTTCCATCCAAACATATTTATCTCAATTTCTCATTACTTCATATTTACTTCTTTACTTCCATATAGATTACCACTAATGAAGTGTGTTCAACATAATCCTAGCCTAACATCAACCTTACCAAGTCTCACAGAAACTCTTTCGTGACCTCGTCAAATTCGAGTACGTAGAATGCATTCACAATAATACGGGCCCTGTAATATTGTAACTACATTATACATAAGCAAAATTAACGTATCACTAAAAGTTCTGATCTCCTTTTACCCCTAACCTAGATTCATCTTATGATTTGTATCCATCCTAAACTTATAGTCAAAACCTCACACCTACAACACCTAAGTTTGAGTCCAAGTACCACCATGATACTTAGTTCACTCAAACCAATGCTCTGATACCATATTGTAAGGACCGGGTCAACATTTCCGCCAATCATAAACTAACAACAATCCAATAACTTTCTAATTACAATTAACCATTCGAAACCCGATAGCGACTATACAAAAGACAACAATGAGCCAAGATCTCACTACTAATAATTTCTATGGATACAAACCAACTAACTACTAATCACAATATAAAGCTACTCAACTCCCGCATACCTAAGTATATACCAAAAGTAGATCTTTTAAACCTCTGATCAACTTCAAGATCCTATATGCTTTCCCTTATCTTTTCCTGCAAAAATGTTTGTCAACTAAACGGGTAAGCTACAACGAGCTTAGTGAGTTCATAAAGCACAAAATAATACTAGCATTATATACAAAACAAGGAATAATAACATATAAATGGTATAAAGCTATTCAAGTATTCATATTATAGCAATTATACATCAATACATAACTGACCGAGAAGCTTTACAACTTAACGTGAGATTTACCGAGAATCCGTCATAGCCGAGTATCAACAAGTATGGGATCAACAAGAGTTACTGAATGACTGACATTGAGAATACAACTATATCGCAAGAATCAACAAGAGTTTGCTAGATAATAAACACAATCGAGAACCAATCACCGAATCAACACTCCACGAGAATCATCACGTAACCACAAGAACCGATAGACAATACCACATCATGAATCAATGAGATCTCAATACCGTCCAAATGAATCAAAGTGCGTCATTCCCCCTTAGGCCATTAGGGAATGAGGCAGATGAAGGTGATCAAGGCACCCCTAACCGAGTCCATGATCCAGCTTCACCACCACGGTCCATACCACTCCTCCGCCAGGTACTCCCGCGTCCACCGCTCAACATATTACACAAAGTAATACTCAAGCCGCCGTGGGTCCTCACGAAACGAAATCATCTCTCAAGGAATTCGTACGGGTAACTCATATTCGATATCAAACGAAACAATAACAACGATAACTCCACGAGACCGGAACAAGAGGATTATCACAACCCGAATCAATAAAAATGAATCTCATACTAGGGAAGTCCAACGGAGACGCAACACAAGGAATTTATACGACATGAATCGATATCACGTGAGACACCACGAGGATATTCCATCAATCAAGACATCTGTCAAAAGATTATACACAAGGCATACCACAAATAATCACTATATTCTTACAAATCAATACACATAGCAAGAGTTTATCAATGATTCAAACTTCATTTAATCATATTACAGTTAAATCACTAGAATTACCAATTAAATGTTCTAAGCATCGCATATGTGATAAAAATAAACCAAATAACAATTAAACACGTAGCATTTAGATATATAACTACTAGTATACAGTTGTACATAGATGAACTCACCTTGGCGTAGATGTAGACGGACAAAACTCCAACCTTCCAAAACTTTGATCTTGCCTTCCGGATTCCAAAACTAGATACAACACATACAACCAAGTGTTTTAATTCCAACATATACAATGTTCCCAAAATCACAGCCCATTCCATAACTTTATTTTCTTAAAACTCAAACAAACTAAGTCACAGGTCAAAATCCGTCAATGTACAACACATGCATGTATGCACAAAACCCGTATATGCTTCTTTTCATTTCTAACATGAACATGCATATATTTTCAACACAATCTAGCCTTCATATCATCATTAAAAACCTTAAATCAGTTTATAAGTCTAAACTCCCAACTTGATTTCATGGTTCATGAGGCTTACCCATAAGTGGGTTCATCACCTTCACCAAATCATCCATTTCTACCATGATTTCTACTCATATATATGATAAGGGAGATGAGTTACCTTTAAATCTTTACATGCATGTAAAAACCCCTTTGATTTGAGATTAAAATCGTTCACACACAGTAGAACACCAAGAACACACACACTTAATGAAAAAGAGAGTTTTTAGGCTGATTGCATGTATTCTGTTCTGTAAATGGTGCGGCAGAGGGTCTAAACGACCTCTGATCTGCATGAAATTTTAACACCACTTGCATACATCTCTTAGGGACAACGTGTCAAAATTTCAGCCCCAGGGACCCATTAACACGCCCTCACTCGCTCTAACGGTGGGGGTGTCCGCCGGTTAAATACTTAACAGCACTAACGGAAATTTTCATCCATTTTTCAAACGCCCGTAACTTCTTCATACGAACTCCGTTTTTAACTTTCTTTATATCGTTGGAAACCTTATAACGAGTACTACAACTCCATTTAGATTATATTCATAAATTCACAACTTTATTCCAGGATACTCATTCCCAAAGTTGACGCTTCGGAAATGGGTGTTACAGATGTTATATTATTTGCTCATACATGTTTTTCTTAATCATTGTATACTTATCATATTACTACCATATTTGCACAAAACACAACTAAAGCATGGTAAACATGTTTTGAGCATTTAATACACATAATCCAAGTTACTTACGTGTAAAGATATATTTTAGATGAAACAAAAACTCGTATGTTACAAAATGTCAAGAGGTGCCCCACCCCCTCTTGTTTGGCCGGTATTGAGAGAGGGGGGAACACCATCTCTTTTCTTTTTACTCCTCATTCAAACCTTATCCACTATTCCATCCATTTTCACCATCTCCAGACTCTCTCTTGTGTTCTTGCTTGTCTTGAGTTTTGTGTGGGGAATCTTTGAGTAAAATCCGGATTCTTGCTTGCATCTTATGTTAGAAGAAGCCTAGTGGTAAGTTATACCTTCTACTTGCTTGTTCTTGAAGTTTTGGGTTTATGGCTTGTGTTAGGATTTATGAATCTTAGTGTTTTGTTAGTGAATCTTCTCATAGATGTTGTTTTATGTGTTTATTCAAGCTTTCTCATGTTTTGTATGGTTATTTGTTGGAAGAAAGCAAGGTTTGGTGAAACTCACCTTCAAACTCCATTAATGGAGGTTTGGAGAAGATGAGTTTTACCAAACCTTGGATTTCTTGAGGTTTTGATGTTTGAAGTGGTTATTATGTTAAGAAAACATGTTTGGTAAGTTATGTATGTTTGGAATCAAGTGTTGGTAGATTTTGGTGAAATAACTAACTAGTGTTTAGATGTTTGGGTCAAAAAGATGAACTAGTGATTTTTGGAAGTAAAATACTTGGATTTTTGGTACTATGAGCTTGATGAATTGTTAAGTGATTATGACTTGCTAATTGCTAATTATTAAGTGATTATGACTTGCTAATTGTTAAGTGATTATGACTTGCTATTTGGTAGAACCTTGGAAGTGTTTGGCTATGTTCTGGTTTTGACCCGTTTGGGTCAACTAGTTGTGATGAATTGCTGGTTAGTCATAGTTGACTTATTGCTATGTTGAGATTATTGGATTTGTTGGTAATGTCATAAAATGTGCATTTTATGAGCCTTGTGTTGCAAATTGTTAAATTGTTGATTTTAACAATTCGGTGAAATAGTTGCTAATCCGGTATACTTGTTACAGGAACCGGGAAGGAGACTCGATGATACTAGATCACTGAGTTACAGGATCGAAGGTTGAAAGGTGAGTGGATTTAACCTCCAACTTAGGTTTGGTTACATTTGGTTTGGTATTGGCATACTTGGTAAAAACGCAGGAATATACCAGACCTGGGGAGTTCGCGACGCGAACTCTAGTTCGCAGTCATAAATTTGTGGCAGAGATTTTGGGTTCGAGATGGGAACAATTCGCGACTAAGTTCACGACGTGAACTTAAGTTCGCGACGCGAACATGCAAAGTTCACGGCGTGAACTCTCTGGAGTACTTTTCATTGCGATTCTTTGTAGCTAGCCTACTTGATATGTATACCTAGTTGATAGAGGACTATTATACATGACAATGTGCACATTCGGGACGAGGTCAGTGTCGGATGGATAACGGCTGGGCATAGTGTACCGATGATCGCGGTATTCAGACCTTACCTGTGTGCGTCACACGTAAGGGGGTTTATTGGGGCATTGGGTACAGCTCTATTGGTTACCATGGTTATGGCCAACCATGGTTTAGGGTTCGGCAGAGCCGCCAATCCTCTCAAATTGGTTACCCCATCGGAGATGATACTTGCTTACTGGCTATTAGTGCTTAGCATAGTTTGTAGTTTTATTCATTAACTTAGTCTTAGTGCTAATCTCTCCCTCATTGACACATTTCAGGTTGGAAGGCTTGGAAAGGGTCGGACTTTGGACGTAGCGTTTGACCAATCGCTGAAAATGTATTTTTGTAAAAGAGTCATGTCTTTTGTAATACCGTCTTTTAACTAACACTATGATTTGTAATATTTTGTGGGACCTAGGTTGTAATCTTATCCTAACTAGACATTAAACCTAATCGCCTTAATGGCATTTAAAAAAAAATGGTTTCAAAAATGCGGTGTTACAGAATCGATCCAGTTCGACCCGACCGGGTATTTGAAAACCGGCGCCCCGGTGACGCGGATTGACCCGGTTTTTAATCTTTTTACTTTAAATATACAAACTTGATTACATGATGCACGCATCTTTTATATAAAAAAATTATATGTTGTTAGTTGACTCGATTTTTAATCTTTTTACTTTAAATGTATAATAAAGTACAAATTTTAGTGCATGATGTACACATCTTATATATAATATCTTTTATTTTTTATTTTTTATATGTTGTTAGTTGACCCGCCGATTGAACCGGTTGCCACGTGAACGTTACTTCTATATATTTTCTACTACATACATGTTGGTCACGGGATCACAGTAAATTGATTATTCAAATTAATTGTCAAACATTAGGTATTTGTAGAATCAAAATACTATCATTAAAAGATTTCCAGTTTTAATATGAAGTATTTATTATTAAAGATTTTCAGTTTTAATATGATGTATTATTTTTATAGATTTTCAGTTTTAAAACGTTTTTATAGGTAATAACAGTATCTTATACCAATTTAAAATTTACAATAACACTAATTTATAAGTCTTGATGACTGTATCATATGCCACTGTATCATATATTATCTTTTTGGGTAAATTCCATGAATTGTCCCTGTGGTCTCTGGTTTTCTGGCTTTTTGTCCCTAAACTTTTTTTTTCAAATTTTTTGTCCCCGTACTCTTTAAAATTCTGGTTTATCGTCCTTCCGTCCAAAAAGGCTGTGAACTAACGGAATATACCAAAAAAATGAGGGTAGTTTCGTCATTTTACTTTTTCCCTTTCAGAATTTTTTTTTTTATTTCTTTTTTTCATCTTCTTTCTCATTTTTATTCTTCCTTAAAAAAACCATCATCAAGAACACCCCCAATTAGTGTTCTTCCAAAAAAAACCTTTCAAAAACAAACCCTAGGGTCGAAGATCGAACACTCCATGTAGTGAACGTCAAATCAAAAAGTGGGGGGAAGACGAAAAAAACAAAAAGGAAACTCCCAATTTCAAACTAGCTGTGATTTTGGGTATTTTGAGCTGTGATTTTCGGGTTTTTGTGGTATCAAATTAGGGTTAGGGTTGAAAATGGAAGTGATTTGAAATTGGGAGTTTGAAGAAAGTGATTTGAAATTGGGAGTTTGAATTAAAGTTTCAAAACTGAGAATTGAAGAATACCCAGATCAAGAGAGATGAACTAACTATATTTGGAGGAAGAAGGAGAAATCCATGCATGTTTTCTGTTTTCCGACAACCGTGAATCCGCCACAGTTATCATATCCGAGCTCCACCTTAACTACTCCCGTTTTCTGCTCCGACGGCCGGCGGTAACCAGCTCCGCCACCGCCACTAGTTCCGTACACCATCTTATCCGGCGAGCAGAAGCAAGTTTGCAACTATAGCCGTGATAACGCCACCACCGCCACTGCTTCCGCCGGGAGGGGGGTTGTTGCCGGAGAAGAAGGTGGTCCAGGGATGGTTAAATGTCAGATCTAGGGTTCATGCGTGAGGGATTGTGAAGAAGAAGGTGATAAAATGACCCAATTGCCCTCATGTGCTAAGCATGTGACCTGACTTAACAGCTTAATTTTAACAGAATTGGACGGAAGGACGATAAACCAGAATTTTAAAGAGTACGGGGACAAAAAATTTGAAAAAAAAAAATTTAGGGACAAAAAGCCAGAAAACCAGAGACCACAGGGACAATTCATGGAATTTACCCTATCTTTTTTTTTTTTGTAAGCCCTAGCTACCAACCGCTACTTTCTTCTGCAACAATGATTTCAATTTTGAACAACTTATTATTCCCAACAATCAATCATCACCATCATTATGCAAACCCCCAAATTGCTATTGCTAGATGCTCCATTCATATCCCAAATTCTCGTAGAACCGAATTACGAGCACAACTAACGGACGTTATATCGGCGGTGGAAACGGAATCGATTATCAAGGAAGATGTGATTGAAGCTGAGAAACGAGTAATCGTCGGAACGTACGGCAGAACTCCGGCCGTGCTCACAAGTGGCAAGGGTTGTAAATTGTATGATAGTGAAGGTCGAGAGTATATTGATCTCACTTCGGGTATTGCTGTCAATGCTTTGGGCCATGGGGATCCGGATTGGGTTCGAGCAATCACTGATCAAGCTAAGATGCTTGCGCATGTTAGCAACATTTATTACACCGTTCCTCAGGTTTGATTCCTTGTTATCTGATTTTGAAAGCTTTAATTTAGGGTTTCTATTTCCAATTGCTGATTTTGGTTGGCATTGAGTGTTTGAAGATAAATTATTATATTATTGTTGTACAACATTTTAATTGCATATTTAGTTTCTGAATTGTAATGATAATTTCATTAAGTTCCAATTACAAAATTATGGCAGGTGAATCTTGCAGAACGTCTTGTAGCTAATTCATTTGCAGACCGTGTTTTCTTCTCAAACTCAGGAACAGAAGCAAATGAAGCTGCTATAAAATTCGCAAGAAAATTTCAGAAACATTCAAACCCTAATAACACCAACCCACCTACTGAATTCATCTCCTTCACCAACAGTTTTCATGGAAGAACAATTGGCTCACTTGCTTTAACCAGCAAACAACATTACAGAACACCTTTTGAGCCTGTGATGCCAGGTGTCACTTTTTTAAAATATGGTGATATTAATGCTGCTGAAGAATTAATATCGAGTGGTAAAATAGCTGCGGTGTTTGTGGAACCAATTCAAGGGGAAGGTGGAATATATAGTGCTACAAAAGAGTTTTTGAAATCGTTGCGTGTTGCCTGTGATAAAGCTGGATCTTTGCTGGTTTTTGATGAGGTAAAATGCTACTCCCTCTGTCCCAAATTTATTGTCCACTAGAAAAAAGCACACAGTTTATAAAAAGTACATTAATTATACAGTGTCACCAATCAAATTCTCTCTTTCCCACTTAAATGTTTTTTGATTGGTTAAAATTTAGGAACGAAAGTCTTTGTGGGACAAACTAAAATAGTATACTAGACAATAAAAATGGGACGGAGGGAGTATTTTATATGAATTATCTTATAGAAATGTTTTCAAGGTAGTCCTTAATTTTTTTTATAGTCGAACACATTTCAACCATCGACTAATAAAAATTAATCATACATTTTATACATGGATGGGTATTTTGGTCATTTTTACATCATATTTATAAAAAATTTAATTTTATTATTATTATTTAGAATTATTATTATTACTATTTTTATTTTTTTAATTAAAAACACATCATTTGATAATCACATGATTGTATACCTAATCACATGTGATCTGATCAAGGTTATAGAAAGCGTAAGGCGTGGCGTGGCGGCACCATCAAGTCTCAGCCATGGCGGGCCATGGCGTTTTTCAAGGCGTGAGTTAAGGCGGCAAAATTTTTATATAATGTATATATATACATATATCAAATTAGATAAAAATTATAGATATATTGATTTATATAACAATTCATATACAAAGCTTACAAAAAATGTTTCTCCCTCCGTCCCTAAATAAAGTTCCCATTTGTCTTGGGCACAAGTTTTAAGGAGAAAGTTAGTGGTGAGGTAATTGGTAATAAATTTGATTAAAATATAAAGTTGGTTTGGAGAGACAAAGATAATTAGTGGATAGTAAGTAGTGGGGTCCTTGGTAATTATATTATTTTATTAAGTGGACCCATCAACTTGTGAAATGGGAACTTTATTTAGGGACAAAAATTTAAGGACAAATGGGAACTTTATTTAGGAACGGAGGGAGTACATCTAAATCTATAATTAAATATATTATATTTTTTTTAAAAAAAAATTCAATTTTCTCAGCCGCCTTACAAAAAACTCGTCATAAGGCGCGCCTTATCACGCCTTATCTCACGCCACGCCTAGCCTAGCCGCCATGGTCTGTTTCGTAACGTCGACGACGCGCCTCACGCCTTGGCGCCGCCATGGCGCGTTTTTTAGAACCTTGGATTTGATATACAGTCACGTGATTATACAAAAAAAAATCACATGTGATTATCACATAATATTGTTTTTTTTACGAAATAAATAATAATAAATACTAATAATAAATAATTAAAAAACTTAAAAAAATGATAAATTTTATGTAAATGCCAAATGACCAAAATACCCTTTCATGTATATAATATGTTATTATTCTTGACCATCAAATATTATTGATCAATGGTTGAGATTTGTCATTTGGGACTAGACAAAAATTAAGGACCACGTTGAACATTTACCTTATTTTCTACAACAACCGATTTATGTTTGTAAATGTAGGTTCAATGTGGGCTGGGTAGAACGGGCTACCTATGGGCCCACGAAGCTTATGGTGTAACCCCGGATATAATGACACTTGCAAAACCGCTAGCTGGCGGTTTACCAATTGGGGCTACATTAGTAACCGAAAGGGTAAACACGGCCATCAGTTACGGGGACCACGGGAGCACATTTGCAGGCGGGCCCCTTGTCTGTGCTGCTGCAATAACCGTCTTTGACAAAATATCAAACCCGACATTTCTATCAAGTGTCGCTAAAAAAGGGGATTACTTGAAGGAAAGGTTGAAGGAAAGAATAGGAGGGAATTCACACGTGAAGGAAATACGAGGGTTTGGTTTGATTGTTGGGATTGAATTGGATGTCTCTGCAACACCGCTTGTGGATGCTTGTCGGGATTCTGGTCTTTTGATTTTGACGGCTGGGAAAGGAGATGTTGTTAGACTTGTCCCACCGTTGATCATCTCTCAGGAGGAATTGGATCGTGCGGTTGAGATTATATTTGAATGTTTGCATGTTCTTGATGAGAAGAAATCGAGTTAGGAGCGTGATAAATCGTGTTTGATTTTGTTGTAGTGTGTTATCGTGGGGGTACTTTAGTCATTTCAATTGTCACGTACGTACATGATCCACTTAGATACCCTTTACATTTGTCTTTTTTAGTCATTGTCTGCCAAATTATAATTATGTCCTAATTTTCTTTTTATCACATTTTGAATTTCACATTTTTGTATGGATAAAAATTACTCTGTAAGAATTTTGAATCAACTCCCATTTATATACTGTCTTGAGTTAAAAGCAAAAACAAGATTGTGGTTAATGTAAAATGGATCTTATTGATTAACAGGTCAAACAAACGGGTTGCCTAAATGATGGCAGTTGGTTTGGGCCATCGTTAGGCTTCAACAAACAACATCAACAACATAACCAAACCGATTTATATAATTCAATAATAATTCACACATCTCATCCAACTCATAGTTTACATAAACAATACACGTGTCACAAAAATCTATGACCCGGGCACAAACTTGGTGGCATAGACCCAAGCATTGTTAGCCACCGGGTTATCCAAATGGTCCAAAAGGTTCTCCAACGGGCCTTTTCCCGTAACAATTGCTTGCACAAAGAACCCGAACATCGAAAACATTGCTAGTCTTCCATTCTTGATTTCTTTCACCTTCAATTCCGCAAAGGTTGACGGGTCATCCGCAAGCCCTAACGGGTCAAAATACTGACCACCCGGGTAGAGGTTATTCCCATCTCCAACACCTTCAAGCCCATTAATACGGAACCCTTCAACAAGACCCATTAAGACCACTTGAAACCCGAGCACGGCTAAGATGCTTTGGGCGTGGACTAGGTTAGGGTTGCCCAAATAGTCGAGCCCGCCTTCGGAGAAGATTTGGGCTCCGGCTTTGAACCAAACGGGCTCCTTGAAATCTACTTTGACCCATTTTTCGAGGACTTCGGGGGTGATGCAACCAAATGCACCAAGCATTGCCCATCGGCCGTGAATCACCTCAAGAGCCCGGTTCTTAGCGAAAGCCTCGGGATCAGCAGATAAACCAGCAGTGTCCCAACCATAGTCACCAGGGAATTCACCTGTTAGGTATGATGGTGTTTGAGCTGAAAATGGGCCCAAGTACTTCACACGGTCCGGTCCATACCACAAGTCATTTCCCTGTTAATTTCACATACATAGTAACACGTGATTCAAGCATGTTTACTAATCAGGTGGAATCATTTAAAAGATCATTAAATTCTTTTTTTATCCCAGCAAGATTATATAACTCGTTCATTTAGAATTTTTTTTTTAAAAGTAAAAAAATAATAATATTGCAGTTAGTGACACATATAAAAATGTCACTAAAAGTAAGAAGTTAGTCACAAAACTATGTATCACCTAATTATGTGGAATCATTTTTGTGATACAAGTTTCTCATAAAAAGTGTAGTAAAACCCAAAATTATAACCTTTTGACATACACTTTTTAGAAATTGTCGCTAAAAACTAAGATATAGTAACACCTTCAATTATGTCTAATAACTTAGTCACTAAAATGACATTTTGATATGTTGATTGGGAAGGATGTAATACCATGGTGTATTTGCCGTTGACCATGGAGACTGAATCTCTAAGGGAGTTGACATTTGACACTCTGGTTTGACCCAAAAAAGGGGTGGCCCTGACAACAGTGGTGGAGCTAGCAGCAGTTGCAGCCATGGATGCCATTGATGAAAGCTTCAAAGAGATTGAGAAATAAGGTGTGAAAAGTGGAGTATATGTAGTTAAAAAGATGTTAAGAGACTTGTGGTTTACATTGCATGGTGGTTTGGTGACAAATAAGCAATTTCGTTTGCACCAATAAGAACACTTCAAAATATTCTAATATCTCTATTTCATATTTTCCCTATCTATATTTTATCTTGTATTATTATTTTTTTAACAAATATTTTTCAGTTTTTTGTATATTATAGACATTTTAAAACATGTTATTGTGTCTCGTTTGGGTTATTTTGTGACGCGTAAAATTGGTCTCAGACCTATAAAATAACTAAAACTGGACAAATAAACAGCTTTTAGTAGTCAGATATAAAGAAGAGAATAAAAATGTACCACTAAAAAGAGAGAAATAAAATTGTCATTTTGTATTTTTATTAAAAAAAAAAAAAACCCTTTTTACATGTTTTATAAGTCGATCAACCTAAAGAGATTAGCATGGTCGATAAAACTTGATATCTTCATTTTAACTGATTCGGATTTAATTTCGACAAACGCCATCAAATTATTAAAAAAATTCCAAAGAGCATGTAGCACGATATGTGAGTAAAAACACTGACCTTCAGATAAAATATGAGGACTGGTGTTGTAAGTCTTTTTTATTTTTTGGGCCGAACTGTAATTTTAACAAGATAAAAATGAAAAAATGAATGCGGTGAAGGTGGATCGAACACCTGACCTTCAGATCTTCAGTCTGACGCTCTCCCAACTGAGCTATCACCGCATGTGTTTAGCTTTATAAGAATCAAAACTATATTGATACGTGAGGGTAGATTGTGAACTTCTGAAAGCTTGGGGTGTAAAATGAAAATTAAATTAAAAAGCAAGAAATTGCGGTGAACGTGGATCGAACACGTGACCTTCAGATCTTCAGTCTGACGCTCTCCCAACTGAGCTATCCCCGCAACTTGATACTCCCTCCGTCCCACAAAAAATTTACATTTCTCATGAGCACAATATTTTAGGAGATAGTTAGTGGTGGGCCATTTGTAATATTTTTGATTAAAATATAAGGGTAGATTGGAGAGAGAAAGTGTTTTATTGGTTGAATGATTGATAATATTATTATTTTATTAGGTGGGCCTCCCAAATTTGAGAAATGTAAACTTTTTTGTGGGACAAAATTTGAAGGAGAAATGTAAAGTTTTTTGTGGGACGGATGGAGTATTTAACTAAAAATGACGTTTATATCATGAAAGCCAATATTTTAATTTATCAAATCTCATAAGTTAAAGACATGTACTTCCTCTGATTCAAAATAAGTGATACACTTTCCTTTTTGGAGTGATTCAAAATAAGTGATACACTTTGAAAAGTTTCCTTATTTGACAAAAAAAATGGGACCCACACCCACTAACTATCTACTTTAACAAAGTGAAATTACCCCTTTACCCTTACTTTTTACTTTTAAACATCATTAACCTTACTTTATTCAAAAGGTGAGGGACCCATTCTCCACTAACCATCCAATTAATCTAATTTAACCATCATTATAATCTTTTGCCTCAAAAACCGTGAAACCCCAAGTGTATCACTTATTTTGAATAGGAGGAAGTACAAGAGAAATATAGTGTAATCATAACTTTTAAAGCCTAAAATTGTCTATTTGTTGCATCCACATAATTCCAGTAGTAATATCTTTTTTTTAACAGCTAGTTAGTAAGTTGATTCGAGTCGGACAATGACATGCATTTTTTTTTGGAAACGGCTTTCAATTAAAACGAAACTAGCAAAAAGCTATAAAAACAAAACAAAAGACCTATCTATTACATGGAAGGATTAGCCATTCGGCCCAACTAACTCTATATTTTTTTCTACGATTACAAATCCATAAAAACGCGACTTCTTTGATCGAATCCACAAGCAAGCTCCTCCGAATGTCACCATTATTGAAAATCAAAGCATTGCGAAACCGCCATATGACCCAAACCACCGTAAAGATTACCGCTTCAATCACCAATTTCGAACGAGATGTTAACGAGCTATTATCGAGATTGTATAAAAGCTCATCCAAATCCTCAACGTTAGTATCTATGACTTGTAACCAATTACCAATAACACGCCAAACACCTTTAGCGGTTTCACACTTCCAAAAGATGTGATCCGTGTCTTCTATAACATCCCCACACATTACACACTTTAAATCATCCAATGGGACTCCTCTAAAAGATAGATTTACTTTTGAAGAGACTCTATTCAAGTTAACCTTCCAACATAAAATATTGACTTTCCGAGGAACAAGAGTGTTCCATCTTGTAACCAATGGGACAATGACATGCATAAGGGGCATTATGTCTTCCTTTGAACCCTCTGTCCATGGGGAACAAATCTCACCACTTATTCAGTGTGGAAAAAATTTTAAGACTCAAACTTGAGACATTATGATTTCGCCGGAAAAACGTCTGGTAGCCGTCGCCGGCGAAGACATTAAATGCTTTTGCATCTTAACAACGTCGCACATTGTACAAAAAGAACAAGTAAATAATGTTTCGATTAGAATCCACAATAACTTTCTAGCAATTACATATTCAGCTTTCTTTATTTAAATAGTACCAAATGATCAAGGAAGGTTTAGAAATATGAACCAACAACTAAAGATAGACCAATCAACGATATATTAATTATACGAAGAAATTATCTTCGTTTTTGCATGATTACGATTGTGACATATTTACTTAGCCACATTTCCACTTCAATTTGTAACATTTTTGTATTTACAAGTTAATTATGAGGTTTTAATATGTAATCGATCCCTCATTGTGTATATATTAATCAATTAGATAAGGGAAGACTCAGAAACGATCAAATCGACGGTTAGATGTTTGATCATCCTGAGTAAGCCCATTGGCCATTGCAATGGGATGAAATTTTTTTTGAAGGTTAATGTGGTTGAGATTTACAATCCTAATTATTCACAATCTTTTTGGCGAAATTTGATTTTATATGATGCTAAAAACGTTAAACAAAATCACAATTCATCAAAATTTCTGAAACAATTATATCCACATATCACAAATTACTGTAATACTTAAAATCTAACAGTATTCGGACCAAAACAGCTCATATCCATCACCTTCATCATAGATTCCTCTTTCGTTTTCTTCGATCTATATTTCCCAGCCGAACCAACAATCAACGATCTGGAAGATCGATCAGCAACAGATTTATTATAAGAATTAACAATCTTCGTCTTCGCATGATTATGAAGTGCTTTTAGAGGCCCATTCCACCTCGCAACACCTTGATCTTTCAACACCTCAACAGCACCGATGCTCGCCACCACTAACCACGACTTTATTGCAGCACGGCCACCGGTGTTCATCTTTGATTCGGTTAATTAGATCGGCAATTTGGAGTGAATTAAGTTGCTTGTTGATTATTAGGGTTTGGTGGTGTGGGGTATATATATATGTAGGGATTGCACGGTATGTGTTCGACGAAATGCCGGAAACAGGATGCGGGTAAACCAGGAAAGTGTTAGCCGCTGCTGGTTTTGAAGGTTACTTTTTACTACGAAAAAGGAAAGCGGGTTAATGAGTTGCTTTCCGCGTATTATGGACCACGTGGTGGATGTTGTGGGCGGAATCCGTTGCTCTACTTTTGGTCCTTGATTATTCCTCCCATATAATATAAAATGTTTAACTAATTTTGATAAACAATTACGCTAAAGTTACTATCTTAAAAGTTTGAGTCCCGTTAACAATATGATATAGATTTAATTTAGAAAATGTGTATTCTGTTAAAAAAATGTGTGATAGATTTCCATTGACATTTAATTAGACACATTTACTAAATTACACGGAAAGTCCATGTGGTTTGCTATTTATTACACTCATAGTTCCTAAATTTTGTTTATTACATTGAAGGTCCATGGTGTATACACTTTATTACACCTACGGTCCCTACTGCCCTTAACTTTTCTAAATGACGAAAATACCCTTTTGGCCTTTTGTAATAAAGCGAAGATAAGGGATTGTGAATGTAATAAGTGATAAACTACAGGGACCATCCGTGAAATTTACTTTATTAATTGATTTTTTTTCTTCTCTCTCTTTAATTCATGTTCTTCCGCCACATTCAGACTCACCACCTACCTCTATCTCTTTGAATTCAAACATCAATCAATAATCATTATCGTCGCGCCACCAAACCTGTAACACCCGTATTTTTAAAACATCGTTTAAATCATTTAAAATACATTTTCCCAATATCTGACATATTGTCTAAGACACAGTTTAACAAAAACTTTAAAACTTATATCAGAGTTTACAAAAAAATACGGTGTCACCGAGTATATCAAAACCATAGGCAACGGGATCTACCTATTAGCTCCCGAGCTAAACATCTCTAGGCCACCTCTAGTGCAACCTTCTATCACTTCAAACCTGTACCTGGGTACATAGCCACAAAACAAACGTAGTACGTGAGACAAAATAGCCTCGTGAGATACATGGGTTTTAGACCCCAATAATAGTCATTTCATAAATATATAAACATATATATAAACTACATAAATACCGTCTAGTCACCCTTTTGTGACACTAGCTACTTTGCTTTCCTAGCAAACATATCTAGTACCTAAACGTATAGGTACCAGAAGCCCAAACATATCTAGTACATAAACATATATGTACCAGAAGCCCAATCATATCTAGTACATAAACATATATGTACCAGAAGCACCAACATGTCTAATACATAAACATATATGTATTAGAGCCTAACATACCTAGTACCAAACATATGCGTACTAGAAGCACCCGTGTGCTTAGTGTATAAACATATATACACTCGGTGTATAAACATATATACCACCGTCCAACCAACTTATCTAATACATAAACATATATGTATTAGAACCTAACATACCTAGTACCAAACATATGCGTACTAGAAGCACCCGTGTGCTTAGTGTATAAACATATATACACTCGGTGTATAAACATATATACCACCGTCCAGTGACCGGGGGTCCCCCGCGTCACCACCATCTAACTCTTACCATAACCTAACAGTTATGACAGTCAAAGCCTTCGGCTATCGCATCCAACATCACACAAGTTAGTCATCTAATACTAACGACATATAATTAGTTCATCACAGTGTGAACGTACCTGTATGGTCCCATGGACCCGATCATAAGCAACCACAGTTACTTCTACATCTATGAACCCTATGAGGTCCATACTTACTTTATACATATGATACATTTCTTATTTATCGATAACATAATACTTTTATCTCTCCCTTGACTATAATAGACAATTATTACTAGTCACATCATATTCTTTCTCATATATATTCATTCTTTACTTTTATTAGTATATCTTACCAATAGGTACTCATTACTATAAAATCATTCCCAATTGCTTTACTAATACATATTTATTAATAAAGGCTCCGTATACATTCGTTTAATCAATTACTTCATTATTATTGTTCATTAACATAGATTCCATAATTACTTGAATCTATCATAATTTACTTCAAATTCATCAATCATACTAGACACATTCTAGTATCACATTCTACTTACTTTCATACATTTTCAATTACTATCTTTATCAAAATATTTGTTAATAAAGACTGATACAATATCATACGTACTTTCAAAACTATTTGCTATGTACCCAGTTTAAAAGTCTCATGTACTCACCTTAGCAATGCTCTCCAGATCGCGCTGGTTAACCCGAATCCTTGCTTCACAGTCCAATCAACTTCCAAGACTTCACCAGAAGCCTAATACATTTACCACAACATGATCAACATCACATACTACTACTAATGCGTCCATCTATCTCTAGATAACACTTACTAACACATTTCCCCCAATTATGTTGATTTACCAAACCCTAGGTTTAACCAACCCTTAAGATTCTTGCAAATCATAATCATACACTTGTTTCCCTTGTTAATATACCATCTATTAGGTATATACATCACTTATATCACCATGAACCATAACCCCAAGAGCTAGGGTTTCAAACCCATACATCAAAATACATGGATCTAAAGCTACAAAGATCAAGGAGTGAAGATATACCTTTAATCTTCAACTAGGAGTGAAATCTATCAAGATTCGTGGAGGAATCACTCAAGAACTGCACTAGAGCTCCAAAAATCGCCAAAGAGGTATCTAGGGTTTGAAGATAGCACAAATGGCTGAAAACCCGATTTTAATGTTTGTCGAACAGACTTCGCGTCGCGAACTAGTACTTCGCGTCGCGAACTATGCGCTTCTTCCACTTCGCGTTTGCTAACCAAGTCGTGAACTACATCGCGTCCACTGGTCTCTTTCCCTGGCATGACTTCCCGATCGGGAAGTCCTACTTCGCGGCGCGAACTTGGTGTGCAGCTAGGGCTGCACTTTTTCGTCCTTGTCTCGACCCGGTTTCGTCCATAACTTTCTCATACGGTGTCCAAATGACACGAAACCAATTCCTACGTTCTTTAAACGATTTATCCTTATTTATCATATTTTTATTCAATTTATTTATTTACAAATTTCGGGTCGTTACAAAACCCCCTGAAAATTTGATCCATCATCAACCCTTGCCACCGGTTTCCTTCTCCAGTTGTTCCGAGCCGACGATGTTCTATCGACCAGAATTGAATCAGACAATTGATGCACGTCATCAGAGGATTTGGTGGTTTGCACACACGGTGATTCAGACAATTGATACACGTCGCCAAAGAGTTGGTGTTTTGCACACTTAGGTCGATAGAACCTCATCGGCGGCAGAACAACTGGAGAAGGCAACCAGAGGCAGGGGTTGATTACGTGACGATAATGGTTATTGATTGAGGTTTGAATTCAAAGAGATAGAGGCGAGTGGTGAGTCTTAATGTGGCGGAAGAATATGAATTAAGGAGAGAAAGAAAAAAATCAATTAATAGAGTAAATTTCACAAATGGTCTTTGTGGTTTATCACTTATTACATTCACGTTCCTTTATCTTCGCTTTATTACAAAAGACCAAAAGGGTATTTTCGTCATTTAGAAAAAGTTAAGGGCAACAAAGACCATGGGTGTAACAAATTGTATACATCAGGGACGTCTGGTGTAATAAACGAAGTTCAGGGACTATGGCTGTAATAAGTGATAAACCACAGGGACCTTCAAAATAATTTACTCTTTCAGAAATAAATCTTATTTATGTGACGAGAAATAATATTTATTGTTTTTGTTTGTTTATATTTTTATCTTCCTACTCACTTAATAGAATGACATGTGTAATTTACTAATTTTCTTTCTTAATATTATCCTTTAGTTTTGACACATGTATTCACCTTATAAGTAGGAAAATAAGTAGAATAAATGATAGAAAGCAACATCATTACTTTTATGTGTGACATAAAAACCAAGGACTGAATTATCATGGCCATCAAATAAAATAAAAGCGTTGTAATGATTCAATGTATTTGAGCACGTGGTGTGTGTACCAGAACACGGGAACACCTGAAACTGGTGGCGAAAACGTTGTTGCTTCTTGAAGACAGTGAGAAAACATTTTTTTTAATAGATACTTGACTCTTGAGTATGTGATAGAAACATTGTATTATCTTCTTACTCATGATATAAATAAGTAGAATTTACTAATTTTTTTTCTTTTTCTAATTTCACAATTTGGTTTAAATATATTTATTGATTAAATGAGTAAAAATTTTTAGCAAGAGGCAATATCATCTACACATCCTTCCTTTTATATAGTTTTATTTGGAGTAAATTATAAGCCGTTTGATACTTCATTTATATGATTTCAACTTAAAAAATTAAACTGCTAGTTACTATTTTAGAAATCCTTTCCACCTACCGTCCTTTAGACACTAACGGATGTACAAAAATCAAGTAAAACAATAAAGAAAACACATCTAAATTCAGTATCATTACAAGTAACAAACCTCTCCCATTAGTCGCTAATTCAAAAGCTTAATTAGCAATTTACAACACTAACAATCAGTGTGTCTTTCCAAATCAACATCATATGAACAAATCAAGCAATGCGTATAGTCACCATCCTACATTACCATTTTACCCCCTAAAGAAAAAACAAACAAACAAATATCAAACACCAACTAATCACAACCGCTTTCCACACCTAACTAACTAACTTGCGAAATGTTAAATTCTTCGGGTAACTGAAAACTTGAAGCCGCACCAAATTTCTTTCTTTCTTCAGACATTTCTTCTTCTTCATCACTATCGAATTCACCGTCTTTGTTGGGGGTTCGAGGGGTAGTAGGGTCATTTACACTTTTGGAAGGGTGGTTACCATTGACTAACATGTTGACTTGACCAAAACGTGAGATTTCAACTGTGACCGTTTCATTTTGTTTAGGAAGCGGTTGTTTCCATGGTTCACCATCCATTCTCATGAATGTATGGTCGGCTGCACCTTTATGGAATTCAAAACGGATTCCTCCTGCCTGTCGTTTTATTTAAATAAAAATAAAAATAAATTAATACATAATAAAATTAGGATTTTTTATAAATTTACTACATGGTCTATGAGATATGTTCAATGTAGTCCTTAATTTTTTTGCAGTCCTAAGAGACAAAGCTCAACCATTGATCAATAATAATTAATGGTCAAGATTAATCAAATATTTTATGGGTGGTGATTTGCTCAAGGAATGAATTTATTCTTACAAGGAAATATAAACCAAATGGACAATTCTAGTATTCTACCCTTAAATATAATTTTGTTCCAACATGAAAATGTCAAATTTAAGGATAGGATTATCCACTTCATTAAAATTTCCTTGCATGAATAAATTCATTTCTTGTGCAAATCACCACCCATATTTTATACATAGGTCATTTGACACTCACATTATTTTTTTAAAAAAATTATTTATTAATTTTAAATTTTTTTTAAAAAAAAGGTTGTTAAGAAAAAATCATTTGATAATCACATAAACATTTTTTTAACAATAAATACAAATAAAATAATAATAATAATTCAAAAAAATATAAAAAATAAAAAATTTGGATTAAAATTTATGTGGGTGTCGAATGACCAAAATTCCTCTTGCATGTCATTTTATTTAAATAAAAATAAATTATTAAATATTTAAAATTAGGAATTTTAATAAATTTACTAGATGTTGTATTTATGTATTTATATTGTGTCAAAATATATTTTAGTACCCTGAACTTGGCTGATTAGGTTTCTTACTACCCTGAACTATTAAAGGTGCATCATGGTACCCTGAACTTGACAAAATGGTCGATTTAATACTCTGACTCATTAATTTGATCGCGTTTTCTTACTTGATTAATCCGTTAGAGCTTTTGACAGACTAAAAAATATACGCTCATCTCAATAAATTGATATTAGAAGCAAATCACGTGAGAAAACAAGATCAAAATTAGTGAGTGAGGGTATTAAATCAACCATTTTGTCAAGTTCAGGGTACCATGCTGCACTTTTCATAGTTCAGGGTACTAAAATGTATTTTGGCTTTATATTATACCTGAGCAAGACGGGTCCCATGTCCACTTGGAGCGTATAAAACAGCACCATGCCAAGCATTTCTGAACCCAACAATTTCAAGAAATCCGTCATCGACATATGGTGGGGTCCACTCTTTCTGTTACATATATAAATAAAAGTATAATTAATAAATTGATTAAAATTTAATAATTAAGATTATGAAAGAGGAAGAAGAAGTCAAAGGCTGACCACACGAAGTCTCCTTCTGCTTGGTATGCCCCATGGATTGAGTCCACCAGAAAAACTAGGCAAGTTGAGGCAGATAATTGACCGTATTCTGCATAAGAAATCAAAATTACATATTAGTCGATGGATCCAACCCGACCCGACCCATTTTGACCAATTATCCAGCACACTGTAACTATGGTGGACTTGCAGGCAGAATACTTACGTGGGAGGTATGGAGAGGACTTCCCAGTGACCTGGCTTTTTCATGATTGAAACCTTTGCCAGCTGTGCTATATTCCTGTCATAAAATATAATATAAATTAAATAATAATAAGATTTATAAAAACTTTTTTATCAAGTAAATTGTAAGATTTGAATGTTACCATGAAGATGGATGAGAAAGTGAAGCCCAAAACCATCCTTGTGAACATGTAAGCTTTGCATACTGACTCTGCTCAACATCAAATTACAAAACAAGTATAAATAAATAAATAAATCAAGAAATTAAAAATAAATATAATAATAATTAGTTATTCACCTGATTTGATGCCTGATTTTTGAATTTTTCAGGGTGCAGCTTTCTTTCGGTATGAAACCCGTATGAAACTTGAGCATCCATTCCTACAAAAACAAACCATAATTTGAAATTTGGATTAGCATTATTCTTAAATTATTTTAATAAAAATGTTACTAAATTTAAGAAAATAAAATGATGAAAATGGAAAATTTTAAAATCCTTACCCATGCTAAAGTAGTTCCAAAATCCTCCACGGAATGTGCGATAACCATCCTGCAAAATTATAAAGAAATATATAGTTTCCAAGAATATAAATAAAATAAAAAATAAAAAATTGTTAGTTATTTACCTGTTCGAGTGCATCTGATTGGGAAACACGGTGTACTGCATGCAAAGAGTGTGGTAATTCCAAAGGTGCTACGGGATCACAAGAACCATTTTCTTTTGGAACTTTCATTCTCATAATAACATGCCAGCTGGACACAAAATATGTAAATTTAACAACTTTTTACTTCTAAAATTATAGATTTTTGTATTAATAGACATTATTTTTATTAATTAAAAAATAATATACCTATCAACTTTCATCTCTTTTGCATCTCGTACTTTATCCAAAAACATCTTCACTGATTCAAGATCAGTCCCAGGGTTTTTCTTCCCCTATAAATCACCATAAAACAATGTTATTCTTCTCATAATTTAATTTTTTTCCATCATTTATTTTCCTAAAAAATAATTAAAAATATATTTTACCCAACCAAATGCAAATGGAAGATTATTTCCGGTCCCTAGCGGCACTGTGGCTACAGGTGGTGGTTGAGATAAGTTCAGATCAGATATCACTCCAAGAATCCAACCAGCAGTTCCATCACCACCTGCAACCTAAAAGAAACAAAAAATTTTATAAATAATCCTAACAATAATTCTGAATTAAAAATTAAAAAAAAACATTAAACCTGCTTACTATAATTCTCAAATTCCTCTGGATTTCAGAAGCCAAAGAATCACCATCACGTTTATGCTTCTCGAGATTTACAAACAGTTGGTGTAACACCATATCAGGGGCTTCTTCATTCAAATCAAATACCTAAATTACAATTTACAAAATCGATTAAATTTAGAAATATTTGCATCATTATTAATTAATAATAATTCATTTAGTGTTGGTATAAAATTATGGAACCTGATTTTTGTTTAGGAGTGTTTGGTAGCTGAGTAACAGCTCACCACCCAACTGGCCACCACTTCTTGAATTAACAAATACTATCACAGGTGAAGCAGGAACATGTGAATTATTCAATTTATTCTTTTCGGCTTCTGATTTATGTAACAGTATGTAATCGGGTAGCAAAAAGTCCTTTAATCTTTCAGCATCTAAATCACACGTTACTGTTCCATTACTGCAAGAATATTTTGAAAGTGTGATTACTTGTGGGATAAGAAATGAGAAAATTAGAAGATTCTAATTGATCCAATTTTATAATGGAATCATGTGGTGATCATTTCGTGAAGATAAATAGGAGAATATATTCTTTCGTGATCATATTCAGAACTATTCCTATGCAGGAATAAGTCAACTTTCCAATAACAGATTGCTAATAATTTTTACATCCGAAAGTAAGAATCTACAGCAATTGAATAGATAGCATCAATAGATCTCTCAATCGAAAACCAAATCTAACGGAAAAGCTTTACGGCTAACTTAAAATTATTCAAATTAAACTCGCATCAAGTAATTCATCACATACGAAACCCTAGAAACTTCAACTGCATTAATAAGTTAATAAGTTGCATCACCTTTTAGATTCAACTTTGAAATCCTTAGCCATTCGTCTCAAAACTGCGTGAAGAAAACACATCGATTTCATCAAACATCAAATGCATCAAGTTTCACTTTGGTATATAACAAAGCAAAGGAATCATGTAATCTGACAAAACGCAAAAGAAAAAAAAAAGTAAGAATTACCAGCATGCAAGTAGAAAATTGATCAAAAGGAAATCCAATGGCTCACTCAATCGATTGGAATTCAACTTATGAAACTTAAAATCGTCAAATTAATTACTATCTATCATTAAATCAGAACGTACGTCAATTTAAGCACCGGAAAGAAGAATGTGAAAGAGGAAGATGATCGGAAAAAATGGGGAATTAAATTTGTAGATGTGAAAGAAAGAGGGATTAAATTGGCAGATTCAACCCCAAATCAATGAAGACTTCAATTTGGTCGTGCCGCGTGAATTTGGGGACTACCCTGGCGGGATGTTATTTATAACCCTGCTTTTATCGTTATTTTGTTTCTTGTGTCGCATTTATAGTTGCGACAAATTTTTGAATATTTCGTTGTTTTCAATAATATTGTGTTACAAAATCATGTCTCATCATCTCAACACAAATTAATTTTGCCATTTATTCATATCTTTAAGTTAGTTTTTTCTTTTCTTTTTCATTTTGGTTTTTTCTTGCAAGTTATTAAATTAGTGGTTCGATCCTAGACAGTGACATCCACAAGGGGTAATATGCCTTCTTTCGAATCTTCCACCAATGGGGAATATCACCATCACATCATCATCTTTTAACTAACACATTATCGCAAACACTTTTGTATCTTTTCACTTCTTTTATTGCTTTGAGCAAAATACAAAATATATTGCAAAATATAAAAGTATATAATGCATGTTAATTTATCTCTTTTCTCCTCTTCTTTGCTTTACCAATGAAAACAAAGGAAAAAAGAAATAAACGTAGCAAGGAAATTTGTGTGCCAATCAAGTCGGTAAATTTTAGTATTAATTGTAACTAGAAGGGTACCCATAAATTATTTTTTCGACATATAAATCGACTTTCCTTCAAATAACTGTCCATTAATAGTAATTAAAATGATCCTTGCAAAGGTTAGCTAAGACACATGTCAACGATGCTTGTCAATTAACTAGCACTTTTGGCATGCTTCTTTTATTTGCCATTTCCTTGCTTTTATTCGGTTTATCGACAGGAGAATGTAAATGAGAGGGAGAGTGAGGTGTTGTGAGACCTTGTACATTTTACAACGTATTTTGTATTTTACCAAAGTGGTGAAGAAAGTGAAAAGATTTTATTGATATGAGTGTCTCAGTTTAGAAATAATGATGTGACACTGATATGATAAAATGGACGAATGAATGAATAGGCAGCGGTCGGAAGAGGCCTAATGCAAAAGGTAAAAGGGGGTGTTTCTTACTTAGTAAGAGCATAAGGTATGGGTATACGCTGGCGGTGCCAAAGCATAGCGGCATAGTGCACCCCTCACCAATAGAGATGCAAACGGGTACGGGTAGTAGCGGGTACAGCGGAACCCGAACCCCTATTCCCGTACCCGTACCCGCCCCGTGCCCGGCCAAATCCCCGCCGGGTTCGCGTAGAAAAATCTCCGCCGGGTATGGGGAACCCGACGGGTACCCGTTCAATATAAAAAGTTAAACAAGATAGCTAAAACATTTAATACTCTTCTCTTAGTTCGTTCTCATACATGAAATAGCAAAAACGATAAGCAATACTCTTCTCTTAGTTCGATTTCATTTTATAGAAGTAGAAACACAGAGTTGAAGAGTCGACGGTTGATCTTCGATTTGAAGACTTGACGACTCGATGCTCGATGGACTATCAATTGGAGACAGAGTGAGGGACGAAACGACTGGTGGCTAATTTCGTTCAAATCAATAAGGGTTGGGCTAAACGGGCCGGCTATTATACATCATTCTTTTGGCGGTGCGTTAAATATATTTGCTGTGGAATTTTGGTTTGAAGTATTTTGAGATTGGTTTGAGGTATTTTTTAAGGGTATCAAATGGATGTTATAGGAATATTAAACCAAAGAGGTAATTTTGAGGTGAGTTTTAAAATCATGTTAAAAGAGACAAAAATACTTTTTAACACATGTTTAACTTAGCACCATACCTTGTGTAACACCCGTATTTTTAAAACATCGTTTAAATCATTTAAAATGCATATTTCCCAATTTAGTGACATATTGTCCAAAATACAGTTTAACAAAAACTTTAAAACCTTTATCAGAGTTTACAAAAATACGGTGTCACCAAGTATATCAAAACCATAGGCAACGGGATCTACCTATGAGCTCCCGGACTAAGCATCTCTAGGCCACTTCTAGTGCAACCTTTTATCACCTCAAACTGTACTCAGGTACAGTTTGAGGTGATAAAAGGTTGCACTAGAAGTGGCCTAGAGATGCTTAGTCCGGGAGCTCATAGGTAGATCCCGTTGCCTATGGTTTTGATATACTTGGTGACACCGTATTTTTGTAAACTCTGATAAAGGTTTTAAAGTTTTTGTTAAACTGTATTTTGGACAATATGTCACTAAATTGGGAAATATGCATTTTAAATGATTTAAACGATGTTTTAAAAATACGGGTGTTACAACTTGGTATCAGAGCTATAGTTTAAGTGAATTAGGTTGGATGTCCATCCTAGTCTTAGACTGTAGCAATAGGAATGTAAGATTCCCTGAGATCGATAGGTTGACCTTGAGACTTTATGTTAAGTTTAGGGTTGAACCTAGGGGACCTATGGAAGTTGTTATGAAATGTGAGTCTTTTAAGACGTAGGGCATTGGTATGATAGGGTTGACCCCTATGAGGAATGCCATGTTTTGATCTAATTGTGTTGTTCTTGATGGTCGAGTTGATCGTTTGAATCTTGTCTGTTGGATACGTTAGTATGGCGAAAGAATGGATGTGAAAAGTGAATGAGCCCCACTAAATTGGGAAGAGTTATGAATGAGAATGTGAATCAGACGTTTGATAACCGTATGGATGAGGGTAGGCGGAATGATTCCAATACCCGTACGAAGGAAGAGTCATTGAATGGCGAAGTCCGTAATGGAAGTTACCTACATAAAAAGGTAGCAAGACCTAATCGGAAGAAATTGAAGAATGTTGTATAGGGTCTTCATAGCGTGTAAAATCTATGTGTAATTCGGAAGTTTTGAGCCGAAGGTCACGATGTGGTGGATTCGGTAGATTTAGCAAGTGCTAGAGAGTAGCAAATGAAGGAAGAACGATATGGCGACATTGACGTCACCATTATTGAAAGATGAGGTGTTGACACGGTAGAATGTGTTGTATGAAACCTTGTGAAGGAGAGCACGGTACAAGATGTTGTGAAATGAACTCACGAGTGAGTTGAAATAGGGAATTGACCCGGAAGGGCCACCTCGGAGATCTTGGGTAAGATGAATGATTTGAGATTATGACTTAATTGTTGTTGTTGCACGAATTGATGCCTATAGAAATTGGAAATGAGTCGCATGATGTGAAGACTTATTTTGGGAATAGTCTTCCCGGTTAATTATGCATAAGGAAACATGTATTTGAAGGATTATAGACAAGTGTGTCGCGTGTAGTAAGGATATAAGGATTGATGCTATTATGTAGTATCGAAGGATGAACCGCAAGGATGGTAAATGTATTTCAACAAAGGATAGTAGTACGAGGAAGTACAAAGTCTTGGTAAGGAATGTTAATGTGGATTGGAATTCTAGGAATAGAAACCTTGGGGAAATGGAACTCGAATGTTCGGCGAGAAGCCGGATAGGTAATGTAATGATTGTTACACGTGAATGGTAAAGAAAAGAATGACTAAGGTAGAGTGATGTCTTACAACCCATAAATGGGATGTATGTGGAAAGGAATAAGTGTCGGGAACGACGGATTTTGATTGTCGAATGTGATTGGGTAAAAGTTGGCATAAAGCATGTCAAGTTTTGTGACAATAATGATGAATTCGATATCAAGGGTGAGAAAACGATTATGGGTTACATGTTATAGTAACGGCATGACAGTATATGACATGGGGTAGTGTGAAACTACGGTTGGAAAATAAGTATTTCAAGTATCGCGATGTATAAAGACGAGAGTATGGAATGTTGGGCCAATGTGTGCCAAGTCATGGGTTACAAATGTAGACCGGGGTCGATTGCTCGACTTAAGATGACCGGGTTGACCGGTGAGCTATGGTTGAAGGAATGGATTGATGGTTACCCCGGTGGTGACAAAAGATTTGAAAAGTTGATTAATAGGGAAATGAACCGTTTAAGGGTGATTAGTGTGTAAGTGAAACGGTAAATGGGAATCGGAAAATTTTATTGGTGACCCGCGAGGTACAATGCTTGTGCATTAGGTGATGGCCTTGAAGGTATGTGATAATGAAAAAGGTAATGTTATAAGAAACGTGTTAAGTAGTATGTCGAACGAGAAATGTGTGAATATGAAAGAAAATGATAACGTGATGTTATGAGAAATGTGCTAAATTGCATGGCGAATAAATAGACGATTAAATGGGTAAGATAGTGGTAAAGTATGTGATGTGAAAAGGTGTATACCTGTGATGTATGCATGAAAGGATAAGAAAGAAAGAATGTGATTAGCTCGGGGGATCCCCGGCTACTATGATGTTTGGGGGTGGAATCGGTTGGGCGAATCCCAATGGTTCCATTCCGAGATTGGAGATGTTCCAATCACTGTGACAGCTTGGATCTTGATGGATTGGAGGCTTTCCAGTCATCTTGATGTGATAGTTAAAATATGGATTGTTATGTCCGTATGATAATGTTTATGTATTTATGTGATGAATGTAGAACCATGTGGTTAATGTGTATTGTTATGATTTTATGGTAAGTGGGAATTTGGTGTGCAATGCGGGTTGCATTAGGTCATGTATGGGTATGGGATGCCTACGACTTCTAGGATATGAGTAAGAGAGTACTTTTGGAAAGCAATTGCTATCGGGGACCAAGATATGGTCAACTGGTATGAGATTATGGTATGTGATTCAAGGATGATTGAAATGGTTCTAAGTAATGGTATAAGTGACCGAATGAAGGTCAAGAAATGGTAAGGATTGATGTGACCTTAAGGAAATGTGAGAACTCGGAGAAATTTGAAAAGATGAGAAATTTTGGAAATATGGACGATTGGTAAGGAAACAATAATGGGTGTAACCGGAAGTGATAAGTCGGGAATGATACCCCGCGAGTAGGGAATATGTTGGTTTGGGAAAGTATGGTTGACTTTATGCAAAAGTCAAGATTAGTCAATTTGTGAATTGGTTGACTTGGTCGAGGATGAGCTTTGACTCTCATTTCGAAGGATTAGTGAACGATGAGGGCATAATGTGCCGGTCGTATGTATGTGAAAAGATTAATGGAATAGTTGAAATAGTTGTAGTCGGATTATTCGACTTTGACCCGTTTGGGGTGTTGTTAAGAGTGGATTTGGGAATCGAGTATATGTTTGTAGATGGATCATAAATTAAAGGTCAATTTTAAAGGAAAGGAGGATTTATGGGATCTTTAACGAGAAGGGAAAATGTTAAAGTATAGTTGACTTTGTGCTTAAGTCAAGAGTGTAGGCAATGTAGGGATATACCAATGTTGGGATATATCGGTTTGGTCAAAGCTAGAGTTTGACATTCGTTTTAATCAACTAGTTAATGATGTGATTGTGTCATACCATTGTTATGAGAATGAAAAGATCGGTCGAGAGAATGTCGGTGTTTTGGTCAAATTCTGAAATTTTGACCCGTTTGAGTATTATGAGTTTTAAAAAAATTTTGGGTCTTGACCGTTCGGACTTAATGGAGTCAAGTGAACGTTTGGATATGTAATGATTAACGGAACGGGAATGAGTAAAGTTTGATGGTAAGGACCACAAGGGAATGAGAGCGGAATGCTCGGTTGTATGTGGGTTGAAATTATTAGCGATTCCGAGGACGGAATCCTTTTAAGGGGTAGATAGTTGTAACGACCCGAAATTTGTAAATAAATAAATTGTGCAAAAAATATGATAAATAAGGATAAATCGTTTAAAGAACGTAGGAATTTGTTTCGTGTCGATTGCAGACCATACGAGAAAGTTATGGGCGAAACCGGGTCGAGACAAAGACGAAAAAGTGCAGCCCTGCTGCCTAAGGGAGTTCGCGATGCGAACTCGAGATAACGATCGCGAACGGATCCCAGGGAGTTTGGCATTTGGTCGCGAAGTAGTTCGCGTTGGGTTAGCGATCGCTAAGTTTGCTTGCGATATGCAGAGTTAGCGACGCGAACTTAGTTCGCGCCGTGAACTCTGGACGACAGCATTAAAGTCGGGTTTGAGCTCATTTATTGCATTGGAAAGCCCTAGTTTTTCTCTCTTCAAGTGTGCGAACGATTTTGAGTGTAAAGCATCATTTGGAGCAGATTTCGTGGTCAAATCTCGTGATTCTTCACTCCTAGTTGAAGATTAAAGGTATATCTTCAACCCTTTGTAGTTGTAGCTTTAGATCTATGGGTTTAGAAGCTTGGGTTTGAAACCCTAGTTCTTGGGTTGGTGATTTATGGTGAAATATTTGTTGTATACACTTAATAGATGGTATATTAACAAGGAAAACAAGTGTATGATTTCGATTGGTAAGAATCTTAAGGGTTGGTTAAACCTAGGGTTTGGTAAACTTCCATAATTGGGGGAAATGTGTTATCAAGTGTTATTTAGAGATAGATGGACACGTTAGTAGTAGTATGTGATGTTGATCATGTTGTGATAATTGTATTAGGCTTTGGTGAAGTCTTGGAAGTTGATTGAACTATGAAGCAAGGAAACTGACGTAAAGAATACGGTTGGAGCACTTTATTGCTAAGGTGAGTACATGAGACTTTTAAACTGGGTACATAGCAATTAGTTTCGATAATACATATGATAGTTTATGGGTCTTTATTAATGAATATTTTGATAAAGATAGTGACTGAAAATGTATGAAAGTATGTAGAACGTGATACTAGAATATGTCTAGTATGATTGGTGAATTTGAAGTAAAATATGATAAATTATAGTAATTATGGAATCTATGTTAACGAACCATAATAATGAAGTAATTGATTGAAAGAATATATATGGAGTCTTTATTAATAAATAGGTATTAGTAAAGCAATTGGGAATGATTTTATAGTAATGAGTACCTATTGGTAAGATATACTAATAAAAGTAAAGAACGAATATATATGAAAAAGAATATGATGTGACTAGTAATAATTGTGTATTATAGTTAAGGAAGAGTTAAAAGTATTATGATATCGATAAAATGAGAAATGTATCTTATGAAATAAGAACATATGGACCTCATAGGGTTCATAGATGTAGAAGTAGATGTGGGTTGCTTATGATCGGGTCCATGGGACCATACATGTACGTTCACACTATGTTGAACTAGTTACATATAGTTATTATTAGATAACTAACTTGTTGATGACTGATGTGATAGCCGAAGGCTTTGATTGGAATAACTGATGTGTTATGGTAAGAATGAGATGATGTGATGACGCGGGGGATCCCCGGTCATGAGGTGTGGAGTGAGGGGCAGTTGGGTGGATTCCCATCGACTCATCCACGGTAGTAGTCTTGCTAACTGGAGAAAGGTCCGGCGAGTAAGGCAGGTATCGGTAGATTGGGCGATTCCCTCTTGCCGTTATCTTGAGCAATTCGGGGGATCCCCGGTATGTTTGTAGTATGTATATGTTTATATACTAGATTTGGTTGAAGCTTATTAATGCGGGGGATCCCCGGTTAATAAGTTAATGTGCTTCTAGTTAGTTTGGGGGCAACCTGATAACTAGATATGTTGTGCTTCTAGCTAGTGCGGGGGCAACCCGATAGTTAGATATGATTGCTAGGAGAGCAGGGAATGTTAGAGTCACGGTAGGGTGACTAGCCGGTAGTGAGATTGTTTATATTTATATATATATTTATATATTTATGAAATTATTATTATTATTATTATTGGGGTCTAAAACCCGTGTATCTCACGAGACTATTTTGTCTCACGTACTACGTTTGTTTTGTGGCTATGTACTCAGGTACAGTTTGAGGTGATAGAAGGTTGCACTAGAAGTGGCCTAGAGATGCTTAGTCCGGGAGCTCATAGGTAGATCCCGTTGCCTATGGTTTTGATATACTTGGTGACACCGTATTTTTGTAAACTCTGATAAAGGTTTTAAAGTTTTTGTTAAACTGTATTTTGGACAATATGTCACTAAATTGGGAAATATGCATTTTAAATGATTTAAACGATGTTTTAAAAATACGGGTGTTACACCTTGTACTTTAAGAATTTAAATGTAAATGTTAAAAAAATGACCGTAAAATTGAACTAGACAATTTTGTTCTTTGATGACTCGTATAGATCTTTCATTAATAGATCCAAGAGTCCATTTTAATATAATTTTTATCTTTAAGTTAAAGTTAACGGATCATGATATAACATGCTCGTGTTTGTTTACAAGGATCATCTCATGGAACTTCTATGAATAATTTCGCATGAATTAGTCAATTTTATTTTTATTCATGGCCGAATATTCATTATAAAAATAAGAATTTTATGCTATAGAATAATTTTCTACATCTTTTATTAAATAGATCGAACAAAAAGGAACATGACTTTATAAACTAGTTAGGTGGTAGGGTTGAACCAGTTGGTTAGTCTTTATCTGCATACTGTTAGGTAATTAGTTTGATTTTATGTATCACATGATTGATTAGGGCACTCTAGCATGGACCATTGAGATGCTAAAAATCAATTTTTTGCAACATGACTTATGAGCTACAACAATTATCTAGAAAACATTGAGTTATTGTTGTAGCTTGTAGTTACTAACCAAAACATTTTATTCATAGATTTGCGTCTACCTTCATGAATTTTAATATTAGATAAAACTAGAAACTTAATTTAAAATAGTAGACTTTTAACTTCTTATTGATATAGGAAAAGGTAGGGTGAGTGCAATAACTGAATTAAAATTAATAGAAACGAAATAAAAAATGATGAATTTTGAAAATTAGACCAAACCCATTGCATGTTTTCGGTTTTGAAACGGTTCGATTTCATTTGTTTTTAGCCCAAATGTCCATCCTTATCCGAAAACCGAACCGAAACTGAAACCGAAAATGATGAATTTTCAAAATCGAAACCGTATGAATTATATTATTTCGGTTTTAATTGGTTTCAGTTCAGTTGGATTTTTTCAGCCTAAATACTCACCTTTAGAACAAGAATCGAAGAATTCAATGGTTGGTACAAGTATAGTTGATGTTAAATTACTTTCACAGAATATTAGTAGAAAACGGAACGAATTTGGTGTTTAGGGACAGGTCTCGATCATGCATAAAACATCGCAAAAATATTGAAGCGACAAATATGAATCCAATCACAACAAAAATGGAAATTGTAAAAAAAAAAATTGTTTTAGATGAGTTTTTATCTTCATTGTCAATGATCGGAGTATTTTTGTTCTAATATTGTCTATATATAAAATTTGTAGATAATAAACAATATAATATAATACTAATATATAGACCACGTAATCAACATTTAGTTTTAGACCATGATATTTTGATATTATACTGTCTTAAATAAGATAAATATTAGACTTTTGGGCTTTCATTAAGTCAATTTTTATATACAAACAATTTTTTAGGTCGTTTTAATCCTAAAATAAAGTGATTATTACTCCCTCCGTTTCACAAAAAACTTTACATTTCTCACTAAAATTTTGTCCCACAAAAAAATTTACATTTTTCACATTTGATGGACCCCACATAATAAAATATTACTTCTTCCGATTCAAAATAAGTGATACACTTGGGGTTTCACGGTTTTTAGGCAAAAGATTATAATGATGGTTAAATTAGATTAATTGGATGGTTAGTGGGGAATGAGTCCCACACCTTTTGAATAAAGTAAGGTTAATGATGTTTAAAAGTAAAAAGTAAGGGTAAAGGAGTCATTTCACTTTGTTAAAGTAGATAATTAGTGGGTGTGGGTCCCATTTTATTTGCCAAATAAGGAAACTTTTCAAAGTGTATCACTTATTTTGAATCACCCAAAAAAGGAAAGTGTATCACTTATTTTGAATCGGAGGAAGTATTATTACTAAGAAATTCATCATTAATATCCACTAACTATATTTCTCTCTCCAATCCAACCTTATATTTTAATCAAAAGTAATACTAGTGACCCCACCAATAACTATCACCTAAAATCTTGTGACTAAGAGAAATGTAAATTTTGTTTTAGGGAGTATACTGACGTATTAAGAAAGAAAATAACATTGGGATTCTTTCACCTGCTCAGACATATAGATACTGACAATTAGGGCTGTAAATGAGCCGAGCCGAGCTCGAGCTCGACTAGGTTCGAGCTCGGCTCGTTTAATTTTACAGAGCTCGAACTCGAGCTCGGCTCGTTTCGAGCTTTATGTGTAAAGCTCGAGCTCGGCTCGTTTAGGTTTTTCCAGGCTCGGGCTCGGCTCGATTAAGCTCATTTAAGCTTCCATATATACGAAATATATAATTCTTTTAATTAATCATAACATTTAATATATGATGTAAATCTTTTTTTATATATGTTATTTTATATATGTATATGTATAATATATATACACATAATTAGATAAATACGTAATTATGTATTTATATTTTTTTTATAATAATTAACTATTTTAGCTCGTTTAGGCTCGCGAGCCTAAATGAGCTCTTAGTATGAAGCTCGGGCTCGGGCTCGTTTATTAAACGATCTCTAAGTTAAGCTAGAGCTCGGCTCGAACTCGTTTAACTCGAGTTTTTATCGATCTTTTAACGAGCCGAGCTCGAGTAGCTCACGAACAGCTCGGCTCACTTACACCCCTACTGACAATTTGACAAATGATAATTTGACAAAGGACCATGACGGTTAGTAGAGCCCACTATTCTAACAACTGCATTAACTCTTTCATTTTTATACAGTATAAAATTTAATGTAGAATCAAAAGGATAAGAGTATATATTAGACCCGTTAATTTAACAAATATCAGTATAATCTAATAAAAATCATGTTAATTCAAGTATTTTGTGAGATTGACTTTCAAAATTTATTCAACACAAAGAATATAATTCTGGAGAGAAAATCCAGTTTTTGTAAAATGTCAACTGATTATTCCATTCGCTAAAACACACTTTAAATATGTCACATAATTTTAAATGAGCCAAAAGCAACAATCGGGTATAAACCGGGCCTAAAATAAAGTCCAATAAAATAAGGAAAAAATATAAAAACACATATATGATTGATATGTAAAATTTACTTATTATCTTGGGCCTACATTGGGAAAAAAGATTGGGTCTTTTCTGAATATTTTGTATCAACCTATTAACTATCATACGATAAATATAAATTTTTTTTAAGAAGCAATACAATCTCTCTTAATATTAGTATTTATTTACTATTTGTTACTTAAATATAACAAGTGTTGTACACTTTTTATCTTATTATTTGAATAACAATTTTTAATACTCCCTCCGTCCCTAAATAAAGTTCCCATTTCACCTTGAATTTTTGTCCCTAAATAAAGTTCCCATTTCACAAGTTGATGGGTCCACTTAATAAAATAATATAATTACCATGGACCCCACTACTAACTATCCACTTACTATCTTTCTCTCTCCAAACCAACTTTATATTTTAATCAAATTTAATACCAACAACCCCACCACTAACTTTTTCCTTAAATATTGTGCCCAAGACAAATGGGAACTTTATTTAGGGACGGAGGGAGTATATAATACTATGTTTTTCTTAGGGCATACTTTTATTAAAAGCCTGAGACAGGACACAAATATATACAAAACTCAGCCAGACCAAAGGAAAAACAGAAACAAAACCACCAAGAAAACTTGGTCCATAACAACTAAAAAACTGGGATTTTGCTACAAGCCCAGCCCAACCCAACCCAACCCTCACCAGCCCGGCCAGATCAAGCCAATGCCAGCTTTGGTCATACTATGGTCCATTATGGCATTCTTTAATCTCAATAATAAACAGTTCATTTTTATAAATAAACTATACAAGTTTTGATAACATATACTTCCTCCAATTCAAAATAAGTGCTACACTTTGGGTTTCATAAGTGCTACAATTAGTAATTAATAATTTCATAAGTCAGATAAACTAACTAAAGTATTTTATAACTAGTTGGCAATAGTATTTCATGTGTATTCGATAGAAAAATAAAACCCAATTAAAGCTATCATTTGTTAACCAAGTTGAGGCAACTTGAGAAGTATGTATTCAAAATCAACTCAATATGAACTAAATCGAGCTTAAGCTAATTAAGTAAATTTGGGAATTAAGCTCGAATATTAAGATACTTGGCTTATAAAGTTTGTCATTTTTATTTTCATACTCCATGGATATGTATATTTACATAGTTATTACACTATTTAATCGATTTCGAGTCGAGTTATTCTTGTACTTGAAATCTAATCTAAAAATTAATGATGAAATCAGGCTTAAGCCAAATGGAGTTTGACAATCTAATCTAACATTCGAGCTTAATTACACCCTAATCGTGTATGTGTCATTTGTGAAAGAATTATGGAATAATATTTTCTCATATTCTGGCTTTCAGCAATAGACTAATATAAAAGATTCATCAAAAAGGCTGCCGGAAACTGCATCCCTAAGTCCTGCCGGAGACTCTACTGTTTATCATCGCCATTAATAATCGCTTGAATAAACGGAGAACAACTTCGGTCTGGTTAACAATTATGCCTAATTGTGATATCCAAAATTCTCAGATATAACATCGTGTTGAAGTGGCGCTATCAGTCTCCGTTACTACTAATATTTTCCGATGAACATTCTTCATCGCCACGTGTCATATAGATCTGAAAATTTAAAAAAGTCAAATTGATTCACCTTAAATGCATCATTACAATCAAAATTCTCAGAGCAAAAAACGAACCTCGGTTTCTGAACTAGTGAAAGAAGCAGCGACGGTCGGCGGTGTCGCTGCCACCACAGACGAGACCGAGAGCGTTTCACGGTGGATCTCGTCCTGATCTACATCATCGTATAAGCAGATCTCATTCACGACGCCGTTTCCACTCCGGCGAGTCTCGGTTGCCTTCCGCCGGTGAGTACAGTTTGCGCAGGTGGAGGCTGCGCGGCCGAGACTGAGGCCGGAGGCAGTCCAGGAAGTGGACGATTGGCATCTCCGGCAGAGGAGGGTTCTGGAGTGCTTTGCGACGATGAAATTAGCAGAGTGAACCTTTTGATCGCAATCGTAACACAAATTTGCTTGATCGGAATCGCAGTATATAGTGGCCGCGTGTCTGCAGAGCTCGCACATCTTCATTCCGTTCAAGTTTTATTTTCTTCTGTAAATTTGGTTATGGCGACCGTAGTAAGCAGCTTTTGGCGGTTCTTTACTCTCCGTTTATAGGGAGGGATTATATATAGCTTCTATACTTCTATTACATAGCATTGAGAAATACTTCTTATTTTATCAATAAGGTTTTCAAATCAAATGATAAAAATAAGAAAAAAAATGTTAGTGAATTTTATATTTTCAGTTATTTATTTTTATAAGCAGCAACCAGCAAGTTGAGATATGAAAAATTAGAAGAAAGTAATATTTTTACGATCTCACTATCGGTCAAATTAAGAAGAGTAAATTACATGAATGATCCTTTAGGCTTATAGCAAATTTCACCAATGGTCCTTTAATTTCAAAAATTACATCGATGGTCCTTATTTCTAAAGGTTTTTCACCGATGGTCCTTTACGAAAAATTCCGTCTATTTTTGAAGTTAACTAACATCACATGTGATGCACATGGGGGTATTTTGGTCAATTTGTCTTTCCTAAAGGACCATTGGTGAAATTTGCTATAAACTTAAAAGATCATCCGTGTAATTTAATTGAGAAGGGGAAAGACAAATTGACCAAAGTACCACTATGTGCATCACATGTGATGTTAGTTAACTTCAAAAATAGACGGACTTTTTCGTAAAGGACCATCGGTGAAAAACCTTTCAAAAATAAGGACCATCGATGTAATTTTTGAAACTAAAGAACCACTGGTGAAATTTACTATAAACCTAAAGGACCATTCATGTAATTCACTCAATTAAGAATTAAAAAGTAGTATCACAATACGATTTTTCTACACGTGAATTATTTATAGGATGAAATATAAAAATTTAATAAGAAGTAATACAACTATTCTACATAGTATAGGTTAATTTTGTCTTAACCTCAAACCTTTACTAAATTCTCAATTTAACTTAACAACATGATTAGTTACTAATATTATTATTTTTACTTAATTGTTATTACTAAAAACTGATAAAATTTTGAGTAAATTACAATTTTTGTCCTTGTGGTTTTCCCGATTCTGTGTTTTTGTCCCTGTACTTTTTTTTCATTCTTTTTGTCCCTGTGCTATGCCAAATTCCGTTTTTTTGTCCTTCCGTCCATTTTTCACCGTTAACTACCGTGAAATGCCAAAAAAGAAAGGGTATTTTCGTCCTTTCATCTTTTCTCCCCCAACTCCACTTTCTTCCCCAACCTTCACATGAACCCTAATTTTAAAGTTCCTAACAAAAATAAAAAAATCAAATCTGGATTTTTCAAAAGGTTTACCAGAATTAAAATAAAAAAGAAGATTCAGATCTGCAAAACGACCAAAGTCGCCGGAGAAGAAGACCACTGCCGGCAATCAAAACGTCCAACGATGATGAATTTTTGGAGTTCCGACTACTACTTTTTGGAATTAAACTATGAATTCCCTCACATTTAATCCGAATTCCAATTTTTTGCTTCTTATGGACTCAACTTTAACTCGAGCTTCAGTATCCAGCACTATCTTCAATGGCAGTCCAGATCCAGCACTATATTCAATGGCAGTCCAGATTTTTTCTTCAGATCTGACCTGATTTTATTCACAGTTTCCGTTTCTAGAAGCAGTGAGTTACCGTACCACAACGACGCCGTTGAGGGCGGTAGAGGAGGTAGAGGATGCAGCCGATGACGGTGGCAATGACGAGGAGGAGAATTATGACTAGGATTGACCAGAAGCAGCATAAGCAGAAGCACCCACGGCGGCTGCGACGGCGAGTTCGTTGGTTGATAGTGGTGGGGTTTGGGCGGTAAGGGTGACAGTTGGGAGTCGGAGTTTGCAATTGAGCTTTGCTTGGTGGTGGTGGTAGTCTCCGATTTGGTGTGGTGGTTAGTTGTTCGATCAATTTCGTGGGTGTGCGGTAGTAAAAAGGAATTAAAGCAGATTTGAAGTTCATGAGTGAAGAACTTAAACATAATTGGGGAAGAACACATAAATGACGAAGATTAGATAAAAATGACCAAATTACCCTCACATGTTTGGCATGTGCGGTAAGTTAACGGCAGAAAATGGACGGAAGGACAAAAAAACGGAATTTGGCATAGCACAGGGACAAAAAAAATGAAAAAAAAGTACAGGGACAAAAACACAGAATCGGTAAAACCACAGGGACAAAAATTGTAATTTACTCTAAAATTTTTATACAAAATTGTAAGGAATTAACCTGTAACGAGAAAAAATGTTTAGGGATTAAATCAAATTTTCTAAGTATTAAACATGTCATAATAGGTTTTTAACAAGTTAACGGAAGTCGGGGTTTTTAACATGTCATAATAGGTTTTTAACAAGTTAACGGAAGTCGGGGTTCCCGTAAAGAAAGTTTATAAACTAAATAATATGAGAAAATGTATAAGGTTAAAACCGCTAACTTGATATATATTTATTTGAGAATCAAAACACCAATTAATCAAATGTAGAACAACAAATTAGTAATATACAAATTATTAGGTAGTGCATGAACCATCTCTTTCTTTAACGTTTGTGAAATAATTGTTGGGATGAGATGGCTAAGTATTGTCCACTTAAGCTTGTGGATCACGTGAATGACACGTGGATAGCTAGGCTGATGTGGCATCAAACGAACACACGAAAATGCCGAAGGCGTGGATACAACGAATCAATCCTCAAAGAATGGGGTGGAGGATGGGTTATTGGACATTTGGACTAGTGGACGTGATGGGTTATGTAAAGGAGGTGTTAGTGTTACCTCACTTGGTTAAATTTTGATCTTCATTAAATTATATGCTTAGTTTAAATCACAATTTAAGTAGCTTATATTATAATTTATTAACTTCTAAGACAATATGTTTAATGTTTTAATGTAAATTTAATTTCAAGTTGTAGCAAATTAGCAATATTTATTGTCATTTGATGTTATATATTCTATTAGCAACTTGTTTACATTATTATTTACCAAGTGAAATGCCTAATAATTATTTTCAAATACCATATGCAATCGGCCAGAGTGTTTTTTTTAATAACTATATAACTAAATATTGATAAGCTTGGATTAAAGCATAATAATCTACTAGTTATGAAGTATTTTATTTCAAAACTATATCACTGTAACCAAGCTAATTATTGTCATAGTTTTTTTTTTTTTTTTTTTTTTTTGAACGGCATTGCCATAGTTGTTTACAAATACAAACCTCATTTATTATTTATAAAAATTGAATCAAATTCGAACTTAATTGAAAAGCTAATTCGACATTACATTCAAGACAAAATAAGAAAGTACAACTATTATTGGCTATTGTAACACGGCAACAACCGTTGATTATATTATAACAATTTTCAAATGATTTGATAGTGTGGTTGTGTGGACATAAATATTGTTGTTATAAAATACACAATTAATAACAACCACCATATCATTGTGTCAATTTCAGTTTCTTGCACCATTCAAGTTAACAAGCTTATTTTATACTCCCTCCGCCCCACAAAAAAGTTCCCATTTCTAACAAAACTTTTGTCCCACAAAAAATTTCTCATTTCTCACATTTGATGGGCTCCACATAATAAAATATTATTATTCTTAAAGACCCCACTACTAATATCCACTAACTATCATTCTCTCTCCAATCAAACCTTATATTTTAATCAAAATTAATACCAATGACCCCACCACTAACTACCACCTAAAAACTTGTGCCAAGATGAAATGAGAACTTTTTTGTGGGACGGAGGGAGTAATTAATTAAATATAGAAAAATAAAAGTAAATAAGTTTATAGGTCAAAATATAACATTTTTATAGAATAAATTACATAAATCATTTACTAGTCCGTCCCTCAATTTTTCTATAACATAAAAAGTTAAAGTTTGTAAAAACAATGATTCCTAGTTTTGAAAATATCATCACTAGTTTCAGAAATTAGAACTTTTAAAGTCAGCCGTCAATGCAAATTTAACGACCTTTTTTGCTTAATATCCATGTAATAGAAGTAAGTCGAAGAACGAAATCTAACATTTTATACAATTTTGTAACAACCCGAAAACACCATGCTACATATCCTTTTCACAAACGTTTTACTAACATAATATTCATTCAATTCCATAACATAACATAAAAACAACATAGTAGAACACTTTATCTACCGACAAGTGTAATGGTCATTGCGGTGGTTGAAGATAACGCATTGGTGGTTGAAGATGTTTGGTCGCTAGGCACATGTTCGGTGTAGAAGAAACCGGGCTGTTTTGGTGGCGGCAATTCACCGTCACTACTCAACATCACCACCACCGAAGACATGCTCGGTCTGTCTTCGGGGTTTCGTTGGACACATAATAACGCGAGTTCGATTGATCTTAATAATTCGTATAAATGGCATGAGTCGCTTATATTCGGGTCAATTAGCTCCATTGACCGCCCTTCTTGGTATAGTATCCATGCCTAAAAGATTAGACAAATTTACCTTTTTGCCCTTAATACGCGTTATGATAAACTTGATGGTATGAAATACTTACATGTCCGAGAAGATTATGATGGTGGTCGTGATGAAAGAACCCTCGGTTTTTCTTCCCGCTCACGATTTCCATCACCAAAACACCGAAACTAAATACGTCTGATTTTACTGAGAAAATGCCATCCACCGCGTATTCCGGGGACATGTAACCGCTGAAAAAATAAACAAAAAATACTTACATTATTACACGTTTTTGACCGGCCGGCCCGCCCGTTAGGCGAGCACTAAGTAACAGTAAAACAGAAGTGGGAAAAAGGGTATTGAGATGCATACTAAGTTCCAACTACTTTCATTGTATTTGCTTGAGTTTCATTTCCTATAAAGCTTCTCGCCATACCAAAGTCCGATATTTTTGGAATCATGTCAAAATCCAACAAAATATTGCTGGCTTTCAGATCTCTGTGGATGATTCTTAATCTTGAATCTTCGTGAAGATACTGCAACCCGCGGGCTATTCCATTGATTATGTTGAAACGTTCAGGCCAATCAAGTAATTTTCTTCGGCTTTCATCTACACATAATCAATTCATTAGCCGTTTTGTGCATTCTAATAAAAAAACGTACTTTTACATATGTCCCTATTTAGTCACTGTCTGTCAAACTGGGTCATTTAGCAACCTAATAAACTGAATTGCTAAATGACCCAAATGGAACAGAAAGCCATTTTTAATGACTCAACTGAACAGAAATTTCTGCAATGACTAAACAGGGACAAATGTAAAAATAGACTGTTATTTTAGAAAGAAAGAAAAGAAAAAAAAAGACAAACCGAATATGAAGTAATCAAGGCTTTTATTAGGCATGTATTCATAGATCAACATTTTTTCATCTCCTTGTATGCAACATCCAAGAAGCCTAACAAGATTTCTATGTTGAAGTTTAGAAATGCAAATAACTTCATTTTTGAATTCATCGAGCCCTTGATTCGATGTTTTTGAGAGCCGTTTAACCGCTACTTCTTTTCCATCTTGAAGAACACCCTGAGTCATATACATACATTTTCTAATTATTATTATAATTATTATTAATTTATATGATTTTAAAGTAATGGAATACTAACTAACCTTGTAAACCGGTCCATAACCGCCTTCTCCAAGTTTATTTTTAAATGAAAAATTATGTGTAGCTTTAGCAATTTCAGATAAATTAAATAATGGCAGCTCGAGATCTTCTTTTTGGCTTTCATTTGTGTAAAGTTGGTCGGTATCATTGCCCACTTGTTCCTCTGTAACCAAAAACCGTGATTTTTACTACTTGTCTAAAAAACATATCTTTTATAAATGGGCAAATGTCTATTGGTAATTACAAGTTTTTAAGCTGGACTATTTTGGTAATTATAGCATAAGGAATAGTTACCAGATAAGGCGAAAAAAACTTTCTTCAATTACGAGATATAGGGATAAAAAGATGAAACTTTAATTACGAAAGTAGGTCGGCACAAAACTTGTAATCACCAAAATGGGCCTTGGAAAGTTGAAATTACCAAAATTTACCACCACCCTTTATTAAAATATGTGTGTCAAATATGATTACAAAAACTACAATTATAAAGCTAATCTAATAGATTTTGAATCGAATGTTAGCTTTATGCGTTAAAAAAACACTTTGGACGACTTTCTACCCGTTTAAGATAATTAGGTCAAAATTTTACTTACCTTCCCCCTTGATCATGGATTTCTTCTTCCATTTTATCCAAACAAAGAACATCATTCCTAGGGTTACCGACAACCCACCAACCAACGCAACAATGAACGGAATTATTTTTCGTTTTTTCTTACGGGAACCTGAAACGCCTTTTATAAATTCACAATAATAGTTATAATTAGTTCAAACATGAAAGGAAGCAATTTAAATAATTATAATATATATTTATTATTTTTACCTAATTCGGAGGAGGCTAGGCGGATATAGAGCTCAGACGTAAAAGATGGTGCTTCTTGAATATCAACCAAATCCCCAACCCAAAGCAAACAACCGTTCCCGCCTTTTTTCAAAATATTCGCATACGCCATACACGAACAATTTCTCAAACACAATTTCTCACATTGCACCAAACTCAAATTCTTATAAAAAACCGAAAATTGCGGGTCGGGCAACTTAACATTCGCGTGTTTCACAAACCCGTCGGTTTTACAATCCAACGGTTTCCTCCTCACACACCCTTTTGACCAATTTGCCCCGTTCCATTCGTTTTGATATTTCGGTACAAATTTATCCAAACAACCGCATTTTGGAAAACTATTACTTGCACAACTACCATAAGCACCACAAACAAGATCACAACCGTCGGGGGCAGGGATAGAAAAGTAAACTACCCAATCTTTGACTTGGTCAGCCCAAACCCAACGTTGCGCCACCCCAGTGTTGTTCATGGTCAACCGTGAGATCATTGACTTATTTATCATATTATACGTATAAAAAACTTCCTTTTCGGTAAAAGTCATGTCGAATTTGTAAATCGCGTTTTGTGGTAAAACGGATATCCCGCCAAAATCGATCCCGTTCCATGGCTCGGATCTATATTGTAAAATATTATTTTTTTTAATAATTTGATGCGGGTACCCGCGAAGATCACAACCGAATGTGTAATCGCCTGCAGACGGGTCGTTATCGTTTTTCCAAGATGTGATTGAGATTTCGTGCCCGGTTATCAAATCTTTGCCCATTTTCATACCGGGCAATAACGTATCGCCTGGATAATCGAAACTTTGCCATAAAAAGTTTAGATTATCTCTTTGACCTCTTACAACAAGATTTCCTGAATCTAGGAGTTGTGCGATTGGATTATTTGTGTTTTTTGAAGTATTTGATGACCATAAGATTGTGTTTTTATCGTTTGAAATTGTGATAATTCCGGGATTTGTTACCTTTAATACGCCTAAATTGTTGGAAATTGGTGTTTGTCTATTTGCAACCCAAACAACAGTTTTTGTTGGTATGTTTTTGTACCATATACCAATGTATCTGTTTTTTGAATTTCCCGGGCTAAAGAAGCCCAATTCGAAAAGCCCGCTAGAGGAAACGATTGTGTTTCCGTCTTTTAGTGGAGTAACTGAAGTTATTGTGTCGGTTGAACTGGCTGCAATTGGTATAGAAATAAAAAGATATATGATGAATAAAGTAGACCTTTTTTTGTATGTTAAATTCATCTTCAAGAACTAAAAAACGGTTGGAAGAATCGGTTTAGTCCTTCTTAACTTGTGGGCCTGAACACCTTTTTCATAAAAAAAGCTGCATTATTTAATAAAAGAAAATAGTAAGGATTCATGTAAACAAGCATATTTCACATTTACAGATATGAAATTTTGGAAAACTACTGAAAATTCTGGAAACGTGTTAAAAACTTCAAATGTTTTCAATTTTTGTTTAGATATCATGACTTCAAGGGCAGATTTCTATGTCAGGAAGCAAAAAAGAAGTCATATAACTATAAAAAGTCAATTTTCGGAAATTAAGTTTTAAAATTGAGAAATGGATTTTCTTTTTGCTATGAAAAGTTTTTTTTAGAAAAATGTCACATTTTTCTACGACTAATTACTGAATACTTAATTTTTTTAAACATGGATGGCAAACAAGAAAAGCAACAAAAAATGAAAAATAATAATAATAATGTACCTGTGAGACGACAAGAAACTGACTGCACAAAACAAGCATATGATTTCTGCTTCAATATCTCTCACAAAACTGATCATACACGAATTAGATAAAAACAGAACGATTATTTTTACTTGAGAATGCAAAAATTGTTATGTTATGTTGGGCCAACTGAACATCTATAGAAAACAGATACATATAATGAAAAACTTATAATAAAAAAGTGGTTGATTCTAGACTTTTGGAAAACTTATGTTCCCTCATCCCCACAAATATTGCAAACAGATGGTAGCTTGGTAAAAGTAATTATGATTAAAAAAATTAAAAAGAATTAAGAGCTATCTTGTTGAGAATATGTTGGTTTTCGGGTCATGGATTGGATCCCGTTGACCCAATTAAAAATGGGTCAAATTGCTGCCTTTATGACTGTTCATTTCTGTTGTGTTACTATCCATATAAATATGTCTTTTTGCACACTATCGAAGAGGATTACATGTATGTATGTGTGAATTACAGTACAGAAAATTAAAAATGGTGTATACTTTTTCAAAGTGAGACAAAAAGTGTAGTGAATACAAGAGTTCATTGCAATTTTAATATGAATTCTAGATGTAATTACTAATTAATTTATACCTAAATTCCTTCAAGTTAAAGGCAGTGATTTTTGTCACATTACTTTGTCCACAAGATAAAGATTCAGCATATTTCTAGGATTAATAGGATAATGAGTATATTCTAATATGTGAAATTGAATAAGGATTTGGATATAGGGTTTAAGGAATGGATTATCTTATTATCACAACTTCAAGCAACATAATCACATCCAAACACCATCTCCTATAGCTCATACACTATTATAAGTGATTATTTAATCTGATTATTAAATATTACATAATCACTTACTTTTGCAACATTGTTACAATTTATTCCTATTTATCAGCACAACAGATCATATATTACACTTCATAGTCAAAACATCAATGTCCTTACTCCTTTTAGAGATGAAATTAGGGCAAAATCAATATTATCATAAGCTATAAATGAAGTTCAACAATACTATAATTGAAGAGCTAAAAAGCCAAAACATCTATGTCAATTTTGAAATCAGCAAAATATTAGGTTATAAATTTTAAACAATAAACGTACCGAAGAATATGAGTATGAGTATGAGTAAGTAATCGAGGAAAGATATGATGAGAATCGGTCTTGGTGCGATGCTTCCTCCATGGAATTGGGAATTCCATGTTCCTAAACATTGATCTGAAATTGGGATTCCCGTTCATCATGTTCCTCGTGAAACCCCTGAATCGATGGTTTAATTCTGTATGAAAAAGATCAGAAGATTTGGTGAGGTTTGAGCTTCGGGATCTCGCGGGCATTTTTACACCAATTATCATTTGTATACGAAATCCCACGTAAGTGATAAACTCATAAATAAACAAATTGAAGAACTTCCAAGTTTAAGGGGGGTGTTTGGGTTTGGGTTTAGCTTATACCTTTGCCAACCGTTTGGTTAGGCGTCAGTTGATTTCGCTTCGGCTTGTTGGCACGCCCCATTTGGTTAGGCGTTAGTTGATTTCGCTTCGGTTTAATATTGTTGATATTTGTATATTGTGTGGAAGTATAAAATATTAAGTGTATTGGTATTGTTGACATGTATATGTCAATTAAAGTTTCAACTGATATGACGTTGATTTGACAAAAACTAAAATATCAGTTGATGTCACATTTGATTATTACGTTTTATCCCAAAAACATTTATACATTCAAGAATATAATAAAATATCGTTTAGAAGCAATGATAATGATAATAATATAAACATATTGCAACAAATATGTAATAAAAAGTTGTTGACGATATCATGTAACACTTCCTAATACACCATATTTGATGGCTAGAAATCATCATTAGTGAACATTTTTTTGTAGGTTTTACTAATACATTTGTATTGACACACATATCCTTCTGAAAAACACCATGTAAAGTTGTCCATACGACAATATTATTTCTAATAAATAAAGTTAATAAACACTGACATTTGGAATTATGTGTGTCTAAACTATAGTGGATAATCTTGCGGAGTCTTGAGTCAAAAGTTACAAAAATGAGTTTGATTTGCGGATTTGTTATATAATGATGCATATCATTGGCAAGTTCTAGATTTCTAGCTCTAATAAGCTATAGAATTGCATCCATATCTCAAAAGAAGTGGATAATCATATCCTTAAATTTGACATTTTCTTGTTAAAACAAAATTATGTTTAAGGATAAAATTACCCATTTGGTTTATATTTCCTAATGTGAATTGTCCAATTTAAGTGAAACCGTTTACACCTATCCAATATCCATGTAAAACGCGTGAGTAAGGAGAGTTATTACTTATTAGTGTCGTTTTTTTTATCGAGTTTATAGCTAATATATACTCCACCCGTCCTACAAAAAACTTCTCATTTCATTTTGGCATGAGTTTTAAGGTGATACTTAGTGGTGGAGTCATTGATAATAATTTTGATCAAAATATAAGATTAGTTTGGAGAGAGAAAAATAGTTAGTGGTGTGGTCGTTAGTAATAATATTATTTTATTATGTGGGGCTCATTAAATGTAAGAAATGAGAAGTGTTTTGTGGGATAAAAAATTAAGGTGAAATGAGAATTTTTTTATTAGACGAAGAGAGTATATTGTTTCTACTGTTTAATGAAAGGACAGCTATTAAACTACCTTTTGAGAGTTGTATGGGTCAATGATAGGCATCATAGGCTTATGATATCAATATTTTTATAATTTCGAAATCCTAAGATTAATAAAAAACAATGAGATGTTTTGTGAATGTTTAACGTACGAATGACATACTCACATGGAACTCCCAAGTCCCAACAATGCAGGGTGGGTGTTCAATTTCTCATCTTCTTCACATAAATCAGAAGTATTTGTAGTACTACTATCCAAATAATGTAAAATTTACCTATAGTACATTCACCATACAAACATTAATACTGTTCATTAGCATTCTAAAATTGTGTTTCAATTATAATCCCGTTCCGTTTTATATATATATGTGGATGAGGGATTGAGGGCTATGAGGCAAACACTGGAAATGAGGCGCCACCTCAGCCAGTTTTAAGGTGTGATCTCACGAATTTTACATTTCTTCCCCTTTAACTTTTAACTTTTGAAATAATTTGAATAGCTTAGTATTGATGTTTTAAAACATGTTCTTCAAGCAAGGGCGGTAAAATTTTTTCGATTAGCATAAATTTTTTAGGGGTCAGTTCATTTTTTATCTTGGTTCATCCAAATATACATAATATATGAGCGATAAATAATACACGTCATATATTAGCTCAGTGACTAACATTTCTTTTACTTTTTTTCCTATTAAAATTTTCTTTTCTTTTGATTTATTTTCCCTTATTGATTTAAAAATAGCATGCTTATCATTTATTTGATCACACATATATTTTAACAAGTAACATATTAGCCCACATCATCTATATATGAACACTTTAAAAACTTATTTAAACGTTATAACTAAACTGAATACGAATATGAGTTAAGAACATAAACTGTGTACACGAAATCTACCACTATAAAAAATTGTAATCTAAATTTTTTATATTACTAAATTTTAGAATTTTTATTCTCGAATTAACTAATACGTGAATTTTGATTTTGACTAATTTAGTTTACATTTAGACTTTTTTCAAATTAAAACTGATTTAATTTGGTTTACGATTTGACTTTAAATAAAACCCCACTCAAAGAACCTGACATTTACTCCAAAATTTTGCCCACCTTTAAATTTTTGTCTGGTACCGCCCCTGTCTTCAAGTATATTAAATTAAGTGTGATTAATATTTTATAAAATATGTGATTAATCTTAACCATTAATTATTATTGATCAATATTGAGATGTTTTCCTTAAAACTACAAAAAGTTTAAGGACTACATCGAACACATCTCTATATTTATATAAGACCAAGTTAATTAAATTAAGTGTGATATATAGTGATTTACGGATATAAACTATTTTATGTTGTATATCTAACAAGAAATATTAATTTGAAAAAGTATATAAGAAAACATGAACGTGAGAAATTATATCAAAATCAAAAAATATGAATTCTCATGTTTTAGAATATCCATATAATTAAACTTTCTTTTTTGCTAAATTAAATAGACATATAAGAGTATAAATTGAATGATTATATGAATTAAATTTCGCTAATACCATTTTTCTTTTTCTCATTTCTTTTGGTTGCATCGTTTTCATATGATTATATGTATTATTTTCTCGACCATATGTGGTATTTGACAATATCTTCATTGTATTTTTATGTTCGTGAATATAAATTAATAAATCTGAAAAATAGAATCTAAATTTGAAAGTAAAATTAAAAATGTATATTTTAAACCCCGCAGCATCGCGCAGTAAGCATAGTGCTCGTTTTAATACAATGCGCATATTGTTATTTTTAAAGATTTGTTATTTGAATTAGTTCATTGTGAGTTTGATGATAATTATTTAAGGTGGTATTTGTTAATGATTTAACAAATTTGATGAGCTAAAATCAGTCATATGCAACTGTATGTTTAAGCAATGGGATTTGTTTAAACTTTAAACCGTTATCTCCTTAATAACCTCTAGTTTAAATTCGGAAACCACATAAATGAACATGCTAATGAAAGTTACAGAAGAACAAACTTATTATATCATGGTACTAAATGATATACTAAATTGTCTATGTTTCATATACAAATTTAATAGTTCGTAGTAATAGAGAACCTGACCAACCAAGTTCAGCACTAAAATTCATTTTAGATAAAATTACAAGGGTTTTGCTAATAGGCGTCCCATTGGCATATGATAACGAACGTTTAATAAATAAAAAATTTCCTTAATTAAAGTAAAATGATATTTATGAATCATTAATATATTTGTGTTATACTGATGTTACCCTTATCATAATTGAAAATAATTTCTTTTATGAATTGAATTAAATGAGGGGGATAAAAAAGCATTTAACATTACTATAGTAATATGAGTTTTTCTAAACGTATGCCTCTGGGGTATACATTAGGTGCAATCAATGAAGCATCAAATTTCTTAATACATTTTAAATAATATTAATGATCCTTAATTTTTACTATTTTAGATAATGCAATAAATACGATTTTCAATTAAAATGTAAATTTGATGCTTCATTAATTACACCTAATGTATGCCCTATGAGCATACGTTAGAAAAACCCTAATAATATATTAGAAAATCTCAAATTACAATTAACAAATTCATTGTTAGGGTAATTTCTTTCTTTTATCTTGTTGTTCTCTTATTTTAATCTAGCTTCTAGCTAATTTCTATTTATGAAGGGAATTAATTTGTACCTTTATATTATATTATACAAGTATTATTGCACAAAGTATAAATATATAATACAGTTATTATAATACATAAATTAAAAAATGTAGCATAAAAATCATTATCTATTTATGAAAGTTTGTTTGCTGTTAAAAAAAGCAAATTAAATCTGTATGGAAAGTGGAAATTCTGTTAGCATGATGAAAATGACAACGTCACCTTCGTGGAAACCAGAATACGCGAACCCAACGCTACTGTATCCAAGCTTTCCACCCATGGCACTTTCTTTCACCTTCCAAGAACCACAAATCCACCTTCCAATTAATACACGATCCATCTATATATCTCCTCACAATCTCAATCTCAAATTCAGATCAAATTCATCAATTTCCTGATCTAATTCTATCCATAGTTCATTTCAACAAATGGCAACCACAAATCAATCACAATTCGAAGATTACCTCCCATTAATGGCGGAAAAACTGGGCGGTGATGGCTTAATTGAAGAATTGTGCAACGGATTTCAATTACTGATGGATGCTAATAAAGGTGTGATTACATTCGATAGTTTGAAGAAGAACGCTTCGCTTTTAGGGCTTGGAGATTTGAGCGATGATGATATGTTGAGAGAAGGTGATTTTGATGGTGATGGAGGTCTTAATCAGATGGAATTTTGTGTTCTTATGTTTAGATTAAGCCCTAATTTAATGGCGGAATCTGAGTTTTTGTTGGAAGAAGCTTTAGAGCAGGAATTCAATGGTTTTCAGTACTGATTTTGTTGAATTTGTGCTTTGATTACTTGTTTTTACGGATGAGGAAAATGATTAATATTGTTGATAGTTGATTTAAAAATCACATACAGTTTTTTTTTTTTTTAATGTTAATCTACGTTTATATATTTTGAATTACATTTGACAACCTATCCATTTAGTTTTCTCATTGGTTGTCAATCCCAATCTATCATCCATTTCTCTAGCCAACGATTTTAGGGGTCAAAAGATTTTAGGGTTAAATCTGCCCATTGAACACCTCCCTTAACTCCATTCTATTAAGCAAACCAGACCTTGGTGACAAACCCATAGGAGATCTACTTCAATAACAAAACCAGGAGCAACCTCAGATTAAGCAAATCTTGGCGACAAACCCATCGGTAATATTCTTTTTATGTGGTTGTCAATTGTCATTCTTAATAGATTTTGACGATTCGCTTAACATCACTGCAAATCGAGTGATGGGATGTACAACACATTGACACATGCACGGCTAGATGTGAAGATGGATTCAGATGAAAACGAGGTTTTTAGACAACGATTATTATATGATTGATTGTATTCACTCCACTGACCTAAATTTAATTGCTTTCATTTTAATTTCTTTCATTTTAAAATTCCATAATTAAATTTTGATCGGTGTTGAAACCAAATTTTGACTTATTCTTCTCAAGTTGATAGCTTATTCACAACTGTTAAAATTCGAAATTGGCTAGGTGTAGTGAAATGTCTGACTAGATTGTCTGATAAAATTGACTACACACCATGTGTTTGATGAAACTAGGTTAAAACCCGCGCGATGCGGCGGGCTACGAATTATATATTCCTGGCGATTAAAAGTTCATTGGTTACATATTTTTATAACGAATACAATACATAAACATGAAAACTGTGTATAAAATAGAGGTAACACGATAAACCTAATTAAGTTTAAAATACAACGAAGAAGTGTTTGTTTATGCGTGTTACTCATCATGTAAAACCTCTCGATACACCACGTTTGCTGTGTAAACTCCGTCGAGATTAATTTTTTTTTGCTGGAGTTACCAATACTTTTGTATTAAATATTTTTTATTTGGTATTATGTGTATAAAGGGTATTTTAGTGGGCCTCATAGGGTATTATAAGTTATGTTATGGTAGAGGGGTATTTGAGATTTTGAATGTGAAATTTGAAATAATGAAGTGGCGCTAAGGTGGCGCTGATTTGGCGAAATGGCTTGAACCACCATACCTGATGCTCTTAATATGGTTTTCAAGGTCAATATAAGACCCTCCATATTTTCAAATCTTTTTAATCATTATAATATATTAATTATTTAATATATAGTTTTTTAGATTTCCTATTACCCACTTATTTGCCATTTATCGTTTATAATAATTGTTTGTTATAAATATTATATTAAAACTTATAATAATTAAACAAACTACATATTATGATTTGATAGTTTAGTTTTTAATGAAATAAAAAAGCACTTATGTTTGAAAAAAATATACTTTTACCCCCTAAATTTATAACTTATAATTTTCACTTTATAGTTAATACTTTTAACATTATTTAAAATACCTATTCAATTTTGAAAGCTATTAGAATAATAATTTTTTTATAAAATGTTGTATGTATTAGTTTATTTGACTTTATAATAGATTAGTTGTAAAATTAAGAGCCCTGAACTATAAGATTAAAGCACTTTCAGGCACCTAAAATTCGAGTTCAAATTTTAGGTACGTCTCAACCATATGGAGGGGTGCAAATTAAATATTTATAAATTAAACTTTTTCAAATGATAAACAATAAATTACCATTACATATTTTATTGATATTTTGTAACTTTAAAATTAAATGGATTAAAGACAAAAGTTAAATATACCCGCAGCAGAGCGCGGGGCTCCATTATGCTCGTTGACGTACAAACTCAATTAGCAATCACATGTTTTCTATTATAATCAAATAAACGAACTTAACTATTATTACAGTGACATCCTAATCCATCTGTTGAATCTCAGTTGCTAACATAATACATTATCCAATTACAAGATCACAACAACGATATAAAAACCAATTAAGAAATTGAAAAAGAAATACAACTAATTATAAATAGCTTAAAATGTTGGAAGTGATTCTCTCAAATAACACCACAATTTTGTGTACAAGAAGTAGTTACAAAAACCTTAATCTCAACACACTTTGATGTACCTTGAGGCTGAAATTGAAGTGTAATTTGCTTGATTTTGTCGATCGTTTGACTTTGAGTATAATCATGAATCTGTTTTGCTCTTGGTAACCATAATTGAACATGACCAACATCAAAGTTTTTCATGTAATGACTACATTCCAAGTCTTTTCTCACATAACCCTTGCCTAAACACAACATAAAAATTAAATAAAAAATAAAAAAGGGTAAAGAAAAGTACAACCCGTTACCAGTATATATATTCAAAAGTTTCAATTGCATAAAATTCCTCTTCTTACATCTTTGTTCGGCTCCGATTGTGTTATTAGCTTCTGACATTTTCCCAAAAGATACCCTAACAATGAGTAACTAAGTTAAAAGATGATAGCAACCATCGCATTGAAATACATCTTGTATTTAGTTTTTAATCTTTATATATATATATATATATATATATATATATATATATAAAATAGAAAAAGATTATATGAATTATACCTTTACCGATAAGTTGTGATTTTTGGTTCTTTATGAGGCTGGACTTATAAGTGTTACGATTACAACTGTCTACCAATTCAGATTTATAATGATTTTTTTAAAAAAGGGAATGAGTAAAAATGACATTTTCATTAAATGCCTCGTTAATTCATCCATTAAGTAATTCACCCATTAAATGAATGAATTAACTGTAAATTCCGTTATATTCAGAATTTATGTATTTCTTTTGACTTAAAAAAACATAAATACATGAATTAAATGTCAAAATAAGCGCCTCTTTAATGGTTCGCCCATTTTAAGAAATCGAAAATATTTATTCCGTTTTTAAACTGATAAAGTCAAAGGTAAATAATTTGAGCTTTTAAACTGATAAAGTCATAAGTCAGGGGTAGATAATTTGAGCATTTAAAGCCATATAATTATTTCCTTAATGAGCAGGTATTTAATGGTTTATGTATTTAACGTCTTAATTCATTAATTTCATTATATTTATCACCCCTTATTTAACGTCTTAATTCATTGATTTTATTATATTTTCAATAAATATTTCAATATAAATATTTCATTATAAATAAATTAAACAGATTAAAATATGATTTAGTTTTTATTAACTTTAAATAAAGAAGATGCTATGAAAATATAAATCCAATTATTTAAATAAAGAAGATGCTATGTTAATTCTCCGATTACATCTAAAAAAATTTCGTTAATTAGTATGGGTATAGGGTAATATGACATATAAATCCTACATAGTAAAATGGACTTTTCTTTTACCAATTGACTTTGAAGCTAGTAATGAGTTATTCAAAATCTTATCGTATGCGGCAAATTCAAAACCATGTAAAGGGTCAGACCACTCAGCGCATTCTTTAACCGTTGTGCTTGATTGAAATGAAAGCTTTTCATTCAGGCCAGTAAACGTGAAACTTGATTTGGTCGCCCACAACTAGAGATGCCAATTTGATCCGTGGATTCGGGTACCCGCGGGTACCCGACCCTAACGGGGCGGGTATTACCTGCTTAAACGGGTAACGGGGCAGGGACGGGTATTAATTTTTACACCCGAAGTGGGGGCGGGTCGGGTATGGGTATTTCTCTACCCGCACCGTTTTATACCCGAGTATATGTATGTATATATATATATTTTGTATATAACATTTTTTTATGTACAAATACTATGTATATCACATATTACATATTACATTACATACTAAGATAAAATGGTATTTTTATTTACCTATGCCCTTCCCTTTTTATATGGCAATTCAACATTATTTGTTCTTTCAAAAAGCAATGTGGGACAACAACAAAGAAAATAAGATCCCACATTGCTTGAACACAACTCATAAACAAACTTTTCAATCTATAAAAGTGTATACTCTCCACATAGCAAGTTATTATCATCAATCAACATAGATGCATGTATGTGTGTATTAAAATACGCCAACCACATGTGTTGTGTTCAATATTTTTTTTCTTGAACTTTTGAACAAATACCCATCGGGTTACCCGTACCCGCGCGGGGATTTTCTACCCGAACCCGTCGGGGATTACGCGGGCGCGGGCGGGGACGGGTATGCGGATTGGAGTTCGGGTGCGGGTACGGGTTTTGTAGTATCCGCTACTACCCGCGCCCGTTGGCATCACTACCCACAACTTACCTCCTTTGATAATGTAAACACCGTCTTCCTTCAGTTTTGTTTGAAATTTACTCATTAACTTCACGTAAATAGAACCTTGAATCCTGCCTCCCTAAAAAAAAATTTAATACAAAATGTTGTTAATCGTAAGTTAACATTGTTGAGATAATATATATAAGTAGTGATGATTTATCGAATATGATTAGGAGTAATACCTCTTCGTCAATTAAAATCATCTCAAGTGATATTATCTCGTTTTTGTTGTTGAAGTTTGTTTGGGGCCAAATCCGGCAAACCTTGACCTTGATGTGAATTTTGTCTTTGAAATCATGAATGTTTCTTACAAAGTGCAATTCGGTTGTTGACATGGTTTGCCGAATTATGATGATAGTCGATGAATGGTGATGTTTGGTGGTATTAGAATTAAAAAAACGTGAATTGAAGTAGAATGGTTAATTTGTCTATTTATACACAATTAAAAAAACGTATATACGTTATATTAAATGTAATATCACGGCCATTTAATTGCATGGACGTTTTTAAATGTAATAAAACGTATATTAAATTGCAGGGTCAACTAAAACGTCTGTATTTAAGTTGGTAAATACGTTATATAGAACGATAATTATAATCTACGTTTTCTTAAAAATACGTCTGCATATTTTTAAAATGGTAAAATACGTATTTTTTTAGCGGGGTCAACAGCAATTGACAGTTAAAATGGTCTGCATATTTTGACGATTCCACATATGGTAATTGTAAACGCAATTTTTGGTTTTGATGAATGATTTATATGGTAATTACGTTTCAAGGTTATAATACATTAAATACGTTTTTATGGTAATTACGTTTTGATTTAGGAAAATACATATGGTAATTACGTTTTCTAATAAATACGCCTGCATCTTTTCAAACATGGTAAGTAAAATATGGTCAAAATAGTATATATATACCGAATTTTATTTGGTTTAACAACTTAAAATATTTTTATTAAAGACGTAATTGACCGTTTTAGTTGGACTATAAAAACGTATATAAGTAATTCAATTTTCGTCAACCAAAATACGTTTTTTGCGATTCCACATATGGTAATTATAAATACATTAAATTGAGATATTATGAGTTACGTTTTGATGAACGATTTATATGGTAATTACGTTTCAAGGTTAAAGACCATTAATTACGTTTTTATGGTAGTTACGTTTTGATTTTCGAAAATACATATGGTAATTACGTTTTCTAACAAATACGTCTATAAGTAATTCAAATTTAGTTGGTAGTAATTCAAATTTTGCCATATTTGTTCCTAAGTCACTGGAAATATGTAATTCGCATTGACTTTTTGCCATAATGTATTTAGTAAACGTAATATGTATTTAATTTTTTAAAAAACGTAAGTCACTGGAAATAATAAGTTTGTCAACGTAATTATAATTTAGGAAGTCTATTAAATGCGAATTATCTGTTTAGGAAGTTGACTATTTATTGATACCTTTATTACCGTGGACGTTATGTATATTTGTCGAGGTTAACAAAAGCATAACAAAAAACCACATGGCCCAGTGGTTATCACCTTGGTTGTTTTCCGAATGGTCTTGGGTTCGAATCTCGGGTAAGACACATTTATTTTAATTTTGAAGGGTGTTTGAACATTGCTAAAAAAGGAAGTGTTGAAAATTCAGACTTCCTCTTTTAGAAATGTCTAGAATGCTTTTTAAAGTAGTAAGATGTTTGACTAAATATCTAAGTAACGGGATGTAAAATTGTATTAATGGAATGTCTAATTGTATTAATGGGGATGTAAAAATTGCATTTAATTTTTTAATGTCGAGGACTTTAGAAGCAGTGATGCATCTGCTGATGCATTTGATTCATAAGTTGAAGATTTGCATCACAATGAGGAGTTATTCACATCTTAGGTTGACTCGTGAAGGAGGAGTTATTTTGATGTGATAAACAACAAACCATCATAATATATATAAACTGATTACTAAAGTTTTGTGTATTTCACACTGGCAAACCTTAACATCAGATCTAATTGCATTGTTATATATTTATATGCGATAATTTCAGTCAATTTTATTCAATTATTTGTCAAGGTCTCCTCTGTTAGCACAACACAACCTTTTAAATATCATTGGCAAATGGCATCCAATTCTAACAAAAGTGGTGGTTACTATGGTGCTGCTCCATATAGATCAAGGTAGTTATTTTGTTTTTTCTTCTTTTTATCAATTTTTTTCTGAACAATTCAATAGCCCATAATGTTCTATATTCACCATTTTTGTAGAAATTGTCAATATCACAATGGATGGAATGCATTAAGGTGGATCTTTGTGCAGATGAACATGGAATGTCATGTACCTTGTGAAATCCATTAAGAAGGTACATCCATCAAATCTTTGTCATCTTCATTATGACCATTCTTAGTCTAGAAAAGCTAATCATCATAATATGTGTAATCAGTGAGCACTTAATAAAAAATTTTCTTTTAAGATTTACTATTGAATAATTTGTGTCGAATATGACTGCATAAATATATTATTTTCAAAATTAAAATTATATATTTATCTCTTTTGTTTTTACTGAATTACTTGCAGAAAATTACTTGCAGAAACTGATGATGGTTCTTGAATTTAATGATACAAATGTTTACGCAGTTAAGTGGCGCCAAACCATAATTGAATGGATCAATTTTGAGCCACAAATCGGGTGTAATCGCCGGATCATTCAGGTACCATTTATCCACCACTCTGCATCTGTAACCTTTTATCTCTTTCAGTTCTAACTAATTAATCCTTCTAACGCAGTTCAAGACCTTTCGGAAATGAAGTTAATGGGATCTAATCTTTAATACAGAGTATTGTTAATCTAAAACAAATATTGCATTCCTTTACTAATTTTAGTGACTGGAATTCAATGTGACGGTGTTGACTTACTTAGCGAATAATTTGGGTTAGCAGAAGTCAATACTACACCATCTAACCATGGTGATGGACCGTAGGTTAACGGTGCACCTAAATGAGCTAAAAAGTCAACAAAAATCATCAAAAAAGTCAACATCATTTGCACTGAGAAAATCTGATATTAAAGAGCAAAGAATGAGAAAAAAGAAATCCAGATACAAAAAGAGGTTTGTTTATTTGTTAGTTGTACAATAGAACAAACAAAATTTTATTTAATCTGTTAGGAATAAAACTAACTTAATTATGTTTTTCTACTTGAGATTTAGTTTGTTGTCATTGCTTCTTATTACCTCATGTATGTATGTCTTTTAGGGTTTTTTTTTTCTTTTTTAATTTTTGGAAAATTACAGATTATAACACAATTGGTGTTTGACTTTGGGCAGAAAGGTCAACTAATGAAGCCTCATCATGTAGACCTACACAACATATGCAAGACATTTGTTTGTTTGTTGCGGCACATAAAGGTAATTAATTTTACTAATTGATTTATATTGAAGATTATAAATAACATATAATTTCAGATTCTTGATAGAAATAGTTTGACTCCTTTGAGGAAATCTTATTGTAACTCCATTAATCAGCTTTCACGTCGTAATTGACTTCCAACTTATTTAAACAATATCAATATTTTGTTATTTTCCTACATCTCTCTCGAAGCATACCCGCCCATTCAGACGGGCTTTGAAACTAGTTACTCCGTATATGAGTACTCACTAATAGTTATTATACCAAAAGAAAAATTGATTAGTAAATTATAATTCTCTACGTAAACATTTACTAAATGATCGGAAAAAAAATTTAGAAATGATTATGAGAATTATTATATTTTATTAACAGCAAAATAAATATATCTAAACTACTTTTAAATTCACACTAGGTCTGTGCGTGGTCAAAGAACCAAACCGAACAACTCATAATCGAATTGGATTGAGAACCGAGAAAATAGCCGGACTGAAGACCGAACAAATGACACTCAAAACCGAACCGAACCGAAAACTGACGGGAAATCAACCGACCCAAGAACCAATAAAGTTTCTTTCGACTTTTTTGCGCTTTTGGACGAACTGAATTGCTCGGAACCGAGAACCGATTTTGCATTAAAATTGAAACCGAGAAACGAACCTATATAGCTCCGTCCGGTTTGGTTTTGCGGTTTCATTCGGTTCTCAGTTCAGTTTGCATAGTCATAATCTACACTATTTTTTCAATAATAGAACTCGAACCTATGACCATAAACCAATGAGAAACATCTCTGAACACTATATACTGCTAGACTCTAAGTCATTTTATTAGATTCCACACATAAAAAACAAAGCTCGATCATCATGAGGAAGTCCGCTGTAAACTTCCCTACACCTTCTCCTTCCTTCCCACGAATCACCCCAACAGCCACCATCTTTTCACGCCCATCTATAACTTTAGTTTAAGGAGAACGCCATCGCTTGGGACCTGATAAATTTGACCGATGATGATTTTTTTTAATGAAAAACACACGCATTCCCTAAATTACACTATTTTGTCTATGCTGGATTTTAGCGAGTTCTAATTATTAATGGCTGGGTTTCAGTTTTAAAACTGAGTCCACCTAATTTTCAATACTAATATATAATTTCTTACACTAATATTTATTTTTCCAACATTACCTATATAACATTTATCAAATGTTTTTACTATTCATGAATAGTTGATGAATATTTTTTTATTTATTTTTAAAGCTGTTTTTTAGTTGTTGTCTTTTGATTTTGACGTTTTAGGTGACTCTATCATTATTATTTTCATAGTGTTTAAATGATATTTTTATACAATAATAATAATTTTTTATTATATCGCTTATTTGATTTATTTTATTATTTGAAATTATTTTATATAATTTGAATGTATAGAATGAAGTTAATCCAAATTATTTTATATTATTGTAATGTATAGATTAAGTAAATTTGTAACTAATTCAATTTGTTTGCATATCTTTTAAAGGTCAACTAAGACAGCAATTGTCCAAGTTACCCTAATGAAATTGATAACATGTTAGTTTATAAATATAATTTGTATTTTTGCAACCCGCTGCGAAGCACGGGACCAAAATCCTCTTAACATACAAATTTCAGGATTATATTAAATGTATAATAACAAATTTCAATACCGAATATCATTTTCAGACCTAAAATCTATTATATAATAAAACAAGGTTTTTAGATGGCCACGTGGCACCTCTTAGGAGGCAGAATGACACGTGGCAATTCCATAGAATTTCCAATTTTTTTATTCGACCATTATTAAATAATTAATGCCGTTTAATTCGGCTGCAAATAAACAAATATTCAAAACTGCATATTGAATTGCCAAAATAAATGATTGATTCCTTTAACTTCGGATGGGATTAACCAAATTTCAAATCTGCAGATTGAAATATTTTCGAATTAAATAAAGCAAGGCATTAATTTCGGTTGCAAATAACCAAATTTCAACACTGCATATTGAAATACGAAATAAATATATATTCTGTAAATATGTTAAAAAAAAAAAACCATAAATATTTTGTTTTTAAACAAAAACGAATTTCCGTATTAAACAAATACAGATTCATTGTAACTTAGTAAAGATTGAAAATTTAACTTTAAAAGTCACCAAAAATTTTAAGGAATCAATCTGAAATTAGCGAATTAAAAACCTAATAAAAATTCAAATATTCAGAATTTTTAGATTTTGGAAGCTTTTTAATGCCGGAATATTTCGTTTTTTAAATTTATGTTTCTTTTTTAATATTAAATTCTAATATTCCATAATTATCGCCCTTATATTATCTGCATCCAATCATCTGTACATAAATTTAGGGATTATGATTATTTTGTATTTAAAAAAAAACCAATTTCCGTATTTTTTTAACAGATTTTTTAAAAACCCCATCCTATATAAACACTCTATACTTTTGAGTTTTTTATTCGAAAAACAGTAATCTTTAGTATTTGGTGTACCTTCTTCATGAAATAATCAAGTATGTAGAGATCCTTAATCATTCAATTTTTTCAGTTTTCTGGTTCCATAATCCAATGTCCACAATTAATATAGCCTGCATATGTACACAAACAATGTGTAGTAAGTATGAAGTAATCACACATCCATAAAACATTAATATTCAATCTGACGCCAATAATCACATATGTGCAGTGTTTTTTATTAGCTTTTAACAAAAAGTAAACATTGACTTTCATACTACAAATAAATATGATTACTTCTCCATTGTGTGATTACTACTTACTTACCCTTACATTTAATTGTGCAGCTTCCAATATTTTCTTATTGTTATGGTTTAAACTTTTATTATTTTCTTAATTTTCACCTACAATTTATTATGCAGCGTCCTGAGAAAACATTGGTTCTCATCCTACTAATTTTTGTATTGTATTTTTTAATTTATTTTTGTGTTTCTGATAATCACACATTTTAGTTATTTATATAATGTTTTTTTTATCAAATATGAAAATACAGTTAATATTTGAATCTTAATAAGTTGTGAAACCTGTTATGTAACTCTGTGATCCACACAATGAAAGTTATGTTAGATTTCATTTTCACTCTTTATTATTATGTTTACTTTTAAATTCAAATTTTCAGTCTAACCTAAGATACAATCAAACTGTTTTTGTTAAACTTCTTTTTTTCGTATTTGACTAAAACAGAGTTATTATCCACTCGTGGTTTTATCAAAATAAGTTCACTTAAACAAGTCTCACAGAATCAACTTTTTTGGGTCTGATTTTTTACATAAAAAAATTTAATGCAACAATGTTAATCGACCCAGAAACCATTGGTTCTCATCCTACTAATTTTTGTATTGTATTTTTGAATTCATTTTTGTGTTTCTGATAATCACACATCTTAGTTTTTTATATAATATTTTTTTAATCAAATACGAAAGTACAGTTAATATCTGAATCTTAATAAGTTGTGAAACCTGTTATGTAACTCTGTTTTTCACAAATTAAAATTATGTTAGATTTCATTTTCACTCTTTATTATTATGTTGACTTTTAAATTCAAATTTACAGTCTAACCTAAGATACAATCAAACTGTTTTTGTTAAACTTCTTATTTTCGTATTTGACTATAACAGAGTTATTATCCAGTCGTGGTTTTATCAAAATAAGTTCACTTAAATAAGTCTCACATAATCAAAGACCTTTGTCACCATATGTGCAGGGTATTAACATTATATATCTGTTTATTAGGATTCGTGATTAAACATGTCTTCTAACGAAATTGTGCTGATCAACCAACTCCATGATAACAAAGATTGTTTTGCACTCAAAGTGCGTGTAATTCGGTTATGGCTACAATATGACCGCTACATTAAAACCAAAATTTATGCAACAGAGATGATTTTAATGGATGAGGAGGTACATACCGAATAATTTATTTAAATAACACTGTTAATAATTAGTAAATTATATTTTTACTTAACATTACTGTATTTTTTTTTATAATGTTTCAATATTCTAGGGATCCAAAATCCATGCCTATGTCAAGATTATCTTTGACACCATCTGACACCAAAATCCCATTTAAATTTAAAAGAAGACAATTTCCACTTTCTATTTGCTTTGCTATGACAATTAATAAGAGTCAATGTCAATCATTGTCAAAGGTGGGTCTGTATTTGAGAGAGCCTGTTTTTTCACACGATCAATTGTATGTAGCCTTATCTAGAGTAAAAAGCAGACGATGACTAAAGATATTAATAGAAGATAAAGATGGCGGTGTGATGAATAAAACTTCAAACGTTGTATTTAAAGAAGTATTTAGAAATTTATCTTTGTTTTTATTAAATATTTTTCATAATTTGTCATTGGATGTTGGACTTCCTTTTAGTTATATTTCGATATTTGTCATTGAAATGATGTACGTGTTTTGCAACCCACTTGGTCCCGTTATTAATATATTCCCATTTTATTTTATACGAAAAAATTTAATACAGGTTTAAAAATAAATCTGGTAAAAATACTTTGTATTATATATTCTTAACGATCAGTATAAAGAGTGACAGCCCGTGATTCTTCACGGGTTATAACCTAGTTCAAACTATAAACATATGTTGTATCATATAATATAAAGCATAATTAATGGAACGGTTTCTTAATAAAACGGTATCCGGTTAAAATTGAAATCATACCGAATCGAACCCATTGTTTAAAAAAAATTAAGTTTGACATGATTTAGTTCGTTACTTTTGAGATAAACTTGATTATGAAATATAGTAATTATAGAAATATAGTAATTATAGTAATTATAGAAATATAGTAATTATAGAAATATCACAAAAATTACATAAATGGAAGTCGTCATTGTTTATATATTTAATTTCTTTAAATCATATTAATAAATTTGTTATTAAAAATTTTCGTTATGATTTTCTTTAAAGAAAAATCGTTACTAGTAATGAATCTGACCAAATCTTTAAAGACATCCAATAATTCAAAACCATGATTCAACGACGGAGGTGAGAATTAGATGGTTTGTACGTGAGAATTGAGACAGGTTTTTAAATTTTAGACATTTGTCAAAATGAGCCAAGCATATGCCCATATCTAATGATAATTAATGTCTAATAATAATATATAAAAATATATAAAAATAAAATTCGGGTACCGGGTACCCAATTACCATTTTTTAGAAAAACACTACCCGTATTTGATACCCGGAAACCGGTTACCCGAAATCCGGGTATCCGGATTTTCAGGTACCCGGATTTTCGGGTATCCGGGTTTCGGATATCGGATATTTTTTCGGGTACCCGTTTTTTCGGTTATTTTTGAACACCCCTGATTAAAGTACATGTTGGGCACAAGACACAAGTCCTAAGTTTTCACTCGATTCTGCCATGATCCATAATCAAAACTGACATTTTGTTTACCAGATTCCATTCTTTCTTGTCTTCTCACCGCCACCGCTCCATTCATTTGCCCTTTTTATATCATTTTGATCATGCTACTTTCCTTCCACAATTTCTCAATTTCCCATTTCGTTACTCGTTTTCAGCTAAAATCTACCGCCCACAAGGTGTTCGATGAACTTCCTCAACCAACTTCTAATGAAATTTCACCTCACAGTGATGCTGGAATGGTGTTAGATGGTGACAGCTATCATCAAACCAATGGATTCTTGTAATCTGAGCTGGATTACATAATTTCTTACAGGTTTTGTTTGCTAATTTATAATCCGTTTTTTTGTTTCATGGGCTTTTTTTTGTTTATTCTTTGTTGGATAATTAAGCCCCCTTAAAACTCACTAATGGCAGCAACGTACAATGACTGTTAATATATTTCTTTTCGGGGTTAATATCCTTTCATTTCTTTTCGACATGAAAATGGAAGTATATCGGGCCGAATCGACCGGGTTAAAAGTCTGTTTATGAACCGCGCGAGTTAACTGTGAACCTGGTCGGACCATTTTTTGAACCGTGTTTTTATTTAATTTTTTTAATCTCACTTTATTTTTTATTAAATTAAATATTTTATATGTATATGTTTGAAACTTTATTACTTTTGAAGTTTGAAAAAGTAAATTTTCAGTTGAATATTAAGCGCTTCGTATCATTTACCATAATCCGGTTCCACCATTTTTAGAGCATTAGCTGGTTCAATTCAAAATCCGGATTTTAAAACATTGCTTTAAATAAGCGATTAACCCAACATTCTTTTACTTTTAGCAGTTAGGAGTTACTTTACATACAATCTTTCTGATGGACCCAAAAAGGTGGCTTCAAGGGAAAACATCACCTGCTGTTAACAGTGAAACCGAAACTTTTGTACAAGGAAATGAAGAAGAGGTAGACTGAGAATTTTTTGTAAATATTTGAAATCTTGTCTTCCTGAGGGTAAAATGGTAATTTCTTCTACTTATATTACACAGAAGCTTGCTTATGAGAAAGAAGTAGCTTATCTTCTTTGTGAATGTAAATGTAATGTGAATGATAAACTAGTGGCTGAACATGTGAAAGCAACACAAGAAGCCAACACAGGTGAAGTCTTGTTTCTTACTCTTGACATATTAAATAAATAAATAAATTGACATATATTATATTATATATTTAATACATATATAATATTTAAACGGGTTGACGGGTTGTAAATCTAAACCCAACCCAAACGGGTTGACGGGTTGTAAAGGGGTTGACCCGTTTACGACCCACGGATCGAAAGTTATAACCCAACCCATTAATTTTGGGTTATAAATGGATCGGGTTGGATTTTGCTAGCCCTAATTTTAACCTATTATATCTGTTTCAGTTTTAGCTAATTTGTTCATAGTTAGCCCGTTATCAATAAATACAGCCTGTTTCCGTATAAATGGGTTGAAACTGCCATGTATAATAATATTCAGAATTACCAATGCTTTTAATAGTTTTCTTACTCAACTTGAGAATTTTTTTTGGGATTTTTAAATTTCTTTTAGGGAGGGAAAATGCAGAAGCATTAGTGGCTATACAGAAGCAAGAAGTACAAGACATTTTACAGCAGAAAATAGTTGCATTAAAGAATAGCAGGCAACAAATACGTTGTTTAAAAGTAGGGCATAAAAAACTAGAGTCGAAATACACGGAAGCAAGAAAGAAACTTGCAAATCTAACGGTTGAGAATGCTCGCCTTTCTAAAGGCCTTATTAAAAAAAAGGAAATAATAAGAAATGTAAGTAATCAAATGTCTGAAGCAAAAGAAGAATTCAATAAACTCATTTTAAGACTTGATTCCACTGAAAGAAGAAACCATGTTTTGAAACTCAAGATGAGAAGCCGGCATGCTGATGTGGCACAGCTGGAAGCTGAACGTCAGAAGCTGCGTTTTTTGGTGAACCCAAAAATGAAGGTAGCAGAAAAACGAATGATAAAACAGTTATGTGAATTAGAAGAAGAAAACAAAAGAAAAGAGAATGAAATCCAGTTTTTGAAAGCAGAAGTTGCTCGAGTTGCTGAACAAAATAAATTTAATTTGGGAAAGCTTTTGGAATCAGAAAAGAAAATTGAAAGCCTGAAAGGATTAAATGAAGAGCATTTGGATAATTTGAAATTAATTAATTATGATCTTGATGATCAACTTTCTGCTGCTAAAATCCAAATAAAAGAAGCTTTTCAAAAAGTATCTTTTTTAGAAATGGAATTGGAGGATAAAAGTGATCACCACCAAGAACTAGAAGCAGCATGGCTTCAGCTGCAACTCAAATTAGCAAGGTGTCCCTTTTTTTAATACTTTTTTTTTCTTTTCTAAATCTGTATCTTATTTAAATTAGCAATGTTATGCAGTGTTTTTCTAAATCTGTTTCTTATATACATTAGCAATTTTATGCAGTGTTTCTGTTAAGGATGGGGTAAAAGAGGATCTTGTTCAAGAAGGGAAGCTACTTGAGAATGTAAGTTGTTATAATCAATTAGGGGTGGCAATTCAGGTCGGGTTCGGGTTCGCGGGCCAGAAATGTTCAACCTGAAACCGACCTATTTATATAAACGGGTCAGATATCTCAACCTTAACATGTTTACCTTCAACCCGAACCTGGCCCATATAACCCGTTTAATTAAACGGGTCAAACATGCCAAAATGTTGTTATATCACAAATTTATAAGAAAATACCAAATTACTAAGTAGCCCTTTTAGTTTTTATCAAACTATTAGTTACGTTTGAACTAATAAACTATAAACCAAGTATAAATATGAAGTATATATTTTCAAAAATATTTTAATAATTAAACGGGTTGTCGGGTCGACCCATTTATATTACCCTTGACGTGAACCTAACCCGTTTAATAAACAAGTCAGTTGAGACCGACCCAAAACTTTTTTACCTTAACTCAGATCTGTTTATTTTCGTGTCGGTTTCAGGTCGCCGTGTCGGGTCAGAAATTGTCACCCCTATAATCAATGCATAATTATTTAGCACCTAAGAACCATCTTCCATACAATGTACAACTAAGCAAGCACACTGTACACTCCATGTAGATGCTTAATCCACAAGAATTGAATATTTCAGCAGAGTTGAGTAATAACAAGAAGCTGAGTCAGCATTCTTCTTTACGTGATCAAATGGCAGCAGATGATCTTATAAACACCCCCATAATGAAAGAAATTATAAGCACTACCGATACCTCAAACAGAGATAAAAAATTTGTACAGTGGGCTTTACCTATTGTACCAAGTAACAAGTACGGTAAAGGTACCAGGTTGCTAAAAAAAGAAAAAGATGGTTGCTTTTGCTGCATAGTAAGAATTAAAAGATGGGTTTAAGGTTAGTTTAGTAAATAATTTTGTGTGTATAATCAATCATATTGTGGATTAATGTTCCAAATAATAATTTTTGGTTCAGTGTATCGTAATAGAAATTTAACTATCAAATTTTTATTTCTTATCAAAATAGAGATTTCGTGTAACCTAGACAATAAGGGTCGAAATATTTTATTTGGAAAGTTTATTATACACGATTCAGTAAATTGTATAAGATTATCATCACACCCTTACCCCAATTTATAACATTATGCTCTATGTTAAAACTCATTAAATGAACCAAAACTTGTTTTGCAACTACCTTGTTGTCGATGATAGTAAACGACACACTTGTGATAGAGAAATCCCATTTCAATCCCATTTTTATTTCTTAATGTTGAGCAAAAGATAGCACGGGGTTCAAATATAAAAGTGTTGAAAGATTTGTATTTACAAATTTAGAAAATAGAGAAATAACAAAGATGTTATAACTATGTTTGCAAACAAATAAATGCACACGTTTAAAAAAATATGGAAGTGTTTAGAGGGATTTCCGAGGAAAGTTAAATTATCGAAATGTAAATTACTTTGCATCGACCTATAAATATGGGGTAAACAGATCAACACGATTTTTTGTATTCGGTAATCAAGACCGGTAACGCTCATTTTTTGATCCTTGATAAAAGATGATTTGTACACCACTAATTTTGATATATACACTTCGTTAGACTATTAAAAAACTATCTATAGTTCAATGATCTAAAACTACAATGGTTTAATGAGTCTTATAGGCATTATACTTATAACATTACATAGTTATAAAACTTTTAAAGAGTAAAAATTAATATTCTTCTTTAATTTTATGAATTAAAAATAAAACGTGACGATATTAATTACACGAACATCACGAATCTGGGAGGGATTGTAACGACCCGAATTTTGTAAATAAATAAATTGTACAAAAATATGATAAATAAGGATAAATCATTTAAAGAGCGTAAGAATTGGTTTCGTGTCATTTGGACACCGTTTGAGATGGTTAAGGTCGAAACCGGGCTGAGTTAGTCAACAAAAAGTTGCAGCCTAGCTGCCTGGGGGAGTTCGCGACGCGAACTGTGGTTCGCGATCGCGAAGCCGAGGCAGGGATTTTGGTGCTTGATCGTGGGGAAGTTAGCGAACGCGAGGTCGGACGCGAACAAGAGTTCGTGACGCGAGCTAGTCGCGAAGTTCGTCGCGAGGTTTGCTTTGAGCGGCTCAATGACGTCACTCCCGTGTCAGTTCGCGGCGCGAAGTGGGAGTTCGCGGCGCGAACTCCTGTCTGGCTGTATAAAAACGGGTTTAGCCTAGGGTTTAGGCAATTAACAACCCTACTCACCTACCAGCCGTTATTTTGAAGGAAGTGAACGTTTTTGGCATTCTTTGGCTTGAATCTTCATTAATCTTAGGGATTCTTTCATCAAAGGTAAAGATTATTGATGCTTATCATCTTTTACCTTAGTTTCAAGCTTTTCATGGGTATCAATGGTGGTTTTGGGAACCAACCATGTCATCTTTGGGGAAGATGACCAAACTTGGGTGTAAAACACTCATTGTAAGCTTGTAATCATTGTGTACAAGTGGATTTGGCTTTTATGGATAGAAATCTTGAACTAGGGTTTGAGATTCCACCAAGTTGTATGAACTTGATGGTTGGGGATGTTAATATGGATTAATTAGTAGCTAGTTATGATTTATAACTAGATTTTGTGATGATATCGATATTAGATCAAGAAGGGGTTGAGATTGGAAGCACTTCTTTGGTTGAGAAGTAGAGATTGTGTTGATTAGCACAAGTATTGGATAGCATTTCTAAGGTGAGTACATGTGATCTTTTCTGAGTACATAGTAAACCATGATTCATAGTTTGAATTGATTTCTTAGAGTCTTTATTAGTTAACTGTTTTTAATAAAGAAGATATTAAATCAATTTGCATTGAATTGACTTGAATTGTAAATTTATGTGTTTAGTTACCACTAGTATGACATGAGTTGTTATATGGGGCTTTGACCCAAGTTGATGAATTGTTATGTGGTAGCTAATCAATTGGATCCTAGATAACCCACACAAGTTGGGGGAGTTAGTGGCTACTACATGGGGCGGTACCACCCTGCGCAAGAGTAGTATGTCGAGAAATTGATAACCCGGAAAGCGGGGGAGTTTGAGATAACCGGAAATCGGGGGAGCAAATAGATAACCCGGAAACGAGGGAGTTTACCTAGTTAACCCATATCGGGGGAGTTTGTTTCGGGGAGGCCCGTTACGTATGTGTTGGGTTTATGGAAAGCCTTAGAGTATGATTGACTATGTGCAATGTGATAGTTATTTAATTATTATTTTATTGCAATTATTTTCTAACCGGATCTAAACCCCATGTTTCTCACGAGACAACTTTGTCTCACGTACTACATTTCTTTTGACTATGTACTCAGGTTCGGGAGCTAAGGATTAGGCGGCCCGTAGTGTTAGTATTGGATGATTAGCTCGGTGCACCATTTAATTCCCTAAGACTTTAGTTTTGATATTTTGTAACACCGGTTTTTTGATACTTATTAATCCTTCCAAATGTTTTAATTAAACTATGTCTTTGGATATCGTGGATTTTTGGTTGTTGAACTTATTTATTTAAAAGTTTAAATTGTTTTGAAAAATTGGTGTGTAACAACTTGGTATCAGAGCTTTAGTCTAAGTGAATTAGGTTGGTTTACCCACCCTAGACTTAGACTTTGCTTTTGGGACATTATGTTCTATAGGAAGTTAGGTCGACCTTTGAGAATTAGGGTTGACCATTTAGGGAATTGTTTTAAAATCGAGCTTTTCTTATATCTTGTGTGACTATTTAGTCAAATAATTGGGTTCTAATTGGTTGACATCTTATGTTAGTAAGATGGCTAGAACGAGAAGTGGTCGAGTCGTACCAGATGGAGAAGGAGATTCAAATGTGATTCCCAATGCGCCTCGTAATGGAAATGGCGGGGCCGCATCCAGTGTTGGTAATAACAATGTACCGTTAACAATTGAAGCTATTCAATCCATGCTTACCCACATGAGGGAGGTGATGCAACAAGATGTGAACCGGATCATTAACGATCGGTTGAATTGGAATGATGATGAGGAAAGGGACCAAGAGGAAGGTCGTGATGAAGAAGAAAGGGAAGAGAGGGAGGATACTCCCCCTCTCACAAGGACCCGAACGACGGGTGATAGTGTCCCTACAGAAAAGTCCTCCAATGAGGATAGGAGTGCGGACAAGATTGATCGTGAAGGATGTTCCTACAAGACATTCTTGGCATGCCGACCCGACAACTACTACGGGAGCATGGAACCAAAAGACACCATCTGTTGGATCCGGGAGACGGAACACGTCCTCGAGAGTAGCCAGTGCAAAGAAGAAGACATGGTGACTTATGCCTCACGTTTGCTTAAGGGCGATGCTTTGACTTGGTGGGTCACCGTGTATGAATCGTTGGGAAAGAAAGCCGTCTACAAGATGTCATGAGAAGAGTTCACTAGGAGACTCAAGGAGAAGTTTTGTCCCGAAAGGGAGTTGGAAGAGTTCTTGCATTTCAAGAAAGGTAATTTGACTTTGGATGAGTATACCAAGAAGTTCACGGGATACCTCCTGTTTGTGACGAATGCCTACCCAACCGAACGTAGTCGTGTGGTTCGGTTTGATAATGGATTGCCATGGGAGTATGAACTTGAGGTGAAGCGGGCGGCCACTCTTGATGAGGCCATTAATGTTGCCCGAAGTGTTGAGAAAGTGGGAAAGAGAAGAATTCAAGAGAGGTCGGTTGGAAATCAAAAGAGAAAGTTTGAAAGTCATTCGGGGCCATCGAAGAAGAGCAAGTTCACCCCGAGCGGGTCAAAGCAAGGTAGTATTGGGGGTTGTAGAAGGTGTGGTAGGGACCACAAAGGCAAATGTAAGGCGGATTCGGGTGGTTGTTTCAAATGTGGGCGTTTTGGCCACAAGGCTAAAGATTGCAAGGTGAAGAACCTTGATGAGGTGGAGTGTTTCTCATGCCATGAGAAGGGGCACTATAGTAATGTTTGCCCAAAGAAAGGAACCGAAACGTTGGTGTCAACCGCTCACAAGAAACCGAAGTCGTCAAAGGTGAAGGGGCGTGCCTTCCAACTCACACGAGAAGAAGCCAAGGAGACTCATGATGTCGTCTCAGGTACCTTATTCATAAACTCTATACCCACTTATGTATTGATCGATTCGGGTTCTACTTATTCTTTCGTGTCTCATGAATTTGGTGCTAAGTTTAAGGTCCCACTAGAGTTACTTGACGATTTGTATGAAATAGAAGTAGCCGATGGGAAAACCTCTATGGTTCAACATATCTATAGAGATTGCGAATTAGAAATCGATAGTAAGAAGTTCAAGGTCAATTTGATGCCTATGGGAATTAAGGCTTTCGATGTAATTATCGGGATGGATTGGTTGGGAATCCACCAAGCAAAATTTTGTGTGGAAAGAAGTTGGTGTCGATCAAGTCACCCGAGAATGAGAAGGTGTATATTTATGGAGAAAAAAGGCATCATATGCCAAATCTTATCACCGCCATTAAAGCAAGGAAAAGTTTGTCAAAATGATGTTCGTCATTCATAGCCTATGTCCTAGATGGGAGAAAAGAGAAGAAGACGGTGGATAATGTGAAGATTATTCGGGATTTCCCCGAAGTATTTCCCGATGACTTGCCCGGTTTGCCACCGGAGAGACAAGTCGAGTTTCGTATTGATTTAGTTCCGGGGGCGACGCCGATTGCCCGAGCCCCGTATCGTCTAGCCCCGACCGAAATGCGAGAATTAATGTCTCAATTACAAGAGTTGCTTGATAAAGGTTTTATCCGTCCTAGTTCGTCACCGTGGGGTGCACCGGTTTTATTTGTAAAGAAGAAAGATGGTTCGATGAGAATGTGTATCGATTACCGAGAGCTTAACAAGATGACGATTAAGAACCGATATCCTTTGCCAAGGATTGATGATTTGTTTGATCAACTTCAGGGAGCTGATTATTTCTCCAAAATTGATTTGAGATCGGGTTACCATCAAGTTCGAATAAAAGAAGGCGATACCGAGAAGACGGCCTTTAGAACACGTTATGTGCATTATGAATTTTTGGTGATGCCATTCGGTTTGACGAATGCCGCGGCTATTTTCATGGATCTCATGAATAGGGTTTGTAAACATTTCTCGATAAATTCCTTATCGTGTTCATTGACGATATTCTCATCTACTCAAAAACCGAAGAAGAACATGAAGAACATTTGAAGCAAACTCTAGAAGTGTTGAAACGGGAAAAATTGTATGCAAAATTCTCAAAGTGTGAATTTTGGTTGCGGGAAGTCCAATTCCTTGGTCATGTGGTATCTAGAAGCGGGATAAAGGTTGACCCGTCAAAAATGGAAGCGGTAAAGAATTGGGAGGCACCGAAGACTCCAACCGAAGTAAGAAGTTTTCTTGGATTAGCCGGTTACTACCGAAGGTTCATTGAAGATTTTTCCCGAGTGGCGGTACCACTCACTATGTTAACAAGAAAGGATGTGAAGTTTGATTGGGGGAAAAAGCAAGAAGATGCATTTGCCTTGTTAAAGGAGAAATTGTGCAATGCACCGATCCTTACTCAACCCGATGGTATGGAAGACTTCGTGGTGTATAGTGACGCCTCGAATAAGGGTCTTGGTTGTGTTTTGATGCAAAGAGGGAAGGTGATAGCTTATGCTTCAAGACAATTGAAGGATGCGGAAACGAGGTATACTACTCATGATTTGGAATTGACGGCGATCGTTTTTGCCTTGAAGATTTGGAGGCATTACTTGTATGGAACAAGGTGTACATTGTACACGGATCATAAAAGTTTTAAGTATGTGTTTACACAAAATATTTGAATATGAGGCAAAGAAGGTGGATTGAGTTGATTAATGATTATGATTGTGAAATCGTTTATCATGAAGGAAAGGCTAATGTGGTGGCCGACGCCTTAAGTAGAAAAGTTTATGAGAAGCCGGTCAAGGCTAAGTTGATGCGGATTGAAGTGGTATCTAGCCTTATTGAAAGCATAAAAACCGCACAAACCGAAGTGATGGGAAAAGACGAGTATAGACAAGAAAGATTGGGAAAGAACCAAGTATTTGAAGAAAATTCTCAAGGGTTGAAAACCGTGAATGGTCGGATTTGGGTTCCAAAGTTTGGTGGAAACCGAAAAGTATTGTTAAATGATGCCCACAAGTCCAAGTACTCGATTCATCCCGGAAGTACAAATACTTATCAAGACTTGAAGAGGATGTATTGGTGGCCGGGGATGAAGTCGAGAGTAGCAAACTACATTTCAAAGTGTGCCACGTGCGCACAAGTGAAAGCCGAGCACCAAGTGCCTTATGGTGTTGCACAATCGTTGCAAGTGCCGGCCGGGAAAATGGAAGACATCACTATGGTTTTATTGTTGGTCTTCCGAAGACAAGTAGGAATCATGATGCCATTTGGGTGATTGTTGGTAGGTTGACGAAAAGTGCGTTATTCCTAGCTATTCGGGAAACTATGCCACTTGAGAAGTTGGCAAAGTTGTATGTTGATGAAGTTGTTCGTTTGCATGGTGTACCGATATCGATTGTATCCGATCGGGATGCAAAGTTTACCTCGAGATTTTGGAGGTCACTTCAAGAGGAATTGGGAACAAAGTTAAGGTTGAGTACGGCTTACCATCTGCAAACCGATGGTCAAAGTGAAAGGACGATCCAAACGGTTGAAGATATGTTGAGATCGTGTGTGATGGATTTCGGTGGTAAATGGGATGAACATTTACCGTTGGTTGAGTTTTCTTATAATAATAGTTATCATGCAAGTATCCAGATGCCACCATTTGAGGCATTGTATGGGAGAAAGTTTAGGACGCCTTCTTGTTGGTTGGAGGCGGGTGAGACGAAACTCACGGGTCCCGAGATTGTGAAAATAACAAATGAGAAAATTGGAATAATTCAAGCAAATATGAAAGCCGCACAAGATCGCCAAAAGAGTTATTCGGGTTTGAAAAAGCGACCCTATGATTTGAATGTCGGTGATATGGTGATGTTGAAAGTGTTGCTTTGGAAAGGCGTGATGAGATTTGGAAAGAAGGGCAAATTGAGCCCAAGGTATGTTGGCCCGTTTAAGATCTTGAAACGGGTCGGTTTACAAGCATTTAAGTTAGAACTCCCACCCGAGTTGCATGGTGTCCACGACACATTTCATGTTTGTAATTTGAAGAAGTTTTCGGGTGAAGTGGAGAATGTGATCCCACTTCAAGATTTGCGGGTCGATGCACCCAATCGATTGGTTGAAGAACCCGAGGCCATATTGGAGCCAAACGAAGAAGTTGAGGAACAAAGAGATTGAATTGGTTTTGGTCAAGTGGAAGCATTCCCTTGGGCCAAATTTGACTTGGGAAGTCGAAGATGAGATGAAGAAACGCTACCCAAATTTTGTGGATTATGAGGCGATTCCGATGACGGAATCCTCTTAAGGGGTAGGTATTTGTAACGACCCGAATTTTTTAAATAAATAAATGGTACAAAAATATGATAAATAAGGATAAATCGTTTAAAGAGCGTAGGAATTGGTTTCGTGTCATTTGGACACCGTTTGAGATGGTTAAGGTCGAAACCGGGCTGAGTTAGTCAACAAAAAGTTGCAGCCTAGCTGCCTGGGGGAGTTCGCGACGCGAACTGTGGTTCGCGATCGCGAAGCCGAGGCAGGGATTTTGGTGTTTGATCGTGAGGAAGTTAGCGAACGCGAGGTCGGACGCGAACAAGAGTTCGCGACGCGAGCTAGTCGCGAAGTTGGTCGCGAGGTTTGCTTTGAGCGGCTCAATGACGTTACTCCCGTGTCAGTTCGCGGCGCGAACTCCTATCTGGCTGTATAAAAACGGGTTTAGCCTAGGGTTTAGGCAATTAACAACCCTACTCACCTACCAGCCGTTATTTTGAAGGAAGTGAACGTTTTTGGCATTCTTTGGCTTGAATCTTCATTAATCTTAGGGATTCTTTCATCAAAGGTAAAGATTATTGATTCTTATCATCTTTTACCTTAGTTTCAAGCTTTTCATGGGTATCAATGGTGGTTTTGGGAACCAACCATGTCATCTTTGGGGAAGATGACCAAACTTGGGTGTAAAACACTCATTGTAAGCTTGTAATCATTGTGTACAAGTGGATTTGGCCTTTATGGATAGAAATCTTGAACTAAGGTTTGAGATTCCACCAAGTTGTATGAACTTGATGGTTGGGGATGTTAATATGGATTAATTAGTAGCTAGTTATGATTTATAACTAGATTTTGTGATGATATCGATATTAGGTCAAGAAGGGGTTGAGATTGGAAGCACTTCTTTGGTTGAGAAGTAGAGATTGTGTTGATTAGCACAAGTATTGGATAGCATTTCTAAGGTGAGTACATGTGATCTTTTCTGAGTACATAGTAAACCATGATTCATAGTTTGAATTGATTTCTTAGAGTCTTTATTAGTTAACTGTTTTTAATAAAGAAGATATTGAATCGATTTGCATTGAATTGACTTGAATTGAATTGACTTGAATTGTACATTTATGTGTTTAGTTACCACTAGTATGACATGAGTTGTTATATGGGGCTTTGACCCAAGTTGATGAATTGTTATGTGGTAGCTAATCAATTGGATCCTAGATAACCCACACAAGTTGGGGGACTTAGTGGCTACTACTTGGGGCGGTACCACCCTGCGCAAGAGTAGTATGTCGAGAAATAGATAACCCGGAAAGCGGGGGAGTTTGAGATAACCCGGAAATCGGGGGAGCAAATAGATAACCCGGAAACGGGGGAGTTTACCTAGTTAACCCATATCGGGGAAGTTTGTTTCGGGGAGGCCCGTTACGTATGTGTTGGGTTTATGGCAAGCCTTAGAGTATGATTGACTATATGCAATGTGATAGTTATTTAATTATTATTTTATTGCAATTATTTTCTAACCGGGTCTAAAACCCATGTTTCTCACGAGACAACTTTGTCTCACGTACCACATTTCTTTTGACTATATACTCAGGTTCGGGAGCTAGGGATTAGGCGGCCCGTAGTGTTAGCATTGGATGATTAGCTCGGTGCACCATTTAATTCCCTAAGACTTTAGTTTTGATATTTTGTAACACCGGTTTTTTGATACTTATTAATCCTTCCAAATGTTTTAATTAAACTATGTCTTTGGATATCGTGGATTTTTGGTTGTTGAACTTATTTATTTAAAAGTTTAAATTGTTTTGAAAAATTGGTGTGTTACAACTTGGTATCAGAGCTTCAGTCTAAGTGAATTAGGTTGGTTTACCCAGCGTAGACTTAGACTTTGCTTTTGGGACATTTTTACACAAACTAAAAATCCGAGCAACCAAACTTGTAACTTTAAATAAAAACTTAAGATTATAGCTAGTTTTATAAAATAAAATAAGAGAAATTATATTTCATTCCGCCTTTTCTTCCTACCCATATATGTCTACTCACTTTTAAACTTGACATGTGTAAATTCTCTTTCAACATATCATTACTTGATTTTAACATTTATCACGATCAAATGGGTAGGTATATGAGTAGGAAGAATACCATTACTCATAAAATAAAAATCCTAAATTTATGTTTTATCTAGGATATTTATTTATAGTTTCTCAAAAATATATTTATAGTAAGAAGTGTAAAAACTTATCATAGGGTGAGCACTTGGGCTGAAAAATCGAACCGAATCGAAAACAATTGAAACTAACAAAACCAACACGAATTATTATTTTCAGTTCGGTTTTTATGATTTAGGTTTCGATCCTATCAGTTTTGGTCTAGTTCGATCAAGTCCGGTCCTCGGACCTCGGTCACCACTAGGTGCTTCTATTTGAACTCTTAATGCATTGCTCTTGAAAAGATAAATATTCTTTAGTAAAAGGTAAATATTCTAATATGTCCTAAGAGGTCCGGGTATGCAGTGCCACACCAAAGCCTTATTGGCGGCCGTCAATCGGCGTCGTGATTCTCGCCATTCGCCTGCCAAAGGTCTTTTGTCATTACTATGATGCGATGTTAATGTGTTCTACTTTTTTGTTGATAAATTGTGATTGGTTGATAATCTTTTTTTTAATAGGTTCAGTGAATATTGTAGAAGATATTTTGTTTTTTTGGGTTAAAGTTATAACAATATTTAGAAAAAAGAGAACCTATAACTCAGCTATAATACGATTACGATATCTTGTTCTCTTATAATACATGTTAATTTGTTTTTTTGATAATTACCACATATGTTCACAATGAGACTTGAATTTCCAACCTCAATGATGGGGACAATCCATGCAAACACCATACCACTAGGCCAGATACCCTTCGGTATAATACATGTTAATTGTACTATAAATACATTTGTCATAATTAAATATTAATATAATATTGTTCATAATAAATTTTTAATTATTTTTGCTATTTTGGTTTTTAATATGTAAAAACATATAATGAGAACATGAAACAAAAAGGCTTTCCAGCCCAGTGGTTGTAATGGATATTTTAGCAAGCACAAGATGAGGTGTTTAAATCATGTGTCCTTATGCTATGTGAAATATATTTTTTATTAAAACTTTAAATAAATAAATGTTGTGTATATTTAAAAGATAAATGTATATACATTATAAATTTATAAAATATTTTTATTTCTCTTAAATATTAGATTATTGAACTGCAAGTCACACAAACACCTTTGATATTTGCAATGTCTTAAAACCCAAGTATTTAATCCATCCTATATGATGGCCAGTTGGTCAGGTTACGGTTCAACCGGGTCAAATCACGTGATTTTCCTTTATTAAATTTTCTGTTTGTGGTAAATATTAAATTATTATATTAATGTTCATAATTTTTTTTAATAATTTTTCCCATATTTACTCTTTTATATATAAGACTTAAAAGTGGTTACTTTGAAATATGAATTTTCTTTTTATGTTGAATTACATATAAGTTTTACAAACACCCCTTAAGTTTAATACAATTTTATTATAAACCTTTAACTATCTAGTTTTAACAAAAAATCACAATTAATTTTTCTAATTAATAAATTAAATCCTTCAAATTTTATATTTTATATATTTAAATCCTAATATTTTATAATTATACTTATATCATCATTAAAAATAGTGTATCCAGTTTTTGTTATTAATTTCTTTTCAGTCTTACCTTAAATTTTTATAATTATACTTTAACTCTTAAATTATATAATTTTTACATCTAACTCTTTTTAATTTAAAGTTACGTATTTAATAACTTACTTAGTTATAATTAATAGAAGATTTAACACAACGAAAAATGTATATCAAATTGAAGATTGAATAATATTTAAATCAAATAAAATCATAACAACTAAAAAGCTAAAATTACCAACCTAAAATACTATAATTATTAAGTTTTGGTATCTTTAAATAATAATTAGAGCCACGGTAAATATTATAATGGCTCACTAATTATCATATAAATTTATATATTCAATTATTATGATATTACGTTGATATATATATATTATTATTTATGAAGTTTGAAAGAAATTTTTGGTTTTTAATAAATAAAAATTTCAATCCCGAGCGAAGTGGGGTATATAATTAAACCTTGTTGTGAAACATTTGTTTGAATCTGTTAAAGAGCCTATCTAATCAGCACATTTTAACTTCTATTAAGAAATATATACACACACTATATATATTTATTTGGTCAAAATATTGTGTGGATATATATTATTACATCATGTAGTCACATACCCAATGTTTGGAAAAGTCGGTGTATAATTTCATAATTGCGAACCTAACCATTGGTGTCATTTGTGTGTCATATGTGCGTGTGTTTGATCCGACCATACGTGATTCCGTGGTCAATATATTCCATTCAAACTAAAACAAAATTATAGCGTCAACCATTCAATTGCTCCAAATTTGCTTTTGTCATGGCTTTCTTTAACATTAGATTTGATTTTGATGAGATTTGGTCCATTTTTATCGAATTGATACAAACATGTAGTTTTAAAGACATTTTTTTAATTTTAATATAGTGTTAAAAAGCATGAAAATATGGTTTTTTTTTTCTGTCCCTAGTTATACTCGTAAGAAAAACAAACAACGTTAAAGATACAAAGGGTAAAAATGGCATTCGGTCAATTTATATCATAATCTATCAAGAAGATGGTATTGATTTTTTGATGTTACATGAACCGTTTTGAAAATCAGTTTTACATCAAACCGGTTAATGCTTTTGAATATGATCGAACAAGTCGGACCGAATGAGTCGGTCAGTTGAACCAGATAATGATACTTTTGTGTATGTATGATACAATAATTATGTAAAACAAATACCTTAAATAATTCAAAAACAAATAAAACATATTTTTCAACAAAATTTAATATTTATTTATAGGTTCTAAAACTTATACTTCAATATATTTACCTAATTCTTTAAAAAAACTGGTTTTTTCCGATTCGGCCGACCGGTTTAGTCAGATTTTATGTCTATCCGGCCGGTTTCGACCGAGTTAATCGATCTAACCGGTTCATTCAGACCAACTACCTTCCTGTTTTCCAGTTCTACCGGTCCTACAGGCCGGACCAATCAGGTTATAAAGCATTGGTTACGTGGATGGATGCAAGGTAAAAGCAAAATCCAAAACTTGTTTCCAAGTGATATTTGGGCCCACAAATGATCGAAGCATGCAAAGTAAAGAAAGGATCGAAGAAGGCATTTCCTTTGCAATGATACTAGGAAACCCCTTTTCCACATCCCTCAACTTTCTTTTCGACCAACGTGTGAATGGGGATTCTTTTATTTTTCTTCTTACGAAATATTAAAGAACTACAAAAAAGCCAAGACTACAAAGAGATCATGGCACGAAGAAAGAACCCTATGTCTCAAGAAAACAACAAACTATGGAAACGAAGCAAAACCGTCACTATCAACACAAAAGCACAATCCTTTGACCCAAAACCCCTTAGACCAACTCTAACTCCAAACCAAAGGGGCATGAAGTGGTATGTAGTTAGTAAGAGGTTGTGATAACCCAAAGCGAAATTCACTAGGATCAGGCCTGACCCTGAGTTTGTCGGGGTCCTAGGCGAATACTAATTTTGGGCATTAAAGAATAGTCGCTGAGAAGAGGTGGAATAAAAAATAATAACTTTTGACTTACTCAAAATATAAAGAACGGTTTAAAAATTATGATCCCCAATTTAATATTTTACTATAGGCCCTACATTTTTTGCCATCAAGGTGGTACTGACTAGGATGTATATATCTTAACTAAATACCTAGAACATTGTTAGACTAAAACAAAGAACTTACAATGAATTAAATCCGTATACCTTGAAAAATGTTACATTAACTTCTTGAGCTACAAAGTTCACCTAGTGGTAGGCGCTTTAATGTCTTCACAAGATGTCTCAATAAGAGCATGTTTGGGTAAGTTACAAAAAGTAACTTATTAGCTTATTGGCTTTTTAAGAAGTCAATAAGCTAATAAGTTGTTTGGGTAAATGTTTCAAAAAGAAGATTTCAAGAAGTAAGGGATCCCTTACTTTTCAAAACTCCTTTTCAAAAAGTCAAAAAGCCAATAAGTCCTTTTTAAAAAGCTCATCCAAACATGCCCTAAGAATGATTGGAATATGTGGTGTAGTAATCCTAGAATGTTAGGGTAAGTTTGTTTGCTGTTGGTAGGGGGCGTTGTTTTTCTTATGTTGTTTTTTGTTTTTGTTCCTTCTTTTCTTTTTGCCTAGCTCCTTGCTAGTCCCTTTATAAAATTGCAGCCGTTCAAAAAAAAAAGAATGAGCTCGCAAACGGCCACAAAAATACTCAGATCATATACCTCTTTGTATATAATGTTCACTAGCTACATGGCCCGCCCGAATGGGCGGGAATGCTTCGAGAAATTACGTGACACAATAACAATAAAAAATGACTTTAGAAATTAAAAAAAACAAAATTAAAATTGATGATAACCCATTTGTTTTTTTTAAATTAATGGAATACATAATATTTTGTTTAAAGACGAAATAAAACTTCTTTATATACTACATTTGTTGTTGAGTTTGTATAATTGTCATCTTTGTCACAACATATAACCTTCAATCCTCTCTTGCTTTTAACTCTTGAGACAGCCACATACAATTGACCATGTGAGAAAACTGGTTTTTTAAGAAACAAACCAACTTGGGACAAAGTCTGACCTTGACTTTTATTAATAGTCATAGCGAAGCATACTTGAACAGGAAATTGTCTTCTGTTCAATTTGAAAGGCATCTTATTGTCTGAAGGGCTAATAACCATGCGGGGGATAGCGCAAATTGTACCCACCTTTCCGCCAGATATGATCTTACATTCGATTACATTTATTCCCATCCGTAATATCTGTAGCCTTGTTCCATTGCATAAGCCTGCTTTCTGATCTATGTTTCGCATTAACATAATTGGAGCACCAATCTTTAAAATCAACTTATGATGCGGGACACCAGACATATTTATACTGTTTAAAAAATCAGTGGTGTAGAGATCCAGGTTAAACATAGTATCATCTTCATCTGCAGCAGATACCGAGTCAGAAGACATGTATTCCTTTAGATCTCCTGGAATTAAAGAAAGCATCCGTTCATTTATTATGTCAACCATTTCGTGCGTGGGTGCCAGAATGGCTCTTTCTTGAAAGTAACTCGGGGTCCATAATTTTTGTATCAAATTAGGATATGTTTCTTGAATAATGGACCCAACAATATCATCGGACTCTGGAATTAACATTTCATCCGGGAACTGAATAGATGATTCACCATCATTGTCATCACCTGTGTTAAAATCATTGTGAAAAATTGCATCACTTAATAATAATAATAGATGTATAAATAAAGTAAATAAATACAAATCAATGGAAAGCTTCACCATATATACCTATCATTCCGTTTCCAATATCTAAAATCCAATCTGCGAATTCTTTTATTTCTCCTCTTTCAACTTCAGATGCTCCTGAACCCAACCTCATGTTGACTGTTAAATTAAAGACAGTGCAATGTTCCCAAAGGTAAGAAGCGTTGATCGTCGCATGAACCACGTCTTGTCTGCTACCCTGTGGAATAACAGGAAGAATTTACCGAAAATCACCACCAAACAAAACAACTTTTCCACCGAATACATTTTGTGATGGTATATAAGGGTCTTCCCTGCATATATCTCTCAGAGTTCTATCAAATGCCTCGAAACAAAAGCGATTGATCATTGGTGCCTCGTCCCAGATAATTAGCTTCGCCTGTCGTATCAACTCAGCAAGGTCGCCATCAGCTGATATGTGACACATTGAGTCTTCCATCACGTTAATCGGAATTGCAAACCTGGAATGAGCCGTCCTACCACCCTCCAACAAAAGTGCTGCAATACCACTTGAGGCAACATTCAAAACTATAGAACCCTGTGAACGTAATGCAGCTGACAGAGTTTTATATAGGTAAGTCTTTCCAGTACCACCATAACCATATACGAAGAACATTCCACCATTGTTATTGTGAGCAGCATCCATAACTTTTTTGTAAATACCTTTTTGTTCTAACGTCAAACTGCCAAAAAGTGTTCGGTGTTGCTCCCTTAATACTTCTTTGTTGTAAGTTGCTCGTCATATATTAATCTGTTATAACTGTCTATTATGTATTCTTCATTTGGGTATGGCATATTCGAAAAGGATTTTAAACTCTTGTTATTACACAGCAACATGTGTTCAATATACGTAAGGCATATGTTCATCCTTTGTGTGTCAGACAGTTGTAAATCTGCATTTTTACAGGGTTAGTAAATATTGCCAGATGTAATTAAGCTGTCATAATGATATCATTATTAGTTGGAGTTTTAAATTTAATAAAAATAATAAGTAATACCTGGATCGTTATGTTTCCTTCGTTCAACGTTTAACACATCTTCGGCCAAAACATGCCATGTTTTTTCCCACACAAACTCGGGGCGAGAAATACTATCAGTCATGAGGAGCATAACAAAAAAGGACCGCAGATAATCACCCATTCCCCACAAACTTGCTTCTAACAAACCGTCGATATATTCTTTGTCGTCCTCGAGAAGTCCACGAGCATAGCAAGCATCTCTATATGTTGTATAAAGAACACCGCCGTATGACTTGAGGGCATCCCAGTTTGTAGGACCTGCGACCTTGTTTAGTAATATACGTAAATAATAAAGCTCACCCCATGAGGGTGGTACATGATGTATACGTCCAAGAGTTGATCCTCGTTGCCTTCGTTGCCAAATACGTTCCTGCTGGTTCCACACGTAATCCTTTGGGATGTCAACATAAAGGAGCTTTCTTGCATCTGCATCTCTCTCGTTTAGCTCCATCCACGCAATAAATTTTGTTTTGTTTACAGATGACTTATCTAACGCGTAATCAATACTTTCCCTTGCATCAAATATTACAGGTTGTTCATTCTCTAAATGAAAGGGCAACCTTTCAACGGATGGTGTCCTGTAGTGAATATCAAACTGAAAAATACGCCAAGATGCCTCACATGCTGAAAGATATCTACAATCTAAATACTCTTTTACTTCGTCGATCTCTTCACCCTCCACAGCAACCGTAACCCTGTCTGGTCCCTTGTTTACGTATTTAAAAAGATATTTGATGGAGCCAATCTGGTTGCACCATTCAACGTTTATATGAGACTGGTATCTCCTAAGCAAACCTGGATTGTATGGAACGACAAAGCCATTGTGCAAATCAATTCCATTTTTTCTTACAGTATTACCGTCATTTCTTCTCTTGTAAATTGCGTATCCACTTTCACCGATAAATGTCGAGTCGTTAAACTGTTTTGGGAAGTTTTTTGTACATTTAAAATTAACTGTGCAAGGGCATCTTGGATTATCAGCACCGCATGGGCCATGCATCATATGATCTGTAACAATCTGGTACAACTCAGGATCCTGATCTTTATCGGGTATCTCTGCCGATATAAATTCATCTATCTTTGATTCGGTGGTTATTTTATCATGTGACTTTAGCCATAATAATATGTGGCAATGCGGAAGACCACGTTTTTGAAACTCAATAGTGTAGACAACTGTGACATTTAAAAAAAATTAATGTTAAAAAATAATAATAATTAAAAACTATTATAATATAGAATTTGTAATTTCAGTAACTGTGTTACCTCCTCTAACTCTTCCAAACGTATTTTTCTCTTTAAATTCCTTTATGAGGTAGTCGAGCTTGATTTTAAACACTCTACTCATAATATCTGGGCGATCTTCTGATTTCAATCCTTTCTTGGACATTTCACGTGCAATCTCAGGCCAATTCGGGTTACATGTAAATGTTATGAATAGATCAGGGTAACCAAAAAACTTACATATCGTCATGGCGTCTAAGTAGTTCTGCATCATATACCTTGGACTTCCAGTAAAAGACGAGGGTAGCACATATTTTTTACCACGTAATTTAAGCCCATTTTCTTGATTTTGTGCCAAACTTGCTAATTTCGAATACGTCTCAGTTCTTAGGTCTTTTTGCTGTGTACGTATGTATCTCATCCTCTCAGCCTCAACCATTGTTTGTGCGTCTACTATGAATTGCTGTAACAATCGCCTGCCATTTAGTATCATTGAGAATTGATTTCTCCTGTCTTGCAGACGATAAGCGAACCACTCTCTCATTGTTACTCGCGTTCCTTTGTTTTTTTCGTTATAATCACTCACGTCTTGGTGGTAAATATCCACCCGATAGCCATCTTCTGCATATGGAAATAACAATGGGTATTGCAATGCAAGGTATAAAACATGCAACTCACTAATTTGTTTAAGTGTTCCATTTTGTCTGTGGAGGATAATATCCCTTTTATTGGCTGTGGAGTCAAAATCCCCAACAATTAATGCAGCAACTTCGGATGCAGTTGGTAGATTGTGGTTTCTTCCATCTCGTGACCTACTACCAATAAGCCTAAGCTTAATATTTTTGTCATTTGATGACCTTATCATTTGACCTGCCATCCGAAACTTGGCAACCAATGGATTGATGGAGTCAAGCATGTCTCGAATCTGAGTCGTAAGCTGGTAGTCTATCTCATTAGCAGCTGTTGATGTACATCTACCATTGCTGAAAGGAAACAACTATAAGTATTAGAAAATGAAAACTTTAAATTAGAGAATTTTAAAATGTAATTTTCTATTTTAGAAAATTCATAGTAATGATTAATTTATAAAAATATAATTTACCTGACAACTTGTATACGATTTCTAATCTCGTTTTCCGTGTCATATATATAAAGTTGACAAAATTTAGGTTTTTTTCCATGTTCCGGCATAAGATCTCCCAATCTGTGTGGATTTTCTCCGTTTATCCTGAAGCAATACGGGCCGCGTCCAACATTAACTGACTCGTCTTGTTTACCACCAAGAGAAGTGAAAGCGAACATTGAGTTATATCGCCGTATATTGTTAATAAAAGAAGCACTCTTTGGATGTTGTTTGGTAATTAGTTCTTTCAACAATTCAGGTGGTTCAATAATGTCAACATCCAGCTTAACTTTACCCCTCATGCAACATAGTGAATATGATCGTTCTTTTGAACTGTATCCTCCCCGACTCTTTTCTAAAAACCAAAGCATAGCACCACAAGATGAGCATTCAAAGGCTGGATCTCCATGATCAATGTATTCTGCATTAAATCAGGCATAAAAGGTTTATGGTGTGTTTTTTATGGTAAAGTAAATGACCACGAGAAACAATGAAAATAAAATTTATTACCTTTTGATATTCCAACATATGCATTACTTTCAAATTGTGGTTCATTTCCTTGTTCGGGCAACGTAAAATTATAAGTACGTGAATATTTAGTATCACTTTTTTTGACCTTTTTGCGAGGTTGTTTTTCCTTTGCAGAAGAAGTATCTCCTGTTACACATCATAAATTCTTACGATTTTTGTATCATTAGTTTAACATTAATTATATTACATTTATGTTATAACATATGTCTATGTTAGTAAATTTTGACAATATGTTAAATAAAAGAAGTAAAATGAACAATATATAATTACCTAAATTAAACTTAATGGGTGTATTGATATTGAACCTTGATGTTTGGTTGGTCCCAATTGAATTTACTGTAAGAAATATAATTTATAAATTATAAAACAATAAAATATTAAACGGTATGAAAAAATATGAAAATATTTAACATACCGTTTTCTTTTATTGGAGTTTTTGCCAATTCGGATTGATATATGGGAAATGGTGAAGTAGTTGTTGTTGGTGTTGTGAATGATACATTTCTCCATTTGTTAGTTTCATAAAGTATGTTGAAAGGTGAACCTAATTGTAATAATTGAAATGGTTAAACATGGTTAAAATATAAGTTATTTAAATGATTAAAATAATTTATTGTGAATGCATTAAATTTGTTAGATATATATACAACTTACATGTTGATAAGTGACCAATACTTGGATATATCACAGGCTTCGGTGATAAAAATGAGAGACCTAATGCAATATAATAAAAGATGTTATAGTGTCACTCACAATTTGATAACCATTTTAGATTAGTTGATAACTTGTGAAATAAGATATGACGTTAACCTATTATTACAATAACAAATAGTTAGAAAATATTTAGATTGATACCTTTTGATTCACAGTTAGTGTCCGGTGTTGCTGTTTTTGTATTATTTGGAGGCCTCCCAGGACGTCGCTTAGTTAAATCACCTTGCATATTTGATTTTTAAAATAACATAAAAAGTTAAGCAACGTAAAATTAACTGTGTGGTCAAAAAGTAATTGATAAAAAATAGGAATAGATAAAATAAATTACATACTTCCATTAATTGGCATAAGTGGTCTCCTTCCGACAGGTCTTCCAGGTTTCTTGACAATATTTGGAAAATCTTCTGGCAACGCTGATATTAATCATAGGACAAAATTTATTAAATAGTTAGACACTTTATATAATATCAATGTTTGAAATAAGTAAATAAAAAAATAACATTTTTTTGAAGGCCTTCCCATTCGTCTTTTGGAAATATCCTCTATTGTTGTGTTTGACGAAGAGCAATGTCCATGTATTAGTGATTCTACTTTGAGGTTTGAAATGTTTTCTGAAAGATTTTCATTGTTCTCCAACACCTTTTTTCTTTTTCCAATTTTGTTGATATTATTTTGTAACATAGTGTCATTTGTAGTGTGATTATTGTTTTCCATGAAATCTTTAGAAACCTGTATGTAGTAAAAATAAAACATATATAAACAATTAAAAGTTAGAGGATGATAACTAAACGAAAAATATAACAATTAAAAAGGGTCAATATAATGATGTGGTAATATGAAATTTGTTGAAGGTTTAAAAAAGAATATAAAACAATGTACACAATCTGGTTTCTACATTACTTAAGTCAAAATGTCAAATTGTTAAATTATTAAAAAATATAAAACTACACTTATTTTTTATATGCGTAATGTTATGTTGTTATTAGGTTTTTCTTTATTTAAAATTAAAAGAAATTAGTTTCTCTGTGTAGTTGAGGGAAACTGAAGTATTGTAAACGTGCCCTAATTGCCCTAATTTCATTTCCTCTATACTTCAGTAGCAGAAATCAATTAAAAACGATGGACGGCAACTGCGGATTAACGAATTTCTGAAGAAATGAAATCAGATTTCTACATTACGCATATATCTAGATTTCGCGAGCATCACTGATGTGTTTAAACTTAGGGCTCAAAAGTCGTCGACCTTTCACACTCAAAAGGAAAATCAGACTTAGAAATTATGCGGGGGTTATAATAGGTGAGTTATCTCATTTTTTTTCCTATGTCTGAATTCGAAATTCACGGTCTAGAAATATGCTTGTATCGCAATTAAACCTAATTCACCGAGTCCTTCGCATGGCAATTCTGTGCAGGAAAAGTTTGCATTTTGAGAGAGTGTTATGCATGATAAACTGCACAGTTTGGTGATGAAAACTGTGCAGTTTCGGGCAGTTATGAACAGAGCAAATCTGGACCGTTATTAGGTCAAAAAAGTGTAGTTTTGTTCCTAAATATGGGGCAGTAAACTGTGCAGAACACAGTTTCTGGGGTTGCTGATTCGGGCAGTTCTGATGATGTTGTTTCGGGCCAGACTGTGCAGTTTACAACTGCACAGTATAATGCATTTTGGGATGCAGTTCGGGGTAATAAAGTGTTGGGAAAAACTTATGTGGGGGCTGCTGAAACTACAAAGACCGTGCAGTACAAAAAGTCCCTGCTCAGCATGTGTTAGGTGCAAATTTTGGTGATTCTGTGCAGTAAAAATGCAAAGTTTGGGACATTGTTTAAACAGAGTATGCGATGTATCGAATTGTGCCACCTTAAAGTGTGTTAAAAAAATAACAGGTTTGTTTTGTGTACCTTTGAAACTGCAGCTTTGTCAATCGTACACGAGTTGAAGGATTCTGGAATTTGGCTGCGTTTATAAGGTATGTACAAAATAACGTATTTATAATTTGCTTTATAAGCTAGTTTGGTAATTAACATGATTTGGAAGATTTATATGGGTGAAAATATATATTTAGCTTGTGAGTTTAGACCGGTTTTTCTTATAAATCAGAATCTGAAAGATTGTAAACAATGGCCTAAAGTTTTGCATATACTTTTCTATTTTTGTGTTATTTGAAATGGACAAAACAATTAACGGATACTGTCTTCTAAAGTTTTGCATATAATTTTCTATTTTTCATCCAATTGTACTACTATATTTTTTCAATTTGCAAAAGCATAAGTTTAACAACGCAAACTGTAAGCTGCATATTTGTAGGTTTAATTTTTCATTATTTTTTATATTCAAATAGTGATCCTTAATTTAAATCCGGATTCTATAACCAAACCCCTTTTATATAATTTTGGCCGTGTTATAGTGTTTACAAAATTAGAATATCCGAAAAATATTGGCTTTAAAAACGCAAACTGTAACATTAAATGGCGTACATTGCGTTTTCAATGTAAATCTTGACTGGTTATCAAAATTAGTTATCAAAAATACGACTTTAATATGTTAACACAGTTTGTTAAATAAACTGTGTTAATCAATACTGAAGTATGATGGTTTAACGTGTTTTTTTTAATAGGACAAAGCATTTGACTGAAGGCATACCTTGTGTTCTGCTGATGGCTATCGTGCATAGAGCGTATGAATTATGAAGTAGCAACGTGTGTTCTAGAAGTGTACGGTTGGACCCCTTGTAACCCTGCTTATATAATGAAGAGGTAAACACTGAAATCCCTTAAATTTCGTTAAGGTGGTTTATATTTTATCAAAAATCCGGTTAAATAAGGATAGTAATTGATTTTGAATCCGGTTTTAATAAGAAAATATTGTTACCTTTTATCTTAACTACTAATTTAGGATATGATTAATTGCATTAATACCGGATTATACCACAAATTATGTTTCCTTAAATTTAACTTTTTTTTAGGAGATAATACGGTTACTTATATCAAATCAGCTGTTTATGGTATGATTAATTGCTTTAAAACCGGATTGTATAACAAATGTTGTTTCCTTAAATCACCAATGTAATTTGTTAGGAGATAATATATTCGATTAAAGGAGAAATTCGGAAAACAGTGTATGAACGTGTCTTCATACATATAAAATACTCAAAGTCCACACTTAAATGGTGGACACAGAAATCATTAAAGTCGCTTATTACTTTTTTATTTGGCAAAACTATTTACATTATTAGAGCCATGCAATATATTATTAAAAATATACCAGTCATTCAATTAAAACACCATCTTCCTCATCAGAAAGAATCCAGTAAAAACAAACTAATATCATAACTTGTAGTATCCGAATCCTATACTAATAAAAGTTTACCCCATAATGCCATTAACCAATAACTCAAAAATTTAAACAAATTATATAAGCACATATTCTAAACCAAGTCTTAAAATAAAATAATTATTTCTAAAGCATATAGTGACACAAAAAAAAAAAAACAATAAAATAAGTCTTAAAAATAAGATAAACCAAACCGATATAAAAAAGTGAAACAAAATTGTATCAACCCAAAAAAAACATAAGGAAGGAAAGTCTAAACAAATAAAAACTTGAAATGAGCTACTTTATGAGCCTCAATCTTGTGGTTCGATTTTCACGTCAACAAATCCCTCGGGCATCTGATTAGTGTTTTCAACCTCATCATCTGTGTCGAGATCATCTAGATCAATAATAAAACGACGTTTCTTATTCGATGAACTCCCCCCACTTCCAGATGCTCCTTCACCCGAAGGTGGTGTTTGCATATCGAGAACACGGTTTAGAGTTGAATCTTTCATGCTTACTTTCCTGATCAAGCTTGAAGGAGTGGTAAAATCCTCCAACTGTTCTTCCTCCACCTGCAAATATATATAAATTAGTTGTTAATATTAATTATATTAATAATTGATCACGTAAATGGTTTCAAATATGTTTACCTCATCGACAACATCGTCAACAACCAGGTCTTCAATAAAATCTTTCTTGAAATGTCTAATTAATTCAATATCATCAGACAAACCAGTACATCTGTACGTACGGTTCCTTGATTCAACGTTTTCCGTAGAGACGAAAAGTTTGAAAAGGAATTTTTTACCAACAACATTTTGTAACTCAGCCGGGAAATATGATTTAGTATCCTTCCCATATTGCTCAATCAAGTCCAACGCGTTTAGGCCAGACAGCTTTTGGAAGTAGCTGTTGAAAAAAACAACCGCAGCGGTACCGGTCTCATCGATGAGCCTCAAAATAACTTTAAACCTATAAATTAAAACATTTAAATTATATTTGTAGAAAAACAAAATTTAAATGGTCAATAATAACTCTAAATTTTTTGTTGATATTTTTAAACCTCGATGTCGCTTGTACATTGCCATGGTCCGCACAAACATAAGAAGTATTCCGACTGTTTGTTGTAACGACTTTCACTCTCTTATTGCATTTTTTACATGCTGTATACACCCAATCCAACTGGTCGCTGCCCAACTGGTCGTGAACACAGTAAACAGTTGCGTATACAACACATTCAGAATCCTGTTTTAGTAAAAAATAAAATGTAAGGTGTATTTATAACACAACAGTATATATATATTCACGGCTCGGGCATGATTTAGTAGTGTGACAAAAGGAAGTTATTTTAAATACACCTTCAATATATGAAGATTGATATAAATATATCTTGAGACTGGAAATAATTTATAATCATAATAGTTTAAGAGTGTTCGGTATATTCACCTTCTTAACTTCGCGAATTTGACCGACCATTGTTTTAACTGAACTCTTGAAAAAATCATTTATAGTAACCACGTTAACGTCACGAGCAAATGTTTCAATTTGAAATTGATCAAGATTGTACCCCTCTTGATTTTGAACTCTACAATATCAAATAAATATGACAAAATTTTTAATTTCAAATTATTGTCTCAATATATAATAGGCTAATTTATAAAAAATGAATTACGAACTCTGATTTAAAATCAACAATTGCTGGATGATTTTGATCAATGATTATTTTACTTCCAAACAACGCATTGTGGACGGCCATTTCACCTGCACAAATTAGTGGTTAAGTAGTATGAACACAACATGGACAATTGGCCATTTAACACAAATAATAAACAATTTCATTAGATGTATGAAAGTTGTTATGTTAAATTATGTTTGATAATACATACCAAGATAGTATTTCGGCTTGCCAAGTTGTAGTATGAACACAACATGGCCAATCTCTTCTCTGTTTTTGGCATAATCGTCCCACATAGTGGCCCAAGTCTCCCAAAATGTGAACTCAACTTGTTCACCCCTGAAATGTATGACATACAAACGTGAAAACATGTAATTAAAATAATATTAAATTAAGTATATAAATTGTGTGCAGTACTTACTGAGCATCTTCCGCAACCACTGTACGTTTTAGCTTCTTCCCATTTTGAGTCCTAATGGTTTCAATGTCACCTATACCCACCACTGATCCGATGACATCTGTTCAAAAATCGGATTATCTTAACAAACATGTTGGCAAATGTTATAATATTGTATAATGTACTACAAAAACATATATTAGAAAATGAGATAAAAAAATATATTACTGACTACATCTTCCTCAGAATAAGTATGACCTGTGTCCAACAATTTGCTATAGGGTTCAAGAACCAGACCATTAGTATTTGTGTCAATTGGCTCAATGCGAGTGACTATGGTGTTAAAACCAAACTGAATTTTGTAACGGTGAGGTAACAATGGAAGCTTTCCACTATTCTCAATAATGGTGAAATCTGAAATGAAGTAACACTGCTCTTCTTCGAACAAAGGTTCATACTTGTGCATAAGTTCCTTTCTTATCACAACTTGTATTCTGTCACTCTGTATCTCAATCATGAATTTTGTAAGTATAATCCGCTAATAACATATAATAAAATCTGATATACAGCAAAATACCTTAACATCATGCAAAACCAAGTCGAGAGAATACGGATTATGCGGCTCATTTAACCTGTGCGAATGCCAGATTGAGATACATCTGGCCTTCAATGAAATGACACCGACCCCGAAGTCAATTTGGCTGATTGGTGTAATCTTCTTTTGTATATCTTTCGCTGAAAAATGTAGCATAATTAATTCAAACGAAATTAACGATATTTGGAATAGAGAACAAATTAATAGCATAATTAATTTAAAAACAAAATACTGGAATTCAACATTAATAGCATTAAATTAAATCTTAAAAATCTTATAAAATATAAAATATAGACCTGCAGTACTTCCAACATTATTGACCGCACCACGAAAACGTCTTGAACCTAAAACAACCCCAGCACTTCCTATCCTTCGCATATTCCCGACAGATGGAACTGGTGTTCTTGTCTGGTTCATTTTGCCCTTCCTTTGTCAGATCTGTGGTTCATCTGGCCAAAATAAAGTAGAGTTATTATGTAAAAAAAAATGTGTTAACATATTTAGGTGAAGATTGATGGGTCTTCTTTTTTTTCTGTTGATTTGTGGAAAATGCTTTGAAAATAATATCAACACAGTTTGTTACATAAAATGTGTTAATCAATACTCCGGTATGTTTAATTTTTGTGTTACTTGAAATGGACAAAACAATTAACTGCAGACATACCTTTGTGTTTTGCTGCAGAATACAAAAGCTTGGAGAATCCGAATTATGCAGGAGCAATCAGTGTTTTAGAAGTGTATGGTTGGACTCCCTCGTGACCCTTCTTATATAATGAAGAGGTAAATAACGAAATCCCTGAAATTTCGTTAATATTATCAAATTATTTTTTAAATTCAAATAATGATCCTTACTTTAAATCCGGATTCTACTGCCCCAAACCCCTTTCCTAAATTTTGGCCGTGTGATAGTGTTTACAATATTAGATAATCCGTTTTTTATATAAAAAAATCAATTATTTAGATCACGATTTATGGCTTTAAAAAACGCAAACTGTAAGCTGCATATTTGTAGGTTTAATTTTTCATTATTTTTTAAATTCAAATAATGATCCTTAATTTAAATCTGGATTCTATAACCAATGCGTTTTTATATAATTTTGGCCGTGTTATAGTATCAATCTAAATTAGATAATCCGTTTTTTATATAAAAATAATCAATTATTTAGGTCACGATTTATGGCTTTAAAAACGCAAACTGTAAGCTGCATATTTGTAGGTTTAATTTTTCATTATTTTTTAAATTCAAATAATGATCCTTAATTTAAATCCGGATTCTATAACCAAACCCCTATTATATAATTTTGGCCGTGTTATAGTGTTTACAAAATTAGAATATCCGAAAAGTAATGGCTTTAAAAACGCCAACTGTAACATTATATGCATACCGAAAAAGACTGAGGGAGATATGAATTAAACAAATAGATAATCCGTTTTTTATATAATAAAATTAATTATTTAGGAAACGATTTAAGGGGTTAAAAACGGATACTGTAACAAAAATCGCTTCCTCAAATTTCGCCACTAATTTTGATTACAGATAATATCTTGGAATCTTGGAATCAATATGTAAATCGAAAGTCAAATGGTTGTGCTCACGTGGACATATTGGTTAGTTACACATCAGCATTAATAGCCAATGAAAAGCCTGCGTAATGACATGTGGTTTGGTAAACTAATGTCCAAGTTGCATATTAAGGTGAAGATGTTTGAAATTGGATACCCTTCTCATTTGCACTGATAGAATATTTATACATGATTACAATCGTAAATTAAGGAAACAGAATTAGGAAACATAAGAGCTAATTAAGCTACAATTAATTGCATAAACCTAACGTCCAATTCTAATCAATACATTTAATTCTATAATATGAAACTGAAATACATAGAGCATATATTTCGGCTAATATATACTTATCCTCACAAGTAATCTGAATATAGAAAATCTCATCCGTTTACTTGTTTATATGATAAATAAATTTTCTCCATCATTTATCATAGCAACAATGTAAGGTATAGTTGAACGTAGATAAAATGAAATTAAAAATGTAAATGACAAAATTTAGAGTTAGTTAGACAGCTCCTTTAAGTTGATACCAGATTTCACATTTGGTCTTAAATTTTCAGTTCCGACAAGTGTAGTCCTTTAGTTTGTTAATTTTGTCACGTTTAATCCTTTAGGCCAAATAGTGTTAATTTTTTCTGTTAAATCACCCCATATGCAAATGCAAATGAGGGCACTTTTGTCATCTCACATTTATTTTTATTAAAACTTAAAAATCAAGCTTATATACAACTTTTTATACAACTAGGTTAAAACTCGCGCGATGCGGCGGGCTGCGAACTATATTTTGTGGCGGTTAAATATTATTTGGTTACAAGTATTTTGGTTAAACAAAGTGTACAAATAAAGAGATGGATGAGAATGTGGTTGTCGGTCGTCACTACAATTGATGAAGACAACAAATGTTTTATATAACAATAATAATTGTATATATTTAATAACACGTACTATGCTTAAAAACAAAATACTTGAGAAAAGAAAGTTTTCCCTCGCTATCTCTAGCCCCAAACATTCCCTCGCTATCTGCCTCCCTACAAAAAATGGGTAGTACATATGATGTTAATTTTAAGATAATATTGTAAAAATAATATGCAAACCTAGTGATGATTTATCGAATATGATTAAGTGTAATACCTCCTCGTCAATTAAAAGCATCTCAAGTGATATTATCTCATTTTTATTGTTGATGTTTGTGTGGGGCCAAATTCGTAGAACCCTGACCTTGAGGTGAATTTTGTCCTTGAAATCATAAATTTTTCTTACAAAGTGAAATCCGGTTGTTGACATCTTAAGAATACCTTACATAAAAAGAATATCATTTACGAATTTGTACACTATAGGAATAAAATTTGTATAAAAAGTTTAAGGAATGAAAAAAAAAACAGAGCAGTGGGTGATAAGTAAAACCGTTGTTTACAATGTTTTGCAGGATTATGAAGAAAACGGTGACGGGTGATGGTTGTTGGTATGTTTTTCTTATTGTGAATGCAAAGGTTAAATGGTTGAGTCGTCAATTTATATACAACTAAAAAAACGTATATATTATATTAAATGTAATAAAACTTTTTTGCCACATTTATTGACAAATCAAGCTTGACTAATCTTACTAATATATAATGCATTTAGGCCTACTACATTAGGCAACTTTTAAGGACCTCCTTAAACTTAATTTTAAGGAGCTTTCCTCTTTTGTTACTTACTTCTCTGCCTTAAAAAAAATAAATCGCAGCTTTTAAGATTCGAACCCAGGACCTCTCCTAACTTAGGACTATGTGTTAACCACTTGCTCTACATTACATTTTATTTAAAACCACCCACATTTCCCCTATTAACCTGTTACTCCAACCGATTTATCACTAACATTAACTATACTGCTTTAGTTATAGCAACAATTGACTATACCAAACTCATTTATAACCGAAAAGCATATATAACGGGCTGTATATCAACAATTTCTAGAAACAAAAGCCGTTTAATTTATAACCGAAAATCAAATTTTGACCATACCAAAACCATTTTTTAACCGAAAATCCACTTTTGACCATACATAAACAACCATCTACAATTCATGCAAAGCATTTTGGGATACAAAAATTTATAACCGAAAAGCATATATAACATGCTATATATCAACAATTTCTAGAAACAATTTCCGTTTAATTTATAACCGAAAATCAAATTTTGACCATACCAAAACCATTTATAACCAAAATCAACTTTTGACCATACATAAACAAGCAGCTACAATTCAGGCCACACTATATGCTCCACGTTAATGTTTAGTGTCCGGTTCATAAGAAATATATATATATATATATATATATATATATATATATATATATATATATATATATATATATATATATATATATATATATATATATATATATATATATATATATATATATATATATATATATATATATATATATATACAATCCATTGTCAAATTGTCATACCAACTTGAAATAAATATACATATTTCAACTAGCTACGTGTAAGCAACAAAGAAAACGTATTATTCATGATTATTAACAAAATCGGGAAACGTTTTTTTAGTAAATGTTGAAATAATTACAGTCAAAGTAACAGCTTTGGACTTTTCTAAATAAGGAAACATTTTTATGGTCTATTTTTGTAACATCGTTGAATTGACTGTAATTAATATGAAGATATATATCGCATGTTTACTTGGTCAATGATTAGGTGAATCCGTGATATTTACATTCATTTGGCCGTTTTTAAATTTTTACGGCATTAACTGAAATTCGTCATTAAGGTGACACATAACGTGCATTACGCATTAGTCAATCACTCTGTTTATAAATATATCTACACTACAGCTAAAGTGATATAGTAAACCATTGAATCACCAATATATCTTTAAAACGTTTGCAGCAGATGGAATGCCCCTTGTATGTACCAATAGTGAGCTTTGACTCTCTCTGCCAACTTGAGTGGACTTACAGCTGCAACTATGTCCGGGTTGATTATGTTTGGAGGGACGACAAACAAAACAACATGTGGCTTGTTTTGCTCGACAAATTTGTAAGTTGCTATTAAATAATGACATGTAGTACCTTTAAATTTCTTAACTTTACAATTACCAATTCATTGATTTCGTCTTAGGGACACAAAATCATGGCCTTTATCCCCCACATTTTAAGGACTATATATGACGGACTCAATTTACAAGGTGGTGTGTTTTCGTTGAAGGGCTTCGAGATAGATTTCTACCTACCCAAAGACTATCCACGTTTTGGAAACTACAACTTCGTTCAAAACTATTGGACAGTAGTGTTCACTAAAAAAATCGAACTTGCTAGGACTACTATGGGAGATCTTGGATGTTTTCGCAGCTATCCATTTGCTTCCTTGTAGCAATATCCACTTTATATGAACAACAATATTCATTGTTTCTAATCATTTAACGTTTTTTTTTTTCATTCTATTTTCCCGTTTTAAATTATTTACTTCCATCCTATATGTAAATTGACATAATTGTCGGTTGAAGTTAAAGAAAATCACGTGAGTTTCTACCATGTTATCTCTCTATGGATCAGATGATTGTTCTGGTAAATTCGTGTTATGATCGACCAATTGAAAATCATATAAATTTTTTATTTTTAGTTTAAGTTGTTGATGTTTGTTTATGAATGTTGTGATTTAGACAAGCATGTTGATATAAGTTAACCACTTCAACTGCTTGATTATTTTGATTTGTTCCAGATAGTAATATATATAAGCTTTAACGTCACCAGAACTGAACCATCATTTCTCTATTTAAAAGGCCCATATTTACTTTCACAAAAAAAGCCAATTTCGGATCTGATCCTACCATCACTACGCACCACCACTCATCACCATCGCTATTGTCACCACCACCGGTACTGTCGTCACTTCGAAAAATAGTTACGAGTACCGCCGCCGCATTGCGCGGGTACCCTGCTAGTTTGACTAAAACGTTTTTGCCACATCTATTGATAAATCAAATTTTAAAACGATTTTAAAACGTAAATCGTTATTGACAAATCAAGTTTGACTAATTTGTATTAAAATGTCGATACTCTAAAAACATTTAATGTAGAAAACATTAAAAGTGACAATTAAAACGTTTTTATTTAATTATTAATTGAGTCTAAAAATATCCACAAATTGGGAAGAAACTTTCTTTATATCTTTGACATTCCTTTCTTTTTAAAATCATCCGTTCCCTCACCCCTTGTATTCACTGAAAACCCACAACAACTTAAAAAACGTATATATTATATTAAATGTAATAAAACGTTTTTGTCACATTTATTGACAAATCAAGTTTGACTAATTTGACTTAAACGTTTTCATTCCTTAAACGATTAAAACGCTTTGACTAAAAAGTTTGAATAAAACGTTTGATTAATTTGACTAAAACATTTTTGCCACATTTATTGATAAATCAAATTTTAAAACGATTTTAAAACGTAAATCGTTATTGACAAATCAAATTTGACTAATTTGTATTAAAATGTTGATACTCTAAACACATTTAATGTAGAAAACATTAAGAGTGACAATTAAAACGTTTTTATTTAATTATTAATTGAGTCTAAAAATATCCACAAAATTGGGAAGAAACTTTTTTTTAAATCTTTGAGATTCCTTTCTTTTTAAAATCATCCGTTCCCTCACCCCTGTGTATTCACTGAAAACCCACAACAACTTAAAAAACGTATATATTATATTAAATGTCATTAAACGTTTTTGCCACATTTATTGACAAATCAAGTTTGACTAATTTGACTACAACGTTTTCATTCCTTAAACGTTTAAAACGATTTGACTAAAAAGTTTAACTAAAACGTTTGACTAATTTGACTAAAACGTTTTTGCCACATTTATTGACAAATCAAATTTTAAAACGATTTTAAAACGTAAATCGTTATTGATAAATCAAGTTTGACTAATTTGCATTAAAATGTTGATACTCTAAAAATGTTTAATGTAGAAAACATTAAAAGTGCCAATTAAAATGTTTTTAAATCTATTAATGTACATAAACATGTAGAAAACGTTTATACGTTTAATGTAGAAAACGTTTTGAAAACTGTGTAACCGCCAATTAATGTACATAAGCATATTTAAATCGTTTCTACGTTTAATGTAGAAAACGTTTTTAAAACTATTTAACCTTCAATTAATGAGTTTCCCCAAAAACGATTTTAAAACGTAAATCGTCAATTAGTTCGATCATTTAATGTAAAAAAGCGTGAAAGGACCGATAGTATAGGGTTGTTATGAGCTCTTGTCACCAAAGTTGCTGCCATGTTAAGTGGTAAGTTATCTGCCTAGGTACCGAGCCCACCCGGGTTCGAATCTCGGTAGCAACTATAATTTTTAAATATTTTCAGTTACGCGGGTTGGACATTTCCAAAAATGTTTTTGCCACATTTATTGACAAATCAAGTTTGACTAATTTGACTACAACGTTTTCATTTCTTAAACGTTTAAAACGATTTGACTAAAATGTTTGACTAAAACGCTTTTGCCACATTTATTGACAAATCAAATTTTAAAACGATTTTAATAAATCGTTATTGACAAATCAAGTTTGACTAATTTGCATTAAAATGTTGATACTCTAAAAACGTTTAATGTAGAAAACATTAAAAGTGACAATTAAAACATTTTTAAATCTATAAATGTACATAAACATGTAGAAAACGTTTTGAAAACTGTGTAACCGCCAATTAATATACATAAGCATATTTAAATCGTTTCTACGTTTAATGTAGAAAACGTTTTTAAAACTATTTAATCGTCAATTAATGAGTTTTCCCCACAAAACGATTTTAAAACGTAAATCGTCAATTAGTTCGATCATTTAATGTAAAAAACGTGAAAGGACCGATAGTATAAAACGATTTGACTAATTTGACTACAACGTTTTCATTTCTTAAACGTTTAAAACGATTTGACTAAAATGTTTGACTAAAACGCTTTTGCCACATTTATTGACAAATCAAATTTTAAAACGATTTTAATAAATCGTTATTGACAAATCAAGTTTGACTAATTTGCATTAAAATGTTGATACTCTAAAAACGTTTAATGTAGAAAACATTAAAAGTGACAATTAAAACATTTTTAAATCTATAAATGTACATAAACATGTAGAAAACGTTTTGAAAACTGTGTAACCGCCAATTAATATACATAAGCATATTTAAATCGTTTCTACGTTTAATGTAGAAAACGTTTTTAAAACTATTTAATCGTCAATTAATGAGTTTTCCCCACAAAACGATTTTAAAACGTAAATCGTCAATTAGTTCGATCATTTAATGTAAAAAACGTGAAAGGACCGATAGTATAGGGTTGTTACGAGTTCTTGTCACCAAAGTTGCTACCATGTTAAGTGGTAAGTTATCTGCCTAGGAACCGAGCCCACCTGGGTTCGAATCTCGGTAGCAACTATTATTTTTAAATATTTTCAGTTACACGGGTTGAACATTTCAAAAAACGGCAAGTTTGAATTCAGACTTCCGCAATTAGAAATGTCTAATCTGCATTATAAATTAGTATAGATAAGTACATACCAATTTACACTAGTCACTTATCTTCTTTACCCAAAAATTAAAACCCTAATAGCAACAAGTGCTATTTTATCTCTCTTCATCTTGATTTTTAACGAACTTCTCCATTTCCCTACCTCCGATTTCAAAACCATGTACAAAATCAAAACCCAAATCGAGATCACAGGTAGACTATTGTTTGTGTGGATTTGAAGGAAGTGGGTTGTTTGATAATGGATTTGATGAGTGAAATCAATGATTCGAGGTGGGTTTGTTTTGTTTGATGCATATTGTGAGGAGAGCGAGAGATGTGAAGAACAAATCTCCAATACCATTAAAATCCTCCGCATCAATAATAAATCTCACTTTTATGCGGTCACTCGTTAACAAAAAGATGGTGAAAAACAAGAATTAGGTTTAGAAATTGGGAAATTTTTGCTATCAAGATTCTTGCAAACAGATAGGAGGAGGTTGGGGGTGGAAGGTGTCTTCCTGCTCGTAATGGTGAGGGTGTCATTAACCCCCAATCAATTTCTGCTTCCAATATGGTGTTGGAGGGTGATTGTGTTTGTCAGGTTTCACAGGAAAATCTCACCCCATTTTCTCACATCTCTCGCTCTCCTCTTGATCTTAACTCTCTGTTCGTCATGGTTTGATTTCGAATGCAGAGAGTTTGCAGATTGAAGAGAGAGAGAAAGAGAAAGAGAAGAGAGTGTACATCATGCATAAAAAGTTGTATTTATGTATAATTTTTAATTTTATTTAAATATTAAACTCATGTGCATTGCACATGGGGGGACTTAACAGAAAAAGTTAACACTAATTGGCTTAAAGGACTAAACGTGACAAAATTGACAAACTAAAGGACTACACTCATCGGAATTGAAAGTTTAGGACCAAACATGAAATCTGGTATCAACTTAAAGGACCATTTGTGTAATTAACTCTAAAATTTATTAAATTTTTAAATGTGAATCATAATTTAAACTTGAGTAAATTACACGGAAGGTTCATGTGGTTTACCACTTATTATAGCCATAGTCCCTAAACTTCGTTTATTACAACAGACGTCCCTGGTTTATAATTTGTTACACACATGGTACCTGTTGCCCTTAACTCTTTCTAAATGACAAAAATACCCTTTTGATCTTTTGTAATAAAGTGAAGATAAGGGACCGTGAATGTAATAAGTGATAAACCACAGTGGTCATATGTGAAATTTATTCTATTAGTTGATTTTTTTCTTTTCTCTCTTTAATTCATATTCTTTCGCCATATTCAGACTCACCACTCGCCTCTATCTCTTTGAATTCAAACCTCAATCAATAACCATTATCGTCACGTAATCAACCCCCGCCTCCGGTTGCCTTCTCCAGTTGTTCGGCCGCCGATGACGTTCTATCGACCTGAGTGTGCAAAACACCAACTCCTCTGACGATGTGCATCAATTGTCTGAATCACCGCGTATGCAAACCTCCAAATCCTCTAGTGACGTGCATCAATTGTCTTATTCAATTCTGGTCGATAAAACGTCATCGGCTCGGAACAACTGGAGAAGGAAAACGGAGGCAGGGTTGGTGATGGATCGAATTATCAGGGGGTTTGGTGGCGCGACGATAATGGTTATTGATTGATGTTTGAATTCAAGGAGATAGTGGTGGGTGGTGAGTCTGAATGTGGCGGAAGAACATAAATTAAAGAGAGAGAAGAAACAAAGAATCAATTAATAGAGTAAATTTCACGGATGGTCCCTGTGGTTTATGATCTATTACATTCACATGCCCTTATCTCCGCTTTATTACAAAAGGACAAAATAGTATTTTCGTCATTTAGAAAAAAGTTAAGGGCGGTAGGGACCATGGATGTAAGTGTGTAACAAATTATATACACCAGGGACTTTTAGTGTAATAAACGAAGTTGATGTAATAAGTGACAAATCACAATGACCTTCCGTATAATTTACTCTTTAAACTTAGTTCAATATATATACAACGTATGAGAAACTATATAAACCATTGCATATGAATATATATAAACATTGATTTGCATCAGCATGGTGTTGTCATTGACTCAATTCGTAGCCGGCTCGCCATTTATGAAAACTATAAGCCGGCAAAGAATCTTTTCACAAGTTAAAATTGTATGTGTGTATATTAGACGTCTAAAACTAGTATATTATGAACGATGACGGTAAACACACGTATGCATGATAAAAACCGTACATAATTCGATATATTTTGTTTGAAAGCTTAATATATGTCGTGACATGAGGTTTACGTCTATATATCTATATTTATATTTATATTTATATATAATAAAAAGAAGTTTGTGTGTTGGAATTCTAGTAATCGACGATGAATTATAATCTAATTAACAAATAATGGGTTATTATCGTAACTAAAAGGCATTTCATTTCTTAGATTTTTGGTACCAAACAGAGAAATTGATTTCTCTACTAATTTCACAAGTCAATTCTCCGCCATTACCTAACAGTGAAATCCATTTCATTTCTCTCATTTTCCTTCTCAATATCTAATATCCTTACTCCATTTCAATTTTTCTGAATTTCTTCCTACCAAACACACTTTAACATAATTTATCTTCATTAAATACATTTAAACGTGTGATATTATTATATTATGCCACATGCTAAGTCCTGCAAACTAATTACCAAACTTACCAATTACTCTATTTAGGTTGTTAGTAGACATCTCTCCACCATGATTTTACTGGCGTGTGCAAATTGGATCGAGATCAAATCAGAACCATAGAACCGGATCAGACCGAACTGAGCTACATCGGTTCGGTTCCCAGTTCTAATTTTGATGGAAAATCGGCTCTCTGTTCCAAGTTGTTCGGTTCCGAGCGGTTCGGTTTGGTCCGGTCCAAAACTAAGAAAAAAGTCGAAGAAATTACGTTGGTTATCAGTTCGGTTCCGGCCAGTCCTCGGTCTGGTTTGGTTCGGTTCTGAACATCATCGGTCCGGTCCTCGGTCCGGCCAAAACCAGTTATTCATATCCATTTTCTAGTCGGTATGGGCCAGTTTGGCCCGGCTCTTATACCGTGCCTAATTTTAACTCTTTTATAGTTATTCATATAATTTGTTTACTTTTTCCAATAACATTTTTTTTAATGTGAAGATGATCCATAAACCCATATTTGACCCGACCCGTTTCTGATTGTAATTATGATGCTTGTATGTTTAGTGAGACGTCTTTAGCAATGAAAAATGATGATGGGCGTGACAACAACATGCCATCATTACCAACGCATATATGGCATTTTACTTTCTCAACCAATACGACGTCGTCTAACTCATAAATCTTCATTTATTCAACAAGAATCGTAACGTGATTGCCAGCTGGCCCAGTTTAACTCACCCCCAAAAATGTAGTATAAATATCAGGTTAGTGCTCATCGTTGCAAAGTCAAATTCAATCAATCGTCAAACGCTTTACACAACTGTGATTTCTTGACCGATTACTGACCGGAGAACACTAACGAACGCTTTCCGACGACTGTCATCAATGGCTACAAAAGTGTATATCGTGTATGTTCTCTAAACTCTAAGTCACTTGATGATGTTCGTGATGTTGATAGCTTTTGCTTTTTAGTCGATTTTAGGCAATTGATTCAATCAGTTTTGTTGTATTAACTTTTGAACGATCAGTAAGCTGCTGTGGATGATTATTGTTATTTAAATCGGTTGATTAGTTATAGTATTGGCTAAATTGTGGACTGATTTGAATTCGAAATATCGATATGATTGTTTATGTGTTAAATTTGTCGACGGAAAGTAGAATTAGATGTGCGTTTTTAAGTGCATTGACTGGTAAATGTTTCCGATTGATATCCTGTTAAGAGTGGATCTACTTTAGATATATTCATATACTTAAATGTAGAATTGTAAATGTAAATTTGTATTCATATGTTTTCATATATGTTTTAATGATGTGATATTTGATTAATGCTGAAAGCCTGAAACTACTTAAGTATTGAATTAAAATGCAGGAAACACTGATGACTAAGTTTTATTAAGAATTGGAAAAATAATTAACAAATTACGGGTTAGTGGAAGAAACATTGATTTAGAAAGATGTGTTGCTAGTTGCTAATCCTTTGATAAAAAGAAAACTGGTGCAAGATATATAATATGTAGAAAGATGTAGGTAAATGACTAAGACATTGCTGATAGGATAGGTGATGTCCTACCATTTAAAGTTTTATGTGTCATAATCATACAGGATACAAGACATCTGTCATGGTTTATCCACATTCATAACATTGGATAGAGAACTTTAAATAGGTAGATGCAGAATGCCAGAATGTATGCATTTCTTTGAGTTGTTTGTGATAATCTTTGTGCAAATACAAATTTATGTGGAATGAGTTATTACCAAGTACTGATTAGGTATTGGGACATATAGATTACAGTCATCTCATTTTAAATAATTGGATCTTAATATTTATCTTAAAAGACTTATATACATGAGAACTTTATTATCTGTTTTATTTTAGTAATTCTGCTATATCTATTTTAAAAAAAAATGTCTAGGTTACTGACAATTAATTATTCCTTGTGGCAGGTATTACTCTATGTATGGACATGTAGAGAAGCTAGCTGAAGAGATCCAGAAAGGTGCTGCATCTGTTGAAGGAGTTGAAGCGAAATTATGGCAGGTAAACATGTCAAAATGGGCATGTCAGTCTGCAACGGGTCAAAAAGGATTCACAAATTTATAAGCAATTAGTGTGTCAATATATAATTACAAAAGTTATATAATTTCAATAATAATCTAATAACAATCCAATTTGGGCTGCTGCAGGTCCCCGAGACACTAAACGAAGATGTTCTTGGGAAAATGAGTGCACCACCAAAGAGTGATGCACCAATAATCACACCAAACGAGCTCTCAGAAGCAGATGGGTTTATTTTTGGGTTTCCCACAAGATTTGGTATGATGTCTGCTCAATTCAAAGCATTTTTTGACTCAACTGGCGGGCTTTGGAGAACCCAACAACTTGCGGGCAAGCCAGCTGGCATCTTTTATAGTACTGGTTCTCAAGGTGGTGGTCAAGAAACTACAGCGTATGTGCCCGTTATTCTACAATTTAAAGTTTAAACCCTTTAATATACATCAAGTTAATGTTTTGGTATCTGATATGATTGTTTTTTTGTTGTTTTTGATAGAGGTGGTGAGATGGATGGGTTGGGGAATAGGTGAAAACGGGTTCGGGTTGGAATTGATCAATTTTTTTTTTTTGTGGTTAAAATGGGCCCTTTCGGGTTCACTTGCAAACACTTTTTTTTGTTCTGTTTTAGAAGTTCTAGAAATTATTAATGTGCTGGGGGGATGGGTGAGTTTGATAACTTGATTAACAAGTCGAAACGGGTTCGGCCTGAAATAGGTTATTTTGTTTTTGGTCAAAATGGGCCGGGTCAGGTTCACCTGCAAACACCTTTTTTTTTTTATCATTTTACGAATTTTTTAATAAATTATTTATGTGCTTATTATTATTGAAAAACAATTTCATTTAACTTTTAATTACATTTTTGAATAAAAACTAGAGGTGGGAATTTTGTCCAATTTACTTTTGAATGGGTCGATTCAGGTTATGTTATTATCTCTAATGGGTCAAATGGATAATATTAGATGAATTAGCTTAAAAGGAATCATGCCAAATAGGTTGAAAGTCATCCAAAGTATATTCTAGACAAAAAGTATAGTTCCAGGTCAAACGGGCCCGTTACCTTTTGACCCGAACTAAGAATTTCCCTTCTCAACCCAAACCCGTATTGACCAGTCACTCGACCCGCCAATTTTTCCACCTCATCTAAATGGTTTAGAAGGATTTAATACTTTAAAAACAATCTTTTGATGACTTTCACCCGATTTTGCTCAGTTTTTTAATTGACCCGTTTGAGATAAAACAAACGGGTCAAAATCACCTCATCTGCTAATCAACAATTATTTCTAACATTTCCTACATCAAAATCACAGTTTAACCACCATCACTCAACTCGTTCACCATGGCATGATCTTCGTGCCAATCGGGTACACATTTGGTGCGGGCATGTTTGAAATGGAAAAAGTCAAAGGTGGAAGTCCGTATGGTGCAGGAACTTATGCTGGGGATGGTTCTAGACAACCATCTGAACTCGAGCTTGCACAAGCCTTTCACCAAGGAAAACACATTGCCACCATTGCTAAGAAACTCAAGGGAGTTGAGTGAAAGTATTTCTTGTTCTCTCAAAATACAAAAAAGCATACTATATTTCTCAACAAGGTTTACATTGTTTGGCTTCTTTTATATGTTTTCGGTTTGTTAAAAGTTGTGTTGTGTATCTATCATTTATAAGATTAATAATAATATGCTTGTTTACATATAATTTTACATATTTTACCATAAGAGATGATTTCGGTAGACTTGGCAAAATGGGAGGGTTGACTAGTTCCTTTTTGTATTGGCCGCTTTAGCTTGACCCGAAACACTGTTTGTAGAAAAAAACATGTATAAGTAGTTAACGCGGAAAATATAATTACTTTTGGAGTAATAAACATGGAGAATACTCAGGGTTTGAATGTCAAGTAGATTGGGTATACGGGTCTACTAAAACCGCTCCTAATTGTGACACTAGTTATGAATTAACACTTCAGTTTTTGTCAAATCTGCTCACAACACTCTAGCCAATTATAAATTAGCAAGTACTCTCTCTGATTTTTGGATGCCTATATTTGGGTATGTAAGTCAGTTTCGTTTAAAGCACGTCCACCTCGAGAACCATTATTAACATGAATTCCCTTTTAATTAAAAAAAGCCAGTATTCAATAAATTTAGTTGCATTATTAGCTTGGTTGGTTGGTTCAATCAATATTTTTTTGTTAGTTTTTTATAGTTCATGTTGATTGTTTCCAAAAAATAGGGTAAATTACAGTTTTTGTCCCTGATCTATACCCGATTCGAGGTTTTTGTCCCTAAATTTTTTTCTTCCGTCTTTTTGTCCTTTAAGTTTTTAAAATTCTGCTTATTTGTCATTCCGTCTATTTTTGGTCGTTAACTGACGAAAATGCAAGACGTGTGAGGGCATTTTGGTCATTTTCACCATTCATCATCATCTTCTTCTTCTTCTTCTTCTTCTTCTTCTTCTTCTTCTTCTTCTTCTTCTTCTTCTTCTTCATCTTCTTCAACACCCAGATCTCTTCATCCAAAATCGAAAACATAAATATGAACAAAGCCAAAATCAAAACATGCAAAACCAAATATATCAAATAAATCTGTGCTAAAAACCCAATTCAGATTCCCAATTTTGTAAAAAGACAAGAAAAAAAACCCAATTCAGAAAATCATCGTCACAAGTTTAAAAAACCCAATTCAGAAAATCATCGTCACAAGCTTCATAACCAAATCGATTTGGATCTGAAAATGTGTACAATCATCGTCACAAGCTTCATAACCAAACCGTTTTGATTTTGATTTTGGGTGTTCGCTGCTTCAAAACTTTACAACAATTGAAAAAATAAGGATAATCTAGAAAACGAAGAATCTCAGATCTGCAAACCCTTACAATAATCGACAAAAGGGGGAAGATGAACAGACCTCAATCAAAACTTTAATTTGAAGAACAAACGAAGGTGAAGGTCGGAGATCGATATTCGATGGTGACCGGAGATGACGGTTGTTTATGCCGGAGAAGACTATCGGTGGTGGCCGGAGAGATGACGGTTGTTCATACCTGAAGAAATGGAGAGCTATGAAATGGATTTATCTTTTAATGTTCATCAAATAAAGCAAACACGTGAATTAATTTGTGTAACACCGCAAAATTTAGGAAGCGTTTTTTTTTTTAAATGCCCGAAGGCGATTAGGTTATCCTCTAGGTTAGTTTAGTTTAGTTTAGTTTACAAACAAGGTCCCACAATAAGCTTCCAAAATGAACATTACTTAAACAATACAAAACGGTGTCACTTAAACGACATGGCTCATTTTTCAAAACATAACAAACTGAGCTTGGTCAATCATCCCGTCCAAAGCACCGGTCAACCTGAAAAGATTCAACGAGGGAGGGATTAGCACAAAGCTAAGTGAATGAACATAATCTGCAAATTCTGCAAAGCCCAACAAGCTAGCATAGACATCCCTACGGTCTAAAGGCCACAGAACTACGTATCACCGTCCACTAAAACACGGAAGTTCTAAAACATCTCCGGTTGGGGAAAACACTGTTTGTTCGAGAAGATCGGGGTCCTGCCGGAGCCTTAAACCATGGTCGGCCAAACCACGGTAACCGATAGCGTTTCGTGCCCAACACCCGGGCAACTCTCTCCCCTTGACCATGCAACAAATACAGGTAAGGTCGGATACCCTTTAGTCGACACCCGATGCCCAGCGCAGTGACTTCTCAAACCTCGGATTACCACACACCGAGCCTCGGCTAACCAACACACCGAAGCCAAGTCTCTTCACCTAGTGCCCAAGGTCATGTATGGTATTCCCTAACACTAGGCATACATAACAAGTAGACTAGGTACGAAGAACACCGCGAAAAACGTCACAACAGATTTCCCGATCGCTAACTCTAGTTCACGATCGCGAACTAGAGTTAGCGACGTGAACTCTGGTCGTTAACTCTTCGCGATGGCAAACCATTTTCTCTGGACCGACTTCATGATCGCGAACTAAAGTTCGCGTCGTGAACTTCTCTTGTCTGGCGGTTTCCTACATTTTATCAAGTATGCATATACCGAACCAATTGCGACCGAACACAAGTTGGAGATTAAATCCACTCACCGTTACTTCCACTTGTCGAACTCAGAGGTCTAATGTTTCTGAGTCACGATCCCGATTCCTGTACACCAAAGGAATACCGAATTAGTATATAATTCCACCAAATTATAAACAATATTAAATATACATTTAACACTAACACTTGCACTAACTAAATAGCCAAACACTTAAACCATCATATGAACATGTCATAACCATCTACACTTACACAACAAGTCAACTAGTCATTTTGCAAGTATTACACCCAAACGAGTCAAACCGGATTATTAAACAATAATACTTCCTACAACTATAATCATATCATTAACTTGCCATTCACCAAATGTTACCAACAATCCATGCATTTTACTTCCAATTTACTAGTTAACCATTTCTAACTATAAACATCCAAACACAAATACAAATGCTACAATCTACCATTTAGCAAATCATAACTAATTAATCAATCTAACAAGTTCATAACTATCACAACCCAACTATTTTACTTCAAAATCATAAGATATAACTTTTGACCCAAATCATCCAAACACTAGTTATCAAATCTCACCAAATCTCAACATAATTCAAAACTAACAATTTTGACTCACACTATCACAACTAACATATCCAACATGTCATTTATCATAACTAGACATAAATTCCATAATTCACAATCTTACTAGCAAGTCATAACTAGTTACCCAATCCTACAAGATTAACATTTCCTACATATTAATTTAACCCACATTAACATTAAAACCCATATTAAATCTAGTTAGAAGCATAATCCAAAACCACACAATTGATACACACACACACACACACGAACACACACACACACACACACCCACCCACGAACACACACACACACACACACACTCACACATGTGTACATTATGCTAAAAAGGTTGTACCTTGTGCTAAAACACTTGTACATAAGCAACAATACATGTCAAACTTTGCATAAACATCTAATATACCATTTAACACCATAATCACCAACCAAATCTCAAGAACACATAAACCCTAATTTATCATCTATCATGGAATCGAAAATAAACACATATACGTTGAAGCTTACCTCAAGAGCTTTCCAAAAACATGTTCGGATTAAAGATTGGTCAAGAAACGAGAACAAGATCTTCCAAAAACACCAAGAACTTGAAGAAGATGGTGGTGGTTTAGAGAGAGGGAAGAGAGACGTAGAGAGAGAGAGTGAGATGGAGAAATGACAAAAGATGGGGCCTTTTTCCCCCTCAAATGGCTGGTCAAGGGGTGGGGTGGGACCCACTTGACCTTTTTTTTTTACTTTTAAACAAATACAATACAAAAGTCCATTTCGTCGTTAATTTATTTAAAATACCAAACGGGCTCCACTTTTAAAAACAAAAGTATTTCTGGAGACGATATTAAAAGGAGAATCCAAAGATATAAAAATCACATTTTCATTTAAACATTTCAGAAAACAGATATTTTAATCCCTTGATTAAAATATCGCAAAAGGACAGAAGGTCAAACAATCAATTTAACATTTAATCAATTTATTCCACATAGGGTCAAATAGATATTTTCAAATATCAAAATATACCTAAAACAACTAGTGTAACACCACAGTCTTAGAGCCATTTTTTTTTTTTTTTTTTAAGAAAATATGCATACGGAAGCGATTTAAGAAAAACTATAAATCATAATTATTACATATTATAAAGGCCATTTACATATTAACCAAAATATATAAATCATTTAAAGGTGTTACTAAAAACAGGCTCGACCCGGTTTACAAAATCAGAGTACGGTCAGACTTCCAAAACCCGACTCTAGTCAAGCCAATTCCACAACCTGAAAAGAGTCAACAAATGAGGGATTAGCACGAAGCTAAGTGAATAGAAATAAACATCAAACTGCATAACCACAACAAATTAGAAAATCAAGAGAAATCAATAGGGGAAACCCGTCCAAACTTCCACAAGCAATTGGACGTTACAAGAGGATCGGCGGTCGGGCGAGGACCTTCAACTGTTGTCGGCCAACAACAGTCAACCGATGGCTTCTTTACTAGAGGCACGGTGATCCCTCCTTACATAACGAATACGAAGGAGTCCGATCGCCCCCACCAAGAGTAACGAAGCGTAGCCGAAAACCACCATAGCTAACCTCTAGAAAACATGTGCACATACTACCATTAACAAACCCACAATTAATGGTACCACTGGAAAAATCAATGAAAACCAAGAACAAATGAATTTTCCCAAATCAACCAAGAAATCGGCTCATAACCAAGTTCGCGTCGTGAACTCAGAGTTCGCGTCGCGAACTCAGAGTTCGCATCGCGAACTAGGAGTTCACGATCGCGAACATTCTCACGATCAAGCCCCAATTTCCCTGCCACCTGTTCGTGATCGCGAACACAAGTTCGCGATCGCGAACTTCCCCAGACATCAAAATCCTGCATTTTTTTATCAAAACTCTACCATTCCCTAATTTGGAAATCACACAAGAAGAAGGTTAAGTCCACTCACCTTAGCTTCCTTTTCGTGCCGAGCTCAATGATCTTATATCACTGAGGCTCCTTCCCTTTTCCTGTACAAAATGAATACCGAATTAGTCACCCGAAATTATCAATTATGTAACAAGTACTATAAGCTTAAGACCACATTTTTGCAACAAGAGCTTATAACCAAATACTTGTATTTTTACTCATAACCATAACTAAAGTCTAACACTTCATCAAGTCAATTCATTAGTCAATTTAACCAATTTGCACACTAGGCCCAAACGGGTCAAAACAACAATAATAAGTCGGGAATACACACAACAATATCAAATGAGTTAGACTACATGTTTAACATCAAAATTACACAACCAACATACTTCTTGCATCCAACTGCAAGTATTACCAACTTTGACCTTATTTAGGTCAAGTTGCACCAATTGTCAGACAAACGGATCAAACACATATTCGAGCTCATACTTGTCAAATAACAATTTCATATTGTCAAGTTCCTTACTTAACATTAATCTAAGCAATTTGCACACCATTTGCATACATGTATAATTTAATCATCTATTGACCTAAAATAGGTCAATTTACACAATTTGCAACCAAACGGGTCATGACATGAAACCTACACACTTGAGCTTACAATTCATTCAACTAACACATTTCTAGCATAAATTTGATAATTAAAGTTTACAAGCCATACAAGACCAAAAGTCAACTCCCAAATTTGACCAAAGTCAACAATTCACAATTTTTAGCTAGTTATGACCAAATTTCCATCTAGCCAAACACTACCATCTTTTATGCATTTTCACAATAGCTAACTAGTGATCTTCATGATTAACAATTACCATTCTAACATGCATAACTAACCTAACACAACATCAAGAACATCAAAATTCACATTTCACCAATTTAGGGAAGATCTCCATCTTCTTCCCCAATCCACCATTGATGGAGCTTTATGAAAGCTTCACCAAATGCACCACAACTAACAATTCATCACATATAACTTGCAAGAACTCAAATAAACACCAAATCAAGCATCAATTTCGGATTTCCAACAAGATTCAACTATAACTTCAAGAAAACCCACTAGTTCAAGAACCCTAGTTCATCTCTACATCAAGAACATGAAACCCTAGCTAAAGAAGGAAGGAAACTTACTTAATCTTGCTTCTAATCACGAATTTACAGCAGAAATCAAAGGATTCAAGCACCAATTCTTCAATTTAGAGAGAGAACTTCAAAAATGGGTGTGTGTGTGTTGTATGTGTCGTGAGAGAGAGAGACCAGAGAAAAGAGAAGAGTAAAATGACATCTGCCCTTGAACTTACACGTACACCCCTCCTTCCCACACAGATACTTTCATTTAAAACACAGTACAGATTATTAGGTTCGCAGATAATTAATTTAGACCTAACTAACTCCAATTTTTACAACGAAGATATTTTTAGAACCCCGGTTCAAAAGTGAACCCAAATATGTAAAAATCATTTTAATATTTAAATATCTCAGTTTTACTAATTTTAACCCCATGGTTAAAATACAGTTAAATATAATTAAATCAATTAATTTATGTAAAACAATAAACAATTAAATTACTTACCGAAAGTAATAAAAAATTCTAGACCGGGTCTCAGGATGTTACAATTCTACCCCCCTTAAAAAGATTTCGTCCCCGAAATCTCATTGATTACACACACAAGAAATAAAACAAGTTTACAAATATCATTATATCTTTGTCTCATATTAACAAGTCAAAATAATCATCCTTATTGTTCCTCCATATTACTAACATTATCGAATTTATGATTTATTAAATCCTCATTTTCTTTTCTTTGTAGTTTCAGACTTGGTGTCTCATTCGACAAATTCTCTAGTTACTTTGTTTTTAATTTATCCACATAACGAGAAGTCATTTCCATTTACACAATTCGCATATTAATCATAATTTCTTCAGATAATCACATACGGTAAACTCTTTCGGCATGAACAATTTGCACTTTTATATTCAAAGTTGATAATTACGCAATGTCATTTATCACAGTTTCCAAGTCATGTCCGCATAACTCTACTTATACGATTAAAACTATTGCAAAGCATAGACAATTTATTTTTATTTAAAGTAATGCAACATTTTAAGTGTCTTAGATTCTCAAATATCCTCTTATGTTTATTATTTCACCAAAATTTTGCACTCTTAAGCGGTTTAACTTGTTAAAAATCTTATAATTTTTTTAGAATAATTATAATAAATCTACAGTCATAATTCACTAATTATCAAAATTACACCTTTCGAAATCTAAATTCTAATCAATTTTCACATATAACGGCATTAAATTCTCATTATTACAAAATATATCAATAATAAATTTCTCAATCTTATCAAATTTTATATTCACTCTGAAATTAATCCATCAATATAAATGAAAATCAATTTAATATGGTCAATAAATTTAATTCTTCATGTCAATTTCATTTACACATTGAACATAAAAGGCATTTTTAGAAAAATCCAACCTATAACAATTCGAGTCATGGAGAAATCATTCAGATATATTTCATTAACTTTCTTTCTTATTTAACATCTATAACACATGAAAGAAAACGATTAACACTTTATAAGCATACAACGATGTATTTCAACTAAGTGGCCATGCAAAAATAAAAGTCAACATGTCAGTCTTCACTTTTTAAACCACTACTATCTTCATTTGTTAGCAATTCAGTATATCATTTAACAATATAATCATAATTCAATATACAATGGTCAATAAATTCGGCTAACACTTATCGAGTCACTACATGTGACTTGATAGGTCACGGCAAATAATTAAATTTTCTTAAATCAAGTAGCAATCCTACATAGAACTACTTAATCAATGTCTAAGGTTACACCAATTTAACTATAGGCATCACATTAACGGACGAGTACCACAATCATTTACCACAATAAATTGAACCTCAACAAATAGATGAAGACTTAAATCCATATATCAATAACTATCTTTATTCCTAATGGAGTAAACACACACGTAAACAATTTTCAGTTGATCACATACTTCATAATCACAAATAAGCAATTTACTTCAATACAATTAACATACGTATAAGTAATTAGTTTATCAATACATACCTGTGATATCATCATCAGTGGAGGTAGTATCATCCACGATCATCTGAAATGACCTACCCTCGGGTGGAGGGTGATTCTTCCTCTTCTGGCCTGTTGAAGATAACGACCCACTCGCCGACCCCGACCCTGAACCCGATTTCCTTTCTGAAGGACAATCACCGGCCCTGTGACCCTCTCTCTGACAATTCCAACATACCCTTCGCGGAAACTTACAATCATTCCATTCATGCCCGAACTGACCACACTTGACACATCGCATAGTCTGAGTTGTACAGCCACCCGAGTGAGAAGATCTGCACCTAGTACACCATTGTGCCTTCTGACCCGAACTACCTCCTGACTGTATATGATTCGAGTTTCCATGATTTTGATTTCCCTGCCCTTTCTTATTCTGTTTGGAATCCGATTGTGCAGACTTAAACTTTTGATACTCTAACCTATCCCTGATCACCCAATCTCGAGTATTCAAATCACCTTCTACTGTTTTGGCCAAATCGAAGGCCTGCGATAGAGTGGTTGCGAGCCTCGCTGTAGTTCGGTATTCGGGTCGCAAAGCTCCAATAAAATGTTTTATTTTTGATGACTCATCAGGCACCCACTGTTGTACAAATCTTAATTTCTCATTAAATTGTTCGATCAAATCATCAACCGTCATCTTCTCGGTCATCCGCAAATTTAAGAATTCAGATCGAATTCTATCCATCTCGAACGAATTACAATAACGCTTACACACCTGTTCTCTAAATTGATCCCATGTTATACTGTTTTTAACTTCTTTGGGTAAATGTTCGATCAAGGTATCCCACCAATTCATAGCACCACCTATTAACTTTCGTGTGGCATACATCACCCGGTGTTGGTCATCACACCCGCAAGCATCTAATGTTCTCTCCATTTCCCTCAACCAGTTCATTGTGACATTAGGGTCTCTACTTCCACTGAATTCAGGGGGTTTACAATCTAAAAATTGTTTGAAGGTGCAACTCAGTTTCATACTGAATGGATAAGGTTGGTTCGGGAATTGATATTGAGGTATACCTTGGCTTGGGTTAACATAATAGTATTGTGGTTGGGTCATTACAGGATGGGATTCGGATGTGGTGGACATTAAGGGAACCGTCATGGTAAAGGCGGGAGTTGTAGGTAATTGCATGGTAGTAAAGGGCATTGTAGGGGTGAACATGGGAGGGATGTTTGGCGGTTGGGTATTTTGATTTTGGTTCATACTATCAACAAGATTTTGGAGATGTTCCAATCGACTTTCCATTCTTATAATATAATCTTCTCTATCTGCATTTATATCTCTAGAAGTACCAATGATTTCCGGTTCGGGGTTCGACGGGATTACCAACGGGTTGGGATCGTTATCGGCCATACCTGTAACAAACACAACATCTCACAAACTCTTAGTTTAATCCGTTAGTACCTATTATACTAACTACTACTAAACCACAATTCATATTCACTCTACTAATCCACTCCAAAATTAAGGAAGTTTGACCAACTCGAGCCAAGATTTGGGAATGGTACACCTAAATGTGCAACCATCGCCAAACCTGGGCTCTGATACCAAATTGTAACACCACAGTCTTAGAGCCATTTTTTTTTTTTTTTTTTTTAAGAAAATATGCATACGGAAGCGATTTAAGAAAAACTATAAATCATAATTATTACATATTATAAAGGCCATTTACATATTAACCAAAATATATAAATCATTTAAAGGTGTTACTAAAAACAGGCTCGACCCGGTTTACAAAATCAGAGTACGGTCAGACTTCCAAAACCCGACTCTAGTCAAGCCAATTCCACAACCTGAAAAGAGTCAACAAATGAGGGATTAGCACGAAGCTAAGTGAATAGAAATAAACATCAAACTGCATAACCACAACAAATTAGAAAATCAAGAGAAATCAATAGGGGAAACCCGTCCAAACTTCCACAAGCAATTGGACGTTACAAGAGGATCGGCGGTCGGGCGAGGACCTTCAACTGTTGTCGGCCAACAACAGTCAACCGATGGCTTCTTTACTAGAGGCACGGTGATCCCTCCTTACATAACGAATACGAAGGAGTCCGATCGCCCCCACCAAGAGTAACGAAGCGTAGCCGAAAACCACCATAGCTAACCTCTAGAAAACATGTGCACATACTACCATTAACAAACCCACAATTAATGGTACCACTGGAAAAATCAATGAAAACCAAGAACAAATGAATTTTCCCAAATCAACCAAGAAATCGGCTCATAACCAAGTTCGCGTCGTGAACTCAGAGTTCGCGTCGCGAACTCAGAGTTCGCGTCGTGAACTAGGAGTTCACGATCGCGAACATTCTCACGATCAAGCCCCAATTTCCCTGCCACCTGTTCGTGATCGCGAACACAAGTTCGCGATCGCGAACTTCCCCAGACATCAAAATCCTGCATTTTTTTATCAAAACTCTACCATTCCCTAATTTTGTAAATCACACAAGAAGAAGGTTAAGTCCACTCACCTTAGCTTCCTTTTCGTGCCGAGCTCAATGATCTTATATCACTGAGGCTCCTTCCCTTTTCCTGTACAAAATGAATACCGAATTAGTCACCCGAAATTATCAATTATGTAACAAGTACTATAAGCTTAAGACCACATTTTTGCAACAAGAGCTTATAACCAAATACTTGTATTTTTACTCATAACCATAACTAAAGTCTAACAATTCATCAAGTCAATTCATTAGTCAATTTAACCAATTTGCACACTAGGCCCAAACGGGTCAAAACAACAATAATAAGTTGGGAATACACACAACAATATCAAATGAGTTAGACTACATGTTTAACATCAAAATTACACAACCAACATACTTCTTGCATCCAACTGCAAGTATTACCAACTTTGACCTTATTTAGGTCAAGTTGCACCAATTGTCAAACAAACGGATCAAACACATATTCGAGCTCATACTTGTCAAATAACAATTTCATATTGTCAAGTTCCTTACTTAACATTAATCTAAGCAATTTGCACACCATTTGCATACATGTATAATTTAATCATCTATTGACCTAAAATAGGTCAATTTACACAATTTGCAACCAAACGGGTCATGACATGAAACCTACACACTTGAGCTTACAATTCATTCAACTAACACATTTCTAGCATAAATTTGATAATTAAAGTTTACAAGCCATACAAGACCAAAAGTCAACTCCCAGATTTGACCAAAGTCAACAATTCACAATTTTTAGCTAGTTATGGCCAAATTTCCATCTAGCCAAACACTACCATCTTTTATGCATTTTCACAATAGCTAACTAGTGATCTTCATGATTAACAATTACCATTCTAACATGCATAACTAACCTAACACAACATCAAGAACATCAAAATTCACATTTCACCAATTTAGGGAAGATCTCCATCTTCTTCCCCAATCCACCATTGATGGAGCTTTATGAAAGCTTCACCAAATGCACCACAACTAACAATTCATCACATATAACTTGCAAGAACTCAAATAAACACCAAATCAAGCATCAATTTCGGATTTCCAACAAGATTCAACTATAACTTCAAGAAAACCCACTAGTTCAAGAACCCTAGTTCATCTCTACATCAAGAACATGAAACCCTAGCTAAAGAAGGAAGGAAACTTACTTAATCTTGCTTCTAATCACGAATTTACAGCAGAAATCAAAGGATTCAAGCACCAATTCTTCAATTTAGAGAGAGAACTTCAAAAATGGGTGTGTGTGTGTTGTATGTGTCGTGAGAGAGAGAGACCAGAGAAAAGAGAAGAGTAAAATGACATCTGCCCTTGAACTTACACGTACACCCCTCCTTCCCACACAGATACTTTCATTTAAAACACAGTACAGATTATTAGGTTCGCAGATAATTAATTTAGACCTAACTAACTCCAATTTTTACAACGAATATATTTTTGGAACCCCGGTTCAAAAGTGAACCCAAATATGTAAAAATCATTTTAATATTTAAATATCTCAGTTTTACTAATTTTAACCCCATGGTTAAAATACAGTTAAATATAATTAAATCAATTAATTTATGTAAAACAATAAACAATTAAATTACTTACCGAAAGTAATAAAAAATTCTAGGCCGGGTCTCAGGATGTTACAACTAGGCCAGTTTTAGGATGTTACAATTTGACCACAAATCTGGGTTTGTGATTTTGGGTGTTCTTTTTTTGAATGCAAGCATATTCAAATTAAAAGTACAATTTTGATTTCTTGTTTTGGGGAAGAACTCAAGACACGCGTGTAGGAAGAAAGCGGATATGAGGGATTTGTATGGATTTTGTGGGTTTTAATTTTGGGTTTCGATTTTGTGGTGTTGTTGATGAAGATCACAGGAAGGAATGAGTTGGATGTTCTTGATGATGAAGAATATAATGAAGAAGATGATGCAAGGGTAATTTGGGTAAATAGATAAAAGAATTGTCAGTTAACGGCCAAAAACAGACGGAAGGATAAATAAGCAGAATTTTAAAAACTTAAAGAACAAAAAAACGGAAGAAAAAAGTTTAGGGACAAAAACCCCGAATCGGGTATAGGTCAGGGACAAAAACTGTAATTTACCCCAAAAAATATATAATCTCATAGCAACACGACGAGTTATCATAAAAGAATAAAAATGACAATGATGAACAATTTCTATAACATGAATGCACACATCTCTGTTTTATATAAGTTGGTCATAAATGTTTACCATTGTCATAAAACTTGTATTATTTATATAATTTTAAGGGTAAATTACAGTTTTTGTTCCTGACCTATGGCCGATTCGGGGTTTTTGTCCCTAATGTTTTTTTGTCGGTTTTTTTGTCCCTTAAGTTTTTCAAATTCTGAAAATTTGTCCTTCCGTCCAATTTTGGCCGTTAACTGACGGTTTTTTTTGTCCATTTTACCAAATTACCCCTGTTCTATCCTTCTTCTTCCTTCAATGAACCCTAATCTCCCAAATTGATGAACCCTAAATACTAAATCAGCAAGCTGTTCTTCATCATCGCCAAGAACAATATGTGGAGAACTTGTTCTTCATCAATTTCAGACAATACCCAAAAACAATCTGTGGAGAAGAAACAACATCAACCACCATCTCCACCATCGCCGCCATCTCCGCCGCTTCTGCTCCGGTGTGCCACCGCCTTCAGTAAAGTTCGATGCCGATTCTTCAGATGCGGAAGTATTTCTCGATCCTGACAAACTTGTTTCAGATCTGCAAGAAGACATCACTTATGGGTTTAGATCTACAAGACTAACTTGTGCAGGTTTCAGATGCAAAATCCGAAAACCCGCCGACTTCACGTACTGGTTCGTTCAATCAATCGATCCAAATCTCAAAAATCAGTCGACCTAATTCAATAAATCCATCGATCCAAAGCAACATTCAATTCGTCCCAGTCCAATAATCAGACGACCCAAATTGGTTTTGTGAAATTGACGGTAATTTTAGGTCGGGAAGTGAAACGATTTTGTGAAATTGACCCAATTCAATTTCAAAATTATATTGATTCAATTACTTCTTCTTCTAACGTTCCAAAATTAAACGATTCTTCTATTTTGTGAAATTGACGGTAATTTTAAAGGTCAGGAAGTGAAGGTGGCGGTCGCGGGAGTGGAGGTGGCGGCGGAGATGGGGTTGCAGGTGGAGGCGGCGGCGGAGATGGGGTTGCAGATGGGGTTGGACGAAAATACCCTTAATGTTTTTGCTTTTTTAGTCATTTAACGGAAGATTTTGGACGGAAGGACAAATTTCCAGAATTTGAAAAACTTAAGGGACAAAAAAACCGACAAAAAAACATTAGGGACAAAAACCCCGAATCAGCCATAGGTCAGGGACAAAAACTGTAATTTACCCTAATTTTAATCACTTTTATGATATATTTTATATTTGATCCAGTTTTAATTGATATGGTCTAAAAGATAATGATGATATCACCAACAATATTTAATTCATTCAAATAAACGGTATGACTTGTGAAAGATGTAAGATGTAGATAAGTTTAGTTCTACGTATCATACTTCCAGTAAAAATGCAAGTAATAGTATATAAATGTATATTAAGATACGTGTGTATACTTTTAAAAACATAAATATGAAGGGAAGTCATTGAAAACTTGAAGTGTGGTAATGATGGGGAAAATATTTGGGTGGGAAGGAGTATTATTAAAGGGAATGAGGGAAACTAGTGTTGTCACTATCTCTTCTTTATTTTAACAATTTAAACATATACTACTCAATTTTGTTTTCTCTGGCTTATTTTTCTGTCCTTCCTGTCTTATGCCATGCTTACATCATTCATACACATCAAACCTAATTTTCTAGATTCTTTTCATATCTACTAAAAATACAATTAAACAGAATAATGTAACTAAGATTTCATGTATATTGTATTTTAAGGACGACAATGTAAAGAAATTGCCAATAAAGGAGCCACATCATTAGAATGATTTCAAACGTCTAGTTAATTAATCTAAGATTTCATGATACAAATTGTTCGATATTACATTTTCTCAACTCATTAAATTGTTCGATATCACATTTTCTCAAACTCTGAATATATTTAGATTTTATGTGTGAATATGTACGGTTACAATATCACACATAAAACCTAGACTTTCTTTTTTCCGATTATGAAAATGTTTAGATTTTTATGTGTGAATAACTGAATATGTGTGTCGTCCCTAAGGTGAATGACTCACTTGGTATAATGACTTTCGGCCTATTAGTCTAATAAGATGCAAATAAAAAATTATTGCTAAAATTTCAGCAAATCGTCTCAAAAAGGTAATTGGCTCGGTTATTAGCTAAAATTTAGATTTTATGTGTGAATTTGTACGGTAACAATATTATATTTGAACTGTATACATATTCTTTTAGAAGACTAAGTGGCATCACTATTATATGTAACGCCTTCAAATATATGTCGCCCATCCATTATCTCGTTCTAGTTTTACTAAACTATCCATAAATATATGATTTTAAGGAAGAAAACAACATAGTCTAGATTGTACCAATGTGACAAACTTTTGTTCACCAAAGTGCCAAACAATGATTATCATTTGTTGTACACATTATGAAGATGGTACTTTATGTAGCATCCATCCACCCTTCAAAGTGAAGCTAGGGTTTATGTATCATATCTAGCAACTCATTTTTAAAGTCACTGATACTTGATTACATTATCATTCATTTTAGTAGGTATAGCCTCATAGACATAAAATTCATGTCAACCCAAATTTACCTTATTAGTTACAATAATAGCAACATTCGTTTAGTTTCACAAAGTGTCGTTATATACTTTTATCATTACGAAAGAATATTTATTTATTAGGTAAATGGAGAGAGATTTATGTTCAAGATATCCGGGGAAAGTCAAGTATTTAACTCTTATATACATAGTTTAATCGATATTTCTGTGACCATTTTCAGATACTTCATGAGTATTACCCAGTGAGGTTCAAACACCAATTTCTTGTGAGATAAATAGTCTCCTTTTCACTTAGACACCTTAATATTTATATATCAAATAGGTTAAACAATCCCATTACATTGCACGACAAATAAATGTTTATATATATAATTTTTAAAACAAAATAATGATCATAAACTATTATTTCTTTTTTGAAAAAATTTATGTGTGTTTTTAGGTGTCCATAGACATTTGATAAAAAGCACAAAACATGGGCCATAATCCATATTACTCCTTCACCAACACCCTTCCATTTCCTTTTTAGGAATCTTAAACACATAAGAAAAACTAAATTAGAAAAATATTAAACTACGAACATGATCACATTTCCACTAACCCATTTATCCCCAACATTATATTCGACCATCCCTTTTAATTTAATATACATATATTTTGATGAGAAACGTTCAAGGAGGTCTATCTTTCTTACGAAGTCCCGAGGAACAAATCTCAACCATTGATTTATAAGATCTAATGGTTAAGATTAATCACATAGTTTATACATGAAGGAGTATTTTGGTCATTTGACACTTAAAAAAAATTTGATTTTTTTATTTTTTATTTTTTATTTTAAAATTTTAAATTTTTTTTATTATTATTTTTTTTAAAAGTAATAAAAAAATAAAAAATAAAATAATTCTAAAATTAAAAATAAAAAATATATTTTTTTAAAAATGACCAAAATACCCCTCAATGTATAAGATATGTGATTAATCTTAACTAGATCTTATTGATCAATGGTTGAGATTTGTTCCTCGGAACTTCGTAAAAATAATGGACCTCCTTGAACACAACTCTATATTTCATATCCACCTTCTTTTACATAAATAAATACATACAAACAAGATATACATATATCAAGTCAATGTCGGCCAAGTAACTCCTAAAGACCTCGCGACGATTAGCTTAAGAAGGTCAAAAAATGTGGCTATGATTCAAAATCATAGTCTACTATTGATCACTTGCAAGTTGCAAGTGACTCAAACTTACAAATAACGACATTTTTAGAAGTATTTCCTTTTAATGGACTCCCTCAGGGTGATCGAGTTTTCTCATGATGTACACTACCTAACCATTGTCATAATTATTTACGAACATTTTGTGGTTTGATAGACAATGATTGAACTAACAATTAAGCAATAATGGACTCCCTCAGGGTGATCGAGTTTTCTCATGATGTACACTACCTAACCATTGTCATAATCATTTACGAACATTTTGTGGTTTGATAAACAATGATTGAACTAACAATTAAGCAATAACAAGTTGTGATTTGGAAGATTGAGATGGAGAGATCTAGAGATAACTTGAAGAATTACTTTGCATTAAGATAGAACAATTACAATTATGGCAAAGTGAGGTAGACTAAAAAGGATAGTGTAGATTAGAATCCGTTGATTCAATGAAAACTGGATTAATCTAACCAAAACCACGGTGATTTGAAACTACCGTGGGATTTGGCCTTCAAAACTTGTTCAAAACAGAGAACAATTTTGGGAGTAAAAACACAATTTTCAGAAAATATTCAACTGCTCATTCCAATGTGTAAAATAGACTTTAAATATGACCCAAAATTTCGAATGGGCCTAAAATGACAAACGGGCCAAAAACTGGGCCTAAATAAAATTTGCAAAAATAAAGAAAAAACACTAAAATGCAAATAAAGTGTCTAAAAAAGCGTTTTTGGGCCGGGAAGTTGAATAAACCCCCTATTAGGGGTGAGCAGAAAAAGTGGGTGCCCGGAATTGGAACCGGAACCGCTTTGGAACCGGCGGTTCCGGTTCCTAAAATTTTGGAACCGCCCTAAGAGGTTCCGGTTCTCAAAATTTAGGAACCGGTAACCGATGGATAACCGGAACCGGCGATTATTCGGGCTATTTTTGTTAAAATATGAGAAATTTTGTGTAATTTTGAATGAGTTTAGTCCTTAATTAGTCTAAATATAGTTTTTTAACAATATAATAATTAGACAATCATATGTTTAAGTGTTTGAAATTTATGATTATTCAAAGATTAGTAGATAAATGATAAAAAATGATTAATATTTAAGCTTTGCATCTTATTTTGATTTTACGATTTTAGAGACAGGGTAACCGGAACCGGCACCGGAACCGGAGGTTCCGGTTCCTGTTCCGAAAATTGAGGAACCGGTACAAGAGGTTCCGGTTCCGGTTCCGGCCGGAACCGGCGGGTACCCTGCTACGCTCACCCCTACCCCCTATGACAGTTTATCATGTCGTAGCCTTCGTCTCAAGTTTCAATTCGGCAGTAAGTAGGCCTGAAACGGAGACCCGAGCTAAAAGTTATGACCTTTTTAGTAAAGCCTCTTTTCTAACGTGATCATGTGCTTCCATAAACATCAAGTCCCGCTCCTCTATCATAGGGCCTGCATCACATATGTTAATGGCAATTAGCTTAAACCTAGATATTTATACTAAAGTCTAATTTCGTTTAATTACACATTAGTTCCTAGACTATTAGTTACAATAAATATGACACAACACATTCCTTATTCCCGTATCTATTTAGTAATCGATATGCATGTGACCTTTAGGAAGTAATTCAGAAATCATTTTAACACTAGAAAATCATCGAATCATTCTTACAATATTTCTCACGTTATTAGAGGGGTCGTTACACTTATAATGATGATAACTAATATCTAAAAAGGTGATTTAAGAATAACGAAATATAGAACCAACGAGATTTGTAATGTGCGCGCGTTGCCACGGGTATAATTTATTAACATTTTATTTCCATGATTTATTAATGTATTACTTTTGCATACCTATTAACGAAGTTTTCTGATACAAATATAAATTATATTTACTGTCCTATTTAATAAATGTCATCCCTTATTTGTGCACGTTTATGTAAATATCAACCTATATAGTGTTTACACAACTCTAATAAACTTAGTAACAATAATAAGATTCATAGTGTGATAATATACTACCCTTGTGTGATCATCTATTTTCAAACGTTGAATGGTTTTGAAAACAATAGATCAAGAACTTGAGATCTCGTTTCGCCAAAGATGTTCGATTGAATCCATGAAGTTATGGCACATAGTGGGTCTCACCATCTTCAGCCACATAACTCCCTATTCTGTAAACAAATAAAAATATTTAAATGAGATTAAAAGTATATGTCATAATTTGTTTTGGATTAAAAGTATAAGTTATAATTTTCTTGGATTAAATGTATAAATTATTAACTTTTAATAATTTTAGACAAATTTTAGGGGTTAAGGTAGAAAAAATAATAGTTTAGGGGTGAAACTTGGTAAAGACAACAAAAGTTTTAAAAGTCAGGGAACAAAATTTATTTAGTTGGCCGGCTGGACTCGAACTCGGATCGATATAGTTTACTTTTGCTTTAACTGGGAGACGTTGTGCACTTGTGCCAATATGGCACATTTACTTTCTTATGCAAAATCCAGTCTGCACCTTTTTATATTAAAATTAGTAAGGAACTTGTGAACAGTAAAACTTGAATGACTAATGTATATAAGGTGTTGTTGGAAAGAGTGTCCAACACATCAAATAAACCGGTATTTCGGTTCGGGTATTTTAGAGTCCTATTCGGGTTGCCCTCGAGGCGTCAACGAACACGAGAAATAACGTAGTGTTTAATTAATAGTTTAATTAAATAGACTATCGGGCTAGACGGGCTAAACTAGTTAATGGGTAATTAACTAGTTAATGGTATTGGACCACAAGTATTGGATTAATAGTTTAATAATACTTGTGGGCTTAATAAATGGTGGGCTTGGACTGATTAGAGTTTGACTCTAATTAGATTTGGTAAATATATATATTAGGGTTAAGGGGTTTAACCTAATACACTTAATCAATTACCCTTGCCTCTCTCCCAAGCTCGGCCGAACACCACCACCGTCGACCGAACCGCCGCCCCACCTCCGCCGTCGGACCGCCGCTACTCCGCCGCCGTCGTCGCCGGAAATCGAAAGGGTTTTCGATTTTGGGTGCTTATTTCTCAAGGGTGCTTTGTACTACCTCGTGGTACATCATCTCGTTCTTGACCAACCTTGGGTGTGATACGATAGAGGGATTCTTGCTTGAATCCTAGCGCATCATTTGATCTGGCTCGTACTAGATCACAAGGTTTTTCTAGTTCTCCAATTCGCGAAGAACAAGTAAGTTATTCGAATTAATCTATTTAATTACATTAAATATCTAGTTGCTTTAGAGTTGTAAACCTAACGGTCCAAAAGTTTTTAATCGGGTCAATGTTCTACCAAGTTGCTTTTGATTTCCGCCTTAAGCAAAGTGTGGCTAGATGCATAGAAAACCCAACAGTGGTATCAGAGCGCCATTGGTTTACAAGTCTAATAGTGCTAGACGTTAAATTCGAAATCCATAAAAATTGTTTTATGATTTTCGGAATTTTCGAAAATTGTTTTTGGGTTTTTTCCGAAAATTGAAAATACATTAAAAATAGGTTTTTATATTTTTCGGTATTTTATAAAATTGTTTTGATAATTACCGAAAATTAAAAATATGATTTTTATATTTTCCGAAAATTCGGAATTATTAATTTAATAATTAAAAACGTTTTTTTATTTAAATTAATTAATTATGATAATTTCAAAAGTTGGAATTATCAAGAAATTTGAATCAAAAGATTTTGTTAAGTATCTAGCCTTATTTAAAAGATTTGAAAATATCTTTATATATATTTATATATTTTTCTGAAAATATATAAAAGATTATATAAAATATTATTTAATATTTAAATAAAAGATAAAATCATATTTATGGATATATGTATTTTTCGGAATACATATATATGCCATAAATAGTTGATTTATTAAAATCTAGACAATTATTTGAATAGTTTCAAATAAAGAATAAAATCTTATAAGGGTTTAAATTTAGAGATATATATTTTATATATATATCCGAAAATTTTAAAAATTATATAAGGATACGGATTTTCGAAATAATTTTAAATTTGATTTATCTTGTCTTATAATTGTTTATAATTAAGATAATTATTTAAAAGGATATTATATATGATATATATTAATTAAAGGTATAACTAGAATATATATATATAAATTTCGAAAATTCCATTATATATCAAATAAGATTTGATATTCCTCCCTTATATATATATATATATATATAATATATAATATTATGTAATAATAGTTTATTAAATATTATATATAAGATATAGTTATAATAGGATTTAAAACGTCGCGTCCTCGCGCGTTTATAAAATTAATTATACTATATAGACTTTAGTAAATGTAATTAAAAAGTTTTAATTAACAAATACTCCCTCCGTCCCTAAATAAAGTTCCCATTTGTGTTGGGCACAACATTTTAGGAGATAGTTAGTGGTGGGGTATTTGGTATTACTTTTGAATAAAATATAAGGTTTGATTGGAGAGAGAAAGTGTTTTAAGAGATAGTTAGTGGTGAAAGTATTGGTAATAATATTATTATATTAAGTGGGTCCCTTAAGTTTTAGAAATGGGAACTTTATTTAGGGACAAAACTTGAAGGTGAAATGGGAACTTTATTTAGGGACGGAGGGAGTATATAATTATATAATAGTTTATATATATTATAACTAAAGTTAAATATATCGTCGCTTATGTCATTAGTAGGCTCACCCATAGTCTAAAACATCTAAATGATGAAAAGGAAGAGATATAGATCTCTAAACGGGGTTGCGTTTTTAACACGCCTTGCGCTGACCTGCCCCGCCGCTTCCCTTGTCTTAGAATGGAGCTACCGAACGGGCATAATATGATGATGTTAAGATTAAAAGTATAATCATAAAATTAAACAAATCCTTCTCGTTTAATTAAATGTGAACATTGTGTGCTCTCCATAGAATGACACGCGCTCGTATCATAGTCTGATTAACGAAACTCGTGTGGTTAACCGGTACGTTAATTGTGAGATTATTTTACGAGTGAAACGATTCTCGCGATACTCGAGCGAACTTGAGCCGAGAAGTCCACGTGGGTATTCCATGGTTGTTTCACCTTCTAATATATGATCCACGGTATCCCTGTCATATAGATTAGAATGAGCATTGATTCGAGATTAACATGCCATTCTCCCACGAGAATGAATCTCAAAGAACTAGGGATTTCATAAGATTGAAATTGACAATAGTTTGCCTACGACACGAAATTGTTTGGTGTGAAATACGGCATCCCTCTTCACATCAAATAACTAGTGGGCGTATCCTAGCCTTATGAATAAAGATTGGGAAAATTATTATAAGGATTAATTATTGAATTCACTAACAAAGAAATTGTTTCTTTTGTAGATGGGTTCAAACTTGAATGACAACACAATCCCACTTCCTCCTCCACCTCCACTTCCACAAGGACCACAAAGCTTTGCTCTTATCTCCACCTTGAATCGTGAGAAGCTCACTGGACCCAACTACATTGATTGGGTTCGTACGCTTAGAATCACATTAAGGTACGAGGGCAAGGAGTATGTCCTCGATAACGAGATTGCTGAGTTGACTGACGATTCGAGTGACATAGACAGAGCTGCCTATAATCTCCATCGTTCAGAGTCGGAAAAGGTTGCTTGCCTGATGTTAGCCACTATGTCTTCTGATCTCCAAAAGAATTTTGAGAAGATGAGTGCCTATGACATCAATCAACAGCTCAAACAAATGTTTCAAAACAGAGCTAGTCAAGAACGTTTCGACGTGGTAAGTTCCATAGTAGGATGCAAACTACAAGAAGGACAATCTGTGTGTAGCCACGTGCAAAAGATGAAGGGCTACATAGACAAACTAGCAAACTTGGGTGTCCCTTTACCGAAGGAGTTGACCACTGATATGGTTTTGAACTCGCTTCCACCATCCTACTCACAATTTATAGTTAACTATAACATGGGTGATATGGATAAGACACTCATGGAACTGCACGGTATGTTGAAAACTACCAAGGCTAGCTTGATGAAAGCTAAAGGTTCCGCCCCTGCTGCTCCTGTCTTGTCTATTCGATCTGAAGGTGTTAAAAAGAAACGTCGTCCTCCTCCAAATAGCAAAGGCAAGGCCAAAGTAGGTCAAGCCAAACAAGGCTATAAGAGGAAGGCTGATTCTGATATAACACCTACCAAAGATCCGAAAGATGTTGTTTGCTACTACTGTCAAGGAAAGGGTCACTGGAAAAGAAGCTGCCCAAAGTACTTGGATGATCTGAAGAGTCAGAAAGTCCAAAAGTCTGGACCATCAGGTACTTTTATGATTGAACTCCATCATACTTCTATGTCTAATTCTTGGGTTCTGGATACAGGGTGTGGTACTCACATTTGCACTGATATGCAGGGACTTAAGAATTGTAGGAAGTTGAAGCATGGAGAGCTTAATCTGATCATGGGAAACAGAGTCTCGACTGATGTCACCAAGATAGGAGATTATGAGCTCATGCTTGGGAATGGATGTACTTTACTTTTATTATTAGATGTCTGTTTTTCGCCTTCTATGGCACGCAACATTATTTCGTATTACGCATTGTTTAAGGATGGTTTTAACTTTGTTTTTTATAATGAGAATGGTTCTATTTTAGTTTATAAAAATGATGTGTTTTATTTTAAAGCTATTCCTTGTGCTGCTGGTATATATGAAATAGATGGTTGCGTAAACAAAAGAAATCTAATATTGAATGTTGATTCATCCAAAGGTGTATTGGATAAGTCATGTCTATGGCATTGTCGCTTAGGACATATAAACAAGAAACGCATAGCTAAACTCCAAAAGGATGGAGTGTTAGAATCATTTGACCTCAAATCGAATGATGTGTGTGAGTCTTGTTTACTTGGCAAGATGACAAAGGCGCCATTCACAGGGTCATGTGAAAGAGGCAAAGACTTGTTGGACCTCATACATACTGATATATGTGGACCGTTCAAGTCTAACACTAGACATGGTGAACGATACTTCGTCACGTTTACTGATGATTTCAGTAGATATGGATATGTTTATTTGATTAAACATAAGTCTGATACTTTTGAAACGTTCAAAGAATATCAGAAAGAAGTAGAGAATCAACTGGGCAAGAAGATTAAGATGCTCCGTTCTGACAGGGGCGGAGAGTATCTTAGTCAAGAGTTTATCGACTATCTAAAGAGTTGTGGAATAGTATCCCAACTCTCACCTCCTCGAACTCCACAACTTAATGGAGTGTCAGAAAGGAGAAATCGAACCTTGCTTGACATGGTACGATCAATGATGAGTCGATCAACACTTCCAGTGAGTTTCTGGGGATATGCCTTAGAAACTGCAGCACATATCGTTAACCTTGTATCAACTAAGAAGGTTGCCAAAACTCCCTCTGAAATGTGGACAGGGAATCCTCCCTCCCTCAAACATTTGAAAATCTGGGGTTGTGAAGTTTATGTAAGACATGAATCTCACGACAAGCTAGATAACAAATCAGAGAAGTGCTACTTCATTGGCTACCCACGACAGTCTTTTGGATATCGGTTTTATAATCCGAAAGAGAACAAAGTGTTCGTATCTCGAAGATGATTTTTCCTCGAGATAGAGCTATTATACAAAGAAGACAGTGGGAGCAAAATTGATCTTGAAGAGTGTCAAGAGTCAAGCAATGAAGATGTAGTGGAACCTATAGTTGACACTAGCACTCAACCAGAGGATGAGACTCCTGTTGAACAAAATGATGCAACTCTTACCGTTCCACGTAGATCCTCTAGAACTGTTCGCCCTCCTGAGCATTTTGGTTATTATTATGATTTCCATATTGCTGAAGGCGATGCATCTACTGGTAATAGTTTACCAGTTGATGACGATGAGCCATCGAGTTATAAGGAAGCTATGGAAGGCCCTGAGGCCGAAAAGTGGAAAGTGGCTATGGAGAGTGAGATTCAGTCCATGTATGACAATCAAGTATGGAACTTGATTGAGACTTCTCCCGGTATCAAAACCGTTGGATGCAAGTGGATATTCAAGAAGAAGATAGACATGGATGGGAATGTGCACACCTATAAGGCTAGGTTGGTTGCAAAAGGTTATACTCAAACTCATGGGATTGATTATGATGAAACCTTTTCACCAGTAGCCAAGATAAAGTCTATCAGAATATTGCTTGCCATAGCTGCGTTTCATGACTATGAAATTTGGCAGATGGATATTAAAACCGCCTTCCTTAACGGAAGACTTACTGAGGATGTCTATATGGCACAGCCAGAAGGTTTTATCAATAAGAAATATCCTGATAGAGTGTGCAAGCTTGAGAAATCCATTTATGGATTGAAACAAGCCTCTCGTAGTTGGAATCTTTATTTTTATGAGAAAGTCAAGGAGTTTGGTTTCTCTAGGAGCGAAGATGAGTCATGCGTTTACATCAAAGCTAGTGGGAGCGTTGTTGTTTTCCTAGTACTGTATGTGGATGACATACTCCTTATAGGAAATCATATTCCTACACTGCAAGATGTGAAGTCTTGGTTGGGAAAATGTTTCGCTATGAAGGACCTAGGAGACGCAGCGTACATACTCGGTATAAAGATATACAAAGATAGAGAAAGACGTCTAATAGGATTGAGCCAGAGTACATACTTGGATAAAGTACTAAAACGTTTTAGTATGGTTGACTCCAAGAAAGGGTATCTACCCATGAATCATGGCATAACATTGTCTAAGAGTCGATGTCCCATTACTGAGCAAGAACTGGAGAAAATGAGTCGAGTCCCTTACGCCTCATCGATTGGATCGATCATGTATGCCATGGTATGTACTCGCCCGGATGTCTCATATGCGCTAAGCATGGTGAGCCGGTTCCAGGGCAACCCTGGCAACGATCATTGGACTGCGGTGAAAACGATTCTCAAGTACCTAAGGAGAACAAAGGATATGTTCTTAGTGTATGGTGGGAAAGACGAACTTGTTGTGGAAGGGTATTGTGACGCGAGTTTCCAAACGGATAGAGATGACTCGTGCTCACAAACTGGGTGGGTGTTCTTATTGAACGGAGGAGCTGTCACTTGGAAGAGTTCCAAGCAGGAGACAGTAGCTGATTCAACTTGCGAATCTGAGTATATTGCTGCCTGTGAGGCATCAAAAGAAGCCACATGGTTGAAGAATTTCATTGGGGATCTTGGTGTCGTAACAAGCATCAAGGAACCAATGAAAATCTTCTGCGACAATGAAGGTGCAGTCTTATTGACTAAAGAATCCAAAGATCATAGTCGAACCAGGCATATACTCAGAAAGTTTCACTACGTGAGAAAGTGAGTTGAAGATGGGGACGTGATAGTGACAAGAGTATCGTCGGAAAATAACCCGGTTGATCCTTTCACAAAAGCACTAAGTCGTGCCAAGCATGGTGTTCATGCGAGGACTATAGGAATTAGATTTCATAGTGACTTATCATAAATTGTCATTCATTTGAAATTGTAGCGAATATTAAATTGTATGAATTAATGATTTATTTATGGAGATTAAATAATTTGCAAGTGTTCTATCATTCATATAGTGTTTAATTATTCCATTTCAACCTTTTGCATGTTTAGAACCTATTCCTAAGTAAACTAAGAGATTACTTAAACGTCCACAGTCGATCGTTCTTATGGGAATAAGAACTGAATTAAGATGTCATGGGAGAGTGAGTAGATTGTTCAAAGTTATGAACATAGCATAGAGATTGCTGCTACTCTCATGAGCATTTAAAAGGTGTATTTAAATGTTGGACCAACCCACGCTCAGACTATTACCCCATGGACTTTATCATGGGTAATAGTGAGGCGATAATATCGTATGAGTCTTCAAACCAAGATGCATCATTTCCTTAGTACGATTTCGTGATGCATTGGTCTAACTCCAACGCTATTCGTAACTGGTAGCTATAAAGATTAGTTCCATGTATTATGTGATGACTATGAAGGAAGATGATGTAGTTAAGGTTTATTCGTTCCCTCTGATCAAAGTGATAGAGGAGATATCCATGGGCCCCCTGTTGATTTGATGTGACACTGAAGTACCTGCGCAGGTCATGACTAGATTGAAAGTTCAATCATGTAGTCAAATCGTCATCATAAATCTCGAATCAGGAAACATAATCGTAACTAGAGTGATTGACATGTCCATGTCACTAGTTACATGATATCGCGCAACGAAGGACATATGATCACTTATCATAGGACTGGTTCTGATAGTTCAGAGTTCAGCAGCTGCACATGACATGCACACTCTAAAGGTTACACGAACGCGTACCGTTTATAGTTGATGAGGTGTCCAAGTGGGAGACTGTTGGAAAGAGTGTCCAACACATCAAATAAACCGGTATTTCGGTTCGGGTATTTTAGAGTCCTATTCGGGTTGCCCTCGAGGCGTCAACGAACACGAGAAATAACATAGTGTTTAATTAATAGTTTAATTAAATAGACTATCGGGCTAGACGGGCTAAACTAGTTAATGGGTAATTAACTAGTTAATGGTATTGGACCACAAGTATTGGATTAATAGTTTAATAATACTTGTGGGCTTAATAGATGGTGGGCTTGGACTAATTAGAGTTTGACTCTAATTAGATTTGGTAAGTATATATATTAGGGTTAAGGGGTTTAACCTAATACACTTAATCAATTACCCTTGCCTCTCTACCAAGCTCGGCCGAACACCACCACCGTCGACCGAACCGCCGCCCCACCTCCGCCGTCGGACCGCCGCTGCTCCGCCGCCGTCGTCGCTAGAAATCGAAAGGGTTTTCGATTTTGGGTGCTTATTTCTCAAGGGTGCTTTGTACTACCTCGTGGTACATCGTCTCGTTCTTGACCAACCTTGGGTGTGATACGATAGAGAGATTCTTGCTTGAATCCTAGTGCGTCATTTGATCTGGCTCGTACTAGATCACAAGGTTTATCTAGTTCTCCAATTCGCGAAGAACAAGTAAGTTATTCGAATTAATCTATTTAATTACATTAAATATCTAGTTGCTTTAGAGTTGTAAACCTAACGGTCCAAAAGTTTTTAATCGGGTCAATGTTCTACCAAGTTGCTTTTGATTTCCGCCTTAAGCAAAGTGTGGCTAGATGCATAGAAAACCCAACAGGTGTAATAACCAATATCATTATTATTGATTTTAAATTAACTAACAGAAGTATAACCACGGATGTTGTTTCTGAATCTGTTAAAGAAATATACTATTGTTGTCAATAAACCTAATTAAACAGCCACATAAAATGCCACGTACATATAAAACCAAATTAAATTTCAACATAATATGCTACACAACATCGCACAGTCAGTAATATATACCATCGTTATTAAAATATTGTTACATGTAAAACACAACAATATTCTTCAAAAAGAAACAAAATACTACAAATCTTGATTAATTATATGCAGGATATTATTAGCGCCTGTTCTCATATATTCCTACACAAAACTTTAGTTAATTAATCATTATTAGTGCTACAATTATCACAAATACTCAAATTTTTATGTACAAAGATTGACACCTTTAATTAACTAAGATCCACATTGGCCAAAGCTGCATCATTTTGCTTGAAGCTGGCCCAACATTTTTAAAGATTCGTATCCTTTTTCTTTACTTTCTCTTCGGATTTCTACAAAAATATTAATAGTTTATTCTTTAGAATTAATTCCTTTGATGATGTTATCGGCCCCATGATCGAACAAATACTTTTGTGTTTTCACACACGATCGATCATCGAAAAGTTCCTGCAAAAGATGGTGTCCAAAAATCAACTGTTGTTTCATGTGTCACTGGGAATGTACTTGAAATCGGTACCAAACATAGCCCTCGACTTTTTAAATCTTGTTTTAATCCTTCAGTGGGTTTATCCGAAATCTGCGTTAATTTATAACCCATATCATAAATTTGATTATATGATCATAAAGTAGCAAACTTTATAAAAAAAAGACATAAACTTGATTAATTTATAGGCACCTCTTGTTGTTCTTGTTGTTGCATGATTGAAGGTCCATTTTTCATGTAGGGAGTACTTAGAACCTGTAGAAATAATAAAGATTCATAAATTACATTCATTTCTTTTTTTTTTTTCGTATAAATTTTGAACTTATTGATCGTTCGAATTAGTGGAAATTAATCAAGCTTACATGAACTTGTTCATGAAGGAATTTGATGTAATCAATAGCTTCAGACAACACGGAAGCTGTATCTGTCTGGAAAAACACCAAAAGAAAATTATGATAATTAATTATTGGAAATTAACAAGACTTTAATTTCAAGATTTAATCATCAAAAAAAGACAAACATGATGAGGAAAAATCTGAAGATATAGATATGATACTGATCATGCATACTTTTCCGAAAGGTGAAACTAATTGTTGGAGTGCAGTGATTCTGTCCCCCATCTTTTCTTTTCTCACCTGATCAGTCCAAATTAACACACATACAAAAAAAAATCAGCTTTTAATAGTGCTTAATTTCAAGATTTATGATTAAAGAGTATATAAAGATTAATGTGTACCTTAAAAGCTGGCAATGGTGGGTTTTCATTTCTTGGTCTTTTGTTTGATGATGATTTGGTGACGTTTTTTTTCACCATTTCTGATGTGGGATTCTTGTAATATATAAAAAAATCATAGAAAAAACATAAAATATTAGTTTTTAATGTAATACAACTTGTGGATATTGTGTGTTTGTTAATCTTGATCATTGCATACCTTTGGCTTATCTTCAATGGTTGATGAAGGTGCTTGCATTTGCAAAGGAAAGAAGTTTGATCTAACATCATTCATGGAGGTTGCGGAAGCATCCCAAAATCGTGCGTTGTTAGAGAAGTGTAGTGGTGTAGCAATGTTCGGTGGCTGCACTTTTGGTGGTGAATTCACTGGGAATTCCTGAGGCGGTGGAGGAGGGTAGTCTGATCCCCCTCCGCCGCCACTAATACCACCAGACATGAGGTCACCATAGCTAGATTGATAAGAATAACTAATTCCTTGGTTTTGATCATAACCCGAATCTTCTTGTTGATTTGTGTTATGATCTGAACCAAATAAACTTTGTAGTACCGTCGAGTTACTTCCGTAAGAATGATCCATTGATTGAAAGCTTGGATTTAATCCGTTTTCATCATTGTAATGCACTGGTTCGTCTAGACGAAAACCTCTAACATTGATTTGCTTAAATTCCGATGGCGAATCCGAATATATTTTATGTGATTTCCATTGGGGTTCTTGGAAATTATTTGTACTATGATCATCTTGAATTAGGTTTTGGTAACCACTTTGATGATGATCATTTCTTTGACCTCCACGGCTGCTTTGCATAAAAAAATCAAACTTGTTTAGCTACTAAAAGAATTAAAATAAAATAATTTAAAAAGATTAGGGTTTTGTATAGAATACAAGAACATGTTCTAGCTAGTGGACTTACTATAAAGCTTGATTCCAATCCAACGACTGTGATATTGGTTGTGATGAGAGACCTAAATCCATCATGTGTAAACCACCACCCTGGCCGCCGCCACTCGTGGTGGTTGTGGCGGTGCTTTCGGTGGTTTCTTGAAAAAGATTCATGGACGTGATAGAAACTGGATCCAAAGAAGGCCTTGTTCTTGCATCCCACCAGCTATCTGCCATCTTTTTGGATCAAATTAATTTATCAATCTTAAAGATACTTTCAGATTTTTTCTCTTGCTTGAAAGATATTGGTTTAAAGTTATAGAAATGAAATGAAAGTAGGTGGTTTGTCTTGGTATTTATATGAACCTGAAAGTTCGAATTTTAAGTGTAGGTATGAATATGATAGAAATGCCATAGTCTAGTTGACTCTTTTTTTTTTCCTTTTATCTTTTGTTTCTTTATAAACGAGTTGAATTTAGTTTGATTGATAAAAAAATTCCAACTTATGTTAACTAATTTTTTCGTTCTTAGATCACCGTGGACTCGTGGAGCATGTGTTGACTCTTTTTTTTTTCCTTTTATCTTTTGGATCATGGTTTAATCCATTTTAAAGAACTAAGTTTTGGTGCGTCTTATATCTAATCGAATTAGGCCGGTATGGATATACTATAGTTTGCCTTGAGCTTGTCACGACTCGAACCAATAATAATGTCGTTTAGTGATGTCTACAATAATAAAGCGGTGTGAGGATCAAGGATTCGTAGGCTAAAGTGAGGAAAACTAACACGATACTTTTTATCAAGTAGGAATACATGATTAGTGAATGCGTACGTTTCACAAAGTGCATTGTAAACTAAGGGGGCATTTGGTTCGCTTAAATCTTTAAGAATTTAAAGGAATTACAAAAATTCGTCTTCAAATCAACCATGACCAAACCACCACAATCCCAAACCACATACCCTAACCATAATTATAATCAACAAACGCGAATGTACATGACCCGAATAAGTATTGAACCTCATCCTGACCCGACATAATCCACAACTCTTGGCTAACAAACACATCTAATCACACCCATAACCTTTAACACAAACTTAGCCACGGCCCAAAACACTTACCCGTGTACCCGAACTATATCCCCATACGACCTAAACTTCAAATTTGAACCACACGCTTTCCCGAACTTCAAATATGATCCATTACCTTTCCCAAACTAAGAACAAAGCTCTAGATTACCTTGCCCTAGCCCCTAGATACTATGTTAGCGAAACCTTTCAAAACCTTATATTAAAAAGTTGTCAATAATTGATTAATACTATTGAAGTAGTTTTTCAAACATAATAACTAAAAACAGCTAAATAAATATATTCTTAGTTTTGAGTTGAAGGGGACAGCGGCAGCGGTAGTTGCGGGTGGTCGTCGGAGGTGGAGAACAATCAGACAGCCAAACAGGTATCGCCTCTTGACCCCTGTTGTCTTCATTTTGACTTTTTTATTTGAGAAAATATGAGTCAACGATTGGGGTCCACATGTCATGCGCGTGCACATTGGGTCCCATTATCCCCCTACCCACTAAATCACTAAGTAGTCAGAGCCTAGAAAAGATAGTTCTCCGATTTTTAGTTATATTTTGTCTAATTAAATATTTAATTTCCAAGTTGGCATTCTTAAGACGTCTCCACAATCTACACAATTTGTATAGTTGGCATTCTTAAGACGTCTCCACAATCTACACAATTTGTATAGACTACTTTTAAATATAATTTAACCCTTTGATGGTGTTACTGCTAAAAAAAATCTCGAATGATTTATTAGAAGTTATAGTTTCGATCCTTTTATTAGTACTCCTTTTGGGCCGGTTGTGGGCGAGGAGGGATTCGAACCCCTGACACTGTGGTTCGTAGCCACGTGCTCTAATCCTCTAAGCTACATGCCTCCTTATTTATTAGAACTAAATGCGTGCGACAATGCACGGGTAAAATTGACGACAAATAAATTGGGTCAAATGGATAGTTGTCATGAAATTTAACTAAAGATGAAACGGGCCAATTAGAATGGGTGGAATGAGTTAAAAGGGATTATATATGAATTAACAAAAAGAGTTGGCCAATTAAATATATTGATTTTTTCAAACCATTGGACCATTTTGATGTTAAAATTAATCTAAATAACCCACATTTATTTTAACCAATGATAATGTGGATTATGAAACACAAAATCAAGAAACAAGTTATTGGTCATATGTGATAGAGATTATTATGTATGATTTGTTTATTTCAAGATAAAAAGGCACATAATAGTACGATGCTTACAAAAAATCCCAATGGTTCTACAATTCATTCAAGAATTCAAACTAACACATAATGTTTTGTTTATAGATTCAGATACAATACACCGAATTGTCGAACAATTCCACAAAAAAATAGAATAAATGTAAATCCTTAAATGATAGACATAACAAACGAATTCCTGGAAAACTTGCATACAGCAAATAATATACTTCCTCCGATTCAAAATAAGTGTTACACTTTGAGTTTCACGGTTTTTGAGGTAAACGATTATAATGATACTTAAATTAGATTAATTGAATGGTTAGTGAATAATGGATCCCACACCTTTTGAATAAAATAGGGTTAATGATATTTAAAAGTAAAAAGTAAAGGTAAATAAGTCATTTTACTTTGGTAAAGTAGATAGTTAGTGGGTATGAGTCCTACTATTTTTTACTAAATAAGATAATTTTTCAACGTTTAACACTTATTTTGAATCACCCATATAATGTATCACTTATTTTGAATCGGAGGAAGTATAAAAATACAAAAATGAAGGAAATTAAACAAACTTTGAGTAGCCAAGCATCCTCTTTCATATTACCAACTATATTCATAGATTTCCATCTTTAAGTATATACAAGAACAACACAACTATCTTATCGTCCTTCTGGTAATCATTGTCGGAGTGAACGTTGTTGATAAATCTGCAAGATTTCAATAGCAAAGTAATCAATAAAATCAGAATATAAATGTATCAAAAGAAATGTAGACAAAAGTTATAGACGACAGATAATAAAATTAAAAGTACAAAACAGAATACAAATTGAATCAATTTTTTTTTCGATATATGGAGTTATACAAGCAAATAATAAATCCGTGCAAGAAAGAAACATATGGATAAAAACCTGAGATAAACACAATAATAAATCACGTAATCGCATATCAACTTGGCGTCACTTTCAATTCAACCGCCGGCAACTGATTTAACACATCGGGGAAAGGTAGGTGTTGTGAATGTAGGAGAGATATGCGGTTGCAAATCACTGGTCTTGTATTTATAGATACGAATGGTGAGGACGGTTGGGGAAGCGACGGTTGAACAGATGCAGATTTAATGGTGACGATTGACGGTTGAGATAGAGAATGACGGTAGATGATCGACGTGTCGGTTCAAAAAGCACTTCGGGGGGAAACGGTGAATGAATTAGTGCTTAAATTAATGTTTGGACAAAATTACCCCTATCCCTTAAATGCTTATTAAAGGAATAGAGATAAATATTTAACAGTTGTCAATCTTTAACCTTAAATTTCAATTTCTTTTACATACAACATCATAAGACTAAGGGTCATCAAATCAAAGTTTGGTTATCGGTGTTACATTAGCTTCATGTCAGTTTTCTCTCTTCATAAAAAACATATGATAAACTCCGAGCAAACCTATGTAATGGTGACCAAACCACAACAAACCATTGGAAATGGGGAAAAGAAAGAAGAATAGACGGTTGGACCTTCAAATTTCAACGTGTCGGGGGAGGGAGTGACCGAGCAGGTGGGACGCACCATTACGTTTAGTCTAACATATGCATTTTATTAATACGAAAGAAATCTATACGTAATAAAGGTCTTTATGAAATACTCCCTCCGTCCCACAAAGAAGTTCCGATTTCTCTTGGGCACAAATATTTAGGTGATAGTTAGTGGTGAGGTCATTTGTAATATTTTTGATTAAAATATAAGGTTATTTGGAAAGATAAAGTGATGTGGTACATGATAAATAATACGGAGTAGTATTTTATTAAGTGGATCCTTATATTTTAGAAATGAAAATTTTTCTGTGGGATAAAATTTAAATGGAAATGAGAATTTTTTTATGGGATAGATGGAGTAATAAATAGCTTAGAACACATGAGAATATGAGATATTGCAAAAGTGGCTTTAATACGTACAAAATAAATATGCTATATAATAAATATCAACTTGTTTTATGCAAAATGATTTGACTATGAGTCAAATGAATAAGGAAACGGAAGTCAACTGCGATGGCACATGATATTGAACTGGAGTCGTTCATGATCAGGGGAGACATGTGTGGTTCAGCAGCCAAGCACTTGTTTCTTCAAACCGTCTTTATCTCAAATATTCAACGACTCCAAACAAATACGCCATGTCATGTGTAAGCATGACCTCTCCACCTACAATAGTAAACAAATGAGTAAATTGTAATGATCCATTCATTCACTTATGATTTTCACGTTAGAAGATTAGATTGGTAGTTGTTTTTTTTTTTTTTTTTTGAAATCCTGTTGCTAATATTATCATCTAGTCTAACATTTGTTAAATATTTTAACAGAATGTGGACCGTCGGTGTAATTTAAAAGTATTACCGGTGTAGTTTTGTAACTTGAAAATTTTAGCGGGCATTAGGCTAAAAGACTATAGGTGCAAAAGGTTTCTAGAATAAGTATATTTTAACAGGTTTTTAATCAAATTGTGCCAAGACGAATTAAGTTGGAAAGTCAACACCTTTGTTGTTCAATTTTATTACGTATTATATCACTTATAAATTTATAAAATCACGATAAGCTTGATTAAAATGCATTTACTTTTACTGTAATAACGAAGATCACGATATCTTAGTGACATAAGTTGATTTACGGAAAATAGTTCAAATATGAAGTGGACCACGTACACATTTTCATTTTAGAAGTCAACACATTTTTTAGTAAGATATTTCAACAGATAATTATTAACGATTTTGACTTCTTTTTTCCTGATAGACGTGTGATGTAAATTGCATAGTAAGTGGTTGAAACTTGAAAGAAGTCTTTCTACTTGGAATTTTGACTTTAGTAAAAGTCTACACCAGAATTTGGTATCCTTCCCTTCGTTCTTTCTATTTTTAATGGTTTATAAAAAAAAAAAAAGAATGTGTGTTGAAACGTAATTGTTTGGACAAAAAGAAAGTCAGTAACACATTAAAATAGTTATAAAAGGTTATCAACATGTAATCACCACTAGTTTATGTCATTTTCACTTTTTCACTATAGTGACATTCAGAAATATACATAGTAAAATTTAAAATTTAAAAAAAAAAATACTCCACTTTCAAATCTTACAAAATATACCATGCGACTTCATAATTTTTTTTTAACAAATGTGTTCTGGTCGCATAAAAAATCGTATGGATGCACAAAAATATGGTCTGGTTGCATACAAAAATATCTTAGCCGCACCAAAAAAAAAAAAAAAAGAAAAGAAAAAAAAAACTACCTACCATATACAGTCGCACAAAAAATATCAAGTCACACGCTCTATTTTGGGAATACTAATTCACAAAAGTTTTTTTTTATGTCTATCTGTTAGTTTATTTTGATAATTACCTCTACTTATATATGACGATTTTAGTTTTCAATATTTGTAACAAATAACTATGATATTACGAGTTTAGATAAATATGAGTAATTTTCTAATACGAGTGGAGGGGTGTTGATCGACTAACAAGTAACTTTTATCTTTTTAATATAGTAAAATTAATACGATATATTTCAGAAAATGCGTGTATGTATAGAGTTGCATTCAAGGAGCTCCATTATTTTTATAAAATCCCGAGGAACAAATCTCATCATTGATTAATAAGATCTAATGGTCAAGATTAATCACATATAATATATATGGAGGGGTATTTTGATCATTTTAAAAAAATAATTTTATTTTTATTTTTTTTTATTTTTTATTTTTTATTTTTTATTTTTAATTTTTTTATTATTTTTTTTTTCAAAAAAAATTATTATTATTTCATTAATAACACATAATGTGATTGCGTACTGAATTACATTGATTGCGTACTGAATCACATGTGATTGAACTAAAATATCAAATATGATTAAATATACAATCAGATGTGATTTTACACTAAAATCATATGTGATTAAGTAGTACACATATTTATCAAATAAATATTATTTTTTAACGAAAAATATAATAACAAAGTAAAAAAAAATAACAAAAAAAATTTTAAAATAAAAAATAATTTTTTTTAAGTGTCAAATGACCAAAATACCCCTTCATGTATAAAGCATATGATTAATCTTGACCATTAAATCTTATAGATCAATGGTTGAGATTTATTCCTCGGGATTTCGTAAACTTGTATTTATAATGTATATATATACTTTGGTGGATTGATTGAACCAGCCTCTCTAGATTACAAATCCAACTAAGAATTCCATATTGTCGGACCAAACCAATTCAAAAAATTGGACAAATAGTTGGGATTTACTTTTGGAGAAAGAAATAATCCAACCTCTTATAATTGATGTAATTATACAAGTAATATTATACAATTATTTGCCTAATCATCACTATTTTGATGAGTATAAAGTAGTCATTATTATAGGGATTTTCCACATTTTAAATATATATAATCAAAAGTGGTTGGTTTACTATAAAATATATGAGAAACATTAATTAAATTTCATTTAAAAACGTTTAAATCACACTTTTTATTTCTAGACTATTAGAGAAAAAGACATCTTAAGATTATATATGGGAAATGTTAAACATTGCCCTTAGGGCAATGGTTAAGAAATTTTTGTTGGTTTAAAATCATTGTACATTAACTAATAAAAACCATCACCTAGAATTTCATTAACTACCTTTGAGTAGTTATGCATCTTTAATTGTACATAAACCAATTTATCCATCCTTAACCATTGTCCTAAGGGCAATGGTTAGCAAAACCCATTATATATATATTAATGCTTTTCTAATTAATAGTTTCATACAATTATAAGTGGGGGGAATCTAAAATTTTCTACACGATTGCTTAGAATCCTAACGTTTGTGGTAGCCAATCAAATTCATCCCCAACTTAACGGTTGTTGACATTGTCAGGATCGAATAACCAAAACAAGTTATTGTCAACCCAGATCTACTAATAACAAGAAGTTACAGCGGATTAACACTTGTATTAATATCTTAAGAACAATAGAATACTGTATATTGAACGAACAATGAACAATAATATTAAGAACACAGTGATTCACAAAAAGCTTCAATGTATATTATTGATTAACAATACACACGTACGTTTACAATTCGTAAGGAACTACTTATAGCAGTCCTTGAAGCCTAACTATTTACCCTAGTTATTCTAGGACTTGATTTACATCGAATTATAAAAGATATACATTGAATAACATTCTATAACTAACTCTGCGAAGATCTCGGACTTGATTTGTTCCAAATACGCGTACCAGTAGTAACTGCAATCACCAGTAGTAAATATGTATCATCAGTAGTAACTCTGGTAATCAGTAGTAAGTCCAAAACCAACGTCGGTAGTAACTACTAATGATCAGTAGTATCTTCAATATGTGCATGATCAGTAGTAAATTAGTTATAGTCTTCACCAGTATCAACTCATCAGTATTAAGTGTTTCTGCCCCATCAGTAATAACCATAGTCTTCATCAGTAGTAACCATGATCAGTACTAACTGCAGCATCAGTAACAAGTTGAACTGTGATTTGTTCCAACAATCTCCCCCTAAACTTGTTAATTCCTTTTGAATTACTCAAGTTTCTTTTGTTCTTCTTCTTCCCTCTTTCTCTTCTCTAGGGTTCTTTGATTCTGTTGCTTTCTTTGTTCAATGATGTATTTGTTGTTTTTCTTTGTAAAATAGTTCAATTTATTCTGGAACATTACAGCATCATATGGTCTCATCATAGTATTTGTGAATATCTGATACATGACCTTTTCAGAGTGTGGATATTCTTTTTCATACAAATATAGCTCACATTTCTTGCTCGATCTTTCAAAGAAGTACATATTTGCAGTTGGGAGTACATTCCAAGCATACACATTTTCTGGATTAGTAAATATTTCTGGGTAGTTATCTGGATAAAATGCAGCATCAATCATGTTTGTTAAATATCCAGCTCCAGAATCTTTCCATGATTTCTTTGTCATTCTTGGTTTTCCAATGATCAGAAGTTTGATTACATCACTTCTTGAACAGGATCTAATCAATGATAACCATCCAGTAAATCTTTGAACAACTTTGTCTTCCCTTATAATTTCTAATACATTATTAGGTATAACTCTCCAATTGATGATTGGATTGTTTTGAAGGGGAGCAACGGGTACTTCAAGAATAGGAATAATTTATTCTGTCTTTGATTTCTTTTGAGCACTCTGTTCTTGAGTAAGAACCTTTCTTTTCTTGATTTGGGGAGTTGAGGATTCACCAGTAGTTGATATACTACCAGTTTGAATTGACTTTGGATTTATTGGGATTAAAGCTTTTAGTTTCTTTTCTTCTTCAGCTTCTTGTTCAGCTAATTCTTTCTTCTTGGCAGTACAATATTTATCTATAATTGTAATCATCTTCATTCTGCCAAAAGTCTTTGCACTGTGCCCTTTTGACTTGAGAAAGTCAATCATAAGTTTCTTCTGTTCAAATATATTATCTGGTAGATCACCTTTTGTTCTTTTACTTTCAGCTACCAGATCTTCAAGGCAGTTTAGATGTTCTTCTTCTACTTTTCTAAATCTTTTAAATTCTGCTAGTTGAGCTTCTATCTGAACATCTTTTAGCTGAACAGGTATTTCAGCTTCTTGAGATTGTTGAGTTTTTGATCTTTCCTTTTCAGCCTTTTTCTTTTCTTCAAGAGCTTGATACATAGCCACATTCTTCAAGTATTTCTTATGTTTCACTTTCCATCTAGATTGTTTTTCAGATCTGACATGATTAATTTTGTTCACCATGTGGTGACCTAGTGCTCTGTTGGGATAATCATCATCATAAATTTCCTTTCCCTTTCCAATATAAGCTGAAGGTGGAGGTGGAATATATTTCATATCTGGGATACCAGGAATTACAAACTTTGGATAAAACAAATGAAGTTCATTTTCTGATAGTATTTTGGGGTGTGGAGGAAGTGTGCATTCATCTACTTCAAACCAATTTACATTATCATCAATGTCAGGTATGATAAGTGGTTGATCAGGTGTTGGTGGTTTGGAGATGATAACATAACGTTCTCTTTCAATTAGCTCTGGGATCTCTTGTTCTTCCTCTTCAGTAGTAACCAAGGCAGTTACTACTGGTGTGTTTTCAGGAGTTACTACTGATAGGGCATCAGTAGTGTTTGCTGCTTCTTCTTGATTTACTACTGCTATGATATCAGTAGTAGGAATTACTACTGGTTGTTCTACTATAGGAGCATCAGTAGTAGGTGTTACTACTGATGTTTCTTCTTGTTGTTTTTCTTGTACTGGAGCAGTAGTATATTCATCAGTAATATCCATGTGTTCTAGGCCTTCATCATTAAACTGACCTTCATTAACTTTTGATTCTTTAAGATTGAGGAGAGAAGTTGCTGCTGCAATAGATTCATCTATCATGTTTTGTATGTTGTCCTTCTCCCCCTTAGTGAGCTCAACTGGTGGAGCATCACTACTATCAACCTTCTTTTTCAACCTTCTTATGATCCTTGTTTGTTGAAGAAGCCTGTGCTCATACATTTTCATTCTTTTGTTGATGGTATTAATGTGCTTCTTCATATAGGACATGGTTCTCCCTTGATTTGTTAATTTCAGGCAATCTTGTACAGTGGTTTCAAGGTTTTCCATCCTATCCGTCAATTTTTTTTGTTTAATACTGCCCTCACTCCTTCTAGCAAGATCATCGGGCTCACTAACAGGTACATTGGCTTTAAGGTTTTCCATCCTTTCCGTCAAATCAACGGTTTCAGTTCTACCCTCATCACTTCTTGGTGATGAAATGGGTTGTTTGGACACTCTCTTCTTCCTAGAAGAAGCAGTAGTGCCCCCCCTTGTGGTTTCTTGGCACCGGGGTCCTCTTAGTAATTCCTCAAAGGAGTCATCACTTAGAGTTGCCGAGGTCTGGGTCTTAGTGATGTTCTCACTATCCTGTGCACCCACCTTTGGGGCATCAGTAGTGAGAGCCCTTTCCTCATGTCCTCTCTCCTCCTTGGAGGACAACTCTTGGAACCTGGGGTTTGACTCAATGTGTCCCCTGGTGTCCTTTAAGGAAGATTTCTTCCTTTTATAACTTTTCTGGATTGATTTGGTTAAAGGCCGGTCTTCTACAGAGTGAAGAGTAGCACTCTGCAGATTTAATTCATGTTCCTGGGATACATTCAGGACATCTAATTGAGTGGATGATTGAGTGACTGTTTGGAGTTGTGTTTGGGCTGCATTTGGGGGTGAAGGAGTGGGTTGAGGTTCAATTGGGGTTGTATCTTTGATTGAACCTTCTCCAAGATGTGGTTGATCTTTGATCATGTTAGGAAACAGAGGGGTTTCCTTGCCCGAAAATTTAAATTGTTTTCTCATATTAGAGAAAACTTTCTTGTTCAACTCAGGAGTTATAAAAATGTTTTTAGGAGTTGACAAATTTTGTAATTCACAGTTTATTGAATGTTGAAGAAATCTGGGATACATTAAAAATTTTGAAGCACTAAGATTTCCCAACATTCCCTCAAAAATCATATTTGAAAAATTAAAGACTTGGTCTGTGCATAAGCAAACAATAGCAGATGCTATTGACTTGTTAAACTCATTCCAAGAACTTCTTTTAGGAGAAAGACAGTGTTGAATAGTGTGTACAAGAAATTTCCATTGTGGGGAGAGAAGACCTTTTTGAAAAGTGACAATGTCAAGTCTTCCCTCATATCCCATTTTGTTTAAAATTTCAACAATGTGTTCCTTAGGAAGAGAAAACATACCTTCGTCGTCGTGCAGTTGTAGATGGTGTCTGATGGATTGTTCAGTTATGGTGATAGTCTTTCCATCCACAGTTGATTTTATCATAGGCATAGTTGCACCTTCGGTTCTTTCAGCATTGGTCCAGAAATCAACCAAGTGTTGTTGATATGATTTCGGATTTACAGTTAATGCAAACTTTATGTAGGAATTCTTCAAAAAATTGACGATTGGACGAAAGTCTTTTGTTCCGTCTGGATTCTTTAAGTATGCACACATGTTGTGAAACTCTGAGTATTTTAGATTTGTTTGAATATCAAGAGATTGTAGAGTTGCCATTGTTGTCGATTTTATGATGTTTGATCGCTTGATTTGTATGAATGTTGTTACTGGTGCAGGGTTTATGATCGCGATTTAGGGTTTTATCGAGAGGATTTAGCAAATCGAATGTGAAGATAATGCTAAACTAATCGTCTTCAGCTATTTATATCTTATGATTTGATCTGCAAAAAGACTAAATTTCCCTTCGAATCATAACACAATGGTTATTTTCATGGGGGTTAGTTTGGTAACTTTGACAATTTAAAGACCAGTAGTAAATTAGATACTAGTAGAAAAACGTCAGTAGTATCTACGAACGTCAGTAGTAACTAAGGATTTTGACATCAGTAGTGACTGTAGACATCAGTAGTAACTAATAAAATTTTAATACTGACCTAATTTACCAACCCTAGCAGTAGTAATCATCATTTTAGAGACCAGTAGTATATGTGAGTACAATCGTTTACCAGTAGTAATGACCTACCAGTAGTAAAACACTTAAAAATAAATAAATACCTTTTTACAACAAAAAAACTTTACACATGATTTTGAGTGAGAGATTAATTTATTAAAATCATTCCAATACTGCTAACCAAGAAGTTGAATCTTCCTACATCAAATGCTTTTGTAAAAAGATCTGCTAATTGATTGTCAGTATGAATTTTACCTACTTTGATTAACTTCTTTTCATTGCAATCTCTTATAAAGTGAAATCTTATTTCAATGTGTTTAGTTTTAGAGTGTTTTACTGGATTATTGACAATACTAATAGCACTTTGATTATCAATAAAAATAGGAGTTTTAAGGATAGAGATACCAAAGTCTAGAAGCTGGTTTTGAATCCAAAGTACTTGAGCACAACAAGCAGATGCAGCTACATACTCTGCTTCAGCAGTTGATGTGGATACATTTGTTTGTTTCTTACATTGCCATGACACTAGTCTTGATCCAAAGAATTGACATCCACCAGTGGTGGACTTTCTGTCTTGACATTCACCTCCATAGTCACTATCTGTGGAGGCTATGAGTTCGAATGGTGAGTCATATGGATACCATAGACCAAGTGATGGTTTGCCTTTCAAGTATCTGATTATTCTTTTGACAGCCTGCAAGTGTAGTTCTTTAGGTCTTGCTTGATATCTTGCACACACACAAACACTATACATAATGTCAGGTCTTGATGCAGTTAAGTACATCAAAGAGCCTATCATTGATCTATATAAGTGTTCATCTACATCCTCCCCCTCAGCATCACGATGCAGGTGTTTGTGTGTTTCCATTGGTGTACTTGCACTCTTGCAGTCTTTCATATCAAACTTCTCCAAGATGTCTTTAACATATTTTGATTGGTTTATCAAAATACCATCTGTTCTTTGATTAACTTGGAGTCCAAGGAAGAAGTTCATTGGACCCATTGAGCTCATTTTGAATTTGATTTGCATGAGATTTTCAAACTCTTTACACAATGAATCATTTGTTGATCCAAAAATGATATCATCTACATAGATTTGCACCAGTAGTATATCATTTTTGACCTTTCTTGTAAACAGAGTCTTGTCAATTGCTCCTCTTTTAAAATCATTCTTCAGTAAGTATGATGATAATGTATCATACCATGCTCTTGGTGCCTGATGTAGGCCATATAGAGCTTTGTCATACATATACTCCTTCTTCAATTTTCTCATATAGGAAAGCACTCTTTACATCCATTTGATAGACTTTAAACTTCTTGTATGAAGCACATGCTAAGAATATCCTAATTGCTTCAATTCTAGCAACAGGGGCATATACTTCATCATAGTCTATTCCTTCTTCTTGAGTGTATCCTTGGGCTACAAGTCTGGCTTTGTTCTTGATCACTATACCTCTTTCATCTTTCTTGTTTCTAAAGATCCACCTTGTTCCAATGGCTCTTTTTCCTTTGGGTAGAGGTACAAGTGTCCAAACAGCTTGTAATTTGAACTGAAGGAGTTCTTCTTGCATTGCCTCAATCCAGTTTGAGTCCTTCATTGCTTGTTGAATCTTCTTTGGGTCATCCCGAGACAGAAAACATTCAAACATACATTCATTAGCAATTAAACTTATGTTACACATGTTTGCAGTTAGACTTTTGTGTAGTTTGCTTCTTGTCTGCATGCTTGAGTTCACATCACTAAGGACTTGATCCAAAGGATGATTCTTTTCAGTTCTGGTGCCATGAACTTTATCAACAACTAATTGGTTTTCAAGATTGGACTCATTTGTCTCAGGAGATTGTTCCTCTTAAGGTTCTTCATTGTCATTGATGTTTGGTTCATCATCATTTGCTGGTTCATAGTTACTACTGGGATCAGTAGTATTTAAGTTATTACTGAGATCAGTAGTAGTTTGAAAGTTTAGGTTATTCCTTGGACCAGTAGTATTTTGATTACTATTACTGGTCTCAGTAGTATTTGAATTACTACTGTCCTCATTATCTGACTCGCTACTGCTTCCAGAATCTGAGTTATTACTGTCCTCAGTATTAATTGTGGGAACAATATTAACTACTATATATCTCATCTCTTCTTGACCAGTATTGAAAGATGATGTTCCTTCCTTTTGAGTATGACAATTTGAATCACCTGCATTTAAATCCATGTTAGTGTTAAAGGATTTGGTTAGATTGTCTATGTTAAATAGCCAATCTGGACCATTTCCTTGTTCATTAGGAATATTTTCATTAAAGGATACATTGATACTTTCTTCAATAATCCTTAATCTTTTGTTGAACACTCTGTATGATTTGCTTTGAGTAGAGTATCCCATAAAGATTCCATCATCAGCTTTGCAGTCAAACTTACCAATTTGTTCTCTTGTAATCAAAATAGTACAAGGACAAGCAAATGATTTTTAGAAACTTATGGAAGGTTTTCTTTTGTTAAAAAGTTCATATGGTGTTTTATGATGTGGCTTAACTATTAATACTCTGTTTTGTACATAACAGGCAGTATTAACAGCTTCAGCCCAAAAAGTAATTGGTAATTTTGAGTCTGCTAACATTGATCTTGCTGCTTCAATGATGGTTCTATTTCTTCTTTCAGCTACACCATTTTGTTGAGGAGTTCTAGGTGAGCTGTACTGCCTGTCAATACCTTTAAGATCACAAAAGTTAATTAAGTTAGCATTTTTAAATTCTGTGCCATTATCACATCTTATGGCTTTAACTTTTTGATCAGATGTGTTCTCTAGTTTAACAATTAAGTTCTTGATGAGTTCACTTGTTTCATCATTTGTCCTGAGAAAGAAGACCCATGTATATCTGGAAAAGTCATCAGTAATAACAAGACAATATTGTTTCTTTCCAATACTCATTACATTTGTAGGTCCAAAAAGGTCCATATGTAAGAGTTGTAAAGGAACAGAAATAGAATTTACAATTTTGGACTTATGAGAAGACTTATGTTGTTTACCTTTTAGGCATGCAACGCAGTGATGATCACACATGAACTGTTTCTGTGGTAATCCAATTACCAAATTCTTTCTTACTAAATTGTTCATATTTTTAAAGTTTGTGTGACACATCCTTCTATGCCAAAGTTCTGATTCAGTAGTATTTGCCTTGGATATAAAACAGTTGACCTCATTTGAAGAAATGAGTTCTCCCCCTATATCCAGGCAATACACATTGTTTCTCCTTGGAGTTCTCAAAACTACATATTTTTCATCTAAAACAAAGTCAGGAGAAAGAATGATGCACTTAATATCTGTGAAAAGAATCTTGTTCTTTTTATCACATACTTGAGACACACTGACAAGATTGTATTTTATCTCAGCTACATAAAATACATCATCAAAAGTAATTGTACCATTAGTAACTGTACCTTTGCCTGTAATCTTACCTCCCTTTGGGTTCTCACCAAAGGCCACATACCCTCCATCAAATGACTTGAAATCTTTAAGAATTTGTCGATTTCCAGTCATGTGCCTTGAGCATCCACTATCAATGTGCCATGTTCTACCTTCTTCAGGGATCTGGATGCTCTGCACAAGTAAGTGAAAGATTAGTTAAGTTTGGGAACCGAAGCTTTATATGTCTTGGGTTCATCCTTTGAGAAATAAGATTTAGAGGATTTAATTTTAAACATTTTTGGTACCCATACCTGTTTAGTACTGGTGTTTTGTTTTACTACTGCCCTTTTGGATTTGTTACTGGTGTCTGAGTTTATTACTGATCTTGGTCTATACCCATTATATTTAACTTTTGAATACTTTACTACTGATGGACCAGTCGTATTTGGGTACTTACCATGTTTAGGATGACCAGTAGTGTTTTTAAACTTTGGCTTGGCAGCAGTAGTATTTTTAAAATTAGGGTTTTTACCACTAGTGTTTTGGTACTGGTACCCAACAGCATTGTAATTAGGGCTAGGATCAGTAGTAAACCTGTTAAAGTTTCTACTGGTGTTGGAAAAATGAAAATATTGTTTATTTTGATTTGTTTTTCCATTATTTTTGAAATAATCGCTGTTCTTTGGGCTTGCAACTCTTTTATTTTGCACAAACCTTGGTGCATTTCTTTCAAATTTTGGTGTTTCAGATTTTTTAGATTTTATTTTATTTACTACTGATGGACCAGTAGTATCTTTTAACTTTTGTGTTTTTGCTTTTTCTTTAGAATTTTTAAATTCTTTGAACTCATTACAGTTAATTGGATTGAAGTGACAATCCTTTTCTAAATGGTTTACTTTGTTGCAAATAACACATCTTAATTTCTTATCCTTAGTACCTTCAGGTTTTCTTTGATCTAAGAGTTGATTTTTATTTCTTTCATTTCCCCTTCTTAAAATTTTTGGTATATTTTCTGCATCATATTTAGGAGATTCATTTTGACTTTGTGCTGTGTGAAAACTTGTGTCAATTGATTCTGTAGTTTGATCATCATCAGATGAATCATTTGATTCAGATGTTTCATTACAAGTTTCAGTTTTATTTGACATTTTTAAATCATCTAAAATTCTTTCTGTGCTTGATTTAAGAGGAGGGATAAAATTAGTTGGAGGTGGAACAGCATGATATCCCACTCCATGCACAACTTTTTCAGTGGTTTGATTATTTGTTAATTCATTAACAATTTGAGAACTTCTTTCAAACTTTTTATTGGTTAATTTATTTTGTTCTAATTCCATTTGACATTCTTCTAGTTTGATTAAAGTTTCTTTTAATTTTAGTTCAAAATGTTCTTTTTCATAAGTGGTTTGTAGCAATTCTTCTTTTATCTTTTGATCAGTTATTTTATAAACTTTAATTTGATTTTCAAGATCAGCTATACAACCATTATATTCAATTCTTCTATTTCTATTTAGAATCATCTCTTCAAGTGTTTCTTTATTAAGTTTTTCTAAATCTTTATATGCTTTAATGCATTCAGGAGTGCAAGATTTAGAATGTACCTTAGTAGGAGAGTCAGTGAAAGCCATGAGAGCTTGATTTTGTGCATGCTCCTCTGCTTGAAAGCTCCAGTCATACCCTTGTCCTTGTTGTGAAACAAGAGCAGTTGAGTTTGATCTTTTGTCTGGCTGAGGACATTCTTTAGCAAAGTGCCCAAGGTTGTTACAGTTGTAACATTTGACTTTAGTCTTGTCAAATCCAGCCTTGTCACCTTTGTTGTAGTTAAGGTTTGTTCTACCAGTCCTCTTTAAGAACCTTTTGGTTCTCAGGCTCAGCATAGCCATCTGCCATTTTAGATCCATCTCTTCAAGATCATCAGGATTCAATTGTTCCAAGTCATCACTAATTAGTGCAGTATACACATGACTAGTGAAGAAGGATTCTCTTGCAGTATCTTCACAATCTGCAGCCTTTGCAGTTTCCTGACATGTTCCTGTACTAGACACAAAAGCAGCATTGTTTGAAGATAAATTAGGAGTTTTAGAACTTACCTCAGATTCAAACACCCTAAGCTCATTGTACAATTCATCCAGCTCCTTTTCTTCCAAGGCATCACCTTGTCTATATATGACTGTGTACATAGACCATTCTTCTCCAAGAGATCTGAGAAACTTTCTATTGACATCATCATTGTCTGGTTTCACACCAACTTGATTCATTTCACCAATGAGTTTGTTGAACCTATCAAAGGTTTGAGATATGGATTCATTCTTTTGGCCTTTGAAATTTTCAAAGTCCTGTTTTAGTACAGACTTCATGTTTCTTTTGGTGCTTTTGGTGCCAACAAATCTCTTTTCCAGTGCCTGCCATAACATCTTTGCATCATCATATTCAACAAAGAGATGTTGGTAATCATTAGGAATGGCCAGTAGAAGAGTGCTTAGAGCTTTGAGTTCGATTCCTCTGTCTTTCTTCTCCTTTTCACACTTGAGTTTGTCTGCTTCAGTTGCAGAGCTTGTTGCTTGATCATGAACGGTTTTGTTTCCTTCAACAACAACTTCCCACATGGAATAATCAGTAATAAGCATGTATTGCTTAATACGATTCTTCCACATCCCAAAGTTATTGGGAGTGAGTATAGGGATTTTATTTGCTTGAGTACTTTCATTGTTATCAGTCATGATTAACAATATGTGTGTTTTAAAGATTAAAACTTTTTGTTGTTCTTTAAAATTCGTAGATCTAGAACCAATAAGCTCTGATACCACTTGTCTGGATCGAATAACCAAAACAAGTTATTGTCAACCCAAATCTACTAATAACAAGAAGTTACAGCGGATTAACACTTGTATTAATATCTTAAGAACAATAGAATACTGTATATTGAACGAACAATGAACAATAATATTAAGAACACAGTGATTCACAAAAAGCTTCAATGTATATTATTGATTAACAATACACACGTACGTTTACAATTCGTAAGGAACTACTTATAGCAGTCCTTGAAGCCTAACTATTTACCCTAGTTATTCTAGGACTTGATTTACATCGAATTATAAAAGATATACATTGAATAACATTCTATAACTAACTCTGCGAAGATCTCGGTCTTGATTTGTTCCAAATACGCGTACCAGTAGTAACTGCAATCACCAGTAGTAAATATGTATCATCAGTAGTAACTCTGGTAATCAGTAGTAAGTCCAAAACCAACGTCAGTAGTAACTACTAATGATCAGTAGTATCTTAAATATGTGCATGATCAGTAGTAAATTAGTTATAGTGTTCACCAGTATCAACTCATCAGTATTAAGTGTTTCTGCCCCGTCAGTAATAACCATAGTCTTCATCAGTAGTAACCATGATCAGTACTAACTGCAGCATCAGTAATAAGTTGAACTGTGATTTGTTCCAACAGACATTGACAGTCAACTTTTTTTAATCTCTTTCTAAGGGCCTTTTAATCATTTTCTTTATGATTTTACGATAGTAATTAGTAAATCGTCAATGTAACATACTTTCTCCTTCTTAAACTTGGGAGAATATATATTTAAACAAGAGAACGAGTCCAAATTAACAAATTTGAAGATGCTAGCATAACTTAAAAGGAGAACCAATACATTTGTGCTCACATTAATGGATATGAAAAAATGTCTCGTATGAAAAACCATTTAAATTCTTTGAACCTAAGAACACTCACACTCATGATATGTGGTAGAGTATGTAATGAGTGTCAAATCGATTTTTCACTATCTCACATTCTCACTATATTCTCGACTAACTAACCACAATTAGACCACTCTGTCATAGAGATGTGATAGAGAATCAGAAATCCGAATTATCCAAATTCATACATGTACAATATCAAAACTGGATTACTAAAAATCATTTCGGGCATCGAATCCATCTTATTCGTAAAATTGTGTATCAGGTCTTTCGCATCCGGATTCATCGGGTATAGAGCAAATCGGGTATAAGACTTGGAACCGAAATTTAATTAACTACGTAATTGAAGATTGTTTGGGTATAATACTATTAGTATTGTTCGGTTGATGTTTATTGCACAATTGTTGTTTGTAATCATTCTAATATTACATATATAAAGTAACAAATATGATAGAAACACCTAAAACCGGCTCTAATTATTATTCGGTTCAAATCGAGTCTATACCCGATTTACTTGAACCGAAATGGAACCGTATTATAGAACGGTTCAGTTCTCGGGTCTACCAATCCTCTGAAATTAAGTCTCCGGATTTCGAGTCCGGGTCCATCTGATTCGGTTCTATACAGTCATCACCATCAGAACGCCATGACATGGGACTTACCATATCTTGGAGCATAACAAGCCCTGCTAATCTTTTGTAATTTAGCTCAAACTAAACCTCATAAATTTAAATGCATCAAGTTTTATGGCATGATAAATCTAAAAAAGATATCCATATATACAAGTCATTAAACTTATTCAACACGTCAAACTGACCTTTTCGATAAATCTATACTCCTTTAATAATCATTTAGGGGATAAGGGTATTATGGGAAATACATTAATTTAATATCAGATGTTTTGTTAGGACAATGTTCATTAATTTTCGTCGAAATACTACATTTGACGTTAATGATGGATGGAGTAGGATGACAATGGTATGAATGCTTTGTTTGGACAATTTTCTTTAACTTTCATTATCATTGATGAGAATGCGTTTATTTTTTCTCAACAAATTGATATATTTTCACAATACATAAAAAGGGTACGCTCAGAACTATCAACTTTGTCATTCAGATTTATGTTTCTTGCATTACTGTCTGAAAATTTTGTAATTATTGCTATTTCCAAATAACGAATGATCAATTAGCATCATTTTTACCCTGCGCATTGCGCGGGCAAAAGACTAGTAAAATAGAAAAAACTTAGTCTAGTCTTTAACCGTTAAAATATATATAAGTTGATTTGAGTATTTGAGTTAATCCAATATTCACAAAACTTAAATGTTAAGTTTTTTTCTTTTCTTAATTTTCGGGAAAGAAAAGATACTTGTAATATATTTTCAACATCTATTCTATACTATATATAATGAGCCAATGCCTTTCTAATATTAGAAGGTCTTAAACTAGCCCTTACCATTAGTGGAAGGTCTTAAACCCACAACCAAAATTGTAATAAAAAATTGCGTGACCCAAGATTCGAACCTGGGACCTCACGCAACACGTACATCCAACTTACCACTACACCATATCCAATATTTGGTATTCTATCCGAAACATCTTAAGTACTAGCCTCCTTAAGCATCATAAGTGTGTGTTGACTGTTACGATTCATTTTTTTGCAAAGCCCGTCTATTTCGCCCTAATTGAACACCCATCAATTCTTGCATTAAAACCTTTTAAATGGCTGCATTGACTTCATTTTAAAAAGTAATGAGTATTAAATATACCACAATTAAAATGTATTTTAATTAGCGCATTTTATACCACAATTAAAACGCATTGACTTTATTTTAATTGGCTTCATTTTAATTCAAACTCATTTTAATTCAAAACCGCTTGACCACAATTAATTTTATAAGGTCTTTCTAATATTAGAAGGTCTTAAATTAGGCCTTCCGTTTTTGGAATGTCTTAAACTCACAACATAATTGGAAAAAAAAAACACTGTGAACAAGTTTCGAACTTGGGACCTCTACCAACACATATATAAACATTACCACTACACTACATCCAATATTTGGTAACCAAACGAAACACCTAAACCCTATGCTTTCATGTGGGACAGAATTCTTCCTAGCCATTAAAATTTACGCTTTTTTTACATTGATTTATAAAAAGCCTTAAATACCATAATCAGTTATGGGCGGAATTCAGAATCATTTATTGGTGGAAACAAAGTCCACCATCAAAACTTACGTTTTTTAACATCAAAATCCTTGAACCAATTTCTTAAAACCAATTATTCGAGCAAAACATGTTTTTTTTCTAAATGATCCAGCCACACAATTGATATGAAAAATATGCGGTTTTTTTTCATATGATCCATCCACCAAGATTTTCATCAACACAGCCATAGAATACCAAGATTTCCTCACTTCTTCCAAATAGCATTTCCATGGAATTACTACAACCCATTGATTTCGTCTCCTCTGTATATGTAACTTATCTATACTATATATCTATCTATATCTATATATATACTATATATAATGAGTCAATGCCTTTCTAATATTAGAAGGTCTTAAACTAGCCCTTACCATTAGTGGAAGGTCTTAAACCCACAACCAAATTTGCAATAAAAAATTGCGTGACCCGAGATTCGAACCTGGGACCTCACGCAACATATACATCCGACTTACCACTACACCATATCCAATATTTCGTACTCTATCCGAAACATCTTAAGTACTAGCCTCCTTAAGCATCATAAGTGTGTGTTGACTGTTATGGTTTATTTTTTTTGCAAAGCCCATCTATTTCGCCCCAATTGAACACCCATCAATTCTTGCATTAAAACCTTTTAAATGGCTGCATTGACTTCATTTTAAAAAGTAATGAGTATTAAATATGCCACAATTAAAATGTATTTTAATTAACGCCTTTTACACCACAATTAAAACACATTGACTTTATTTTAAGGGTTAATTGCTTTTATATCCTTTTAAAATTCATAATCTATTTTTATATCCTTCTCAAATACATAAATTATCTCCATGTCCTCTTAAACTTTGTAATTGCCTCCATATCCTTCTAAATCTTTAAAATTTTCTTTTATGTCCAAAAACCAATTTAAGTCATTATAATATCAATAATTATCAAATAAGTATGTAATATATATATGTTGATTATATATTAAAAATCATGTTTATTTGCATGTATTATTGATATTATCACGATTTAATACATAATAAAATAGGTTTTTTGACGTAAAAAAAGTTTAAATTATTTAGTTTTGAAGGATATGAAGATAATTATAAAGTTTAGAATGATATAGAGATAATTTATGAATTTATAAAGGGTATAGAAATAATTTATGAGTTTTACAAGGATATAAAAACAATTATCCCTTATTTTAATTGGCTTCATTTTAATTCAAAACCGTTTGACCACAATTAATTTGCTTATCAGTTTTATAAAATACTATTATTTCCTCCGCATGAGTTTCAAAATATATTGATTGTATTAAAATCTTTCTAATATACCTCATTCATTTCGGTTTACATATCAAAGGTGTGACTGTGATTCTGTCTACGGTTTTATAAATGTGTATAGGTGTATTCTCAATTCCATCATTTTTCTCTTTCAGGCCTCTTTCTTATACTTTTTTTTTGTTTTTAGACATCAACCGACGAAAGAAAGTATATATTCTTATCTAATTTTTTTTCTTTTAAATTTAGCTTTATCCAATAATCTTGATCATTTTAACTGAATTGATTTTAGTTTTAGATTTTAAACTTAGAAACCCATGGCTACCGAGATCTATAGCCCCAAGAGGAAGACGACTAATGAGTGTTGATCAGGATAATCATATACTTGGTATTCCAAAGTACCAAATGTGTTCAAGTAAAATCTTCATGTATTGTTCATTACTTCCTCTATTCTCATGGTAATCATCTCGTTTCCCTTGATGTGTATGACTATAAATAATTCATGTAAGATGTACTGATATAATGTTTTTTATTTTTATTTTTTGGAGGAGGAAAAAGCCATAAAAGAAGAAAAATGAAACTTGATGAGAATTATATGTGGGTATGATTAGAGTGGATGCAAATCGGGCCCAATTGGATTTTATTAATCTATTCTTTACCTGTCAAGGTTAGCAATTATGCAGTCAAATTACCGCCCATGTTTAGTTTTACATAATTAGCGTTATATAATATTCATGATTTCACATTTGTATTTTGGTCAGTTTGAGTATATATGTTATTGATATGGTTGCTGGCAAACACAAAGTGGATTTAGATACATATATATGGAAGGTATGGTTTTTATTATATTGTTATAATCTGAGTTTTATATCATCATGCGTATTGTTTATATACAAATATATGGAAGGTATGGTTTTCATTAGAATTTGAAATAATATTAAATTTTCATTATTATAGTATGACATTTCTCTTATGATTATGTAGATTGTTCCAACAGAATATTAATGCATATCAAGAGAAGTCTTACATTACCCATCAGTTCTCCGTTACCGAGTACTCCTCCCCAGTGAATGAATATGACAGGACATGGTCATGTTTGATTCTTAAAAAAATATATTTTTTAATCATCATGTTTATATGAGGTTTTTAATCATTTTTTTTTTTGTATGTAGATGTATTCATTGGTTTACTTTTTATAGGTCTTTCAGCATTCACTGTTTCTTGAAATATGCAAGCAATTGGCCGATCATTTTGATATAGTGCTGACTGTAAGAGACGAGAATAGGGGCACCAATATGATTTTTAAAAAAATGTTACTTAGCTACAGGCACATACTTTGGTAACGAGAATGAAGATGTTGTAAAAGGTTTAACTTTTTCCCTAAGTTGACTATATATAAAGTCAGTCATCTTTTGTCATATTATAATTTATTTCAATATCATGGAACTCAATACTTTTTATTTATTTAAATTGATTTGTAGATATTTGGTATTAAAACTCTGGTAAAGAACTACTTGCCTATAAGAGATGCATATCTTTGTGTTGGCATTGACGAAAGAACTGTTTAAAGACCTATGTCAAAACATAGGGATATAGAAATCTCAATCGATATATTTCTCCTTACTTTCAAGACTTTTGACATATTTGACCCATTACATCGTAAAAAATAATGTGTAACCGAAGGATATTTGCTCGCTAAGCTTTGCTATGACAATCAACAAGGCTCAAGGACAGTAAATTCCCAATGTTGGCGTTTATCTTTCGGAATATGTTTTCTCGCATGGACAACTTTACGTTGCCATTTGAAGAGGAATTTCACGTGACACGACAAAAGTATTAGGAAATCCAGCAAAAAGAAAAAAGAAAAAAATCTCGACGGAGTTTACACACCAAACGTGGTGTATCGGGAGGTTTTACATGATGTCTAATATGCATAAACAGACTTTTCCCCCTCTATTTTATTCTTAATTAGGTTTATTTTTTATAACAAGAAACATTGGAGATGGATCATTTGTGTTATTATATATCAAAACATGTAATCGAACAACATTTCAACGTCAATGCCAATTCGTGTTTTTTCCTCTATTTTATACACAGTTTCCATGCTTATGTATTGTATTCGTTATAAAAATATGTAACCAATGGACTTTTAATCTCCAGAAATATATAGTTCGGAGCCGCCGCATCGCGCGGGTTTTAGCCTAGTAAACAAATAATGCATGTATGGTAAAGCCCAATTAAAACACATGCCCAACCCATATTCTCCATGAGCCCACTTAAAACACATGCCCAATCGTTGCCGTTCAAAAAAAATAAAAATATATTTATTATATTTTTGAAACGTGTACTAATCCATCATCGAATGCAGAATCCACCTCTCTGATTGCAGCTGTCTCCGGCGTGACACCATCTCCGACTATCTTCATTTTCAACGAATTTACTGTAATCAAGTATGTTATCACGCTTCAGCTTATTAATTTATTAATTATAAAATTCTAACATTTATTTCAATTTTATTGCTCATAGCCCTAGGTTTCATTGATGAAATTGATTATTGATTAGTGAAATTTGTTTTGCACCGAATGTTGTATTACGACCGACCCTTTCACATTGAGAATTGTTTTTGAGGTTATAATTGTTAATTTTCCGTTTTAATCTTATACTAATTTGCTGTTTAAACCTACAATTAGTGTAAGATGTGATTAATAAATGTTTTCTTCAGGTGATCAGCTAAATTACTATCGACTGTTTTATTTATAAGTTGTAATCCGATGGTGAAACATTTGCACACTTTAGGAACTCAACTGTTAATTACCTTTATCATTTATGTATAATTCAGATTGTTAGATAGATACTAATTAGGGTTATTTGTATTTGTTGCAGTCTAAACCTAAATTTTATAGAAGATACTAATTAGGGCTTTTAACTTACTATGGATCTACTCTTCAATGCCTACTCCACTACAGACGAAAATGAAGAACATCCACCTCGACCAGTCAAGCGTGCCAAACCTGAATCTTCACAAACATTTAACCATAGTTTACCTGTGGTTAGTCTTAACCAACCACAAAATACTCCAATTTCAGGCAGATACATATCGAAACGTGAACGGGCAATCATGGGTTCAGTTCCTCAAATTTACAATCCAGACCCCTCAACTTCTTCAGCTTGTTCCTCTGGTTTGTTTGCCTTTTTGTAATATGATAGAAATTAAGTTTTTTATTTCCATTATTCATGATTCATGACAGTTGATTTTTGTTATCTCAGTTCAAGGAAGCATTTCAGATTCTTACATAAGAAAAGACATTTTGTCATCATTGAGAAATCGAACAGAAAATTACACAAATTCATCTGAGAGGATTTCCACAGCTCTTATTGGCCATACAAAAGCCGTGAACGCAATCCAATGGTCAAAAACTCATCGTAAGTGTTATCTTGAAGGTTGACTTTTTGTGCAGCTTGACTCATTAGGTTCACCAGGGAAAAATTGATGATGTGGCATTTAATTGCTGACGTGTCTGAAAAAATTGATGACATTTCAGTCAGTAAAAGTTGGATTCTTGTCCCGTTTGATTCATTAGGTTATCTGCCACATCATCAATTTTACCTCGTGAACAGGTCATCAGGTTACCCAATGACTCAAACACGACAAAAATCCAACTTTTAATGACTAACCTTGTATTTTACCGATTACAATGACTTTATGTGGATTTTTGTACAAGTATTATTATTTTATAAATCAAATTCAAATTTATTGATTTAAGATGGTTTACAGCTCATCTTCTTGCATCCGCCAGTATGGATTCATCCATACACATATGGAATGTTTGGAACACCGAACAAAAAAAATCCCGAGGATTCAACAATCACACATCAGCAGTAAAAGACATCCAATGGTCAGAAAAAAGTCTTTCTTTACTCTCATGTGGATACGATTGCTCATCAAGATTCATCGATGTTGAAAAGGGGGTAGAAACTCGGGTATTTAAGGAAGATCAAGTTGTTGGAGTTGTTAAATTTCATCCTAATAATTCAAATCTTTTTTTATCGGGCGGGTCGAAAGGCGTTATTCGGTTATGGGATATTAGAACCGGGAATTCGGTGAGTCAGTATTTTCGAAATCTCGGTCCGATTCTTGATTTGGAATTTATGAACGATACAAAGCAGTTTGTTTCCTCTAGTGATGAATCGAAAAGTAATATTAGTGAGAATTCTATTGTTGTTTGGGATGTTTCACGACAAGTTCCTTTATCGAACCAGGTATTTTTTATAGACCAAAATGCATTTTAGTACCCTAAATTCAGATGACTAGGTCTTCTAATACCCTGAACTATTAAAGGTGCAGTATTATACCGATTTAGTAACCTGACTCACTAATTTAGTCTTATTTTCTCACGATATTTCTTCTAATATCAATATATTGAGATAAACGTATATTTTTGTAGTCCATCGCTCCAACGAAAGTAAGTCAAGTAAGAAAACGCAATCAAATTAATGAGTCATTGTACCAAATTGACCATTTTGTTAAGTTCTCATACTACAACATTAATAGTTTAAGGTAGTAGAATACCTAGCGGCCAAGTTCAGTATACTAAAATGTATCTTGGCCTTTTTTATATCAATATCTCCGTAGAATTATTATTTTATGTGACGATTTGAAGCTATTTTTATATTTATTTACATTTTTTCTCAGATTTATGTGGAAGCGTATACATGCCCGTGTATACGACACCACCCACACGATCCATATTTCGTGGCCCAATCAAATGCAAATTACATCGCGATTTTTTCTTCCAAACATCCATTTCGGCTCGACAAATACAAACGATACGAAAACCATGGTGTTTCCGGGTTTCCCGTAAAATGTAATTTTAGCCCGGATGGCAGAAAACTCGCCACCGGGTCCTCAGATGGATGCATTTACATCTACAACACGAAAACATGCCACCTCATCAAGAAAATAAAAGCATATGAACAAACGTGTGTGGATGTAGCGTTCCATCCCGTTATGACAAACATGATTGCTTCGTGTAGTTGGAATGGAGAAATTAGGGTTTTTGAGGGACATTGACATGAGATTTTGAGGGTGTGTTTGGTTTGTAACAAGGAATCACTATGGGTATGAGTTCAACTATAAGATGGAATGGGAATGGGAATGGGAATGGGAATGGATTTTAAACACGGGCTAATAATTGATAGTATATAATTGTGATTTAAATGTGGGGTTGTGTTTCTAGAGTATTCGAGAGAACACTTGCATTTAAATTTTGATACATTATAACCCGCGGGTATTATTACCGATTATGACATGATCGGTCTTTTGGCCATATCTGAAATATTTGACACTTTAAAGTCGAAAATATTGTTTGATTTTTTGTTGGACTTGGTATTAGTGTCAAAATATGTAGGGTATGTTATTTTGTTTTATGTACATAAAGGATTGATGTAACGCTTCGAGGCCAAAATAACGAGGCCCATTAACTTACGAATCAATTTAAAATCTTGGTGGAAGTTTTTTTGGTTTGTGGCGACGGTATGGGGTTGCATGGTTAGAGTAGAGTTGACTTTTGACATTTGCAACTTAATTGAATTCATGTACAAAACAATCTTGAAATTTGTAATCCAAAATGAAAGCCAGGATATAGGGATGGGAGCGGGTCCAAATCGATGAACCTAGACCTGAAGTATCCAATAGTTGATCTCAGAGAATGAGTAGATTTGAGAATCAAATTGTTCTTCATAATACAGTTCCCAATTGGTTCAGATATAGACCCAATTGGAATCGAAATAATAAATGGAGTCAATTTCAGATGTTAAACGTGAACTGAACATCACAAATAGTATAATACCAAAATGATTTTTAGTTATTTAAATTTCGGTCTCGTGTCTAATACTCGATTTGTTCTAAACCTGATGTACTCAGAAGACCCGATACCTGATTTTACGAAAAATTTGGACCCGATACCTTAATCGATTATTAGTAATCTGGTTTCAACCGGTTCAATACAAATAAATGTTTCTGATTTCCAATTCTATATAACATCCCTAACTCGAGCTATGAACATTCACGTATTCAGTTTAGATGCTTATAGATTAAAAATGGATATAAGAATCCGATACTTAGTGCGAGTTCTTTTCTAGTGGCTTGAAATAATAGCATTTTGGTGTTTAAGAAAATGGTGGTTTTTGGAATTTTCTTTTGAGAATGATGAACTCTGTAAGATGTCATTGTATTCTAATTTATGTAGTAGCTATGATGTTTGACCTTTGACCGATTAAATTATGGGTTAATGTAAAACTTTTGCTAAAGGGAGGTTGGGATGATCTCTTTTTTAATTTGCGGAATCTAAAAGAAGAGTTTAATGGTGTTTGTTAAAGACTAAAGAGAGTAAAGGAACACTAATTAAGTGGTCAAGAGGACCTTTTGCCGGGTGCACCTCCAACATGAAACGATGGCCTAAAAGTCCCCCACTATCACCACTAAAATATATACACCTTTTCATATACGAAGTACTTTATATCTCATTGAAACACGAAAATATAACTATTAATAAATGATGTTAGGATAACTAATTATCTTACATTTAACTATTCAGTTATCATTTGGAAATATATATATGTTTTTTTTTTTTTAAATATATTAGTGATTGATAAAGCATGTCATTAGGCTTTAGGCTTTGACTCGTGATAGTGGGTCGAGGGAATGGTCCGCTCATCCCCCCCCCCCCCCCCCCCCCCCCCCCCCCAAGTGACGACTGGAAAGCATCCCCTTTTGTTTTTGGTTGGTTTGGTCCTCAGATTGACCGAATAGTTGGGATAATGCAAAGCTGCTTGGTAAATCCTCCTCCTGTCTGGTTTAGTCGTACTTTGGTCACCATTTTCTATATTTGGTATTGAAGAGAGAAAACTGAGCTGGCAAAGGTAATTCAGGTCACATGGGTTCACCATTACTACTAGTTTATACTTCCTCTGTATCAAAATAAGTGAATCACTTTATTTTTTGAGGTGTATCAAAATAAGTGAATTACTTTAATAATATACCTTATTTATTAAATTTTTATATTTAAAATTACCCATTTACCCTTACTTATACCTTTTTAAACATCATTAAAGGTGTGTGACCTCATTCATTTTTGTCATCCTCCTATAAAAGTAATAAAATAGTAAAAAGTGTGGGTCCCCATCCATTCTAATTATCCAATTTAATTTCATTAATCTCTTATTACCTTATTTTGCCTTAGAAAATCGTGAACTTAAAAATGATTCACTTATTTTGATACGGAAGAAGTATTAGGTTTATGAATTATATGTATTTGGTGTGAGGTTGAATTTGCTCCCAACATATGAGCGATTCAACTTTCAAGATTTCCATTATCTACTTTTTTTGTTTACTTTGAATGATATGTATTTTGAAATGGTTTTTATTTTAGGATTCATACTTCCAAAACTAGGTTTAAGTTTCGTATTTTCATTTTCAAAAGTCATGGCTTAAATTTTTATATATAATTAACCTTTAACGAGATTTTGACGTTATAGTGATTACAAATAAAATTACAAACCTTATAGTGTTGTGTAAATGAAAACGTGGATCCATAAATTGAAAATTGAATTGAAATATAAATTATAAACTGAAAATTGCCATAAATATATGTGGGAATATGTTATTTTACATTGTTTCTGGAAGTATGTGCAGTAAATTGATATGGCGATCGAATCTTTGATGTAACAAAACGGATAAAGGAAAGAATATGCAATTGCTGGGAGGGTCTAATATGACAATATCGCTAAAGCTTGTATATGTGTAGATATATAATTTCATTCGTAAGTGGTTCATTGATTCTTGTTCGTTTGTTAGATATGATACTTGAGAAGAATCCATATTTAAGATTTGCTTTTTTAATAATGTGTGATCGACTAGTGGTATGAGTTATGGAATAATTTCCTAAATATTATTTCAATTAAAAACTGTCACAATAGTGGTTATACTCAAGGTTCTAAAAAGCGTGTCATGGCGTCGCCAAGGAGTGAGGCGCAACGTCGACGTTACGAAACAGACTATGGCGGCTAGGCTAGACGCCTAAGCGTGGCGTGAGATAAGGCGTGATAAGACGCGCCTTATGATGAGTTTTTTGTAAGCTTGCTGGAAACATTGAATTTTTTTTTAAAAAAAATGGTGACATATATAAATCAATAGATTTATATATATTTTTTAATTTCATAGACGTATGTATAAAAATTATTAAAAAATTGCCGCTTTAAGTCACGCCTTGAAAAACGTCACGGCCGCCATAACGTGTCATGACTTGAGGCTGTTGTATATTTTATACCCTGTAACAATTGTTAGTATAATCAAATAATCAGAATGAACAAAACCGAACCTGAAAGTTGACGGGGAAGAACAGAAAACCGCACGGAATGTATTCATGTCCTTTAAGGTTTATACGAGCCGTATGCTGTTAGCCTTCAACGTATCACCCCAGGATTTGATGCAGTATAACAGTGGGTTCCGACAGCAAAAGAACCACTGTGTAACACAAAGTGATGAAGCAGAAACAAAGAAGAACAGTAGCACTTTTTCAGAGAGAATGAGTGTGAATTTCGTATGTTCTCTAACACTTCACTGAGCTTTCTTATATAGGCCAATACTGAAAACGTATACCATCATTGCAGTCTTTAAAACCGTATTAATACAGTCTTGAAACCGATATTTGATAGTCAAAAACGGAAGAAACGTACACAGTATTAACACCTCATCTTTAATACCCGAACGTTTCGTTTGAGTGTTTGAATATCTTCACGGTACTGGCCAAAAAGAAAGCTCCTCAGCTCCCAGCGACCGATGCGTCGTGCGAAGTGCAAAGTGCGCCTAAATCGCGCCATTTCGCGTCATCGGTCTCGGCTCGGCGCGCGTGTGGGTCTAGCCTTTAATCCTCCACTAAAGCCTTTGAAAGCTTAAGGAATTAAATGCCTTATAAACCCACTAAAAGTTCTTCCTCCCACCAATGTGGGAACTTGCCAACTTGCAAATTTCCAACAATCCCCCACCAAGTTGGAAAGTTTCCTTTCATTCAGACAGATGCTGTACCTTAGGTGTCATGAAGATTAAACCCAAGTTTAATGTGAGCAAACAAGAGGAGATTGATTCAATGGTATCCTAATAGGTTTAAACCAAGAACCTTAATAACCTCCCCGGTTTACCCCCACACAACATATGACGTCTTTGTGTTCTCCCTGAGCACTAATATGGCCATGTGCTAAAATCCTTTTCATGACCCTTTAGAAGACAAACCAATAGTCTTCGTTTGAGGCGGCACCACCTCTAGATCATATAGGCAAAATTTTACAACATCTTCGTTGCTCAGATGTCTCTAAAATTTTGTTAAGAGTATTAACTCATCCTCGTTCTCGGCAACGACGTATTATCCTACCTCACATGGATCTATCTTTGATTGATAGTACCTTCTATCGTTAGTAATTTCGTTGTTACCCATTAAACTTGAAAATAGGAGCACTAAGTTCAAGTTGGGTTTCCATTACTAACGATTCTAGTTTGGTTTTAGACCCATGAATCTCGCGGTAGATGTTATCAAATCTCTCGTCAGAGGTTTGGTAAACGGATCTGCCAAGTTCTTCGATGTCTTGACATAAACAACTTTGATGGTACCACTTTCGATTAGTTGTCTCACAGAATGATGACGAAGACCAACGTGTCTCGTCTTCCCATTATATACAGAATTATATACTTTAGATAGTGTGACCTCACTATCACAGTACATGGGAATTGAAGGCATCGGAGTATCCCACAAACGAATATCCAAGAGTAGATCTCTAATCCACTCTGCCTCTTTTCCTGCAGCGGCTAACGCAATAAGCTCAGCTTCCATGGTTGAGTGAGCTATACATGACTGTTTCTTGCTTGCCCAAGAAATAGCCCCTCCAGCTAGTGTATAAATCCATCCACTTGTGGATTTAGAATCACTCCTGTTATCAATCCAGCTGGCATCTGAATACCCCTCTAGTATGCTAGATTTTGACGTGTAAGTCAACTCAAGATTACTAGTCCTTTTCAGGTATCCTAGTACTCTTCCTACTGCCTTCCAGTGCTCTGTACTGGGGTTGACAGTGTATTGACTTAGTTTGCTTACTGCAAAAGCAATGTCAGGTCTAGTGCAGTATGTAGCATACATCATGCTTCCAATTGCACTAGCATATTCTAGTTGAGCCACTGCTCTACCAGAGTTCACTTCAAGTTTTACACTAGAATCGAAAGGAGTGTTAAATTCCTTAATATTCAAGTGTTGAAACTTTGTCAAAATTTTCTCTATGTAATGAGATTGACTTAGAGAAATTTGACTATCTGTCCTTTTAACCTTGATACCAAGAATGGTATCTACTTCCCCTAAATCTTTCATCTTAAAGTTTGAGGATAGGTATTTCTTTGTATCAAGGATACCTTTTAGGTGAGTGCCAATGATCAACATATCATCAACATAAAGACAGATAACTATGGTGTATTCAGGTGTGCATTTAGTGTAGATACATCTATCAACACTATTATGCTTAAAACCGAATGCAGATACAGTGGTGTCAAACCTCTCATGCCACTGCTTTGGAGCTTGCTTCAATCCGTACAGTGATTTAATAAGTCTACACACTTTGTTTTCCTGTCCGGATACTATGAAACCTTCAGGTTGCTCCAAGTATATCTCCTCCTTGAGATATCCATTTAGAAAGGCTGTCTTCACATCCATTTGATGAATGTACAATCCTTTCAATGCTGAGATTGCTATTAGAGTTCTAATTGAACTAATTCTAGCAACCGGTGCATATGTATCGAAATAATCAATACCTTCTCTTTGCCTGTAACCTTTAGCGACTAATCTCGCTTTATAGGCAGATATTGATCCATCTGGATGATACTTCCTCTTGAAGATCCATTTAGAACCTATGGGTCTCTTTCCCTTGGGAAGATCAGCTAACTCCCAAGTTCCATTTCCCATAATTGATTCCATTTCATCATTAATAGCATCCTTCCAGAAAGGAGCATCTCTCGATGTCACGGCTTCAGTAAAAGTCTTAGGATCATCTTCTAAATTAATTGCTAAAATGACCTCTCTCGTCACTTTAGATTGAGATCCTTCAACCAAGTATGATAGAAAGTCTTCTCCAAAATTCTTTTCCTTTCTCACCCTTGTACTTCTCCTTGGTTCTTCTACAACAGAAGAAGGTGCTTCTTCTATATTAGAAGAAGGTGTTATAATATCTCGAGAAGTACTTGGTGCTGGAACAGGATTAAAGGTAGAATTTGAGTTTTCATCATCTTCTATTAGCTTATCCTCGAAGAACTCCACATCTCTGGATTCTACGACGACACCTGATTCTTTATCCAACAATCGGTATGCCTTGCTATTCTGAGCATATCCAATGAATATACTTTTCATAGCTCGAGCTCCCAACTTGGATCGTTTAGGATCAGGTGTACGATAATAAGCTAAGCACCCCCACACTCTTAGATAATCTAAGTTAGGTTTTCTACCTTTCCATAACTCATAGGGACTAGAGGGAATCACACGACTAGTGATTCTGTTGTGCACAATGCTTCCCCCCACAGATTGTGTGGCAAACCCGAATGATTCAACATACAATTGACCATCTCAACAAGGGTTCTATTCTTTCTTTCAGCCAAACCATTCTGTTGGGGAGTATATGGTGATGTTCTTTCATGCTTGATACCATTCTCTTCACAGAATGTATCAAACTCATGATTAAAGTATTCTCCGCCTCTATCCGAGCGAAGAATCTTTATATGTTTTTCATGTTGATTTTCAACCTCGGCCTTATATAGTTTAAATGCATTAAAAGCTTCGTCTTTTGTATGCAATAAGTAAACATATAAGTAACGGCTCGAGTCATCACAAAATGTTATAAAATATCTCTTTCCTCCACGAGTGAGTATACCATTCAGTTCACAAATATCCGAATGTATTAATTCTAGTAATGTTGTATTTCTCTTAACGCTTGGAAAAGGTTTCTTTATAAACTTTGATTTTACACAAGTTTCACATTTGTCAAAATCTTTATTATTTAATTTTAACAAGCCTTTAGTTTGCATTTTTTCAATATTTTTAATATTAGTGTGAGCTAAACGTTTATGCCATAAAGAAATTGAACAAGCAATATAATCAGAAAACATTATTTCATTAAGTTCATAACCAACAACATTACTAGTGGTACCGTCACTATCACTTGCGGTACCATCACTCTCACTCTCAGAAAATTCAACATTCAAAACAGAATCACCATAATGGTGACTACTACCCACATCCCCCTCAAACAATTCAAGCCGATACATACCATGCGTATTAACGGCTTGTCCCACATACACCCCATCTTTATAAAACAAGGTCCTATCACCCTCAATCACCAACTTGAAACCATTAACATCAAACTTGGACGCCGACACAAGTCCTTTTGACACTCCCGGCACATGCAACACATCACGAAGGGTGACCATACTTCCATTACGGAAAGTTAGCAACACCGTGCCAATACCTTGAACACGCACCCTGTGACCATCAGCACACGCCACCACCATTCCTTCACGAACCAGACCATAAGTTTGGAAGCTGCTACGATTCCCACAAACATGAATCGTAGCTCCAGAATCAAGAAACCATCCACGAGCTGCTATCACGCGAGTCAATGTGGAAATCATGTTCGATTCCCCAAGATCCACATTGGCAATCAAGTGAGTTAGATCCGCAACAGCATTTGCGGATCCACCAACGGGCCCCGATTTCCGTAGTGGACATTCTCGTGCATAATGCCCTGTTTCTCCACAAACATGGCACTTTCCTGTTTTCTTGGATTGATTGTTTTGATGATGATTATTAGGCCTCTTGAACTCCTTCTTTTTGGGCCCCATGTTCTTGTTCATTTTGAACACTTTCTTGCCTTTGTTACCAGAACCCGAACCAGATGCAGAACCATGACCCCCACCTGACACGTGGTGAACACTCATTCCGACTTTACCCCTTTTGTCCCTGTTTCGAGTTTCCTCCTCAATACGGAGGTGTTTCAACAGGACATCCAAGGAGTAGTCCTCGGATTTATGCATCATTCTTTTGGAAAAGTCTTTCCATGAAGGTGGTAACTTGCAAATGATTGCTCCAACCTGAAAAAGCTCGGGAAGATTAATAGATAGAGAATTCAACTTATTCACTATCACCTGGAGTTCATGCACTTGCTCCATGATCGGTTTATCATCCACCATTTGAAACTCGAAGTATTTAGACACAAGATACTTGTTGGTACCTTCTTCATGTGCCTTGTACTTGAGTTCAATAGCCTTCCACAACTCTATAGGATTTGTAATAGGAGCATACAAATCATAGAGACGGTCGGATAAGGAGTTCTTGATGTGTCCCAAGCATAGATGTTCGGACTCTCTACGCAGAGCCCTTTGCTTATCAAGATCAGCAATTGCTTGCACATCAGGGGCAGCTCCCTCGGCAGGGACTGGATTAGCGGGAATTGGTGGCAATTCAGGATCCAACACAAAGCTTAGTTTAAGCACAGCTAGCATAAACAAGACTTTGTCAGCCCAACGAGTGTAGTTCTGGCCATCAAAACGATCAAGCTTGATGAATTCTTGATTCATCAAACGGAAGTTGGTGGAGGAGATTTCAGTGTCCATTTTTCTTTTCTGAAAGTTATTAAAAATTAGTAACAGAATATAAAACAAACAGAAGTTATAAACCTTAAAGATTGTTGTATATTTTATACCCTGTAACAATTGTTAGTATAATCAAATAATCAGAATGAACAAAACCGAACCTGAAAGTTGACGGGGAAGAACAGAAAACCGCACGGAATGTATTCCTGTCCTTTAAGGTTTATACGAGCCGTATGCTGTTAGCCTTCAACGTATCACCCCAGGATTTGATGCAGTATAACAGTGGGTTCCGACAGCAAAAGAACCACTGTGTAACACAAAGTGATGAAGCAGAAACAAAGAAGAACAGTAGCACTTTTTCAGAGAGAATGAGTGTGAATTTCGTATGTTCTCTAACACTGCACTGAGCTTTCTTATATAGGCCAATACTGAAAACGTATACCATCATTGCAGTCTTTAAAACCGTATTAATACAGTCTTGAAACCGATATTTGATAGTCAAAAACGGAAGAAACGTACACAATATTAACACCTCATCTTTAATACCCGAACGTTTCGTTTGAGTGTTTGAATATCTTCACGGTACTGGCAAAAAAGAAAGCTCCTCAGCTCCCAGCGACCGATGCGTCGTGCAAAGTGCGCCTAAATCGCGCCATTTCGCGTCATCGGTCTCGGCTCGGCGCGCGTGTGGGTCTAGCCTTTAATCCTCCACTAAAGCCTTTGAAAGCTTAAGGAATTAAATGCCTTATAAACCCACTAAAAGTTCTTCCTCCCACCAATGTGGGAACTTGCCAACTTGCAAATTTCCAACAGAGGCTTGATGGCGCCGCCACGCCACGCCTTACACTTTCTAGAACCTTGGTTATACTACATACATTATGGATAAAGTCCGACCGTCCTAAGAAAACTCTTATAAACAAAAATAACATTTAAAAAAGAAAAAAGATTTATGAGTTATTTGTTTTTAGAATAAAAAAAAAAATAACGTATAAACAAGAAAAGGTGTACATATTTACCATATTTGAAAAGACGCGATGAACGGCAGAGTTTTTTTTATCCACTAGTTATTTGTTGACTTTCCTTTATCGTCTGTAAAATATAATCTTATAAATATTCATAGTGAATGTCCTTTGTGTGAAGATGAATTTTACTATTAACAATTAAGAATTAAATCTTTGATATTTATAATTGATAATATTTAAATTTAAAATATTAAGTAATCAATTTTATATATATGAACATGGTTCAGTAACTCTATTATTATTGATTACTTGATAAACATCATGTTATATATTTGAGAGTTATGTTATCGAAAATATGTTGAAATTGCAATCTTTTGAAACTTATATTTTATTTTTTTAAAGAAATGTTCAAGGTAGTCCAAGAATTTTAGCTAGTCTCAAGGGACAATTAATAGCCATTTGATCAAGGAAAAATCAAAGGTCAAGATCAAGATTCAAACCATACAAGCACATGTGCTTCAATACATCAATACCCCACACGGGCGGCGGCGGCGGACGGCGGCGACGGGCGGCGGTCGGCGGCGGCCGGAGGTGGCCGCCGGTGGTGGTGACCGGTGGTGGTGGTCGTGACTGGAAGCACATGTGTTTGAGACACATGTGTTTTGAAAATAAAGGAGTGTATATGTACAGCCAAGCACATGTGTTTCAAGTAATGAAGCACACATGCTTCATATCGTCAAGCACATGTGCTTCATGATCAAAAGACAAATGACTTGCTTGTAAGTTACATGTGTTCAGGAACAAAAACACATGTGCTTGGCTTTATGAAGCACATGTGCTTCATAATGATATGTTCGTCACTTGTTTTGATTTTTTTTCTTATTAGTGAAGCACATGTGTTTCATAACGTCAAGCACATGTGCTTCATGATTCAAACACAAATGACTTGCTTGTAAGTTACATATGTTCAGGAACAAAAACACATGTGCTTGGCTTTATGAAGCACATGTGCTTCATAATGATATGTTCGTCACTTGTTTTGATTTTTTTCTTGTTAGTGAAGCACATGTGTTTCATAACGTCAAACACATGTGCTTCGTGATTCAAACACAATGACTTGCTTGTAAGTTACATGTGTTCAAGAATAAAAACACATGTGCTTGGCTTTATGAAGCACATGTGCTTCATAAATGATATGTTCGTCACTTGTTTTGATTTTTTTTCTTGTTACTGAAGCACATGTGTTTCGTTACATCAAGCACATGTGTTTTGATTTTTTTTCTTGTTTTGACTTGAAACACATGTGTTTCGTGACCTGAAGCACATGTGCTTCGAAGTAATATGCCGTGTTTTAGTGAAAGCACATGTGTTTCAATACATCAATACCACCACCACCCCCATTACCACCAGCACCTTCACTGTCAGCCACCACCACCGCAGCTGGCCACCGGCGTGGACGGCGGCAGCGGACGGCGGCCGGAGGTGGCCGGAGGCGGCGGCCGGCGGGTGGCTGTAGGTGCTATAAGTGGGGGATTTGATCTTGACCATCTTGATCAAATGGCTAGGATTTATCTTTGGGACTATGCAAATCCCTTGGACTTCCTATAATACAACTCTATTTTTTTAAGATAAAACAATCTTTTGGATATCATATTAAAATCAAGGGAAAATTTCTTATATGTCCTTGCAAAACTTATAAATTATTCTTATATCCTTTCAAAATTTACAAATTATTTCTATATCCTTATAAATTTTTTATTTATCTACATATCCTTTCAAACCTTTAAAATTATCCTTTATGTCCAAAAACTATTTTATGATTTATTAAATCATTATAATATTAATAATTATTATTATCAGATTTATTTATTTTAATAATTACTATATTTCCCTTATTTTATTTAAACCTAAACCTAAACTAATTGGTAGATTGGCTTTATACGAGGGGAAAGAATTCATGGTCGTATATCGATTTCAAGAAAACTGGGAGCATATCAAATTCATGAAATTATTAGTGCTGATGTTAAGATTTTGGTGACTTATTTTAGTTAAGTTTTGTAATACATTTCATTCCGTCAATTCCGATCCACTTTTTCTTTCTGTTTTTACTATTTGTTTCCGTAAAATATATGAATGATACTATTGAATTTTGAAAATAGTTAACATCAAGAAAAGCTTATGGAACGTGTTGGCAAGAAAAAAAAAAGATTATGAACGATTGGCGTTGAAGCATTATTAATATTAAATAGCGTCATCCATATATTATACAAAAACAAACTAAAAAAGAAAACTAAAAAAAAATTAATCGGAATTGACCGAATGAAAATTCATGTGTTGCAAAACTTAACAACTATAATAAGTAACCATTAATATGAACACCAACAAATGTATGAATTTGATATACTCCCGGATTTCTTGAATTCGATATACGGCTATAAATTATTTCCCCTCTCCAATCTGTTATTTAATTTAGGTTTAAATTTAGGTATATATAGAATAAGGGTAATATAGTAAATTTTTAAATAAATAAATTTGATTATAATGATTATTGGAATTATAATGATTTAATAAATCAAAAAATAGTTTTTGGACATAAAGGATATTTTTAAAGGTTTGAAAGGATATTTAGATAATTAAAATGTTTATAAGGATATATAAATAATTTGTAAATTTTAAAAGGATATAAAAATAATTTATAAGTTTTTCAAGGACATATAAGAAATTTTCCCTAAAATGAAACACGGTATCGTGCGTAGTAAAAACCTACTAGTTATATGTATTTTTGATTATTTTATTAAAATTCACCGTTCAACGTAATTATCACTCTCACTATATAATGTAGTTTTTAACGAGCACTAGCAATAAGTTAAAGCAGAATTACAAAATAAGAGATATAAGATTATGTAACCATTCTACCCAGTTAAAGTTTGCTTTAGCTCTAGAATTACACCAATTATGAGATAAAGAAACATATTCATCATACAAAATCGCTCATTTTGGTTGTTTTAGGCTGAAAAATAATATCATTACGAAATTTTCAAACCTTCCGTTAATCCGTCACATTATATAAAAAATGTCCTCCAAAATTTGTTTAACTTTAGTAAAGATCTTTGAACCAAATCAACCACTCTTTATAGTTTGAAAAGCCGGAAAACATAATAATCCACAATTGAGTGATTTTACGAAAGATATCTAAATCTATATAACATGAGAGAAAAAAGATTATCAGAATTTTAAGCATGAACCCTACAAATTGGGCATAAAATGTTAGGTATGTCCTCCTACAAATAGATAAATAGGCAATTTATCCGAACTAAATTTTCAAGCAAAAGCATTTATTTTTATCTATATCGTTTACTCATAAACTATGTGTGATCTATGATCATCCAAATATAATGTATTGTTGTTTATTATACTACCTCTGTTACTTAATAAAGTTATCATTTCTCTTGGACACATGTTTTTAGGAGAGAGTTAATAGTGAGTCCTTAGTAATAAATTTAATTAAAATAAAGAGTTTTTTGGATAGAGAAAGTGTTTTTAGGAGATAGTTAGTGGTGGGGTATATGATAATAATATTATTTTATTGAGTAGGTCCCTCCAATTTGAGAAATCAGAACTTTATTTTGGGACAAACATGTTAGGAGAAATAGGAACTTTATTAAGGGACGGAGGGAGAATATGATTAGGGAATAATAAACATCATGAAATGATTAATTAGTGTAATTCTAACCATCTAATCTTATCTAATCTTATCTTACAGTTTGGAATCACAAAAAGTCATACATCTTTTTTTGACTTATCAAATCGTTTCTTTTATGATCCATCTTGTCATGTTTTTTAATCTTATTTTTTCTACCTTTTGATTAAAGTTTATCTTCTATTCAACCCAATAATCAATATTCTTGTCCAAAGCATTCGATAATGATTTATTTATATATTTTCATTTTTATCTTGTAACATAATCACCTCGCTCACACATTTTTTAAAAGTGTATGTTACTATTAATACTTCCTCCGATGCAAAATAAGTGACATACTTTGTGTTTCACGGTTTTTAAGGCAAAAGATTATAATGATGATTAAATTAGATTAATTAGATGGTTAGTGAGGAATGAGTCCCATACCTTTTGAGTAAAGTGGGGTTAATAATGTTTAAAAGTAAAAATAAGGGTAAAAGAGTCATTTCACTTTGTTAAAGTAGGCAGTTAGTGGGTGTGAGTTTCACTATTTTTTTACCAAAGAATATAATTTTTCAAAGTGTGTCACTTATTTTGAATAGGAGGAAGTAATAGATATAGTATTATTTTTTATTAATTTTTCTTATTTATCTTAGTACTCATATAATAAATATAGATGTCAAATTCAAGTGAGATTAAAAAGGAAAATTATTGAATTTCAAATAATAATTACTTCCTCCGTTTTAAAATAAGTGATACACTTTAAATTTCACGGGTTTTTAGGCAAAATATGATAATGAAGGTTAATTAGATTAAATTGAATTGTTAGTGGATGATGAGTGTCACATATATTGCTTAAAGTGATTTTAATAATGTTTAATGTAAATGTGTCATTTCACCATATTAAAGTAGATGGTTAGTGGGTATGGATCCCACTACCTTTTACCAAATATGATAAGTTTTCAAAGTGTATCACTTATTTTGAAACACCCTAAAATGAAAATTGTATCACTTATTTTGAAACGGAGGAAGTAATTTATAGGTATGAAGTGAAATAAAGTGAAATTACTCTTATACCCTTACTTTTACTTTTAAAACTCATTAATATCACTCTATTCAAGAAAAGTAGGACCTATCATACACTAACTATCTACTTTAATATATTTTAACCATACTTTAATCTTTTGCCTCAAACTCCGTGTTTTCCCAAATGTATCACTTATTGTGATACGGAGGAAGTAATAATCATAGACTTAGCACTTAGCACTTAGCACCTTTGCATCCTTTGCTTCCTTAGAAATTCGGATTTAATTTTTGCACAGATTTTTGAAACTGTCAAAAACAGTTTATAGCAGTTATCTTTTAACCGTTTGTTGGTTATGTTTGAACTGCGAATTCGTGGTTATAATGTGCAGATTAGGGCAGATTTTGATACATACAAAATCCGAAATTCTCTCACACACAAAATGCAATTCTCTGAAGTTCATGAGGAAATTATGTACGCTGCATAATTTTCTGTTTCTTTGAGGTCGAATCCTGGGAAGAAATTAGTCTCGATTCCCACCAGCGCTTGTAGTGGGGGCTAATATTCTTTAAGGATAGTGATTATCACGTCCTCAAATTCTAATCGTTTTTTCTGCAAATATTCTAACAAACTTAAAGAATATTATTATGGATCAAAGTGCTGGTTTAAGGATGTTTGGAAGCGACATAATCAAACTCGGCAGAATGGATGGCATGAATTTTACTCGCTGGAGAGAAAAGATGAAGTTTATGTTAACTGCATTCAAAGTTTACTATGTACTGGAAGGGCCACAAATTGGCGTTCTCACTGAAGAAGAACAAAGCAAACGTGATCAAGATGAAACACTATGCAGAGGTTACATTCTGAGTACCCTCACTGATCGACTGTATGATCTGTACACACCAATGACGTCTGCAAGAGAAATCTGGAATTCTCTTGAAGAAAAATACACCGCTGCAAAAGAAGGGGCAGATAAGTTCATTACTTTTAAATTCTTTGAATTTACCATGCAAGATAATGTTTCTATTTTAGACCAAGTTCATGAATTTCTCATGCTGGTTTCAAAATTCAAAAATCTTAACATTGAAATTCCAGAAAAATTATTGGTTGAGGCCATCATCACGAAATTACCATCTTCTTGGCACAATTACAGGAAGAACTTGATGCACACTTCAGAGGATTTTACTCTGGATCAAATTCAAAAACATTTACGAATTGAAGAGGAAACTCGAATTCGTGAAAAGAATCTGAATGGTGCATCAACTTCTAAAGTTAATTATGTTGATTCAGGAAAGAATAACAAAAGTAATGACAAGAAGAGGAAGGGTACATGGAACTCTTTCAAAGACAATAAGAAAGGGAAAAAGCCATTATCCGAGCTTACTTGTTATAAGTGTGGTGAAAAAGGGCATATCAAACGCTACTGCAAAAATCCCAAAAAGAAAGTTCAGTATTCAAACAAAAAGGATGAATCCAAGAAAGATGAATCTGCAAATGCAGTTGAGCAAGTCGAAATCACAGAAATCACTGCTATGGTTTCTGAAATAAACATTGGTATGATTCAAGAAGTTCATATGGCAATTGTGACACCAAATGATGATTGGTGGTATGATTCGGGTGCAACTACTCATGTTTGCAACAATAAAGACTTGTTCAAAACCTATAAGGAATCTGAAGGTGGACATGAAGTGATGATGGGTGATAATCACACTTCTAAAGTTGCTGGGTCGGGAAATGTGGAGATCGAATTCACATCTGGAAAGAAGTTAATTCTTCAAAATGTTCTTCATGTTCCTAACATTAGGAAGAATCTTGTTTCTGGTTTTAAACTTTGTAAAAATGGGGTTAAGGCTGTGATAGAATCGGACAAATTTATTCTTAAAATTATTACTTCTGCTTACTTTCCGCATTGCAAATTTATTTCTAGTTCTAATATTGAATGTTCTACTTTTAATTTGTGGCATAATCGATTAGCACATATAAATTATAGGACTATGAAAGATATGTCAAAGCAAGGTATTATATCTTATAATGGCGAACATAAAAATAAATGTGAAATATGTGTTGAAGCTAAAATGAAACGAAAACCATTTTCTAAGGTAGATAGAAAATCTGAGATTTTAGAATTAGTACATTCTGATATATGTGAATTAAATGGACAATTGACTAGAGGTGGAAATAGGTATTTCATAACATTTATTGACGATTGCTCTAGGTACACATATGTTTACTTGTTAAAATCGAAAGATCAAGCCTTTGAGACATTTAAAATATATAAGGCTGAAGTAGAAAATAAAAAGGGTAAAAAGATACAAATTCTTAGAAGTGATAGAGGTGGTGAATACTTCTCCACCGAATTTTCTTCCTATTGTGAATCTCAAGGTTTGATTCATCAAAGAACAACACCATACACACCACAACAGAATGGGTTAGCTGAACGGAAGAATGGAACTTTGCAAGATATGATTAACTCTATGTTAGTCAATACAAATTTACCTAAGAATTTGTGGGGTGAGGCTTTACTTACAGCTTGTCATGTAAGTAATAGAATAATAGCAAAGAAACTAAAAGTATCTCCTTATGAAATATGGAACGGTAGAAAACCTAACATAAATTATTTTAGAGTTTGGTAGAAAACCTAACAATGCAAATTATTTTGGAGGTCTTCGGGCGGGTGATGGCAATGCCGAAGCTCGAACCGTTGCCTCTTTTTGCTGTTCAAAAAAAAAAAAAAAGCCTATTATAAGGTTCCTTTGCCTAAGATGACTAAATTAGGACCTAAAGCCTTGAAAATTGTATTTGTGGGATATGCAGAAAACTCTAAATCGTATCGTTGTTTAGATTTAGATTCAAATGTTATTGTTGAATCAAGAGATGTAGAATTTTTTGAAACTAAGTTTCGTCATGATTCACAAATGACAAATGATATTTTGCCTCAAGTTCCACAAAATGTTTCTAGCTCAAATTTGAATTCTACAAATAAAAGAAATATGGTAGAATCTTCTAGTGTACCTAGAAGAAGTGAAAGTGCTCTTTGCATTAGCTTCTATTTATAATTTGCCTATACATCAAATGGATGTTAAAACGGCATTTTTGAATGGTGAGTTAGATGAAGAAGTTTATATGAAACAACCTGAAGGATTTGTATTACCTGGAAACGAAAACAAGGTATGCAAATTAAAGAAATATTTGTATGGGTTAAAACAAGCACCTAAACAGTGGCATGAGAAATTTGATATGTCAATACTATCAAATGGTTTTACTCATAACTCATCTGATAGATGTATTTATTCTAAGTTTACAAAAGATTATGGTATTATATTATGCCTTTATGTAGATGATATTCTGATTGTTGGTACCAATATGGAAGGTATTAATGAAACTAAGAAGTTTTTGTCTTTATGCTTTCAAATGAAAGATATGAATGAAGTTGATACCATATTGAGAATAAAGGTTAAAAGGCATAGTGGGGGTTATGCATTAAATCAACGTCATTACATTGATAAAATTATAGACAAGTTTAAACACTTGAATATAGAAGAAGCAAATACCCCATATGAGTCAGCTTGTAAATTAGTTGAGAATGATGGAAGAGTTGTTGCTCAAATAGAATATGCAAGTGCAATAGGTTGTCTAATGTATGCTACACATTGTACTAGACCTGATATTGCATATGCAGTATGTAAACTTTCAAGATATACGAGTAATCCAAGTCAACATCATTGGAAAGCAATTGGACGAGTTCTTGGTTATCTTAAGAGAACTAGAAAGTTAGCTTTACATTATGAACGATTTCCTTCTGTACTTGAAGGATACTCAGATGCTAGTTGGATAACTGGCAGCTGTGATAGTGAATCCACAACTGGTTGGATTTTTACACTTGGTGGAGGAGCTGTTTCTTGGGGCTCAAGGAAACAAACTTGTATTACACATTCCACCATGGAGGCTAAATTTTTAGCACTAGCAGCCGCGGGTAAGGAAGCAGAATGGCTTAGAGATATGTTATTAGATATAGAGTTGTGGCCACAACCAATGCCAGCCATTTCCTTAAATTATGATGGTCAATCTACACTATCGAGGGCATATAATAAGGTGTATAATGGAAAGTCTAGACACATACGCCTTAGACATGTTTATATCAAGGAGTTATTAACTAATGGTATAATAACTATTGAATATATACGCTCTTGTAAGAATCTTGCGGATCCGTTTACAAAAAGGTCTTTCAAAAGACATAGTCTTTGAAACTACAAGAGAAATGGGTTTGAAACCCATAGAATAAAGTTGGCAACAATGGGAACCCAACCTTTATTTAGTCTAAAATTTACTTAAAGGTTCAATGTGGTAAAAACAAGTTGTTGATGACCAACTGGACACTAGTTTAGTATCTATACAAACTAGTGAGTAATTCTTTTAGGGTGAGTAGTTGTACTCTTAATGAAGTTCATTTTTGATAATTAAAGGGCTTCACCTATGTGGGCATAAGGAGTGGTGCCGCTCTTACAAAGGTAAGTTTAAGCTTTGGAGATGTCCATGAAACTGGGATTAGCACATGGCCGTAATAGTGCTACCATGTTATGAAAGTCAGTTAACAAATTATGTGTGTTATTTTTCCGAGTTTAACACTAAAATCATGGCTCAAATGCTTTATAGCAGCCATTGATTTGTTAAACTATTTGAAGAATACACATTATGTTAAGGTTCAAGGCTAAAGCTACCTTAACGTATGGATAATTTGTTGGAAATTGCTAATAAAACCCAAGTGGGGGATTGTTGGAACATATGAGTTTTATTATCTAATTAGTGTGTTATATGTATCCCACATTGGTGGATGATAAAAGTAAAGAAAGGTTTATAAGTGCTAATTCACATAAATGATCAAATAGCTTTCAAAAGGTTTTGGATGGAAAAGAATATATATTATATTATAATTATAATATATATTAATCACAGACTTAGCACTTAGCACCTTTGCATCCTTTGCTTCCTTAGAAATTTGGATTTAATTTTTGCACAGATTTTTAAAACTGTCAAAAACAGTTTATAGCAGTTATCTTTTAACCGTTTGTTGGTTATGTTTGAACTGCGAATTCGTGGTTATAATGTGCAGATTAGGGCAGATTTTGATACATACAAAATCCAAAATTCTCTCACACACAAAATGCAATAATCTGAAGTTCATGAGGAAATTATGTGCGCTGCATAATTTTCTGTTTCTATGAGGTCGAATCCTGGGAAGAAATTAGTCTCGATTCCCACCATCGTTTGTAGTGGGGGCTAATATTCTTTAAGGATAGTGATTATCACGTCCTCAAATTCTAATAGTTTTTTCTGCAAATATTCTAACATCAATTTTAAAAATTGGTAAAAATATGAGTAGAAATAATATGTAGGAAAAAATATCATTTCTCATTAACAATAGTCCTTAAAAACCCTAACATCAAGTTTAAAAATTGGTAAAAATATGAGTAGAAATAATATGTAGGGAAAAATATTATTTCTCATTAACAATAGTCCTTAAAGCTTATGATTAACGATTAATATTTTGACATTATAATAACAGCTTTTAGAATCTGTTTTGCTCATTTTCATAAAACATGTTAAGTTTGATAATATTTTGAACATATAGAAATTTACAAGTTAGGAATTAGAAATGATTTTTATTAAATTTTAACAAAAGATATTATGATACAAAGTTTGTGCATGACTTAAGGGGGTGTGTATAATTGTACACAACCGCACAAGTGGCGTGACTGTTGTTTGTTAGTGTTTCTTTTCTGCCATTAAAGCCATTTTTATCGGGTGAAACATGTTCAACCTTCCTAGTTTTCTATCAAACTTTCCCATGATATAATTAAAAAATTATCCCGAATATATTAAAAGGTTAAATTAGACTCACATAATAACAAAATATATTTATAGGTCACTCTATTATTAGTTAGTTTGGACTTCTCATCATTTCTTAAAGTTTTTTTTTTTTTTTTTTTTTTTTTTTTTTTTTTTCCGCCAAAATATACAAAGAAAATAAGTCAGCCGTGGTTTGTTCATTGTGATTTAAAGTGGTATTTTTCCTTTTTCTGCATGCTACTATTGTGTTCTTAGTTGTGATTCATTATTGAACGTGAAGATTCAGTTGACATTCAATCAAATTTAAGTTAGATATATTTATATCTTTATTCCGCAATTATACTTGTTGAGAAACGTTCAAGGAGGTCCATCATTTTTATGAAGTCCCAAGGAACAAATCTCAACAATTGATCAATAGGGTCTAATGGTCAAAATTAATCACATATTTTATATATTGAGGGGTATTTTGGTCATTTTTAAAAAAATAAAAATATTTTTTTTTATTTTTTATTTTTTATTTTAAATTTTTTATTTTTTTTATTTTTTTTATTTTTTATTATGAAAGGGTATTTTGCTCATTTGGCACTTAAAAAATTTCGATTTATTTTTTATTTTTTATTTTTTTTATTAAAAAATAATATTTAATTAATAATTACGTGTATAACTTAATCACATGTGATTTTAATCACATTTGATGTTTTAGTTAAATCACATGTGATTCAGAATTCAATCACATGTGATTCACTATGCAATCACGTTATGTGTTATTAATGAAAAATTAATAATTTTTTAAAAAACAATATTAAATAAATAATTTTTTTAAAAAAAAAATTTAAAATAAAAAATAAAAAAATATTTTTTTCAAAATGACCAAAATACCCCTCAATTAAAAATAAAAAAATAAAAAAAATTAAAATAAAAAATAAAATAAAATAAATTTTTTTTAGTGCCAAATGACCAAAATACCCCTCCATGTATAAAGTATGTGATTAATCTTGACCATTAGATCATATTGATCAATAGTTAATATTTGTTCCTCGGGACTTTGTAAAAATCATGGACATCCTTGAATGCAAGTCTATACTTGTAATTTTTTTATTGATTTTGATTTATAGGAATTAAATTATTGAAGTTATCTTTTTAAATTCCAATTTCTTGAACTAACCCAACTCAAATAAGCTTTTATAATAATTGGTTTTGGTTCTCTTTTTTTTATATTGTCTATAATATATAATTACCATTCATCAATACTGTTCATTAGGGAATGCACGGAAATGGAGTGAAAACGGAACGGAGTTAATAACCTGTAATGTTAAGTGTTTAATATAAAAGTATCATGTGTTCTATTGTAAGCAAAAATCAAGCCGACTCAAGTGGCTCATTTGACTAATACAAGCTTTATCAATTGGAGACTTGGAGTGAATGTTTTGTTCAGTAGTCGGTACCAATTACCATAGACCATCCATATGCTTTTTTTTTTTTCCTTTTTTTTTATTACAAAAGTTACATTTTCTCCCTAAACATTTATATTCTCTACTTTTAACCTTTAAAATTTTACATATTTACTTTTATACTTATTTAAAACAATTTAATTAACTTTTACTAGCAAAAAGATTATCTCAAACATTAATAATTTATATTTTTAAATTTTAAAGAATAAAAAAAATAAAAAAGTATAAACTCATAATATTACGATTACTAAGTTTTGAAATATATTAGACGTGTTTAGTGAAAGTGTTTATTAACTTATTAACTTTTTGAAAAGAATATTGAAGAGTAAGGCTTCTTGAAACATCCTTATTGAAGCTTTTACCTAAACATCTTTTTAATTTATTAACTTTTTGAAAAATCAGTATTTTTCAAAAGTATATCAAAACGTGCCCTAAAGTTCAAATTCATTAACTAAGTATCTGCATAAAACGACAAATAATTATATCACTTCATATTCAATTATATCGTTTAATTTGTGTAAGTTTTATAAACTATGCAATTATATCTATTTCATATTATATTTTGAAATTAAAAAAAAAAATTAAAGCTATATCTTTTTTTTTTGTTCATACTTATAAGATATAATTTTAAAGGAATCAAAACCAAAATTAGTCTTTTAAGTTGTAGTTGAAATTTTCATTTTTTGTTGTGTAATTCCCGTAGATGTGATCCTAACAATTTTTTTGTTCATAAATAAGAGAATATGCAAATTATAATATGATCAAAAATCCAAAACTTCAACTCAACATAGAAAATGGTCGTTAAACCCCGCAGGCCGCAGCAACGCGCGGGAAGGCAAAAACCCTTATTATTTCTAAAATACAAACACATAAGTATTTATGCCAAATGTTAGACATTTTATATGAATATGCAAACCGTATTAAAATAAAATATCAATTTAACCCTAACTTTATTGTTGTTTATGCGGCAATAATGAGTGAAAATTTTCATATCAAGAACGGACATGTTTCCGGACCATAAGAGTACTCATACTCCCAATGGTACCACCCATTATGCCTATGCTTTTGTTGCTATCATATCCTCTTAATTTTGTACTTTTCGATTTGGTCATTTTTCTTAGGATTTTGGGCCAAAAAAATCAACCCTAATCCGGACTTGTTTAAATCACGGTAACCCAAACCCGACATGTTTGACCCGTTTAAACCAAAGTGCAATCACATGAAAAGGAGAATGTGATGTTGAAATCTTGATGATTACAGATGTTGCTGTCTAAAGGAAAGGAAGTTGTGATTTTGATTTGGAATTAAGAATATTAATAAAAGTTTATTGGATGTCACAAATTTACAATCAATTTTGTTACAAAAATTCGACTAAAATTTAAGATTATGCGTAAAGATTAGAATTAAAAGGTCAAAATTTAAGTGGGATTTAGGGACTTTATTTATAATACTTATATATTTTTGGGAAAAAATAATTTTTAAATCTAAACGGGTTGGTGGGCCGACCCGTTTATACATAAGTCAACTCGGACCCGACTTGATTTATAAATGGGTTGAACGGATCGACCTGTTTTTGACCCAAACCCATTTATAATCAACCCAAACCCGATTTCAGTCATGTCGGGTTCGTGTTGAGTTGCAGGTCGATCGTGACAGTAATTGCCACCCCTAATTTTTCTTTATATACGATTGTCTAAATTTCTTTGTTTTGAAAATAAACGAGACAAAATAACAAGAAATCTTCTATGGGTGTTTCTTCAAATTCAATTGAACAAACAACATTCGTTTTTCAATTCGCAACTTCACTACTCTCGCAATTGACTGACTCCGCTAAATCTAATGACTTTTTAGTTTAAAAATTTATCAAACACTTCCAATATCAATATCTTATGATTAATATATTTATTTAAGTCCAAACCTACCTTGAGTGTTGGTGTGGGGTAGTGGTACATATAATGAATCAAAGTATGAAGTCCAAAAGTTTTAAATTAAAAAAATGCAACTCTAAAATAATGTGAAATTAAAGTATGAATGTAATTAAACTATTGAACTTCAAACTATGGGTCATAAAACTTGCATAAGTAGCTATCTAGGTTAAAGTATATGTTTTTATTTATAATTAAAGATTTGTAAGCCTTGCACTAAAATTTGTACATTACATGGGGGAAGCCATGGTATTGTTGAAGATGCATGAGAGAAAAATGTAACTAGTTTCAACGTGTAGCACTCATTGTTTGGTTAAGTGAATCTATCAACTTTTCACCATGGGATCCAAAGGAGATACCCCTCAATGCTCAATTATTCACCCACCAAAGCATGCCAAAGCACATAATAAAAAAATTTGTCGAATCAATTGGTCTCGAAATAAACAACATAACGATGGTGATGTTTATGTACGTATCAAGGGTCGATTGGCATTTTGAGATTTCATGATGTTAGATTGTTTTGTTTGACGGATATGAAATTCTCAATATAGTTATCATGACTTTTATGTAAGTTTAAGGGAAAGCGTATGAACGTCTCAGAAATAGCACACTACGTACTCTGTTTCATGTGTTTACATGTTTAGTTGAAAATTTATTAGTTACATAAAAAAACGATCTTAATTTGTGATTGAGATTTGAAATAAACGAGTATGTGCTCTCACGACATATTTGTAAAAATACATATCATTTTTAAACAAAGTTATTTGTATACTATATATTTTTTCTGGCAAATGTTTAGTACTTCCTCCGATTTAAAATAAGTGATACACTTTTCTTTTTGGGGTGATTTAAAATAAGTTATACACTTTGAAAAATTACCTTATTTGTCAAAAAATAATGGGACCCTCACCCACTAACTATGTACTTTAACAAAGTGAAATGACACATTTATCTTTTCTTTTTACTTTTAAACATCATTAACTCCACTTTATTCAAAAAGTGGAACCCATTCCCCACTAACTATCCAATTAATCTAATTTAATCATTATTATAATCTTTTATCTCAAAAACCATGAAAATCAAAATGTATTACTTATCTTGAATCGGAGGAAGTATATGTAATGTTGTCTCGTACTTGTGACGTGAACTGCTTATAAAATACATGTTCATTTATCAAATTAAAAAGACGACAAAAATGCAAAACCATGATTCTAATTCGTCCGTACCACTATGAAAAGAAGAGAAAATAAAAGCAAGAAAGATGATGAAAGTGAGCAGCCAATGGAAGTATCACATATGGTAAAAATGCTATAGTGGACTCAAACCGGTAGCCATGAGTTCTTGAACCATAAAAAGATTTTATTTTTAGATTAACATATAATATTATAATTAGCGTGTCAAAAAAAAAAGTAGTTATAATATCACAAAATTAGTATAAAAACGATATTAAATTGCATGCATTTAAACATATTTTTGAGTGAGACATATTACTCTTTTGATGTGTTTGACTTGCTTGCTCTATTTAATTTCTATTTGACTTGCTTCCTTTTATATTGACGTTTTAAATTTTAATGTATTTTTGCTCTTCTCTTCCACAGCGTGATGGCATGCCACATAAACAGTGTTTACGGCATGTAACGACTCATATCCCAACTGCACGTGGGTATTATATACTCAATGTATGGTTACATTTTAGCATAGATGAGCCTTCTTGTGTTTCTATGTACCACTCGTTATAACTTACCAATATATATGCACAATACTTGCGTGGTTTTCATTATTTTTCAATCACCTCCTGATAAAAATTTTGGCTAAAAAGTGTATGTATATGTTTAAATCGGGAATTTTTTTCATCAATCTTGTTACATATATAAGATCCATGCCAACGTGTGGCAATTTTCTTTTTCTCTCTTTCCCTTCTTTTACCACCATTATACCTCTTCCAACCATTACACAAACTGATACCGTCAGTTGTTGTCAAATCAGCGTCACGTCAGCTCACGAACATAACTCCCTCTCGTCTCCACACTGGCGAAAGCCAAACTAGCGGACCAACTCATGGCTTGGTGCCAATGGTTTGGTCCCGCCAGTTTGAGGGACGGATGAAACTTATGAGACGTTGGGAGTGCTCTTAGGTGTTTGGGAAAGCTTTTAAAAAGGACTTATGGATTTATTAGCTTTTTCAAGAAGCCAATAAATCAATAAGTTGTCTGGCTAAGATATTTTTTTTTGTTTTTTGAACGGCTAGTTAGTAAGTTAGTGGTTCGAGCCTAGGCAGTGACATCACAAAGGCAGTGTGTATTCCTTCGAACTTTTCACCTATTTGTCCACGACGGGACTTGAACCCATGACCTATAGGTCATGGGCAACACTTTAAAATCTCCCTCCAATACCATTAGGCTACAAGCATTTGGTTGTTTGGCAAAGATAATAAGTCATTTTTAATGACTTTTGAAAAAACCTTAAAAAAGTGTTTTTCAAAAGTAAGAAAGCCCTCAGTACTTCTCAAATGACTTATCAACTTTTCACTATAAAAAACTAATGAGTCAATAAGCTAAGACAAACACTATTTTTTTAAATTACTTTTAAAACCAAAAAGTTAATAAGCTCTTTTAGCTAAAAGCACTTTTTAACATCTAAAAGCTTATCCAAATATGCCCCAACACCAATCTCATCGGAAAGCATGTGAATTTTTTTTTTTTTCCTTTTTGGAAATAGTTATTTAATGTAATCTAAAAATTATAATTTTTTTATATTTTAATAATATAACATGATTTATATTTATTTGAAAATTAGTGACATATCGATGAAGTGATAAAATTAAAAAAGGAAGGAAAATATGTTGTTAGTAGGATTTGTCAGTTTTTTTTTTATTAATGTGGAATAGGTTATGTGGCGAACATGCAAATTGGGAGATGTCTAAAAGCCCACAATGCTACGAGGCGTTGATCGGGATTTTTCACTTTGACTGGCGCTTATGCTTCTTGTTGAAATGTGGTATTTACTATATATTGAAAACATTTTAAACACAAAATTATGTTTATATGACGTAATCATTAGGAATAATGAAGTAGTTAAACACATGTATATTAGGTTTAACGTTGATGATTACGACCAAAATGCATGCTATAATACTCATTATATTAGATTTTGTACCCACGTTACTATTAATTCATGTACATATTTTATAATTAATTTCACGCAATCTTCCATGCAATTAATTGCTTCTTTTTAAAGTGATATCGGTATAATAACTTTTCATCACTTACCCTCCTGGCACAAGATCTTCTTGGTCCCGGATATAACTATAAGTTTATAACACACTAACACACACACACATGAATTTATGTATATATGATATTTGATTGATATTTCCCTACAAAAAAAAATTGATTATTTTGTTTTATTTATCTGTTTTTCTAAATCTGGCCCGCTTTATTGCGCATGAACCTCTGTGAGACTTCGACCACAAGAGATATTTATTGTTGCTCGTATGGATTGAACTTTAGAACAATTAAGAATTTCACCATTTTTTGGAGATAAACTTTTATGATTAGATCACTACCTTTGTGCTTAATTATTTTATAATTAGCTTGTGATGAGTTTATTTCAACTCTATATAAATCGATCTTTAGGCTCAAGAATAGTTAGTTCTTGATCTGGAATATACAACTACAAATAATAAAACTTGCGGAATTTAAACGAACATATTTGTATTGTTTAAACAAGGTTTTTCATTATTTTCATCACTAAAAACCCCAATTCTACATAAAATATGTAGAACGGTTTTAAACTTGTAACATGATCATAATATGACCTTGGGGCTTAAAGAACACACACATACACGTTTTTGATGAAACGTGGGTTTCAAGAACGACTAATTCTATGTCATTAGGTCTCTTTATATAATAGAGAACCTAAGACTTACAAGGAAAAGATAATTACTAAATCTTTTAAATTCTATAAAGATATACTAAATCTTTTACATTTATCATTATCTCCTAAATCTTCATTCAGATCTTGAATTCCATATCAACGATTTAGGTCCTTGTAGTTTCCAAGTTTTGACACATCAAATCTAAATGAATATTATCTAGAATATTCCTAACAATCTTCCCCTATTTGATTTGACAAAACTTATAGAATTAGCTTGGAATCTTCAAGTCTCTTCACCTTTTTGACATAATCAAATACAAATCTGAAACTTGAACTTCCCCTTGAATGATCAACACTTTTTCTTCCCCTGAAAGTGTTCTATCATTCTTGTGTCTTCGAGGCTATATCAATTATATTGAAAATAAATCATCTTCTATTTGAAGTTGAAATAGAAACTCAAACTATGCAACACATCCCTTCTAAATCAAGTAATCAGCAACATCATATCTTGTATGAAGGACATTCTTGGCCTTCAACAGATCTTTTCGTTAAGATTCTGTTGAATTGCAGTTACATCAATACATAACATCTTATGTAGTAAGACTTTCCACTTCTTCTTCAAACAAAATTAAATATATCTTCTTCTGTAATTGACTAATGAAGATCAAATATGTAACAAATAAACAAATAAACCTTCTTCATTTATCTTCATCAAGCCTTCAACCTGTGTGTGTGAAATTCTTTAACCAAGAGCCAAGATGACTCTCGAATAAAGAAAATAATGTGATTTGTTTCACATTAATATCACGAGTTATTTTCATCCTCTTTTTATCGAGAATAAATAATAATAAGTGATTAAACCGGATACTATCAATAAACCGAAGTATGGAACGAACATGGTGTGTGTCATGTTTTCCAAAGTATGATGTATCGGTTATGAGGAAGAAATCATGGTAACTTTGTACTCATGAAGATCAGTAACAAAATCTAATCAGCATTAATAACTTTTTTGGGTCAGTACCCTTGTTTAATACTGATCAGTAGTAAAGAGTTACGCGCGATCAGTAGTAACACCTTCGAGGTGATCAGTAGAAACGTTATAGAGGTGATCAACGGAAACGTGCAACATCAGTATTAACTTGAATTTTTTTTACCTTTCTTTTGCAATTTGGAACAGTAGTAACTACTGTCTCTGCCAATTCGTGCGTAAGAAATAAGAACTTGCGTATTTGTAAAATATCTATAACCTGCTGTGAGTAAACCCCCAAACAATTCGTCCGTTCGTACATGGGGGGTTCAAATTGGCAACCTTGCGGCAATCACCCTCTGTGCGCCGCCCATGTTCACCAATCCCACAATTCAATAGAAAAAAAAAAGATTAAAAATGATTGTTACCTACCACGACTTTCTTGCGGCCCACTTTTTAATAAATCAAATTGTGATTGGTGTAACGACCAGAATTTTCGGTTAATGAATTAAACGGAAATACTGAGGAATAAAGGTAGTAAAATGTTTAATCGAGTCTCCGTTGTGTCTTATCGAGTGTTTGGATGTTTGGGACTTGGTGTAACCAAGTATGGGTCAAGACTTGGATGGAAACAAGTTTAAAAGGCAAGAAACTGGCCCAGACAGCCCTCGCGGCGCGAGCCAGGCGCGAGGCAGTCGCGAGGTTGAACAGGAGCTCCAGAGGTGAAACGCGAGAATCAAGAGTTGAGACAAGAGCCGCGAGCGAAACGCGAGCCAGTCGCGAGCGAAACGCGAGAATCTCGAGTTGAGACAAGAGGCGACGAAACGCGAGCGAAACGTGAGCGAAACGCGAGGTCTGTATTTCAGCGGCAACCAGCAGGCAAACCCGCGTCACTTCGCGGCGCGAGCTCGGCGCGAATTTGGTCTGGAACATATAAACTTGTGTGTAAGCTAGGGTTTCATTTCACCTTCAACCACACACATTGTGCAGCCGATTTGGGAGCAAACTTGGGCGATTTTGGAGCTCAAGAGCTTAGATCTTCACCATCTTGAAGGATTGAAACATCAAGGGTAAGTATTCTTGATTTTCTTGCTCATCTACCTTGATTGTGAGCTTTGTATGGGTAAAAATGGTGGTTTGGGGAACCAACCATGTCATCTTTAGGGAAGATGACTAATCATGGGTGTAGAACACTCATTGTAAGCTTGTAATCCATGTGTACAAGTTTGATTTGGGTTTATTGATGGAAATCTTGAACTAGGGTTTGAGATTCCACCAAGTTGGATGAACTTGGTGGTTAGGGATGTGAATATGGATTGATTGGTGATTAGTTATGGATAATAACTAGTTATTGTGATGATATTGATGGTAGGTCAAGAAGACCTAAAGATTGGTGACATTTCACAAGTTGGAAAGAAAGGACTCGTGTTGTTAGACACGATTTGGAGTTAGCTTGGCTAAGGTGAGTACATGAGACTTTTACTGGGTACATAGCAAATGATTTTTGAAAACTATGATGTTTTAAGAGTCTTTATTAATAAACGTTTTAATAAAGATAAGATTGATATGATGAGAAAATGCTAGAATAGACTATTTTAGTATATCTAAACGATTGTTGAAAGAGATTATGATAATGAAAAGTAATTAGTGAGTTTTCATAAATGAAATGTATGAATAAAGATAATGATTTAAAAGAGCTTGATAATCGGTTTATTAATAATATGTATTAATAAAGCTTGAGACAATGATTTTTAAGTAATAAGTATCGATTAGTATATTATACTAATGAAAGTAGTTATTGAATTACTAAGAGAATAAGTAATAAGTGACTAGCAATAAACGTGTATTCTAGTCAAAGAAGAGTCAAAGTAAGATGATTTCTATAAAAGATAAATATGTTTTAAAATTAGTAAAGGACTTGGTAAAGTCAAGATTTGAAATGATTTAGTAAAGAGAATAATATGATAAATTAGAATAGGTGTATTCTAATAAGTGATGAATTTGATGAAAGGAGCTAATGCTCATATTTTGATGAAAGGAGCTGAGGCTCATAAGTGTTAATGAGATATCCGGAATAAGACCGCCCAGAAATGGGGGAGTATGAGACGTCTACTTGGGGTGGTACCTCCCTGCGCAAAGAGTAGAATGTCACAGTTTACGACACCCAATGATGGGTGAGCATGACGGCCCGGGAACGGGAGAGCTTATGAATCTCGGTAAGATGGGGGTTCCCAATTACCTTGATAGTTACCTATGACGTCCCATATCGGGAGAGTTGGCTTCGGAGAGGTCCGTTGCATATGTGATAAAGAAAGTGTAAGCTTGGAGATAGCTTACAAGTATGTGATTAGATGATGAGTAAGCTTATGGTAAGCTTATTAGTTTAAACGGTTAAATAAATAGAAGATGATTTATGAATTAATAAGAAATGATAAGGATAAGTATTTATAATGTTATAAATATTATTTTATAAATCTTTTGAGAACGGGTCGAAAACCCATGTATCTCACGAGACTATTTTGTCTCACGTACTACTTTGTTTTTGGCTATGTACTCAGGTTCAGGATCGATGGATTAGAGGGTCGCGTTAGAAGTGGCCTAGTGTTGATTAGCTCGGGAGCTCGTAGGTAGATCCCGTTTATCCTATGGTTATGATATTATCTTTGTAACACCGGATTTTATAACTCTGATAAATGTTTTAATGGTTTCTGTTAAACCGTGATTTTGAGAACATTGGACATTGTATTATTTTTATTTAAAAAATATGATTTAAAAAGTGTTTTAAAAATTGAGGTGTTACAACTTGGTATCAGAGCTATAGTTTAAGTGAATTAGGTAGGTTTGACCTCCCTAGTCTTAAGCTATGCTAAGTAGGACCATATGTTTTCCATAGGATGTCCATGATTAGTCTTTTGAGACAGTAAAGTATGGGTATATTAGGGTCGATCCCTAAGAGAAGAGATAATGTTTGGGCTTTATGGGTTATGTTTGACTAATAAGTCAACCTTTGAATTTTGATGGTTTAAAATGTTGTTATAGCAAATGGTGAACCCAAGAAGTGGAGAGATTCCACGAGACCATGAGACGGATTCAAATCGAATCCCGACTCATCCCGGTAATAATGGAGAGAGTTCCGGTTTGGGTGCAAACCAGACCCCGGTAACTATGGAAGCTATCGAGAAATTGTTTACCCAAATTAGGGAGGTGGTGAACCGGATCATGACTAACCGGTTCAATGAGGAGAAGAATGATAATTCTAAGTCCCGTGGGGGAAGTAAGTCTTCGGGTAGCAAGACTCGTACTGAGGAGCCATCGACCGAAGGAAGTGATGATTCGGGGTCGGAGGAAAGGGAAGGTTGTACATATAAGACATTCATGTCGTGCAACCCCGGTGTGTATTATGGAAGTTCGGAACCGAAGGTCACGATGCGTTGGATTCGGGAAACCGAGCAAGTACTAGAGAGTAGCAAGTGTTTGAAGAGAGATATGGTCACCTATGCATCCCGACAGTTGAAGGATGAAGCGTTGACATGGTGGGATACCATGTATGAGACTTTGGGAAGGAAAGTGTACAAGATGTCGTGGAAGGAGTTCACGAGTAGGTTGAAGGAAAAGTTTTGTCCCGAGAGAGATCTAGAAGAGTTGCTGGAAGAGTTCATGTTCATCAAGAAGGGTGATATGTCGGTGGAAGAGTACACCAAAAAGTTTACGGGATTACTTCCGTTTGTAATCAAGTCTTACCCGACGGAACGTATGAAGGTGGTTCGTTATGCAAATGGACTACCACCGGAGTTTGAATTGGAAGTCAAGCGGGCGGCTACGTTAGATGAGGCCATTTGTACCGCTCGAGGTGTTGAGAGGGTTCTTCGGCGAAAAGCACAAGAATCGGCGTCAAAAGGAGAAGAGAAGAAGCTCGATAGTAGCTTAGGATCAATGAAGAAAGAAAAGTTCAAACCGAGTTCGTCAAGGCATGGTAGTATTGGGAGTTGTCAAAGTTGTGGGAAGAATCACCATGGAGAATGTAAAGCAAATTCGGCCATATGCTTCAAGTGTGGACGAGTAGGGCACCGAGCAAAGGATTGCAAAGTAAGGAACCTCGAAGAAGTGGAATGCTACACTTGTCACGAGGTGGGACACTTTAGTAGTGCGTGCCCGAGGAAGAGAAACGACACGTCAGCAACAACCGCCAACAAGAATCGGGTGAAGGGAACTCATGGAGCCGCTTCAGGTAATTCGTTTATGAAGTTTTGATAGATGATTAGAATTTAATTGCTTATGTGTCGCACAATATAGTGCTTATGTGATCTACGTGTGAGAATAATTATTGATGGAATGTATGATGTGAAAAGATAAATTTGGGAGATAATCTCCCCGGGTTATTATGTGTATAGTCGAATGGGTTGGCGACCGGTATGTCGCGAGAAATAAGAATAGGAAGGATTATGTTAGCGTAAAAATATTGAAAGTTGGATCATGAGGGTGGTGAATATTTTCCATATGAGAATGGTAGTACAATGAAGTACTAAGTGTTAGTGTGAGTCGTGAAATACAAAAAAAAAAAGAAAAAGAAAAAGAAAAGAATATATGTAAATATAAAATGGAACCTTAGTGATTGGATACGATTGATTGAGTGTTGGCAATTAGCCATGGCAAATGGTTGTGTAGTGGATGTCGGGTGTGACATCAAGAGTGAATAATTTATTTCGGTAAAGATTTATAGAAAAGTATGATAGTGTACGTATGGACACCGATCGAAGTCAATTGGTTGACTTATTATGACCGGGTGGAAGAAAGATTAGAAGTTTTAGTAATGAATCGATTAAGGGCAATTGATAAATGAGTAGATTGGTGGAAAGTACTAGAAATGATTATGTGTACCGTGTGGTATAATGTGTAAGTGGAAAATCGAAGGTCAAATATGAAAGAAAATGATAGCATGATGCTAAGTGTATTGATGCATACATGGATTGTATGCAAGATGAAATAGTGTTGTATGAGTCACTTTGGATTGGAGGCTTTCCGATCATTGTGACAGTTTGGGATCGTGATGGATTGGAGGCTTTCCGATCATCTCGATAAGATAGTTAAAGCATAACTTGTTATATAAGGAATATGATGTTTGTATCTGACGTATGTAGAACCGTATGGTTAGTTGTTGTTATGATTTTTATGGCAAGCGAGAACTTGGGTTGAAAACACGGGTAGTGTTTAAGTATAAGTAGGTGTAGGAGATGCCTACAAGTTCATGATTCATGAAAAAGGAATGCTCTAGGAAGCAAGGTCGGTTAGTAGCCAATGAGTGGTGAAAGATGTATATGGGTGGTTAGGCCACAATTGGATATGATTGAGGCTCTAGAGCCGGCAATCGGGAATTTCAAGTATGGTATAAGGATATTTGAAGGAAATTATATGTGGTATAAGTAATTGGATGAAAGTTAAAAAGGTATAGAGATCGGTATCGATTTAGATGGAATTTGTTAATCGATTGTAGAAAATTGAAATCAGAGAAGAGAGAAACAATTGAGAAAGGAAATTTAAATATTGGAATCGGGAACGAAAAGCTTGGGAAGCGATGCCTTAGTAATAAAGAATAGGTGGAATTTAGCAAAGTTTGACTTTATTCATAAGTCAAGATTAGTCAACTAGTCGATTGTTGACTTTGGTCAAAATTGGAGTTTGACTTTCGTTTAAAAGGGGTTAGTCGAGGATAAGGGCATAATGTATCACATGTATGTGTGTATGATAGTGGTTGATTGATTAATGGAAATAATTGTAGTCAAAGGGTGCGACTTTGACCTTTGGGCAATTAGAATGGAAATTAGAGATCAAGTATGATTGTTGTTGGACCGTGAGAGTAAGATTGATGGTTAAGGAATTGATGATTAACAGGACCACTAATGGATAAGGAAAATTTTTAAGATTTTATTGACTTTGTGCTTAAGTCAAGGATGGGACAATGTTGACAATTTGGTCAAACCTAGGCATTGACTATCATGTTGGTCAATTGGCTATTAGTAATGATTGGGTCATACCATCCCAATGTGGATCAAAGGATTTGTTAAATAATTGGGAATGTTAAGGTCAAATTGTAAAATTTTGACCCGTTCGGGTATTAAGAACTCAAGTTGGTTTGTGACCCGTTTGAGTTTAACGGAGTCAAGTAAGGCAATCAAATGCATAAGTGTTATTGGATCCTAATTTGGAAGTGGAATGTGGATTGGAAATCCTTGAGTTGATTCCGAGGACGGAATCCTTTTTAAGGGGTGAATAGTTGTAACGACCGGAATTTTCGGTTAATGAATTAAACGGAAATACTGAGGAATAAAGGTAGTAAAATGTTTAATCGAGTCTCCGTTGTGTCTTATCGAGTGTTTGGATGTTTGGGACTTGGTGTAACCAAGTATGGGTCAAGACTTGGATGGAAACAAGTTTAAAAGGCAAGAAACTAACCCAGACAGCCCTCGCGGCGCGAGCCAGGCGCGAGGCAGTCGCGAGGTTGAACATGAGCTCCAGAGGTGAAACGCGAGAATCAAGAGTTGAGACAAGTGCCGCGAGCGAAACGCGAGCCAGTCGCGAGCGAAACGCGAGAATCTCGAGTTGAGACAAGAGGCGACGAAACGCGAGCAAAACGCGAGCGAAACGCGAGGTCTGTATTTCAGCGGCAACCAGCAGGCAAACCCGCGTCACTTCGCGGCGCGAGCTCGGCGCGATCTCGGCGCGAATTTGGTCTGGAACATATAAACTTGTGTGTAAGCTAGGGTTTCATTTCACCTTCAACCACACACATTGTGCAGCCGATTTGGGAGCAAACTTGGGCGATTATGGAGCTCAAGAGCTTAGATCTTCACCATCTTGAAGGATTGAAACATCAAGGGTAAGTATTCTTGATTTTCTTGCTCATCTACCTTGATTGTGAGCTTTGTATGGGTAAAAATGGTGGTTTGGGGAACCAACCATGTCATCTTTGGGGAAGATGACTAATCATGGGTGTAGAACACTCATTGTAAGCTTGTAATCGATGTGTACAAGTTTGATTTGGGTTTATTGATGGAAATCTTGAACTAGGGTTTGAGATTCCACCAAGTTGGATGAACTTGGTGGTTAGGGATGTGAATATGGATTGATTGGTGATTAGTTATGGATAATAACTAGTTATTGTGATGATATTGATGGTAGGTCAAGAAGACCTAAAGATTGGTGACATTTCACAAGTTGGAAAGCAAGGACTCGTGTTGTTAGACACGATTTGGAGTTGGCTTGGCTAAGGTGAGTACATGAGACTTTTACTGGGTACATAGCAAATGATTTTTGAAAACTATGATGTTTTAAGAGTCTTTATTAATAAACGTTTTAATAAAGATAAGATTGATATGATGAGAAAATGCTAGAATAGACTATTTTAGTATATCTAAACGATTGTTGAAAGAGATTATGATAATGAAAAGTAATTAGTGAGTTTTCATAAATGAAATGTATGAATAAAGATTATGATTTAAAAGAGCTTGATAATCGGTTTATTAATAATATGTATTAATAAAGCTTGAGACAATGATTTTTAAGTAATAAGTATCGATTAGTATATTATACTAATGAAAGTAGTTATTGAATTACTAAGAGAATAAGTAATAAGTGACTAGCAATAACGTGTATTCTAGTCAAAGAAGAGTCAAAGTAAGATGATTTCTATAAAAGATAAATATGTTTTAAAATTAGTAAAGGACTTGGTAAAGTCAAGATTTGAAATGATTTAGTAAAGAGAATAATATGATAAATTAGAATAGGTGTATTCTAATAAGTGATGAATTTGATGAAAGGAGCTAATGCTCATATTTTGATGAAAGGAGCTGAGGCTCATAAGTGTTAATGAGATATCCGGAATAAGACCGCCCAGAAATGGGGGAGTATGAGACGTCTACTTGGGGTGGTACCTCCCTGCGCAAAGAGTAGAATGTCACAGTTTACGACACCCAATGATGGGTGAGCATGACGGCCCGGGAACGGGAGAGCTTATGAATCTCGGTAAGATGGGGGTTCCCAATTACCTTGATAGTTACCTATGACGTCCCATATCGGGAGAGTTGGCTTCGGAGAGGTCCGTTGCATATGTGATAAAGAAAGTGTAAGCTTGGAGATAGCTTACAAGTATGTGATTAGATGATGAGTAAGCTTATGGTAAGCTTATTAGTTTAAACGGTTAAATAAATAGAAGATGATTTATTAATTAATAAGAAATGATAAGGATAAGTATTTATAATGTTATAAATATTATTTTATAAATCTTTTGAGAACGGGTCGAAAACCCATGTATCTCACGAGACTATTTTGTCTCACGTACTACTTTGTTTTTGGCTATGTACTCAGGTTCAGGATCGATGGATTAGAGGGTCGCGTTAGAAGTGGCCTAGTGTTGATTAGCTCGGGAGCTCGTAGGTAGATCCCGTTTATCCTATGGTTATGATATTATCTTTGTAACACCGAATTTTATAACTCTGATAAATGTTTTAATGGTTTCTGTTAAACCGTGATTTTGAGAACATTGGACATTGTATTATTTTTATTTAAAAAATATGATTTAAAAAGTGTTTTAAAAATTGAGGTGTTACAATTGGTCATGGATTGCTAATGGCTCTTTGTGGTTTGTGAGGCCACCTATTTAATAAAATTCATGGCCTCCTTTTAATTGTCTTTAACAGTAATCTTTCAAAGGTGTGGATTAAATTAATCCATCTACAAATATGCTTGAAGTTATGAACAGAAATCGCCATGCATAATCGCTGTGAATGTATCGTGGGGTTCTTGATTCTTCAAGTGATCATTGATAGATCCTTGTTTCATTCCAGACCTGGAGCCACCTTGCTCTGATACCACCTGATGAGTTTATTTTTAAGTTTTTGATCTGTTATTTGGTAAATTTTAATTTGATTTTCTAAATCAGCTATAACACCATTAAATTCTTTTCTTCTTTTTCTGTTTTTAATTAAGTCTTCATTGATTTCTTTTATTTCTTTTTCCAGAGTTTTAAATAATTTAATGCATTCAGGAGAGCATGGTTTAGGGTTTACCTCAGATTTAGGTTCAGAGAAGGCCATAAGAGCTTGATTTTGAGCATGTTCTTCAGCTTGAAAGCTCCAGTCATATCCTAGTCCTTCTTGAGATACAAGTGCAGATGCGTTTGTACTTTTATCTTTGTTAGGACATTCTCTGGCAAAGTGACCAAGGTTGCTACAGTTGTAGCATTTGACTTTAGTTTTGTCGAATCCTGCCCTATCACCTTTGTTGAAGCTCAAACTTGATCTACCAGTCCTTTTTAGGAATTTCTTGGTTCTGAAACTGAGCATAGCCATCTGCCATTTGATATCCATCTCTTCTAGATCATCAGGGTTGACTTGTTCCAGATCTTCACTAATCAGTGCAGTATGCACATGACTAGTAAAGAATACTTCTCTTGCAATGTCTTCTGATTCCTTTGTCTTTCCAGATTGAACATCTTGGTTTGTACCTGAAGTGGAAACAAAAGCAGCATTGTTTGAATTTAAAGTAGGAGTTTTTTGACTTACCTCAGATTCAAACACTCTTAGGTCATTGTAGAGTTCATCAAGCTCCTTCTCTTCCAAAGCATCACCTTGTCTATATACTACAGTGTACATAGACCATTCTTCACTGAAAGATCTAAGAAACTTTCTATTGATGTCATCTCTGTCTGGTTGTACTCCAACATGGTTAAGTTCACCAATAAGTTTATCGAACCGGTCAAAAACTTATGACAGAGATTCATTCTTTTGTCCTTTGAAGTTTTCAAACTTTTGTTTTAGCACAGATTTCATGTTTCTTTTTGTGCTCTTGGTTCCCACAAACCTTTTCTCCAGAGCCTGCCATAGCAGTTTTATTAACTTAAAGATGAATTATTACAAGCTGTATATGATAAAGAATATGCTGAATCAAAAGCAAAAGAAGCTACAATTAAATTAGAGGAATGTCAATTAGAATTAGAACAAAATAAACTAACAATTAAAAAATTTGAAAGAAGTTCTAAAATAATTGATGAATTAACTAGCAACCAATCAACAGAAAAAGTAGTTCATGGAGTTGGATATCATGCAGTTCCTCCTCCAACAAATTTTATTCCTCCACTTAAGTCCAGTTCAGAAAGAATCTTAGATGAATTAAAGTTCGAAAGTCAAACTGAAACAAGTAATGATTCATCTGATGAAGAAAACACTATTAAGTCTGATGATACAAGCTTTCATACTACACAAACTCAAGAATCTCCAAAATATAATTCTGAAAATATTCCAACTATTTTAAAAAGGGGAAATCAAAGAAACTTGAATCAGTTAAAAGAACAAAGAAAACCAGAATCCTTAAAATCAACCAAACCTAAATGTCTAATTTGCAACAAATTAAATCATATAGCAAAGGATTGTCACTTCAATCCAATTAACTTCAAAGAATTCAAAGAATTTAAGGAAAACAAATTAAAAATAAATGAACAAAAATTAAAAGAATTAAAACAACAGTCCAAACCTCCACAAGTTGAAATTCCTAAATTTGGTAGGTCAGCCAAAAGATTTGTTCAAAATATCAGATATGGAAATCCAAAAACAAATCAAAATTTTGAAAAGAAAAGAAGATTTGGCAATTACAACAATTACCCAGCACATACAACCACAAAGAGAAACCAGCAAGGATATCCTACTGATCAGTATCCAAGATACAATGCAGTAAGATATACCTACACAAATACTACTGATAAGTGCACAAAATACTTTCACAAAGTTACTACTGATCCATCAGTAGTAACCAAATCAAAGCAGAGCAAATGGTCACCAAAACAGAAATCAGTAGTAACACCAAAGAGCAGTATCAACCAAACCACTCATAGTACATTCTTCTTTAAAAAGGATGAACCCAAGACAAAACAAGCTTGGGTTCCTAAAAAGATTTAACTTAATCTTCTTTTGTGCAGAACATCCAGGTGAATACATGGCACATTGATAGTGGATGCTCTAGGCTCATGACTGGGAATCTTCAAATTCTCAGAAACTTTGAAAAGTATGATGGTGGTTATGTTGCATTTGGTGAAAATCCTAAAGGTGGTCGAATCACTGTTAAATGTATTGTATCAAATGGTAAGATTACATTTGATAATGTATTTTATGTTGCTGAACTTCAATACAATCTGGTTAGAGTCTCACAAGTATGTGATATAAAGAACAAAATTCTTTTTACAGATATAGAGTGCATCATTCTTTCTCCTAATTTTATTTTAGATGAAAAATATGTTGTTTTAAGAACTCCAAGGAGAAATAATGTGTATTGCCTGGATATAAGGGGAGAAATCATTTCTCCAAATGAAATTAACTGCTTTATATCCAAGGCAAACACAAATGAATCAGAATTGTGGCATAGAAGGATGTGTCACACAAACTTCAAAAACATGAATAACTTGGTCAAAAAGAATCTAGTAATTGGTCTTCCTAAAAAACAATTCATGTGTGATCATCATTGTGTTGCATGCCGAAAAGGTAAGCAGCACAAGACTTCTCATAAGTCCAAATTAATCAACTCTATTTCTAACCCATTGCAGCTACTTCACATGGATTTATTTGGACCTACAAATGTAATGAGTATAGGAAAGAAGCAATATTGTCTAGTTATTACTGATGATTTTTCTAGATTTACTTGGGTATTCTTTCTCAGAACTAAAGATGAAACAAGTGAACTCATTAAGAACCTAATTACCAAGCTAGAAAATACAAGAGATCTAAAAGTGAAAGCCATTAGATGTGACAATGGCACAAAATTTAAAAATGAAAATCTAATCTCTTTTTGTGATCTTAAAGGAATAGACAGGCAATATAGCTCTCCTAGAACTCCTCAACAAAATGGTGTAGCTGAAAGAAGAAATAGAACAATAATTGAATCAGCAAGGTCTATGCTTGGAGATGCAAAGTTACCAATAACTTTTTGGGCAGAAGCTGTCAATACTGCTTGTTATGTGCAAAACAGAGTATTAATAGTCAAGCCACATTTTAAGACACCATATGAACTTTTCAACAAAAGAAAACCTTCAATAAGCTTTTTAAAATCATTTGGTTGTCCATGCACTATCTTAATTACAAGAGAGCAAATTGGTAAGTTTGACTGCAAAGCAGTGATGGAATCTTTGTAGGATACTCAACTCAAAGCAAAGCATACAGAGTATTCAACAAAAGACTAAGGATTATTGAAGAAAGTGCTGATGTATCCTTTAATGAAAATCTTGCAAATGAAAAAGGGAATGGTCCAGATTGGCTGTTTAATATTGACTCAGTAACAAAATCTCTTGATTTTAATTTTAACTTCAATGCAGGTGACTCAAACAATCAACCAACTAAAGAAGGTTCATCATCACTTAATGGAAGTCAAAATTCTCTGCAATATATCATTGTTAATACTGATCCTACAATTAATACTAAGAACAGTAACAACTTTGATAATACAGAAAACACTGATGTCAGTAACAACTCAGAAAATCAAAATCTTGAAGAAACAAGAAATGATACTGACACCAGTAGTAACTCAGAAACCCTAAATGATGATGCTGGAAGAAATGATACTGATAACAGTGTTAATGAAGAAAATGAAGAAAACTCAGAAAATCAAGAAGAAAACTGGACAGATGCACAAGCCCCTGAATCAAATGAATCAAATCTTGATAGTCAAATAGTTGTTGACAAAGCTTCAAATTCTAGAGCTCAAAAGAATCATCCTTTAGACCTTGTTCTAAGTGATGTCAACTCAAATATGCAGACAAGAAGCAAATTTAATTCAAGCTTAAACAATAATTCTTGCAATATAAGCCTAATATCTAATGAATGTTTGTTTGCATGTTTTCTATCACAAGATGAACCTAAAAAGATTCAACAAGGTATGAAAGACTCAAATTGGATTGAAGCAATGCAAGAAGAACTTCTTCAGTTCAAATTACAAGCTGTTTGGACACTAGTACCTCTTCCAAAAGGAAAAAGAGCCATTGGAACCAGATGGATCTTCAAAAATAAAAAAGATGAAAGAGGAATAGTGATTAAAAACAAAGCAAGGCTTGTAGCTCAAGGATACACTCAAGAAGAAGGAATAGACTATGATGAAGTATATGCTCCTGTAGCAAGATGTAACACCTCAATTTTTAATACAAAACATTTACCCAAATAAAAACATTTTCATAAATAGAAGACCAGTTCCAAATCACGGATTTACAAAAACTTTTGATATGAAAATCAGAGTATGAGGTTTGGTGTTACAAAATATATCAAAACCAAGGTTAAGCACAAATCCGCTCTAATGATCTTCTACTCTAGACCCCGCATCTCAATCCATGCGCACCTAAATCCTCGGTCCAGAACCTGAGTACATAGCAAACAAACAAGGAGTACATGAGACACAAAAATGTCTCGTGAGCTACATGGGTTTAGACCCCAATAATATCAAATATCACATCGTATATAAATGCATATTTATATTTTACCAACACATCCTAGTCACTCTATGGTGACTCTATCAGTCCTGCTTTCCTAGCATACATATCTGGTACATAAACATATACGTACCAGAACACAGTCATATCCAATACATAAACATATATGTATTAGAACTCAAGCGAACCTAATGCATAAACATATATGCAATAGATCCCTACGTTGCCTAGTACGTAAACATATGCGTACTAGTAGCACCCGTGTGCTTAGTGTACAAACATATGTACACCCGTCTCAGTGACCGGGGTCACCCCCGCGTCACCACCATCTACCTCTAATCATAACTCTATCAGTTATGCCAGTCAAAGCCTTCGGCTATCACATCAATCATCAAACAAGTTAGTTAGATATTATCAATAATATATACTAACTCAACACATAACAAGTCTAGACAAACATTAAATAGACCGATCATAAGTAATCAAAATACTTCATATAGCTATGTACTCAGTAAAGTCCACACGTACTCACCTTAGCAATAAAATGCTCCAACCGTATTCTTTACGCCAGTTTCCTTGCTTCACAATTCGGTCAACCTTCCAAGACCTCACCAAATGCCTAATACAATAATGACAAGATTATCAACATCACATACTACTACCAATGTGTCCATCTATCTCTAGATAACACTTATTAACTCATTTCCCCCAATTATGGTGATTTACCAAACCCTAGGTTTAACCAACCCTTAAGATTCTTACAAATCATAATCATACACTTGTTTCCTTTGATAATATACCATCTATTAGGTGTATACATCACTTATATCACCATAACCCATAACCCCAAGGACTAGGGTTTCAAACCCATACATCAAAATACATAGATCTTAAGCTACGAAGATCACGGAGTGAAGATATACCTTTAATCTTCAACTAGGAGTGAAATCTATCAAAGATTTGTGAAGGATTCGACCTCAATCAGCCTCCAAGCTCGAAAATCGCCAAAGAAGAAGCTAGGGTTTTGATATGGCATCAAATGAGCCAAAACCCGACTTAAAGCTGCTCGTCCGAAGTTCACGACGCGATCTATACTTCGCGTCGCTAACTTCCCTTATTCGCAAACTTCGCGATCGTTACCCAAACGTGAACTACTTCACGCACAAAAGCCCAACCTTCGGTAGACAGTTCCCGCTCGTGATATACACTTCGCGGCGTGAACTCCCTAGTGCAGCAGGGCTGCACTTTTCGGTTGTTGTCTCGACCTGGTTTCGCCCATAACTTTCTCATACGGTGTCCAAATGACACGAAACCAATTCCTACGTTCTCTAAACGATTTATCCTTATTTATCATAATTTTTATAAATTTATTTATTTACAAATTTCGGGTCGTTACAACTATCTACCCCTTAAAAGGATTCCGTCCGCGGAATCGCTAAGAATGTCAACCCACATACGACCGAGCATTCCGCCCTCATTCCCTTGTGGTCATTACCATAAAAATTTCCTCATTCCCGTTCCGTTATCATTACATATCCAAACGTTCACTCAACTCCGTTAAGTCCGAACGGTCAAGACCCAATTTTTTTGCTCAAAAATACTCAAACGGGTCAAAATTTCACAATTTGACCAAAACACCGACATTCTCTCGACCGATCTTTTCATTCTCATAACAATGGTATGACACAATCATACCATTAACTAGTTGATTTAAACGAATGTCAAACTCTAGCTTTATCCCAACCGATATATCCCGACATTGGTATATCCCCACATTATCTACCCTTTGACTTAAGCACAAAGTCAACTATACTTTAACATTTTCCTTTCTCGCTAAAGGTTTCATTAACCGTCCATTCCCTTACTATCGTCTTTAATTTCCTGATTTTATCAATAATCATATACTCGGTTCCCAAGTTCAACCATAAACACCCAACGGGTCAAAGTCGCACAATCCGACTGCAACCATTTCAACTATTCCATTAATCCTTTCACATACATACAATCGATACATTATGCCCTCAACATTCACTAATCGTTCATAACGAGAGTCAAAGCCCATCCTTGGCTAAGTTAACCAATCACCAATTGGTCAACCTTGACTTTTACGTGAAGTCAACCATACTCTTTCAACTAACCAATTTCATACTCACGGGCACCATCACTAATATCTCACTTCCGGTTTTACTCATTATTGTCCCCTTAACAATTGTCCCCGTTTTTCCACACTTTCATTTTCTCCCCCAATTATCCGAGAGTCGTACGTTCACATACGGTCACATCGACCTTTACCGATTCTTGACCAACGTTTGGTCACTCACACCATCACTTAGTTTTCTTTCAACCATCTTTGCACCACATAAATCGATTTCATAACTCTTATTCTCAATTACCGGAATTAGTTCTCCTATCGCAACATATTCCACTATTTCATACAAGTTTACCATACTTTGGTTATCAACTGATAATTTGCTCACTAGGAGTTTCTCTTTCCTCATATTCTATAAATCGTAGGCATCCCCTACACTTACATGACCTAAATGCAACCCGCATTTCGAACCAGGTCCTCATTTACCAGTCATAATAGTAATACATCATTAACCACATGGTTCTACATTCGCTATACTCGTTCAAGAGCACCTATATATAGGGGTGAGCATTTTGACCGAAAAAACCGAACCGAACCGATAACCGACCGAAACCGAACCGAACCGAACCGAAACCGATAACATGTTATCGGTTCGGTTTCGGTTTTGAAAATTCATCGTTATCGGTTATCGGTTCTATCGATTCGGTTCGGTTTGGTTCGGTTTTCGGAAAAGGATGAACATTTGGCCTAAAATAACCGAACCGAAACCGGACCGAACCGATACCGAACCGAACCGAAACCGATAACATGTTATCGGTTCAGTTTCGGTTTTGAAAATCCATCGTTATCGGTTATCGGTTCTATCGGTTCGGTTCGGTTCGGTTCGGTTTTGGCCCGATAAGCACCCCTACCTATATACATGAGTATACATATTTATCCTGCTAGTTCCATCTAAGCATCTCTACCGTGCACACATATGCCGTCCATTCATCTCATTCGTGCACATATACAAACATATGCATATGCCACACCAATACCATCTAAACATCATCATCATGCACATATACAAAAATATGTATATGTCACACCAATAACATATAAGCATCATCATCATGCACATATACAAACATATGTATATGTCACACCAATAACATATAAGCATCATCATCATGCACATATACAAACATATGTATATGTCACACCAATGCCATCTGACATCCATCTTTCCGCATCGTGTAGCCTTGCTACTATCTTACCCATTCGATCATCACATCATTCATCATGCATTCTAGCATCTCTCCCACAAAATTGAATTATTGTTTTCTTTCCTATTTATATGTCTCCCATTGGACATACTACTTAGCACATTTCATATAATATTATCCTTCCATTATTATATGCCCTCCAAGGCCATCACTTAATGCACATGCATTGTACCCCGCGGGTAACTAATAACATTCTCTAATTGTTATTTACCGTTTCACTTACACATTAACCGCCCTTAACCGGTTCATTTCCTTAACAATTTCCGAGTCTTTTGACACCGCCGGAGTAGTTACCACTACATTCCATTAGACATAATTCACCGGCTAATCCAATCATCTTTGAGTCAAACATTCAACTCCGCCCCACACTTACAACCCATGACGTAGCAACCAATGGCCCAAGACTCGATGTTCTACCTTTTCACATCGTGGGACTTAGGAATATTCTTTTCCCAATCGTAGTCTTACACTACACTATGTCACATATTTTCATACCATTATCATGACACTTTAGCAATAATCGTCCTTTTTACCCTTAATGTTGAATCCATCAACCCCGTCACGAGACTTGCTATGGCTATGTGCCAACCTTTACTTAACCGTTTTCAACGATCAAAATTCGTCATTCCCGACACTTATTCTTTTCCACATATTTTCCATTTAAAAGTTCTAAGGTATCATCCTACCTTAGTCATTCTTTCCTTTACCATTCATGTATAGTAATATTACATTACTCATCCGGGTTCTCGCCGAATATCCAAGTTCCATTTTCAAGGTTTCTATTTCTATAATTCTCATCCAAACAACAATTTCATACCAAGACTTAGTACTTCATTATACTATCATTCATTTGATACCGATATTCACCGACCTCGCGGTCCGACCTTTTATACTACTTATTAACATCGACCTTTATTTTCTTACCACATACGACACTACGGTCCAAAATTCTTTCCAAAAATCTAAATTTTCATATACATAAACAACCGGAAAGATTATTCTCCAATGAATATTCACATCATACAACTTATCTTAAGTTTCTATGATCACTGTTTCACGCGGCAATCCAACGGTTAAGCTATGATCACATAATATCTTGGCTCGGTGCATACCCAACCAATCCACACCGATAACCACGTCAAGTTTCCTTTATTCCCACGGGTAATAAATTGCCTTTAAACTTTTCCCCAATTATTTCTAACTCCCAAATTCTAGTAACACGTTCTACCATTTAGGTTTTCAAAGAGGTGCTATTGACAAGACTCTCTTCACAAAGAAGGTCAAAGATGACATCCTACTGGTTCAAATATATGTAGATGATATCATATTTGGGTCAACAAATGATCAACTGTGCAAAGAATTTGAAGAACTTATGCAGATCAAATTCAAGATGAGCTCAATGGGTCCAATGAACTTCTTTCTTGTACTCCAAGTTAATCAAAAACCAGATTGTATTTTGATCAATCTATCAAAATATGTCAAAGACATATTAGAAAAGTTTGCAATGAAAGACTGCAAAAGTGCAAGCACTCCTATGGAAACACATAAACACCTACATCCTGACATTGAGGGGGAGGATGTAGATGAACACTTATATAGATCAATGATAGGGTCTTTAATGTATTTAACTGCATCTAGGACTGATATTATGTATAGTGTTTGTGTGTGTGCCAGGTATCAAGCAAAACCAAAGGAACTACACTTGCAAGCAGTCAAAAGAATATTTAGATACTTGAAAGGGAAACCATCACTAGGTCTTTGGTATCCACATGACTCACCTTTTGAACTTACAGCATATACAGATAGTGACTATGGTGGTGAATGCTTGGATAGAAAGTCAACTACTGGTGGATGTCAATTCTTTGGATCAAGACTTGTGTCATGGCAATGCAAAAAGCAAACAAATGTTTCAATATCTTCTGCAGAAGCAGAGTATGTAGCTGCATCTGCATGTTGTGCTCAAGTACTATGGATTCAAAATCAACTCATGGACTTTGGTATGTCTATTCTTAAAACTCCTATTTTTATAGACAATCAAAGTGCAATCAGTATTGTGAACAATCCAGTAAAACATTCAAAAACCAAACATATTGAAATCAGATTTCACTTCATAAGAGATTGTAATGAAAAGAAATTAATTAAAGTGGTTAAAATTCATACTGATAATCAACTAGCAGATCTTTTTACAAAAGTATTTGATGTAGGAAGGTTTAAGTTTTTAGTTAACAGTATTGGAATGATTTTTATAAATTAATTCTCATAAAATTCTCATATGTAAAGTTTTTGTATAATATTAATTCAGTTATTAAAATTTACTACTGGTTATTTACTTAATACTGATTGTAGTTTTCTAGTTACTACTGATCAGTCATTTTAAGTAGTAAAACTCAGTTACTACTGACGTTTGTTACTACTGATACTTAGTTACTACTGATCTGCAGTTTACTCTTAAAAACGATAAAATTACCAAACTAACCCCATGAAAATAGCCGTTATTCTATGATTCGAAGGGTATTTGTGACTTTTTGCAGGTTAATTTCAAAAACTATAAATAACAGAAGTCGGTTAATCTTACATTATCCAAACCTCGATCTGCTAAAACCCACTATAAACCCTTAAGTCGGCAATCTTGATCAAAACCCTAAAACCAGTAACAACCTCAATTCGATTCTATTACTCACAAACAAACCTAAATTCAAACTCTTTCAAATCTCAAAATTCTATTAACAAATGGCAATGATCAAACCAGTAGCTGTTCAAACAGATCTACAATACTGTGAATTTCACAATATGATTGTGTTCCTAAATATTCCAGATGGAACTAAAGATTTTAGAGAAATTGTGATGTTTCTAAAACATTCATCAATCAAATATGCTCTCACAATTCAACCTACAATCTATGAGAGACATATAGTTCAATTTTGGGAAACTGCAGAACACATTAAAGAAGGGGACTCATCAAAAATCAAATCTACAGTAGATGGTAAAACAATCCTCATAACAGAACAATCTATCAGGCAACATCTACAACTCAATGATGACTCATGTATATCTCTACTCTCTAAGGAGGAACTTGTTGAAAATTTAACAAAAATGGGGTATGAAGGGAAGCAAAACATTGTCACTTTTCAAAAAGGGCTTCTTTCTCCCCAATGGAAATTTTTAGTTCATACTATTCAACATTGCATCTCTCCTAAAAAGAGCACTTGGAATGAACTCAACAAGTCAATAGCCTCTGCTGTTGTTTGTTTGAGCACAGACCAATTATTCAATTTTTCAAAAATGATTTTTGATGGTATGATTGGAAATCTATCATCCTCTAAATTTTTAATGTATCCCAGATTTATTACACATATTTTAAATTGTGAGATCCCAGATCTCACTAAACCAAAAGAAATTTACACTGCACCTTCTCTAAACAAAAAGGTTTTTTCAAACATGAGAAGGTTATTCAAATTTTCTGGAAAAATAACTCCTTTATTTTCAAACATGATCCATGATCATCCCCCAACTGGAGAAGGTTCAAGTCATCCCATTGAACCCCAACCCACTCCATCACTAAATATTGAAGCCCAAATACAATCCACAATAGCCACTCAAACATCCGCACCTCAAGATGTCCTGAATGTGTCCCGGGAACATGTAATAGAACCTCAGTGTGCTACTCTTCACTCTTTGGTAAACCTACCCAAAAGCTAAATTATTACTTCCAAATATAAAAGGAAAAGAATTTCCAAAAAGGACACCAGGGGACCAGTTGAGTCAGACCCCAGACTCCAAGAGTTGACTTCCAAGGAGGAGAGAAGTCATGAGGTTGGTGCACAGGCTAGTGAGAACATCATTAGGACCCAGACGTCGGCAACTTTAAGTGATGACTCATCATTTGAGGAAGCACTTAAAGGACCCCGGTGCCAAGAAACCACAAGGGGAGATACTGCTGCTTCTTCTAGGAAGAAGAGAGTATCTAAAACTCCCAATGAATCACCAAGCAGTGATGAGGGAAGAATGGAACCAACTGAATTGATGGAAAGTATAGAAAACCTTAAAGCCAATGTACCAACCCAACCCGATGATATTCCTAGAAGGACTGAGGGTAGTATGCAACAAACTGAATTGATGGATAGGATGGAAAACCTTGAAACCACTGTACAAAACTGCCATACACTCATCAACAATCAAGGTAGAACCATGAGCTATATGAAGCACTACATCAATGTGCTAAACAGAAGAATGCAAAGAATGGATCAAAGGCTTCACAAACAAACTTTAATAATCAGAAAATTGAAAAAGAAGGTTTCGATTAGTGATGCACAACAAGTTGAGATCACTAAGGGGGAGAAAGATACAATTCAAGGAATGATTGATACATCTATTGCAGCAGCAGCAGCCTCCCTCCTAAATCTCAAAGAAGCTCATGGTGAAACAGGTCAAAGTGATGAAGACTTTGACAGAGGAGTCAAAAGTACGGAAGATGTATTTGTGTTTGCACAACAATCACCAACAGCAGAACAAGTACCTTCTCAAATTGCTAGTGAAGTCATGGGTACTACTGTTCCCATGGACACTACTGAAGTCATTCAAACAACTGAAGTGATTATTACTGATCCAACTGAAGAAGAAACACAAGAAGCAACATCAGTAATAACTCCTTCACCAGTAGCAGACCCCTCTACTCTACAAATGGTACTTTACAGACCCTTTAACCTTCAAAAATTAATACCAGAAGTAACTACATTGGTTACTACTGAGTCTGTAATAGCAACAACAGAAGTATCAGTTACTACTGATTCACCAGTAGTAACCACAACACCAGCAACAACAACAGAATTAATTGTTCCATATTTTGATGCAAATGTAAATTGGGAAGAGGTTGATGAATGTGAACTACCTCCTCACCCAAAAATCTTAGAATTGAAGAAAGTAAAGACCTTTGCACCAAAAATACAAATAAATGAGGTACCAAATATGAAGTATACACCTCCACCTCAGTGCATAGGTAAAGGTAAAGAAAAACTTGATGATGACTATCACACAGAGCTCTTGGTCACTATATGGTAAACAAGATGAATTTAGTCAGGCCTTTAAAACAATCTCATTGGAAAGTCAAGAGAATGAGGTACCACAGAAAATGTGCCAAAACTCTTGCACTTGAAAATAAAAGAAAAGCTGAAAAGGAAAAAGGCTAAGTCAAAAGCTGCTCAACTAGAACAACAACCTACTGTTGAAGAAATTCAAGAAATAGATGAATATGTTATAGAAGGTCAACAGAAGGAACTTGATAAGATAAGAAACTTTGAAGAAGAAAGACTGCAACTTCTTGAAAATGAAATCAATGAATGTAAAAGATGCAAAATTGACATGCCTCAACCATTTGATGAAGAGAAAAGAATGATGGTTGAATTTCTTAAGTCAAGAGGTCATAATGCAAAATCTTTTGGAAGAATGAAGGTTATTACACTAGTTGAAAGATACTGCAAGGAGAAAAAGAAACAATTGAATGAAGATGTACAAGCAGTTGAACCTTCAAATATAATCAAAATTAATCCCAAGATCGTATTAAGCAGAAAAATTGTAGTTGGTGAATCTTCAGAGCAAGGTTCAAAGAAAAGGAAAATTACAGAAGCTGATGATTCAACTACAAAGAAACTAAAACAAACTCCCCAAATTTTAGAAGATCCACAACCAATACAACAAGACAATCCAATTTTAAACTGGAGAGAAAATCAAGGAATCCATGAAATTATAAGAAAAGATAAAAGTGTTCAGAAGTTCAAAGCATGGAAACCTATGATATTCTTATTTAACAGAAGTGATGTTCTTGCTATGTTGGAAATTGGAAAACCTAGAATGAAAAATAAAAGCTGGAAAAACTCTGGAGCTGGATACTTAACTGAAATGTTTGATGCTGCATTTCATCCAGAGAAATATAAAGAAAAGGTAGAAAGTGAAGACAATTTATTTGCTTGGAATGTTCTTCCCACAGTCAATATGTATTTCTTTGAAAGAACTAACAGAAGACGTGAACTGTATTTAATGGAAAGAGACTACAATCATTCAAAGAAAACTTTGTATCAAATCATTTGCTGTGCATTTGTAAGACCTAATGATCAAAGTATGTATACAGAGAAATACATACAATTGTTTAATAAGAATAAAGCATATATGGATGAACAAAGAAGACTGAAAGCATTAAGAGAAAAAGAAGGAGATGAAAGAAGAGCAAAGGAAGAAGAAGAGAAAAGAAAGAAACTTGATTATTTTAAACTGAATTAACAAGTTTAGGGGGAGATTGTTGGGATATATTACTGATTTACATGCTTGTTACTGATATGAAGAGTTAATGCTGATCAACTACTTAATGATGCTAAGGAGTTGATACTGATTACAAAGATACTACTGATCTTGGAGCTTATGACTGATAAACACACTTACTACTGACGATGCTCATTACTACTGATGGTGATATTTAGAGCTGATCGTGTCCGAGATCTTCGAAGAATTAGTTTAGAATTGATATCTTTTGTAATTTAAATTGTAATCGTATCCTAGAATAACTAGGGTAAATAGTTAGGCTTCAAGGACTATTATATATAGTTCCTTATGAATTGTAAACATAGGTGTGTATTGTTATTCGATCAATCAATATACATTGAAGCTTTTTGTGATAAAACTGTGTTCTTGATAGTTCTTATATTATTTACAGTTTATTGTTCTTGATTAATATCAACATAGTGTTAATGCACTGTAACTTCTTTTGTTGAGTAGATCATTGTGTTTATTAACTGTTTTGGTTAATAAACACAATGATCTTGAATTAAAAGCCTATGGTGCATGCCAAAAGATTCATTATATACGGTGGTATATGCAGTAATTTTAATATTGATTTTAGTTTAGATTTAAAAACTTTTAGAATTGAAAAATGCAAGGAACAAAAAATAAAATAAAGATTAGATTTTTACGTCGGTTTTACTTGTTTTCTGTGGGTACGGGCTAATCTTATTATCCTTTTATTTTACGCAACACGTTCACGTCTTCTTATATTATTTATAATTTAATCTAAGGATAATTATTATTATATCCTTATAAATTCATAAATTATTTATATATCTTTCTCAAATTAATAAATAATCTTTATGTCCTTCTAAACTTTGTAATTGCCTTCATATCTTTCTAAATTTTTTAAACTCTCTTTATGTCCAAAACCCTATTTTAATATTTATTAAATCATTATAATATCAATAATTATCAAATAAGTATGCACTATATATGTTGATTATGCATTAAACATCATGTTTATTTGCTCGTATTATTGATATCAGGATTTAATAAAGAGATACTTGCTTTTATATCCTTATAAAATTCATAAATTATTTCTATATCCTTCTCAAATTCATAAATTATCTTTATATCCTTTTAAACTTTGTAATTACCTCTATATCTTTCTAAATCTTTAAAACTCTCTTTTATGTCCAAAAACCTATTATATTATTTATTAAATCGTGATAATATCTATAATAAATGAAATTAAATATGATTTATAATACATAATCAACAGATATATTGCATACTTATTTGATAATTATTGATATTATAATGATTTAATAAATATTAAAATCGGTTTTTGGACATAAAAGATAGTTTTAAATATTTAGAGGGATATGGAGGCAATTCAAAGTTTAGAAGGATATAAAGATAATTTATGAATTTGAGAAGGATATAAAAATAATTTATGAATTTTATAAGGATATAAAAGCAATTATCCCAATAATAAAATAGGTTTTTGGACATAAAAACAGTTTTAAATCGTTGGAATGATATGAAGGTAATTATAAAGTTTAGAAAGACATAAATATAATTTATGAATTTGAGAAGGATATAGAATTAATTTATGAGTTTTACAAGGATATAAAATCGATTATCCTTTTTTTGGTATTTATAATTTAATCTTTAAAGATCTAATACTTCATCTGTTTCAAAATAAGTGATACACTTTCTATTTTGGGGTGTTTTCAAAATAAGTGATACACTTTGAAACTTTCATTATTTGGTAAAATATAGTAGGACTCATACCCACTAACTATCTCCTTTAATAAAGTGAAATTACTCATTTACCCTTACTTTTACTTTTAAACATCATTAAACTCACTTTAATCATAATATGTGGGACCCATCAGTCACTAACTATCCAATTTAAACTAATTCAACCTTCATTACAATCTTTTGCCTCAAAAAACGTGAAAGCTAATTTGTATCACTTATTTTGAAACGGAGGAAGTAATAAAAGAATACATTTTTCCGCATTGTCTTTTCAAGCAAAGATAATTTATTATAAAGAATCTACCACCTATATATGGAGCTAACCATGACAACTCATGATGACATGTCTATTCCTCATCCTTTGATTGATCCTTTTTGATAACGTGTAATGCTGACTCAAAAGACCTTTTAGTCATTTGGACGATTTCAAAATTTAAATCTGAATTTAATTATAGTAATTTTTGTAAGTCCCACTACTTCGTTTTTTTATCATAACTTTATTTTTTCTTTGTAAACAAAAAATTCTAAAAATGTCAAAGTTCTTAAAATAAAATTTTCTATAAAATGAGTATAGTCTTGAAATTTTGAAAAATAATACTATGATTCAAATATATTATGAACCAAAAGTATTATGATTTAAAAATGTAATGATCCAAATTTTGTATGATTAGGAAATATTATGATCGTAATCAATAATAGATTACTATATGGTTTTTTAAGTTTTCTTTTATTGATTTTATTTTTATTTTTTGATGCATAACCGCCCATCCGGGCGGGCTATGAAGCTAGTGTAATTATATAGTAATTCATATACTTCAACCGTTTCAATAATATATTTGGAATTCAGGTTTTTTTATCTAAAATTTATGATGAATATTATATTATATTAAATTGGACGGTTAGTGTTGAATGAGTACTACATATTTTGATTAATGTGAGTTTAATTATGTTTGAAAGTAAAAGTACGACTACCCGTAAGGAGGTGCGTCTCCCCTTGTGTCCCAACCTCCGTATCTTCAAACGACGCGTACAACCCTTTAAAAGGTTGAAATGGTGGGGCAAAGGAAATTTAATATTGTATTTGGTATTTATTATTTTTTTTTTGAGTATTTTATAATGGTGGGACCTAAAAAAATAAGAGAATGGATATTGTTGGCATGAGTATGTCAATTTAATGTCGGTTGAAGTGTGAGTTGATGTGAGACTAATTTGACAAAACTAAAATGTCAGTTGTCTAACACTGTCCAGTCAAGGTTTCTAGTAAAAACCTTTTAATATTTCTATTCTAATTTTCTAATAATATATCTATTTAACGAGCGTAATTAAAGCCGCGCTACGCTGCGGGTTTTATTATTTGTTCATTTAGATGTAGGTTTTTCTATATATATGATTTTATTTTTTACTGGCGAAGACTAATTTGATATAATCTCTTATTATTTGTTTATTTAGTGTCTACACTATTGTAGGTGACACATTATTATATGAAATTAACTTTCAAAATGTTTCGTTTTACTATCCTATTAATAACTAAATATGAAATAGTAAATTATTTTCCGATTTCCATGGGTACACAGCTAGTAAATTATTAAAATTTAAGGAGAAGTGTTTTTTTTTTTTTTTGAAACGCTAAATCTAATCTACTCCTAATTACCACCTATGTCCACGACGAGACTCGAACTCCTGACCTTAAGATTGAGAAGCAAACACCATACTGTTGGGCCTAAGGCCTTTTGGTAGGAGAAGTGTTTTTAGTTACTAAAAAGAATATAATATATACTGAGCATTAAACATGGTGAAAACTGAAAAGTATAAAATATAAAAATTTAAGTGTTCAATTTAGAAATATAAAATTTTAATGAGAAAAGTGTAAAACTGCAAGGGTCATTTCGTAAAATTAGAAGACTCACAAAACCAAAAACATTATAATATTCGTGCCAAGATTGGAAGTTGGAACACTAGTGGTCCTAGATTTAATGCCATGATATTCACAGAAATTACCACTAAGCCAACATGCAGTTTTTGATAATTTTCAAAGTTTACAAACTTCAATTTGTATCTTTTCTTTTACAATGAAAACGTAATTATCAAAACTTCAAGGGAAATATTATAAATATGTTATGAATAGTAAATATGAACGCCTAATGTATATATAAGGTAATATATCCATTATGGTGAAATGAGAAGTTTTTTGTAGGACGGATGAAATATTATTCATCAGTGTTATTAAATTTGACGTTTAGCTTTGTTATTTTAGTAAAAGCAATTACTTTCGATCTTCAAAATTAAGGGGTGACAATTTCTAACCCGACACGAAATCCAATATGGAAGCAACACGAAAAGAAACATATTAGAGTTGAGGTAAAGAAATTTCAAGTCAATGTTAGGTCGACTCAATTGACATTTTTATTGAATGGGTTAACTTCGGATTAATGTTAATTTAAATGGGTCGGCTCAATAATCCATTTAATTATTAAAATATATTTAAAAATATATATTTATACTTCGTTTATAGTTACTAGTTTAAAAGTAACTACAATTAAATAAAAACTAAAATTATTTTTGGATTCATCAAGTGTCTTTTGATATGTTCTTACTTGGTCCCTTTGATGTTTTGATCTTCTCATATTTTGTTATGAATTTATGAATAACAATTTATTTAAACAATTTAACCCGTTAACCCGACTGGAATTGCCATCTTTATCCAAGAGCATATATCGGTCAAAGATACCCAACATTTTAAACATCGCATAAATATTATAACATCATTAACTAGAGTTTAAGTATTGGTTCTTGCAGAAAATAATGGACATATATTCCCTGAAATCCTGACCGGGTGCCGAACCACTGAGCGTTCCACTTGGGGAAGGTCCACCATAACGCCAGGATCACATGAGAATAAGGTAGCCTCCTGATACGATCCTAAGAGATTAGATAAGTATCATTATCAGATAATTATTATTTAAATATAAGGTATTATCTTTTATTATGGTTTATCTTTTCCTATTAGGTTTAGGGTTCGTGGTTCTCTATTTAAGGAGGCCACTGATCTCATTGATATTCAGTCATTGAGAAGTTTAGTATTATTATTTGTCTTTCATTGTTATTAGGGAGAAACCTGGTTCTCCAATTCCAGGATTATCAATAAAGCATTCGATTAGTTGTGTCTTTAATTAGCGGTTCGTATCAAATTGGTATTAGAGCTGTTCGGTTCTGGATCAATCGTTAAAAAAAAATTACTATTCACGATTTACTGTTCATCGCAGCACTGTTAACGCGATTACTGTTCATCGCGGCGCTGTTCACGCGATTTACTGTTCGTCGCGAACACTGTTCATCGGTTACTGTTCATCCGGAGGTACTGTTCACGAAAAAAAATTATTTCGGTTTATTCAAGATGTATGATGTTGAAGTTGATCTAGTTCAATCCAAAGTCGCCACTGGTAAAATGTCTAGTAATTTTGAACAATGGATGAGGGATTGGAAGGAAAAGGAAAGACAATGGAGGGAAGAGCACGAACGACGCAGGGAAGTGGAACAACAACAACACAATGAAATTATGAACCTGCTCCGAAGTTTGATTGAAAACGGAACTCTAGTAAGAAGAGCAGATTCGCCGATGTCATCAACCACGTCCTTGAAAGAGATGGAGAAAAAAGTCGTGGAAGAAGACCTAACGGTTGTTATTGAACCATGGTTGATTGATGGCAACAATAATGAAAAAGATGAGTTGATCAAGAGTAAAATAAAAGATGTCAATGAAGACTGCTCTGATGCTGAAGATAGAGGAGAGCCATGTTTGCAATCAACAAGAGAAACCAACACACAGCGATGGCAGACAAGACGAGTTAAGGCGAGAGTTTTGGAAAAAGTTTGTCACTGCAACGAGTCAAACCAGAAAAGCGAAGCCACAAACTACTGGTCAACGAGTTGGAGATGCATCTTATCACAAAGGCGTTAATCTTTGCCATGCTAATTTAACTCTACAAGGGCCAAATAGAAAACAATTAAGTCAAGACTCTTTTGCATGCGCTTTTCAGTTTCACTTTGATTTGCAAAAGATGGACCTACAAGTAAAACATGGGATCCAGGAATTGCTTGAAGCCACACCTTGAGGACAATGTGTGTTTTGGGGGCGGAGTATTGATACGATCCAGAATATTAGTATTGTTATTTTGTTTTATTATTATTATTTATTAGTATTAGTACTAGATAATATTTAGTTTAAATCTAAATATTTAGTAGATAGGTTTTATTTTAGATAAAGATTAGGATTCGAATTTGAATAGGGATTAGATCTTATATATAGAGATCTATAAATAGGGATTTAGGGTTTGTATTTCTTATGATGATTAATATTATGGAGTCGTTTTGATATCTTGGAGAGCTGGTTTACCTCTCGAAAGTAAACTGTGGAAGAGCTTATCGACCTCTCGAAAGTCGGTTAATCTATCTTTTATTTGTTTATTCTGTTTTATTTATTCGGTTCGTATCACCTCCTCGCCGTTAGATCATCATGGCAGCTGTATACTTAGCCTCAGAGTCAACGCATATGTGGGGCTCGGACACGTGTCAACAAGATCGTGGGTTTATGCAACAAGCATTCTTGAATCCTGGTTCACTGGCAAGTGACGCTAGCGGCCTACTTTCGGTGACTTGGATTATAATGTGCTTGATTTTGTCTTATATTCATAGAAAACTAATTGCCATTTAACATTATTGCAAGCATTCAAACGCAAACACCCGTACATAAAGGAGGCGATTTAATACATTTCCTCTGTGACACACTCTCTATTTTTTTTACAATTTTAAAATAAGTGATAAATTTTGATAATTTATTTTATTTGGTAAAATATATTAGGGTCATACCCACTTATGATCTTTGTTAATATAGTGAAATTATTAGTTTAACCTCATGTTTTACTTTTAAATATCATTAAAATCATTTTACTCAATATAAGTGATACCTACTCTAAGAGGGGTGCCAACACGCAAGTTACTTGGCACTTCGGTTTTGTTCCAACCAATGGCACCAAGACTTCCCTTGGAGAGAAAATGGTGAATATTTTGGATATCCGAAGAGAAGGGACAAGAAGGAGATAGTGCAATGAGCTATATTAATAGGTACTTTGTGTGTGTATATTTTATAATGTTTAGACGCAAAAAATTGAGAAGATGTTGGGTTAGCATGAGTGTGTCGGAGTATCAACATAGTGTTAGAGTTTTCTATATGGATTTTGATTACTTGGTATCTCTGAAGGTGTGTAATCACTTTTAGATCAACTTATTTCGCCGGTACTACGAAATCTTCAATATGATACAATCAGAGAGAATTCAAAAACAGAGAAAATCGTATGTTATGTTTTCTACACTCGTGAAAAAGATAACCAAATCCCCATGTCATCCACAATAAGTGGAAGTCGAAATAAATTGCAAAGATCAATTTAAGCTGTTCAAAACCGCAAAAAAAAAAAAAGTTCGGATCTAGGTCAAGCCCGTATGGTCAAAAAACGAGTTTTAAACTCGAATTTGGATTTTCCATGCATATTAACTTACATAAAAAATTCTTAGCTGATATGGTAGCTCGACCCCAGCCAGGGGCTCTGCATGCCTCTTGGACCTCGCCAGGGGCGCTGCCCCTTGAACACCGTTATCAGGGGCGTTGCCCCCGTACCCTCGTTAAGTCAGCGTATTTTAATCATAACAAATTCAAAAAGCGTGCAATCCATACCACCCTTACTTGTTCAATATTTATTAGGATTACATCTGGTTAACAAATTTATCCTATTATTCTTAAATTATATTGGCAACATAAATCATTAACTCTTACGTGATGCTTGTTATAATATTTATAATCTGTAACAAACGTTAGTGTAATCAAATAATCAGAATGAACAAAACCGAACCTAAAAGTTGACAGGAAGAACAGAAAACCGCACAGAATAAATTCATGTCCTTTAAGGTTTATACGCGATGTATGTTATTAGCTTTCAACGTATCACCCCAGGATTTGATGCAACATAAACAGTGTGTTCCGACAGCAAAAGAACCACCGTGTAACACAAAGTGATTACTAGGAAATCACAGGAAGAACAAGCAACACGAGCAGAAGAAATTAGAGAGGTTTTCTGTATTTCGGTGTGTCAAACAACACTGCCTTAGCGTCCATTTTATAGCTCTCGGGTTCAAACGTTTGTAACAGTCAGACATAATGTGATTAATCAATTCAGGTGTAATGGTATTGACTCCACAAATCGTAACTGTGTATTAAACCCGACAGAATGCAAACGTTTGAAATAGTCAAAAAACGGACGAGACATTAACTGTGTTTCAATCCCCAAACGTTTACAACAGTTGACTAGCCAAAAATAAAAGCTCCTCAACGACCGATGCGAAGTGCAAAGTGCGCCTAAATCGTGCCATTTCGCGTCATCGGTCTCGGCTCGGCGCGTGTATGGGTCTAGCCTTTAATCCTCCACTAAAGCCTTTAAAATCTTAAGGAATTAAATGCCTTATAAACCCATTAAATATTCTTCCCCCACCAATGTTGGAACTTGCCAACTTACAAATATTAATTAATATTAATATTAATATTAATTAATATTTCCAACAATGCTGATATGTAAAGACTGAACATATCAATTGATTTATGAGTTGACACTAATCTAACTACTATCCACTTCAATCCAAGAATTTACACAAAGTTTAATGTAAGGATCTAATTCAAAAACAACCATTTTCAACATCATATACCACCAAACCTAATGAAATTAAAAGTTTCAAATATATTTACCAAAAGAAAACATACTGACCATAGACAAACTAACTACACCGGATACAAACCAACTAAACAACCCAAAATATGTACATCAAAATACCACAAGTCTATACCAAAATAGAAGCTCTTCCAAAGCTTCAAACTAACCAACTCCTGAATCTACTCGCACTTGCCCTTGCCTTTGTCTATCCCTGAAAAATGGTAACAACTAAACGTGTAAGCTATAAAAGCTTAGTGAGTTCCACAATGCATAATGTTATACTAAATAATTATATAAATCATCAATAAATAACCAAAACAATAGTAACGGGTCAAAGTACCGGGTTAGCATGACAACATCATCACAAAGCATCACATATCAACACCGGGTCAACAACGATCGAAGTACAATTTCAGATTTAACAAAGTGCGTCATTCCCTCTTAGGTCATTAGGGAATGAGGCCGATGAAGGTGACCATGACACCCCTAACCGAGTCCATGATCCAGCTTCACCACCACGGTCCATACCACTCCTCCGCCAGGTACTCCGCGTCCACCGCCCGACATATTACACGAAGTAATACTCGAGCCGCCATGGGTCCTCACGAAATGAAATATCACTCAAGGCAAACCACTCAAACGGGTCAAGGAAAGATGAGTTTGATCGTAAGGAATGTCAATGTCTTTAACAACCGAAACAATACCCAAGGAAGTCAAATTGTTACAAATAGCAGTTAATTATATTGTTTGTATATATATGATTAAAAGTATACACATTGCACATAGGGAACTCACCTGGAATCAAGCAATTGCCCACACAAGTCAAGAACTTCTTTAATCAAAATCCCAATGTCACCGGTCAATGAAATCACCACAATCTCCCAACTGATTACCTATCACAATTATACATATCTCATTCAATATCTTAATCCATAATCATAACTAGTAAAACCCTAACCACCAATTTTCCCCAAATTGGTGTTGAACCAAACCCTAGACCATCAATTCATCAAGAACTTGTGTATAATCACTTGTTAATTACAATTCTCATAGCTAACTACCTGATATGCTAACATACAACCTCAATCTCAGTGACCTAACTCTAACCCTAACTAGGGTTCTTGACCTATCATCTCTATAATCCAAGTTCTACACATGCATGAAGAAAGGAATGATAATTTACCTTATATATCAACCCAATAGATGAAAATCCCTTGATTATATGTTGAAATTCACCTTTGATCACCAGAAATCGCCCAAAGCAGTCACCAACTCTATTTATGAAGAAAATGAGCTGAAATGGGTCAAAAACCCGATTTTATGTCTGTTCAGCACGAGATAGCGCCGCTATCTACAAGATAGGGCCGCTATCTTGACCCCGCGCTTTTTAGCGCCGCTATCTTCAAGATAGCGCCGCTAATTCCCAAATTTTTTCGCGTTTTACCCAACGCTAAAACGAGTTGCTGTTCCAATTCGTTCAAGATAGCGCCGCTATCTCTAAGATAGCGCCGCTATCTCTCAAATGCTGCAAATTTTCAACTTTTTGTCATTTTTGACTTATCCCACTTAATCAAACACCCCTAACACGGATTTTTCATCAAAATTCTAACTATTAAGACTTAATTCCTTATCATCTATCAATTAATAAAGAACTTAACAATTAAAATACTTAAATTTAAAACTCGTATGTTACAATTACCTCCTCCTTTTGAGAATTTCGTCCCGAAATTAGGTTGACTTGAACAAGAATGGATACTTCTCAATCATCTCTTCCCTTCTTTCCCACGTGCAATTCGGGCCTTTATGATGCTTCCACTTTACTAACACTAACGGAATTTCTTTATTCTTGAGATTGACCGACTTTTGGTCAATTATTTCTTCCGGTTCTTCTACATATTTCAATTTCACGTTGACCTTGACTTCGTTCAACGGTACCGTTTCATCATGTTCACCAAGACTCTTTCTCAAATAACGAACATGAAATACATTGTGAATACCCGTCAATTCTTCCGGTACTAAGAGCTACTTTCGATCCCAACTCTTTTTGCATGCTTCCCCAAAAGTTAGAAGTAAACCGGGAATCCCTATCCGATATGATCTTCAAAGGAACACCATGTCTAGCAATTATCTCGCCTAAATATACTTGTGCCCATGAATCCATCGGTGCCGATTCCCTAATAGCGAGGAAATGTGCACTTTTGGTCAAACGGTCAACAATCACCCAAATACAATCGTGTTGACGAGTGGTTCTCGGAAGTTTGGTAATCAAATCCATGGAGATTTCCTCCCACTTCCAAACAGGAATGCTAAGTGGTTGTAAACTCCCATAGGGTTTCTGATGCTCAGCTTTAACTTGAGCACAAACGTTACATTCTTGCACAAACTTCCCAATATCATTCTTCATTCCCGGCCACCAATAATCCAACCTTAAATCATGATACATTTTATTCATACCCAGATGAATTGAGAACTTAGAACTATGTGCCTCTCGCAACACAACATTTCTCAATTCTCCAATCTTCGGTATCCATAATCGGTTACTAAAAACCCTGACACCTCGACCATCTACTTCTAAATCTTTCTCATAATTCATCATTCTCTCCTTCTTAATATTCTCGGGTTTTAATGCCTCATCTTGCCACTTCCTAAGATCATCAAGCAAAATAAACTTCAATGTAGTGGAGGACATTGCATAACACATACTCGAACGGTAAGCCTTACGGCTTAGAGCATCAGCAACTACATTCGCTTTCCCGGGATGATACAAAATTTCACAGTTGTAATCCTTAATGAGTTCCATAGCACGTTGTTGTCGCATATTCAATGATTGTTGGCTAAATATATATTTGAGACTCTTATGATCGGTAAAGAGTTGGAACTTAGTCCCATACAAATAATGCCTCCAAATTTTTAATGCAAACACTACGGCAGATAACTCAAGATCGTGAGTTGGATAATTCTTTTCATACTCCTTCAATTGTCGGGAGGCATAAGCGATGACCTTTCCCCGTTGCATAAGAACACACCCGAGCCCCATTTTTGATGCATCACTATAAACAACAAAATCTTCCTCGCCTTCGGGTAATGACAAATTGGGAGAATTCATCAAACAGTCTTTTAATATTCTAAAGGCTTTTTCTTGTGCTTCACCCCATTCATACTTCACATCTTTTCGGGTAAGACTCGTGAGAGGCACGGCCAAACGAGAGAAATCTTTAACGAACCGGCGGTAATAACCCGCGAGACCTAAGAAACTTCGGATCTCGGAAGCATTTCGGGGCACTTCCTAATTCTTAATCGCCTCAATCTTTGAAGGATCGACAGATATACCTTCACTTGATACCACATGTCCAAGGAATTGAACTTGGCGTAACCAAAATTCACATTTGGAAAACTTGGCATACACCACTGGAATGGAATGAGATAAGAATCTCTGGAGATCAATTTGAAAAGGAGTATATCTTTCTTGTGTGGATATAGACTAGGCTAAGGGGTGGACTTCTCTCTTTTCGTAGCAGATTAAGGATTTCACGAAGGTGCGAAGCATGATCGCTCTCGGATTTAGAATACACTAAGATGTCGTCGATAAAAACTATAACCGACTTATCCAACATAGGACAACATACTCGATTCATCATATCCATAAAGGCGGCCGGAGCATTCGTTAAACCGAATGGCATGACTAAGAATTCATAATGCCCATATCCGGTTCGGAATGCGGTCTTAGGTACATCTTCTTTATAAACCTTCAACTGATGATAACCGGACCTCAAATCAATCTTAGAAAAATAACTTGCACCTTGCAATTGATCAAAAAGATCATCAATTCTGGGCAACGGATATTTGTTCTTGATTGTTACTTTGTTGAGTTCACGATAATCAATACACATCCGCATCGACCCATCTTTCTTTTTAACGAACAAAACCGGTGCACCCCACGGTGACACACTCGGTTGAATGAACCCTTTATCTAGCAATTCTTGCAATTGATTCATAATTTCTTTCATTTCCGCCGGGGCTAAACGATAAGGAGATTTGGCTATCGGAGCTGCACCCGGCACAAGATCAATTCATAATTCAACTTCTCGATCAGGCGGCAATCCGGGTAAATCCTCGGGAAATACATCCGGGAATTCATTAACAATGGGAACATCTTTCACTGATTTCTTAACTTCTACAGCCGGATTGAGAACATAAGCTAAATAAGAATAACATCCATGGGACATCAATTTACTAGCCTTCAAGAAGGAGATCACCTTTCTATTCTTCATTTTACTATCACCATACACATACAAAGGTTCTCCTACGCCTAACGGAATCTTTATCATCTTCTCATAACACAAAATGCTAGCATGATACTTCGACATCCAATCCATTCCAATAATAATATCAAAATTTGGCAAGTCTATCAACACTAGATTTACTAGAAAATTATGACCATCTATCTCTAACGAGCAATCCTTATATATACGATCAGCTACCAGGGTCTCACTACCCGCAGTATCAACACAAAATGGGTTCAATAAAGGTGATGGAAGCACAGATAACAATTCAGCAAATTTCATAGAGACAAAAGAATCAGATGCTCCAGAATCAAATAATATATGAGCGGGTTGGAAATTAACAAGGAATATACCAGACACAACTTTCGGGTCTTCCCGAGCTTCCTCCGGAGTCAACTGGAATGCACGGCTTCTAGCCTTGGGGACCTCCTCCTTTTGACTTGATGCACCCACTCGTGGAGGTTGTTGCACCGAACCTCGACTTTCAGTAGCTCGATTTGAAGGATTTGAGCATTGACGCCTCCGATGACCCACTAATCCGCAACCATAACAAACGACATCCTTATTTGGACACCTCGATTTTATGTGACCTTCCTCATAACAACCAAAACACTTCACTGGCCCACGATCACTATTACACCGTCCTCGGTGATTCTTGCCACAAGATTGGCAATCTCGGTTAGCATCCGACTAAAATATTTCAAATGGTTAAACACAGTTCATAAAATATACATATTATAAACTTTATTTTAATTTCGATCTTACTTAAATAGAAAATGATTGAGATTGGCCACGAGGCCGAGTTGAGATTGGGTTTGACGATTAGAGGGAAATCGATTAGAACGACCGGATGGAGACGAAATAGTTTGTTCAACCTTTTGACGTTTAGATTCGGGAGTCAATTCCCCACGAAGACTCAAATCATGCTCTCTTCTTCGAGCATACTCCATCGCCTTAGCAAACGACGGGATATCACGGTTGCTCACAAAATCTTGTATCTCATGTCTTAACCCTTCTACAAACATTTGAATCTTCTCAGCTTCGGCTGGGATGTACTTCGTGGCAAATTGGGCCTTTTGATTAAACAAAGTTTCATACTCATCCACCGATAAAGTTCCTTGTTTGAGTTCTAAAAACTCCTTCTCCAACCTTCTTCTCATATCACTTGGACAATATTGTTCAAGGAATCGGGCCTTAAACGAATCCCAACTCATGTGATCTTGTTCTTCCTCGTTCAAGATCTTAAACGTGTTATTCCACCAAGTTAAAGCCTTATCAGTGAACATGGCGGTGGCATAAACCGTTTGATCATTCTTATCTACACGAGAAATACGAAACACTTTCTCGGTGTTTTCTAACCATAACAATGCATTGACGGGACTTGAAACACCCGAGAATTCCGTGGCCCCACTACTTCGGAAAGTTTTGAATGAAATAGAACCAGATTTCTTACTAGAGGATTCATCAACCACGTTCTTCTTCTCTTTCAACTTTTCTTTCTCCTCACGTCTAAATTGTTCAAAAGTTGCTCGGACCATGTCCGCCATCCTATTCATTAACCTCTCCTCCCTTGGATATACCACTTCTTCCTCTTCCTCATGATTACTAGGATTCGATCTTTGGGTTCGAGGACCCGAAGGAGTTAATTCCGGATGTTCCGCACTTCTCGGGCCATCATTATCATTGTTACTACTTCCTTGATCCATCCCTAACTGAAATTTTATGAAAAGATAAAGAATATATTAAATAACATTCATCCTAACATTTCTTTAGACTCGTACATACATGTCCAACCTATGGGTTGTATCTGACCTAAGCTCTTAGCCTATACACTATACCATCAATGCCTAAGTTTGAGTCTAGTACCGCAATGATACCTAGTTCACTCAAACTAATGAACTGATACCATATTGTAAGGATCTAATTCAAAAACAACCATTTTCAACATCATATACCACCAAACCTAACGAAATTACAAGTTTCAAATATATTTACCAAAAGAAAACATATTGACCATAGACAAACTAACTACACCGGATACAAACCAACTAAACAACCCAAAATATGTACATCAAAATACCACAAGTCTATACCAAAATAGAAGCTCTTCCAAAGCTTCAAGCTAACCAACTCATGAATCTACTCGCACTTGCCCTTGCCTTTGTCTATCCCTGAAAAATGGTAACAACTAAACGTGTAAGCTATAAAAGCTTAGTGAGTTCCACAATGCATAATGTTATACTAAATAATTATATAAATCATCAATAAATAACCAAAACAATAGTAACGGGTCAAAGTACCGGGTTAGCATGACAACATCATCACAAAGCATCACATATCAACACCGGGTCAACAACGGTCGAAGTACAATTTCAGATTTAACAAAGTGCGTCATTCCCTCTTAGGCCATTAGGGAATGAGGCCGATGAAGGTGACCATGGCACCCCTAACCGAGTCCATGATCCAGCTTCACCACCACGGTCCATACCACTCCTCCGCCAGGTACTCCCGCGTCCACCGGCCGACATATTACACGAAGTAATACTCGAGCCGCCATGGGTCCTCACGAAATGAAATATCACTCAAGGCAAACCACTCAAACGGGTCAAGGAAAGATGAGTTTGATCATAAGGAATGTCAATGTCTTTAACAACCGAAACAATACCCAAGGAAGTCAAATTGTTACAAATAGCAGTTAATTATATTGTTTGTATATATATGATTAAAAGTATACACATTGCACATAGGGAACTCACCTGGAATCAAGCAATTGCCAACACAAGTCAAGAACTTCTTTAATCAAAATCCCAATGTCACCGGTCAATGAAATCACCACAATCTCCCAACTGATTACCTATCACTATTATACATATCTCATTCAATATCTTAATCCATAATCATAACTAGTAAAACCCTAACCACCAATTTTCCCCAAATTGGTGTTGAACCAAACCCTAGACCATCAATTCATCAAGAACTTGTGTATAATCACTTGTTAATTACAATTCTCATAGCTAACTACCTGATATGCTAACATACAACCTCAATCTCAGTGACCTAACTCTAACCCTAACTAGGGGTTCTTGACCTATCATCTCTATAATCCAAGTTCTACACATGCATGAAGAAAGGAATGATAATTTACCTTATATATCAACCCAATAGATGAAAATCCCTTGATTATATGTTGAAATTCACCTTTGATCACCAGAAATCGCCCAAAGCAGTCACCAACTCGATTTATGAAGAAAATGAGCTGAAATGGGTCAAAAACCCGATTTTCTGTCTGTTCAGCACGAGATAGCGCCGCTATCTACAAGATAGCGCCGCTATCTTGACCCCGCGCTTTTTAGCGCCGCTATCTTCAAGATAGCGCCGCTATTTCCCAAATTTTTTCGCGTTTTACCCAACGCTAAAACGAGTTGCTGTTCCAATTCGTTCAAGATAGCGCCGCTATCTCTAAGATAGCGCCGCTATCTCTCAAATGCTGCAAATTTTCAACTTTTTGTCATTTTTAACTTATCCCACTTAATCAAACACCCCTAACACATATTTTTCATCAAAATTCTAACTATTAAGACTTAATTCCTTATCATCTATCAATTAATAAAGAACTTAACAATTAAAATACTTAAATTTAAAACTCGTATGTTACATTTAACCACAAAAGTAAGGGTGTGGCCACCAAGGTATCACATTTTCCAAGTCGATGTCCACTGAGGTAAACCTCCATACAGAGTCTAATCCGGACATTTAACTTGGGAATTGTGGCGGTATTTTTAGTTTGACAGAAATTTTTTAGTTATTTAGAAAAAAGTTACTCAGATGGACTGCTTTTAAGATATTACCCAGAACTCAAAAATTAATTGGACCGGCCCTGCCTACTCATAGTATGCTCTAATAATTTGGGAGGTTGGGTATAAAAACCAAATAAGTGATATTCACACGGGAATATTTTACTTTAGGATATTGGACAAATATAAAAGTTAATTTAATCTTTATTTATTCTATATATAATATAATTGTGATACATAAAATAATATATAGTTACTATTCACTCTTACTTGATTGGTTGGTTTTTTAAAAAAGATTTTATTTAATTATACTATATAATGATTAGCATAAATTGATTTTTAAATCATTCACATTTGATAGTTGATTCTCGCCAGCTACATTTCTTATTCATTTTTTTTTTCTTTGATATTGAAGTTATAAAAGCGCATATATATTTCAAACTTTTTCTTATTTTTTTTTTTTTTACTTTGATATTAAAGTTTTAAAGCAGCATACTTTCAAAAAAGTGTTAATTTATAAATTTATAAAATAGTAAATTTTAAAAGTCTTTTTAAATGTTTTATGAATTTTATAGTTGAAATTTTATAAATGTTTTAAATTCAAAAAAGTATTATACTTCTATTTACCTCAATGAAGACTTGACTTAAGACTTATTATTCTAAGTCTTTTTTTAAAAATAAAATAAATGTTTTAAAGTATTTTTATATTATATAAAAATTTGTCAAATGCTAAAACTTTTGGAAAAAAAATAAAAATCTTAAAAATTCACATCAACGCGTGGCCACGATATTCCTCGTTAAGGCTAAAACATATAGTTATAAAACTTAATGTAGAACTTACACTTGAAGTTACTACAGCAAACATTCTTACTCTACTCACTTTTCTTCCATATCCATGAACTCAAATCTTTACGTGAAAAATCTTAGCATGACTAATTGCTTTTAGAGTTTTAAGTTTGTTAGGTTTTTCTAATAAGAAGATTTATAAACATGTTCATGTTTTACACCATTTCATATGCTACAAGTCCACTTTTTTCTTTGGATTAGGATTATCTCATGTCGATACCAGCATCATAGTTTTAAATGGAAGGGACAGTGGAGTTTAGATATTTTTAAAAACCACCTTATTTTAGGGTTGATTTTATTTGTTATTTAGTTATAATTATTAATTAACCATCTATTCATATAAAATGAAATATTTATTTTATAAATAGTATTTATTAATGATAAAAATGTTATAATTAATATATTAATTTAACATCTACTTATACGAAACATAAATTTTATTTTTTAAATAGGTATGATTAAAACACTTATTGGTGTGCCTCTCAATTAAAGATGAATTTCCATGTGTTTTTGGGACCGACAAATGCATAGGTTACCGTTTTGAAGAAAACAAAAAATTTCACTGGTTGTTATTTATTTTGGGTAGTTGGAGTTTATATGGTTTCCAAGAAATTTCAACATAAAATTCTAAAGACTCGAGATTTTTTTCGAGGTGAATATAAAGTAGCGATGTTAACAACATAATACTTTATCATTAATTTCTTAAAGAAGGAACCATGAAATTAAATTATACTGTATTTATTTTTGTATAAATTAATTTTAAAATCCATAATATTTAATAAAATTAAAGCTACATGAACTCGCAACGTAGTGCGAGCACCTACAATACTTATTATAACCAATCTCAATATAGTGGAATTGTGCAAACATAGAACTTGGTGGAAAAGTAAGATGTTTACCACACATCATTGAAGTCTAAGGGTTTAAATTTTAGAGTGGACATAAGTGATAATAATATTTAGAAATAAATTAGGATATATTAATAAAAGAAGAAAAAAAAAACTTTCAACCCGAAAATAAAAGCCACAATATCATTACTTTTGTACATGAAGTTCCCAGCTAGCACACGCCACAGTTACAATTAAGGGTGTTAACGATTCGAGTCGAGTCAAATATCAGGAAAATTAGGCTCGGCTCGTTTAGTAATTACTCGGCTCGAGCGCGACTCGAGCTCGAATAAGCTTTTAAAATTGTGCTCGAGCTCGAGCTCGAATATTTATATAATGTTCGAGCTCGAGCTCGATACTCGTTTATGATTCCATATTTTTTTGAAAATTACTAATTTACAAACTCGAAAAGCTCGTTAATTACTCGACTCGTTAACAACTCTATTAATATATGTATATTCTTCTACTTATTGTATCAACACTTGTAAATGGTTAATGGTGTAATTACCTTGTTATTTGATTATAATGAGAAACACAAAACGCAATTGTAGAAACATAAATTTACAAACAATATAAGAAATACAATTTTGATCACTGAAAGTGCTTCCAGAAACATTGAACCTTGATCATCCATGAATCATTTAGGCTTTTGACTTCAAAAATAACCGAATAAAGTTGACTGCTAATCTGTAAAAAAATGACAACCGCAGAAAATAAACACTGAATTTAGATGTTTAATCAAAACAGTTATAGAAACTACAAACGAATATGTAAAAGGAGTAGCAACATCAAAATAACAAATAAAAATAAAAAAATGGAAAAATAAATATATAGAATATTTATTACCAAAAAATAGCAGGAAGTAGATTAGGACTTGAACTTTGTGGAATACGATCAAGTTGAATATGATCGAAAAACTCCACTGATTATCAGTTGGTGAATATTCAATCTCCAAATTTTTTCAGTTACCTACAATATTGAAAATTTTAAAACCAGCTATCACAAATAGGGCAGGGCAGTCAAAAAACAAAAAGATTACCCATATGGGTAAACCTAGATCCCATGAGAGTATAATTACATATTGTAATTATCACTTTGAAAACGAGACGATTCATATCAGAAGCTTCTTCATGTGCCAAAAGTGCAGGCATTATTTGGTTGAGGCACTAAAAGAAACAGTTGCATCAATCTACAGAAAAAAGCTTCAAACTATATATCATCAAAATCAATATAAACAATGTTTATGAAATAATGAAATTGAATATGAAACAAATAATAAAATTTAATAGATTAGAGAAATATACAAAACGGTATAGCAATTTTCATAAATCCCCATAAAACACGGTTGATCTGTAAATATTTATAGAAGTTTTATTTCTAACCCTAAACTATATAATATTTACAAAACATTTTAAGTAATATTTTTATTTGATCTTTTATTTATATGAAATAATATATTTATATTCTAAAAAAGTTCAAATTCAAGAAGATTATTAAAATGCGATCACAACAAGTATAATATTATAATATTCCAATGTTTATATTATTTATAAAACGCAATTATATTTTTCATAAAATTGATAACTTGATGGACAATATATGTGACTTCTTAGCGAAACATAGATAACCTCCACTAATAAAAAAGCTTATTTATTTTATACTTTCTACAATGTTAAATAAATAAAACATTTTAAAAATTGTATATATTCTATTTCTACACGTACAATAAGAAAAACAAAAATTATAAAATGTATATTTTTCCTAAGAAAGTCTGTTTTCTTAATACTAATTTTTTTTATTAATAACTGATGAACTTTACAAAGCATAAAGTTCATTTAAACACGTTGAAGTTATTTACATATAAACCTTATACATTTGGTATGCAAAAGTAAAACTTGGAGTGGTTAAAATTTAAATCTAAAGATGTGATAAATCATTTCAATTCTAATCTTTTAACAAAAAAATATTGAGATTTAAAAAGTTAATAATATAGTTTTAGTTTTGATCAATTTTATAATATTGTTAAATTGTATAAATGAAGAATAAGAACCGGTAGCGGAGCACGGACAACTATTACACTCGTTGAACATAAATGTGATGAAGTTCCAAAATTATATTTTAGGCTCTAGGTATGGGTATGATAAATCACATTAAAATTCTTGCCACATTAGATGTCATATAAGAATATTCTTATTAACAACTTAATCCAACCTAATTTTTTTTAATTAAAAATTAATTTCTCTATCTTCCACATACACAACCCCATTCAATCTAATATTTCACACACGTTAATAACCCAACTCAACCTAAACCAAACTAATAATAAAAAAAATTACACACTATATTAAAAAAAAACAAAAAATAAACATTTTTAGCGACCCAAGGTCACGACCTGGGTCCTCCCTCCATCATGGCACAGGGCACCTCTTTTGGTGACCTCCTTTATTATTTTCATTATTTTATTATGCTGACCCAACCCCTTAACGTCCCAATGTGGACAGTCTAAGCAACCACATCATGTCACTTTGCAGGAATATCCAACACACCACCACACTCATTCACATGTGAAAAAGGTCCCACCAAAAGAACAAAAATTCAAGCATTTTGCATGTGGTCCATCGGGGTCGTGATCCCCTTCCCACCACGAGAAGCTACCACATGGAACCACACCGGGGTGGGGGTGGGGATGTTCCCCTTCTCACCACATCGCAAGAGCTCTGCCACATAAACAACCATCCCGTGATTGAGTAACCATGCCACATAGCCTTAGTGTAACAACATTTAGTTTTGTTGACTTCGCCATGTCTCGAAAAGGCTTAAGGCTTGACCATGCCGCCACGCCTTGATTCAAAGCTTGGACGTTAAGGCTTGGCGTATGTTAAGGTCCAACTTGACTATTTTTACCGTCATAAGCTGTGTTTTTATGTGTATTAAAGATATTAAGTCATATAAGCCATATATATAGGTATATATATAGATATTTGGTTGTAAGAATCGTTGAATAAGTCGAAAATGAAGAAAACGATTGATTAGCTATGTTATAGATAATAATTTATATAGAATTTTCCGCCTTAAGTCAGGCCTTGAGAATATATCGCCATCGCTCGCCATGTCTTGAGGCTTGATGGCGCCGCCACGCCGCGTCTTGCATTATTTAGAACCTTGCCAGCATGAGAGATCATGTTACCAATTAGAATTTGTTATAAGCAAAAATTAAATAGAATTGATCACTAAATGAAATGAGTATTAAAATGCTTGTAGCCTAGTGGTATAAGATGTTAGAATGCAAGGGCGGTATGAAGGGGTGGGCAGGGTGGGCATCCCAATAATAGTCATGATGTCCAAAATACAGTTTAACAAAAACTTTAAAATCATTATCAGAGTATACAAAAATACGGTGTCACCAAGTATATTAAAACCATAGGCAACGGGATCTACCTACGAGCTCCCGGGCTAAACATCTCTAGGCCACTTCTAGTGCAACCTCTTATCTCTTCAAACTTGTACCTGAGTACACAGCCACAAAAACAAACGTAGTACGTGAGACAAAATAGTCTCGTGAGATGCATGGGTTTTAGACCCCAATAATAATAATCATTTCATAAACATATATAAACATATATATACTACCTCAATATCGTCTAGTCACCCTATTGTGACCCTATCGATCTTGTTTCCCTAGCAAACATATCTAGTACCTAAACATATAGGTATCAGAAGCACAATCATAACTAGTACATAAACATATACGTACTAGAAGCATCAACATAACTAGTATATAAACATATATATACTCGAAGCGCATTAAATTATTAACCGGGGATCCCCCGCATTAATAAGCCTCAACTGAATCTAATAAATAAACATATATGTACTAGAAACATACCGGGGATCCCCCGAATTGCTCAAGATAATGGCAAGAGGGAATCGCCCAATCTACCGATACCTGCCTTACCCGCCGGACCTTCCTCCAGTTAGTGTAACCACCCGAAATTTGTAAATAAATAAATTCTATAAAAATATGATAATTAAGGATAAATCGTTTAAAGAACGTGAAAATTGGTTTCGTGTCAATCGGACATCGTATGACGAAGTTATGGGCGAAACCGTGTCGGAAAGAATAATGGAAAATGCAGCCTCAGCTGCATAGCCCAGATAGCGTCGCTATCTGGGAGTTCGTGGCGCGATCAGCATCGGATGCAACAGTGACCCGAAATAGCGTTTGGAGGGAAACGCGAAATCAAGATAGCGACGGACTTCGCGACGCGAAGTGGTGACACGAATTAACGCGGGAAGGAGATCGCGATGCGATCTCTGAAATAGCGACGCGATTTTCTGTCTGAACAGCATTAAAGTCGGGTTTTGGTCATAAATGCAGCCCACAAACCCTAGTTTTCATCCCTTGGTGATTGTTGAGTGCAAGAGCTGATTTGGATCGATTTCTTTACTAATCCTTGGTAGATTTCACTCCTAGGTGAAGATTAAAGGTATATCTTCACTCTTTGATCTTTGTAGCTTTAGATCCATGTATTTGGGTGTATGGGTTTGGAACCCTAGTTTTTGGGGTTTGGTTTTATGGTTGAATAAGCGATGTATACACTTAATAGATGGTATTTTAACAAGGGAAACGAGTGTATGATAAAGATTTGTAAGAATCTTAAGGGTTGGATAAACCTAGGGTTTTGTAAACCACCAAAATTGGGGAAAAGTGTTATTAGAGGGTGTCTAGAGATAAATGGACATATTATTGGTAGTATGTGATGTTGAACATCTTGTGATTGTTATATTAGGCTTTTGGTGAAGTCTTGGAAGGGCGATCGATTGTGGAAGCAAAGGGATTTCGTGTGAGGAACACGGTTAGCGCATTATTTGCTAAGGTTAGTATGTGTGGACTATTACTGAGTAGATAGCCATTGAATCTTGTCTTATTATTTGTGTTATGGTCTATTTGCTAAAATTGTGTAACTTGTAGTGATTTAGTTAGTGATATAATATTGATGTTATTGGACTAACTTGTTGATAATTGACGTGATAGCCGAGAGCTAGATTGACATGATTGTTGAGTCATGGTAGGATTGAGATGATGTGATGACACGGGCGACTCCCGGTCATGAGGTGTGGAGTGAAGGGCAGTTGGGTGGATTCCCATCGACTCATCCACGTTAGTAGTCTTGCTATCTGGAAGTAGTCGGGCGAGTAAGGCAGTTATCGGTAGATTGGGCGAACCCCTCTTGTCGGTATCTTATCCCTGGTTAGCTCGGGGGCAACCCGATAACCAGATATGTTTGTGGTCCTAGTTAGCTCGGGGGCAACCCGATAACTGGACATGTTTGTGATTCTAGCTAGTTCGGGGGCAACCCGATAGTTAGACTTGGTTGTTAGGAGGGCACGATCGGTGGGGTCACAATAGGGTGACTAGTTTGTTAGATGTAATAATTACGCTCAAATTTTATTATACGTTGTATCATTTATTATTTATCGGGGTCTAAAACCCATGTAGCTCACGAGACTTTCTTGTCTCACGTACTCCTTGTTTGTTTTGCTATGTACTCAGGTTCGGGATCGAAGGTTTAGGTACGCATGGATAGAGATGCGGGGCCTAGAATAGAAGAGCACTAGATTGGATTTAAACTTAGCTTTGGTTTTGATATATTTTGTAACACCAAAACTTATACTCTGATTTCATACCAAAGGTTTTTGTAAATCCATATTTTGGGAATAGTTCTTCTATTTAATGAAAATGATATATTTTGGCTAAATATTTTTATTATAAAATTTGAGGTGTTACAACTTGGTATCAGAGCTATAGTTTAAGTGAATTAGGTTGGGTCTCCATCCTAGTCTTAGACTGTAGCAATAGCAATGTAAGATTCCTTGAGATCGATAGGTTGACCTTGAGACTTTATGTTAAGTTTAGGGTTGAACCTAGGGGACCAATGAAAGTTGATATGATTTCGAGTATTGAGTCTTATGGGACTAATGGGTTGTGCATGAAGTACTAAATGTTTAATGTCTTTCGTATAGTCGAGGATCGAAAGAAATGGTGAACACTCGTAGGAGTGGGAAAGCCCCGGAGGGCGGGGAAGAGGAAGCACCTCGTGTCGAGGTGGTGGTTGAACAAGAGAGCCCACCATCGATGCACCAGTTGGATGAATCGGAGGTCGGAGCTAATAAGACTCCAGTAACTATGGCGGACCTCCAAACTATTATTGATCAAATCAAAGGGACGGTGGCCGAGAAAGTGCACCGTATAATGGGGAACCGTGACAAGACGGAAGACGACCGTGAGTCCGAGGCTAGGTCGGACGAGAGGACCGGGGGTAGTGGCACCGGTGACAGAAAATCATCCACGGGTGGTCAAAGCGATGCTAGGGCAAGACCCGATGAGAAAGAAGGTTGCTCCTTTAAATCCTTCACGGCTTGTAAGCCAAGTGTCTACACGGGTAGTTCGGACCCGAAGGTGACTATGAGATGGATCCGAGAGACCGAGCGGGTCATCGGAAGTAGTAAGTGTAAGAAGGCCGATATGGTGACGTATGCGTCACAACTATTGAAGGAAGATGATATGGTTTGGTGGGATATAGTTTATGAAACCCTCGGAAGGGAGGTTGTTGAGGTGATGCCGTGGGATGAGTTTACCACGAGATTGAAAAAGAAATTTTGTCCCGAAAGGGATTTGGAGAAAATGCATGAGAAGTTTGTGACCCTTAAGAAGGGTGATATGTCGGTGGAAGAGTACTCGAGGGAATTCACGGGATTGCTCCCGTTTGTTGCTAAAACCTACTCGGATGAGAGGTTGAGGGTGGTCCGGTATGCTAGTGGGTTACCGTGGGACTACCAATTGGAGGTTAAGCGGGCGGTCACACTTGATGAGGCCATTAGTGCCGCCCGGGTGTTGAGGAGGTGAATGTGGCACGGGTTGCTGAGAGGGCCCATGTGGGCGAGAAAATGAAAGCCGAGAGCGGCTCGAGTACGTTCAAGAAAGGGAAGTTCACCTCGAGCTTCTCTAAACAAGGAAGTGTTGGCTCGTGCAAGAAGTGCGGGAAGAATCATACCGGCGAGTGCCGGAGTGGGTCGAAATCTTGTTTTAGTTGTGTTAGGTCGGGGCATATAGCCCGGGATTGCAAGGCCAAGCCATTGGCCGAGGTGGAATGTTTCTCGTGCCACGAGAAGGGACACTACAGTAATGTGTGTCCGAAGAAGGGGACCGAGTCGATGGTGTCCACGGCTCAAAAGTGTCGTCGGATCTGTCTCACCACCATCTCCTTCTCTCGTTTCCACCTTTAATCGATTCACACAAAACCCTAAAAACAAAACAAAAAAATCAATTGACAAAAAACCTAGATCTCAGATTTAGAAATTGTTGAAGGAGACGAAGGCGGGTTTGTTTCCCTAGATTGTCGCCGATTTAAGGAAGGACATCTCGCCAACGAAATAATGCCGGTGAAACCCACACCTCAACGAACCATAGTTTCTTCTTCTCAAGTGACCTTTGATCTGTACGTGACCTTGATTTCCGGTGAAGAAAAAGGGTTACATAAACCCCAAATAAAGAAGAAGGTTCATGTACGTCTTCGATGGTGATTTCCAGCGATAACGCCACATCAACAGTGGGCGGCGCCGATAACGCCGTACCGGAAATGCTGACTCTCTGCATCAATAATTGCGGCGTCGTCGGAAGCGGTCGATCTGTGACGGTGACTAACCGGTCGATCTGTAACTGTAACTGTTGCGTTTTATAATTTAGGGTTAGGGTTTATCAATTGGGGATAGAGGAAGAAGACACATAGATAGAGGAAGAAGATGAAAAAAGGAGAAAAAAAAAGAAAAAAACGTTAAGGACGAAAATACCTTTATTTTTTTTTGCATTTTTAGTCACTTAACGGCCAAAAATAGACGGAAGGACAAATATGCAGAATTTTAAAAACATTAAGGACAAAAAAACAGAAGAAAAAAGTTTAGGGACAAAAACCTCGAATCGGGAAAAGGCCAGGGACAAAAACTGTAATTTACCCTAATTTATTTAACACAAAATTCGGGTCGTTACAACTATCCACCCCTTAAAAGGATTCCGTCCTCGGAATAAATTCGAAAATTTCCAATACACATTCGACCGAGCTTTCCGCTCCCATTCTATTATGGTTATTACATCAAACTTTCCCAATACAATTAACCAACAACATGCATTTAAACATTCACTTAACCCTGCTAGGCCCGAACGGTCAAAACCCAATCTTAAACTCATAATACTTAAACGGGTCAAAATTGCGCATTTTGACCTTAACTCTTTAAATCCTTCAATCAATCCCGCTATATACGTAAAAACGACATGACCCAATCATTACAATCATCGAATTGCTCAACACTGATGTCAAAGTCTAGCTTTGGCCAAGTCGATATAACCCAACATCGTCTACTCTTTGACTTATGCACAAAGTCAACTATACTTTAACAATTTCTTGCTCCTTAAATATTTCCATTAATCATTCTTTCATTTACAATCGATCTTTAATCTATGATCCATCCACAATCATATACCCAATCCCCAAATTCAACTCTAAACACCGAACGGATCACAGTTGCATAACTCGCCTATAACTCTTTTAGTTATTTCATTAACATTTTCACCTACACACAATCGATAAATTATGCTCTCAACATTTTCTAGTCATTCAAAACGAGAGTCAAAGCCCATCTTTGACCAAATCAACCAATCATAAATTGACTAATCTTGACTTTCGCATAAAGTCAACCATACTTTTCCAAACTAACAGATTCCGAACTCACGGAATATCATTCTCAACTTATCACTTCCGGTTCTACTCATTATCTTACTTTCGATTTCTCCTCAAATAATCCGAGAATCGCACCTTACTTAAGGTCAGACTAACCTTCACTGTCCCTTGACCTTTATTTGGTCACTCATACCATTACTTAGTATTCTTTCAACAATCTTTGTATCACATTGATCAATTTCATAACTTTTATTTCCCATTGTCGGTATTAGACTCTCTACCGCCGCATAATTTATATTCCTATACAAACTTTACCATATCTCGGTTACCAATAACAATTGCATCAATAAAAGCATCTTTTTTTTCCTCATATTTTATAAATTGTAGGTATCCCCTACACATACAAGCTCTAAATGCAACCCACATTCTCAACCCAATTCTCATTTTCATATAATTATAGCAATAATACTTAACCCCACGCTTCTATATACGTCAGATATAAACATCACAATACTGACACAACAATCCATACTTTAACTATCACACCGAGATGATTGGAAATCCTCCAATCCATCAAGAGCCAACTGTCACACCGACCGGAAGGCCTCCAATCCAAATTGACTCATCCCATTCTCATTAATCAGAAAGCCTCCGATCCAACGAGATCCATTCTATCTCATTCTACCTCGCATACCATTCTGTTATACATCTTTTCAGATCAAATAATTTTACCACTTTCTCACTCATTCAATCGACTATTCATTCAATCATGCAATCTAGCACCCTTCCCATAATACTACTTTATCATTTTCTTTCATATTTAATATATTTCCCATTTGACATACTACTTAACACGTTTCATACAACATTACCTTTCCATTAACATATGCCTTCAAAGACCATCACATAGAACACCTGCATTGTACCCCGCGGGTAAACTAATAAAATCTCCGATTACTATTTACCGTTTCACTTACACATTCACCACCCTTAGCCGGTTCATTTATTTATTACCAAATTTCCAAATCTTTTTGTCACCACTAGAGTAACCATCAATCCATTCCATTACCCATAATTCACCGGTCAATCCGGTCATCTTTGAGTCAACCAATCGACTCCGGTCTACAGTTGCAAACCATGGCTTAGCACCCAATAGCCCAACACTCGATGTTCTACTTTTATACACCGTGATACTTAGAAATATTCCTTTCCCAACCGTAGTCTCACACGACCCCATGTCATATATCGTCATACCATTACTATAACACATAACCAACAATTGTCTTTTTACCCTTAATATCGAATCCATCACTCCGGACACAAAACTTAGCTATGGCTATATGCCAACTTTTACTCAACCATTTTCAACAATCAAAATTCGTCATGCCCGACCTTTATACCTTTCCGCATATTTTCCATTTATGAGTTTCAAGGCATCAGTATACCTTTAGCCATCATTTTCTTTACCATTCACGTATAGTGATACTACATTACTTATTCGAATTCCCGCCGAATACTCAAGTTCCATTTCCAAAGTTTCTGTTTCTAAAATTTCCATCCATACTAACAATTCTTACCAAGACTTAGTACTTTATTATACTATCATCCACCTGTTAAAGGCATTCACCAATCTCGTGATTCATCCTTTTATACTACATATTAGCATCATCCATTATATCCTTACCACATGCGGCACACCGGTCCATAATCCTTCCCATTACGTAATTTCTATACACATACAAACCGGGAAGACTATTCCCAAAATAAATCTCCACATTTCTATAAGCACCAATTCGTGCAACAACCCAAACAATTAAACCATAACCACATAACATCAATTTCACCTAAGATCTCCAAGGTTGTATCATGAACCCCCTCTAGATTTCCTTCCGGGCAAACATCCCCTTTCAACTCACTTGTGAGTTCCTTCCACAATATCTTGTACTGCACTCTCTTTGCCAAAGTGTCGTACAACACACTCCATTGTGTCAACGCCTCATTCTTTAATAATGGTGATGCCAAGGTCACCATAACATTCTTCCTTCGTTTTCTACTCTCTAGCACTTGCTCAATCTACCGAATCCACCAAATCATGATCTCTGGCTCAGAACATCTGAATTACACAACTGTTTTACACACTATGAAGGCCTTATACAACATCCTTCCATTTCTTCCGACTAGGTCTTGCTACCTTTTCATGTAGATACTTCCCACTACGAACTTCGCCATTCGATAACTTTTCCTTCATACGGGTATTGGAATCATTCCGCCTACCCTCATTCATTCGATTCTTCAAAAATATGGTTCATATCCTCATTCATAACTCTTCCCAACTTAGTGGAGCTCGTCCACTTTTCACATTCATCCTTTCGCCATACCAACGTATCCAACAAACAAGATTCAAACAGCCGACTCAACAGTCGAAAACAATACTATTAGATCAAAACATGGCATTTCTCATAGGGATCGACCCTATCATACAATGTCATACGGTCTCAAAAGACTTCACATTGCACAATTCCTAACAACTTCTATAGATCCCCTAGTTCAACCCTAAACTTAACATAAATTCTCAAGGTCAACCTATCGATCTCAAGGAATCATAGTCTAAGACTAGGATAGACATCTAACCTAATTTACTTAAACTGTAGCTCTGATACCAAGTTGTAACACCCGTATTTTTATAATATCGTTTAAAATCATTTAAATGCGTTTTTCCCAATAATAGTCATGATGTCCAAAATACAGTTTAACAAAAACTTTAAAATCGTTATCAGAGTATACAAAAATACGGTGTCACCAAGTATATCAAACCATAGGCAACGGGATCTACCTACGAGCTCCCGAGCTAAACATCTCTAGGCCACTTCTAGTGCAACCTCCTATCTCTTCAAACCTGTACCTGAGTACACAGCCACAAAAACAAACGTAGTACGTGAGACAAAATAGTCTCGTGAGATGCATGGGTTTTAGACCCCAATAATAATAATCATTTCATAAACATATATAAACATATATATACTACCTCAATACCATCTAGTCACCCTATTGTGACCCTATCGGTCTTGTTTCCCTAGCAAACATATCTAGTACCTAAACATATAGGTACCAGAAGCACAATCATAACTAGTACATAAACATATATGTACTAGAAGCATCAACATAACTAGTATATAAGCATATATATACTAGAAGCACATTAACTTATTAACCGGGGATCCCCCGCATTAATAAGCCTCAACCGAATCTAATACATAAACATATATGTACTAGACACATACCGGGGATCCCCCGAATTGCCCAAGATAACGGCAAGATGGAATCGCCCAATCTACCGATACCTGCCTTACTCGCCGGACCTTCCTCCAGTTAGCAAGACTACTACCGTGGATGAGTCGATGGGAATCCAACCAACTGCCCCTCACTCCACACATCATGACCGGGGATCCCCCACGTCATCACGTCATCTCATTCTTACCATAACTCATCAGTTATTTCAATCAAAGCCCTCGGCTATCACATCAATCATCAAACAAGTTAGTTATCTAATTATAACTATATATAACTAATTCAACATCGAGTGAACGTACCTGTATAGTCCCATGGACCTGGTCATAAGCAACCCACATCTACTTCTATATCTATGAACCCTAGGGAGTCCATACTTACTTATTTCATAAGATACATTTCTTATTTTATCGTCATCATAATACTTTATCTCTTCTTTGACTATAATACACATTTATTACTAGTCGCATCATATTCAATTTCATATACATTCGTTCTTCACTTTTATTAGTAAATCTTACCAATAGTTACCCATTATTGTAAAAATCATCACCACTTGCTTTACTAATACATATTTATTAATAAAGACTTAGTATTCTTTCTTTTAATCAATAACTTGATTATTATGGTTCATTAATGAAGATTTCCATAACTACTTTTGTTTACCATATTTACTTCCAAAATCGCCAATCATACTAGACATGTTCTAGTATTAAATTATGCCAACTTTCATATCTTTTAAATCGCTATCTTTATCAAAATATATATCAATAACGACCCAATAAAATATCATACGTGTTTTTAACAACTATTTACATAGTTTAAAAGTCTCATGTACTCATCTTAGCAATAGTTGAGTCCATATCGTGTCTACAAACACGAATCTTTGCTTCCCGCCTTTGGAATAACTCCAATTGGTAGGTCCTTGCAACCTATTAACATAATCAACACATATCTAGTCATCATCCACAACTAGACATCATTATACCACCAAAGATCACCTTCCCCTAGTTCATGGTGACTAACTTCAAATCACAGATCTGACACAAACTCAAGGTCTACACCCCTTTATATGGATGTTTAACACCCTCCATAACATCTTTAACAAGATCTCCAACCTACAAACCCATACTCACATTTCCCCCAATTCAAGTTTACAAAACTAATTAGGAGACAAGAAAATACCTTAGATCTTTGATGTAGGTTATAGATCTCATAGAATGATGATGTTCTATGCTCAAGAACACCCAAATCGCCTCCCAATCTTCTCCAAATCGGCTGCACACTTTTGAGAAGTGACAAATGAGAGAAAACCCTAGAAATTCTGATTTTATTCTGCCCAGGTAAGAGTTCGCGCCGCTATTCCCGAGTTCGCGCCGCGAATTAACACCTCATGTTAATTCGCGTTGGACTTCGCGTCGCTATCTCCCAACGCTATCTCGATTTCGCGTTTACCATCCGCTATTTCGGCTCGATGTTCCGACCTCGTACCAGATCGCGTCGCGAACCCCAAATAGCGCCGCTATCTGGGTCTGGCAGCCCAGGCTGCACTTTCCGTTCCTTGTTTCAACCCGGTTTCGCCCATAACTTTCTCATACGATGTCCAAATGACACGAAACCAATTCCCACGTTTTTAAACGGTTTATCCTTATTTATAATATTTTTAAATAATTTATTTAACACAAAATTCGGGTCGTTACATATATGAACATTTTAAAGAACATATTAACAAAATTGAATACGAATATGGATTAAGAACTTAAACTGTGTATACAAAATATACCACTATAAAAAACTGTAATCTATTTTTTATATTGCTAAATTTTAGAATTTTTTTTCTCGAATAAACTAACACGCGAATTTTGATTTTGACAAATTTAGTTTATGATTATATTTTCTTCAAACTAAAATTGATTTGATTTGATTTACGATTTAACCTTAAATAAAACTTTACTTAAAGAACCTAACTTGCGCTTCAAAATTTTGCCTACGTGTAAAAAAAATTATGGTACCGCCCCTGTTAGAATGTGTTCATCATTAGCATGTGGTTATAAATTTGAGTCTCGTTATAAATAATATGATATAAATTTAGGAGTAGTTTAGAGAGCATGTATTATACTATTTTTTTTAACGGGTATGTATTGTACTATTAAAACAACTAAATAAGATAAGTTAGGGCAACTCTATTAACACCAGGCAACTTAAACATTGATAAATAAATATAAATAAAAACAGGTAACAAGTAATAATGGTGAATATGTGATTGGGATCAATAATTGGTGGAAATGGTTGGAGCCAAAATTGGTTTTATTAAAGAAATTGTACGAAGTTTGCATCTCTACTTTCCAAATGCCAATTGGTCAGTAATAATTTAAGCTAATCAATGAATATTCTGTCTATAAACCCACGGGGTCTTGTTTCAGATTTGAAACAAGAGTGGATCTGCAATTTATGTCGATCTAATAAAATCCAATTTCTCGGAATCCAGGAATCTTATGTCTGTATACCCGACCAGTTTCTATTTAGATCTATATGGGGGAATAGAAACTTTGACTTCGAACTAGTTGAAGTTACGGGTAGATCGGGTGGGATAATATCCATCTGGGACCCAGACTCATTTACAAAATCAGAAGTGATTCACAATAGAAACTTTCTGGCGGTGGTGGGAGTGTGGGCTGGTATTAACTCCCGATGCGGTTTTCTAAATGTCTATGGGCCTCAATCACAGTCACGGAAGAATGCTCTATGGCTAAAAATAAAGAGCATTCTAGACGACTATCCTGATGTGATTTGGACGGTATTTGGTGACTTCAACGAAGTCAGACAAGGTGATGATAGGAAAGGTACACAATTCTATTATTACGGGGCAACAAGATTTAACAATTTTATACATGATTCAGGCCTAATCGAAGTCAAAACCGGTGGCTGGAAAATTTTCAAGGATGAGCCCGGATGGGCAGAAATTAAGTAAATTGGACAGATTTTTCATTAATCAAAATTACCTTGCTGTTTGGCCCAACCCGTCCACTATAATTCTCCCAAAATTACACTCCGATCACAGCCCGTTGGTCTTTAATGCAGCCACAGTGGATTTCGGGCCCACCTACTTCAAATTTTTCAACTCATGGCTAGCGGATTCGAGTCTGAATGAAGTAGTTGTGCGAGCTTGGGACGGGCAGAATCAGTTTTCTCGTTCAAACATGTCTAGTTTTATGCTTAAACTCAAGATTGTCAAACAAGAAATTAAAATATGGCGTTCCAAAATGAAACCTCAAAATCAAGTTCTAAAGTCTGATCTCACGAAAATAGTGGAACATATTGAAACCAAGGCAGAGATGTATTCGGTCTCGCTTGGCGACATTGTAATCTGGAAAAATGCATTACAAAAATTAAACGAGGTGAACAAAAAAGATATACTTGATGCTAAACAAAAATCACGGGTTAAATGGGCCTCCCTTGGTGACGAAAACACAAAATACTTTCATGGGATTGTAAACCATAACCGGAGAAACAATTTTATACATGGCATCTCAAATAACGGTATTTGGGCTACAGACTCACAGGTAATCAAATCAGAGGCATGCTCTTTCTTCAGATCTAAATTTGCGTTGTCTTCTCAGTCTCGCCCCTGCTTCCGTAGCAACCTTCTTAAAAAATTAACTCCAGATCAGTCTGTGCTCTTAGAAAAGCAATTCTCATTAGACGAAGTTAAAAATGCAGTGTGGGGTCTTGGATCGGAGAAAGCCCCGGGTCCCGATGGCTTCACACTCGCCTTTTTGAAGAAATTCTGGGATACAATTAAGGTCGATTTGATGTCCGCTGTAAATTGGTTCGCTCAACAGGGTACTTTTGACGGGGGATGTAATTCATCATTCTTGGTTCTCCTTCCAAAGGTCGGTTCTCCATTGACTTTTCATGAATACAGGCCTATAAGTCTTCTAAACAGCCTCTACAAGATAATTGCTAAAACCTTAGCAACCAGATTGAAGCAAGTAATCGGATCAGTGGTGGGGCAGGAACAAATAGCGTTCATTGAGGGTCGATGTATTATTGACGGCCCTATGATTATTAACGAAATTATTGCCTGGTACAAAAAAATAAACGAAAAGCAATGGTTTTCAAGGTTGACTTCGAGAAAGCATTTGACTCAATCAGTTGGGATTTTCTGGATGATATTCTTGATCAAATGAATTTTGGTTTGAAGTGGCGTAAATGGGTAAAAGGCTGCATATCTTCATCTAGATTGTCGGTTTTAATCAACGGATCTCCATCGGAAGAATTTTCAATGGAAAGGGGCGTCAGACAAGGCGACCCATTGGCCCCATTTCTTTTTATTATAGCAGCGGAGGCCCTAAACGTGGCCATGAAAACAGCGGTTTCAACAGGGGTGTTCGAAGGAATAAAGTTCCCGAAATCGAATATTACTATTTCTCATATGCAATTCGCAGACGATGTAATATTTATTGGAGAATGGTCAGATTGTAATATGGCGAATCTAATTCGCATATTAAGATGTTTTCATCTATCTTCTGGATTGAAGATAAATCTAAACAAATGCAGCTTGATGGGGGTATCAGTTGAATCGGCTGTAATTAACAATCTTGCCAACAAGTTTAACTGTAAATCAGGTTCGTTTCCTTTCTCATATCTTGGTTTACCAGCAGGATGTTCGATGAATAAAACAGAATTCTGGGAGCCGATAATCAAAAAATTCACATCCAAACTGTCTAAGTGGAAGGCTTCTACTCTATCAACCGGGGGTAGGCTTACCGCAATAAAATCTGTGTTGGGTAACCTTGGTTTATATTATTTCTCTATTTTCAAGGTTCCCGAAAAAATTATCAAAAAACTAGAAAGCTTTCGTCTCAATTTTTTTTGGGGCTCAAAGGATGGTCACAAAAAAATTCCTTGGATTGCATGGGATGTCATTTTAAATGATAAAGAAAATGGTGGTTTGGGCATTGGAAGCTTAAAAGCTTTAAACTTGGCTCTATTGACCAAATGCTGGTGGTTTTAAAACGGAAGATGGTTCGTTGTGGAAATTGGTAATCCAAGAAATTCACGGATTGCATGGGGGGGTAGAACTCAATATTCCTTCCGGTAAAACCTCCGGTACTTGGAATACTATCCTCAAAATCCACAAACCTCTTGAAAAATTAAACATGCCCATTAAATCATGGTTTGTTAGCCAACCGAGCAGTAGAAATGGTGTACCCCACAATGGTATAACATGGGCTTTAAATCCAACTGGTTTTTATAGGGTTAAATCTATGAGAAAGGCTATAGACTTTCTCATGTTAAAAAGGTCCGACAAGGGCGATTTTCCGTGGTGCTCATGGATTCCAACGAAGGTCGGGATTTTGTCTTGGCAAGCCTATAATGCCAGGCTTCCGAGTAAGACAAACCTCATTCATCGCAACATTTCAATTATCTCGCCGGATTGTGTACTATGTGGTTTGGAAATTGAATCAGAGGATCACTTTTTTGTGAACTGTGATTTATCAGCTCGGTTAATTACCGAATTTGGAAGGTGGTGGGGAATGGATTTAAACGACATCCAAGATCTTGGGCAACTGCTAAAATGGGGGTCCGAAATTGGATTAACAGGCGATAAAAAAAAGGGCGTATTCAGCTACGATTCAGTGCCTAATATGGAGTGTTTGGAAATACCGCAACGGGAAGATTTTCGGTTCTGCTATCAGGGGAAGAGACGCTCTAATCTTCAGTGAAATCCAAAGCAACTCCTTCTTTTGGATCAAGAACAGGGCGAAGTCGATCAACCTTTCTAATAGTTGGTCAGAATGGTGTAACAATCCTATGTCTTGTATTTAATCTTCTTGTACTTTTGTTTTGTCTTGTGTTTGTAATTTTCTAGCGCCTTGATAGCTTTTTAATGAAGCCGTTCAAAATATAATAATTTAAGAATGCGTGTATCTTGGATATATAAATAAACCTTCTCCTTTTTTTAACGGCTATTCGAAAGAGAGTTTCGATAACATCATCACTCTTCCCGAGACATACAAAAGGAAATATATATCACAGAATAACACGACTAGTAAGACACTAGCATACCATAGTTCAACTATAATAAATAAACCTAAACAAGAAAAACAAAAATATGATTTAATGACATATTTATTAAATTACCATGGTCTTAATTTTATTGTTCTTTTTAATTTTAAATATATATTAAAATTATTGTCCACCTTAAAATCATATCAATTAAAATAATAGGTGATACATAATTACATCTATTTATTACACACTGTGTTTTTTTTTTAAATTGTAAAATTGTTATTTATGTATAATAATGAGTAATGTAAAATACCTCGCGTTGCAGCGGGTTTATTTTGGAATAAAATTTTACGTCATAATGATTAAATTAAATGTTTCTATATGCCGTTATCCATCCAATTAAGTAGCTCAATTGATTAGAACTCTCATTTCTTTCAAAAGATCTTCAATTATTATTTTAAAACCATTTTTTATAAGAACAATAATTTTAATTTTAAACACTATAAATGATATTTAGATAATTATATTATAATGTATATATTTGTGTCCTATATCAAAACACTAATTTATATAAATTCTATTTATTATTAGTGGCTTGTTAAAATATAAACTTTACTAACAGATTGTTTTTATTTACCTTCACGTTACGTATTATTTGTACATATAAAAATTTACTAATTCTAATATTGTATATTTTATATCGATATTAATGAAGTAACTTATATAAAAAAGATAGTTCAATATTTTTAATAACTGAAAATAAATAACATATTTTTCTTTAGATGTCTAAACTATAAATTATAAAAGTTTAGAGTGCCAATTATATTTATTGACCAAAAATAAATAAAATATATAAAGTTATAAATTATAAGTTATAAAACTTTATGTGTTAAAAGTAAAATTATACGCTTGAAGAGAAAATATGAAAATTAGTCTTATGAATGCTACATTTACTTCCACAAATGTATTATACTACGATAATATAGACACGTATTACATATATTTTTATAAAAGTAAACATACATAATAAAAAGTAGTACTAAATTAAAATTTTGAATAATATATATAAGTTATAGTTAATATGTAATAAAAAAAATTGATTGTAAATAATTTTTTGTAATGCATGGTATATAAAATGAGTAGGGGGAGAAAGTGAAAAATGAGGTTAATAGTTTTGGATAATTCCTTGCAAGCAAAACGTTGTTGACCCACAAAAACGGAACGGAGTTATAAACCTAATGAAAAGTGAAAAAGTTTCACAATTGTATTATAGGTTAAATTTTGGGAGTATTAAAGTTTCACTTTAAAAGGTGCATGTAAAGGGCAATTTTTTGTGGATTTTTATTGAAACTATTTATGAAAAAATTGTCAAAAAGAAACTTATAAATGTATTTTCATACCTGTTTTTTTTACTATACATAAATATTTACCGATAACACATTTATTTACAATTTTCCAGTTGTTCTGGTGTGTGGATAAAACAATAACTTTGTGACTACAACTAACAAAAACAATATCCAATCTTTTCAATTAAAGTAAAATATACTGACAGTTGTATCCTTATCTGTACAGAGAAACTAACTTTGTAACACTTTAAGTGTTGATCGAATTTTCTAAAATGACTAGTTTTATCATACACGAATTGAAATCACATGTTATAACTTCTAATGCCTATTGCAAATTTTATAGACTAAAATGTATATTAGTACCCTGAATTTGCATGACTAAGTTAAACATCAACTATCATGAACTATTAAATGTGCATCATGATACCACGATATTAACAAATGGTCGATTTAATATAATGACTCGCTAATTTAATCTTGTGGTCTCTACTGATTTACTTATAATATCAATATATTGAAATTGACATATATTTTTTTAATTTGTTAAAAGAAAGAAAAGAAAATATGATCAAATTAACGAGTCATGGTAATTAATTAAATCGACTACTTTTTTCAAGTTCATAGTATCATAATTTACCTTTAGTAGTTCAGTACGTATATTAATGATCTAGTTAACCGAGTTCACAATACTAAAACATATTTTGGCCAATTTTATATTAATGAGTGACGGCTTCTTCATCGTTTATCATCGTCAAACCAAACTAAAGATGAATTGCCTTTAATTAGGCCATGTAAGCAAGGTTTCCCGTAAACTTTCATTTATGTTTGGCTGTAAAAGTCAAAAACTTAAACGTGGTAATTACGTGTACTGTCATAAAAGTCAAGAAGAAAACATGAAACGTGTGACAAATCTATTTTCGTTAGATACAGGTACGATTTGGTCACTTTCTTTATACAAAGCTTAACGCTCTGTTCCAGAAATTTTTATTAAAAGAAAAGAAAAGAAGAGGGAGGAAGAGAAGAGAAGATAAGTGATTAAAAATAGAGAAGAAATATTTTAATTTTGTTCTGTTCCTGGATGGAAAGAAGAGAAAAGAAAGAAAGAAGGAAAATAAAAGAATTAGAAGGAAAATAACTTTCTCTCCAAATCTTCCTAACTTTGGGAAGAAGTTTTAGAAAGAAAATTGGTAAAAAAGTTCCTTCCATTTCTCTTCTCTTCTCTCCATTAAAAGATTCAGGAACACGATTTTCTTTCTATTTCTTTCCATTTCCTTTCTTTTCATTCCGAAATTTTGTTCTGGAACACAGTGTAAGATATCCAAAAAGTCTTGTAATTGACCGATAAAAAAAATAATATTTTAAAAGGGTTACTTGTACCACCAAGTTTTCAAACGTTCGCATAATCACCAACTTGCAAGAAAACACATAGAAAAATCAAGTTTGAAGCTATTATGAAGCAAACAAACATAATTTCCAAAAACGACAGATAATCTAAAATGAGTAATTGATAAAAAGTCAAAAACAATTAATTATATGGGTTTTAAGCCACTCAAAACGAAGTTTTTGAAAACATGTGATAAGATGTTTATTGCGTTTTGAAATCTGATTATTTGCATTTTACCTATTTACTAAACAAATAATTAAGTTTGTCAAACATCAAATAAACTGATTATTATGAATTCAAACAGAATAATCAAATCCATATGCTATTTTTCAAAATTACATTTTGTTTTTGTTTTTTGAACGGTACCTAATCTAATTTATTTATCCATGATGAGACTTGAACCCATGACATATAGGTCACGAGCAATACTTTACAATTTAAACCTTTACCACTATGCTATAAGTTTTGGATCCTTTAGAATCACATTTTGTAACTGTTGATTATCTAATTATCGATTTTCAACCCATACATTCTATTTTAGTAAGTAATTTCAAATTGAAGTGTTTTATAGTCAAAATATTTTTTAATTTTTGCCCATACTTAATGAAACTCTCTACAAAATGTAAAAAATCTTCATTTTCATCATATAAAAAAAACTAGGATATATTATGAATATGCAAGACAAAACCATTAAATGGATTGCCACATTTTCAACCTTCATGTCATCTCCATCAAATCCATGTCTAGTAAATTACCTTTCATTTGTATGTACATGTAATTCAAGGGTAAAACTTTTAGTATAAATATCCCATGAAATGAATGAATCAAATGCACCTCAACACTTTCATAAGTGTTTACATACTTCTCTTCCTCTCTTCTTTCTAATTATTGTTCTTCATCTTATGTTCTTGTTATAGATGTAGCAAGTTCTTTGATGAAGTGCTAATAGGGTCATAATCATATCTAATTTATAACACGTTATCAGCACGAGAGTTCTTAATCGAGGAAGATCAACTCAATCACAAGGTACATTCAATTAATCAAGTTAATTACATAAGGTGAACATTTTCTTAACATAAAATTATAATATAATTATCATAATAAACTAAATGAAACCAAACATATTATATCAAGGACATTATGATGACATTTGGACTACTAATCTTGGGACTACTAACATACTTACATTTATTATTGTACTAATTTTATTCTTATGTTTACTAACCCTTTTAATTATGCAAACTAACATTTACATTTATGTCTTCTAACTTTTAATTATGCAAACTAACACTTACTTTTATAGCATCTAACTTTTATTTATGTTACTAACATTTATTTATGTATGCTAACTTTCATTTATGTATACTACCGTGTATTTATGCATATTATATAATTTTTATTTGCTAATTCATTTAGCATTCACTAATATTTTTACAAATATGTTTATGTAATTTATTTCTTTAATTTATTCTCTTTATTAAAAAAATATTATTATTATTATATATATATATATATATATATATATATATATATATATATATAGTCGAGTTATATTGAGAACGCTAATTTCAAAAAGAACTCTGAGAACTCTAATTAACCAATAAGAATTTAGTAAATTAATTTTGATTTATTTAATTCATATTAATTATTCAGGGGTATTTAGGACATTTTACCAAAACCAAAAATATTTCTATTTTTGAAATTTCCTAAAATTTAGGAATTATTTTTGAAAATTTATTATTAATTTATTATTTCTTTCGAGTCGGTTGTGCATATATGTTTTTTTTACATATATGTTTTTTAACATATATGTTTTTTGCATTAGTTTCAGAAATTTATTGTTATATATATGTGTATCTTACGGTTGTATTGAATATACATGTTTTACACACATGTTCAACTTATCCATACAAAAGGCAAAAATTATTTCAAAGAACACATATTTACAATATAACATTTATGTTATCCAATTGAAACATACACTTTAATAAAAACTTTAAAAAAAATTGAATAACATACATGCACAACACATATGTATCCAAATAGTAACATTTATGTTACCCTGATTAAGAACAACACATAAGCAAATTTTAACTCAAAAGACCTAATCATTTACACCAATGCCAACACCAACAACACTTTGATTGCTTGATCGATCATAACACCTTAATCTTAATCACCTCCTTCGGTAGAACGATTTGCACCAATGTTGACAACTACTCATTGTACCACCCACTGCAAAACACAACTAATATCATATGACTAATAATTAATTAACCTATTAAATAACACAAATTATTTCACTAGTTTTATGTAAATAATTAACAATTTAATTATCACCTTCAATGAATACTTTGTAAATGAACAATGTTTTATTGCATAGTGGCGTTATAAATAAGTAAATCGTAATCTTTATTCTATAATGATGTCCATTGAGATGGAAGAAATGGAAATCTACTGCTGTGAGTCAACAAATAATTTGCATAAAACCAAATCTGAAATTGCAGTTTTAAAAGTCTTCAAACTAAAAACCATAAAAACAATTTGAACGGGAATTTGATTTCACGGACGTCATAACATACAGACCAACATATAAATTGCAGAAAATTGTGTTGTTACCAATAAGATTTGCTAGAGTCACTTCCTTTTTTAATTAAATTCAATCAAACGATGAATACCAAAACCATCGCCGCCGCAGATCTCACCTGCTCCAGCCACTGGATTTACCGACCGGTGTCGCCGCAAATCTCACCTGAAAGTAGCCGGATATAACAAAAGAAGAACTTGGAAGTCTATCCTTAAGATTCGAAAACGGTTGACGTAAAAAGTCGCTAGATCTAACCTGAAGATCGCTCTTCGTTTCAGTTTCCTTCCTCTCCAACAACGTTTTCCGGCTACATTAGCGGCTAGGGTTTTTCGTAGAGAGAAAGAGACATCACGTAGAGAGAGAAAGAGATAACATGTCATCTGGGTTTTGAAGGAGGTTTTTTTTAAAATGGGGTTAATATCATAAAATCTCAATATTCCTTGATTGTAGGGAACAAGTATATATAGTTCGCGCGATGCGGCGAAATATTAAAAAGTAAATTAAAAGTTTTTGTACATTAGTTATATAAAAACTACCCTTCAAAATCAATAACCACCTAATAGTGGTTATGCACAAACGCTTGTATATAAGCCACTTTAATAGCTCTTAATCATTGCCTTAAGGACAATGTTTATCATAACCTTTAAAAAGTAAATGAAGATAGAATTAAAATTATTTTGTCATTAATAAAAAATATAGGGCTAAAAGAGAAATTTTCTAAACATTTATAGAACTACACCCTATTTTAGAGGGGTTTAGAAATTTCCAGCCATCCTAGGTGGCTTTTAAAAGATTTCCAAATGTCCGTTTTGGATTGAGATAATATTCCGTTGCAATTTCCATCCTATTGAATCATTACTGGACAAAAAATACAAACGGAGTTTTATTCCTAATGAACAGTATATGTTTGAATGGGAAATGTATTATAAGAAGAATATTAAATAACTTCCAAATTTTCAAAAACTGATTTTATTCGGATCTGCCTATTATACCCCTATGAATTTTTATTAATTAATTAAATGAAAAAGAAATTACTAATTCGTGATTGGTCAATCAAAAGTTCTCAGAGTTCTTTTTGAAATCAGAGTTCTCAATATAACTCTTGACTATATATATATATATATATATATATATATATATATAACGGCTATATATATAACGGTAAAAAAAATTATATTTTAATATTAAAAATTTACAACGGCTATATATTTTTACACTATAAATAAACATATCATTCACACTTCTTTATACCACACAAATAATTTCTCTCATTTTCAAAATCAAGATCAAGAATGATTCACCCGCTTTTGATTTTCGTAATTGTATTAGTTTTAGCACTTGGCATCCTAATTAGTAATCACCCTCCTGATGTATTTTATCCTTATTTGTTCATGTATGGGATGATTGTTCTCCCACTGCTGTTTTGTGCACTTCATATTGATATATATGGATTCTAATTTTTAAATTTGTTTTTTTATTCAAAATATATAGTTTCAAAATGTCTAGTATTGTAAAACGTGAGCTAGCTGCACTTGAAGTTACTGGGAAAAACTATATGCAATGGACCATTGATGTTTTACTAATTCTTGAATCGATGGGCATTCATGAAACTATAAATGAAAACAATGAATGCTCATCCCAAGACAAGGCAAAGGCACAAGTGTTTCTTCGTAAACACATTGATGACATGTTAAAATTTGAATATCTTGATGTCACTGATCCATGTGTTCTTTGGATGTCTTTAAAGGAAAGATTTGATCATCAAAAGGAAGTTATACTTCCAAGTGCCAAAGATGAATGGCGAAATCTGAGGTTCCAGGACTTTAAAAAAGTAACTGAGTATAACTCTGCTTTGTTCAGAATCTGTTGCCAACTTAAATTTTGTGGGCTAACGATTACTGGCGAAGATATGTTGGAGAAAACATACTCCACATTCCATGCATCAAACATTAACTTAATGCAACAATATCGATTGCAAAAGTTCAAGAGGTATTCTGAACTGAATACTTGTCTCCTTGTTGCAGAGCAAAATAATGAGCTCTTAATGAAAAACCATGAATCTCGTCCAACGGGATCAGTAGCAATTCCTGAAGCAAATGCTACTAATACTAATGGTCCTAGAAACAATACACGCGGACGAGGACGTGGTCGTAGTTATGGACGAGGCCGTGAACATTTTAATCGAAACCCAAACCATAACAATGGTCGTGGAAAACGAAATTATTATAATCGTGGTCGTGGTCGTGTTTATAAAAATACTGATTATAATGCCACTAAAAAGAACAATGTCCAAACACAAGATAAGGCCAAAGGGGCAAGGTATGATGCTGGTAAATCAAAGAATGCTGAGAGTTGTTGTTATAGATGTGGTTGCGCAGACCATTGGTCTAGGACATGTCGCACACCTGCACATCTTTGTGAACTTTACCAAGCTTCCCTTAAAGGAAAGGGAAAAGAAGCAAATCTCGTTGATAATGTTGAAACTAATAACATGGAATTCAACATTGATGATATTACCAACCTCAGTACTCTCGATTTCTGCAATGACATGGAAGGCATAGATTAAGGAAATCAGTGGTTTGTTGTAGCCTGTTTTTTACTTGCTTTCTGTCTTATGTGATATATTTTCCCTTCAGCAAATGAAGTCTGTCGTATGTAATATATTTCCCTTCAGCAAATGAAGTCTGTCTTATGTAATATATTTCCTTTCAATAAATGAAGTTTCGTTATAATAACCTCATTGTTTGTTTTTCATATGTGAAGTTAAATATGAGTTCAAATGGAGCACAACATCAAGGAAATATTGGAGATCTTTTAATAGCAGATAGTGGTACTACACATACTATCTTGAAATCGAAGAAATACTTCTCCAAAATAAACCCAACAAAGGGTTCAATACGTACTATATCGGGTCCTGTAGACTTGATTGAGGGAACTGGAAAAGCTAATTTCATATTACCTAATGGTACAAAATTCCAAATAGATAATGCCTTATTTTCTCCAAAATCAAGCAGAAATTTATTGAGTTTTGGTGATATATATCTTAACGGATATGACACGCAAACCAAAACAATAGATAATAAGAAATTTATGCTTATTATAAATGACAATCGAGTGTTGGAGAAATTACCAAAATTTGATTCCAATTTACACCATACATATATAAATAAAGTAGAATCAAATATGGTAGTTAAAGAAAAACATTGTGATCCTGAGATATTTAGTTTATGGCATGACAGGTTAGGTCATCCAGGATTAACAATGATGCGAAGAATATTTGAGAATACACATGGTCATCCATTGAAGGACTAGAAGTTCCCTCAAACAAGTAATATGAAACCGTGTACGTCTTGTTCCCTTGGAAAATTAATCATAAGACCTTCACCGATGAAAGTTGATAAGGAATCACCTAGATTTCTTGAAAGAATTCAAGGTGATATATGTGGACCAATTCATCCACCATCTGGACCATTTAGATATTTTATGGTCTTGATAGATGCATCTAGCAAATGGTCTCATGTTTGCCTATTATCATCTCGTAATATGGCATTTGCAAAATTCTTAGCTCAAATCATTAAACTTAGAGCACATTTCCCTGATTATACAGTCAAAAGAGTAAGACTGGACAATGCTGATGAATTTACTTCCCAAGCATTCAATGACTATTGCATGTCTGTAGGGATTGTTGTTGAACATCCAGTAGCTCATGTACACACACAAAATGGTTTAGCTGAATCATTAATTAAACGTCTACAACTAATAGCTAGACCATTGATAATGCAAACCAAACTTCCTGTTTCCATATGGGGTCATGCAATATTACATGCTGCATCATTAATTCGCATAAGGCCAAGTTCATATAATGCATACTCTCCCTTACAACTTGCTTTTGGTCAAGAACCAAATATTTCTCATCTTAGAGTCTTTGGATGTGCAGTATATGTTCCTATTGCACCTCCACAACGTACCAAGATGGGTCCCCAAAGAAGGTTGGGTATATATGTTGGATATGAGACAAAGTCTATTATAAGATATCTTGAACCTTTCACAGGTGATGTTTTTACAGCACGTCTTGCTGATTGTCAATTCAATGAATCGGTTTTTCCACCATTAGGTGCAGAAAAGAAAAACCAAGAAAAGGATGTCTCATGGAATGAACCTTCTTTGTCATATCTTGATCCTCGCACAAAACAATGTGAAACAGAAGTTCAAAAGATAATGCATTTCCAAGAAATAGCTAATAAATTGCCGGATGCATTTACGGATACAAAAAGAGTGACTAAATCATATATTCCAGCTGTTAATACTCCAGCTCGAATTGAAATTCCAAATAGGCAATATGATGATAAAATCACTCAAGAATCTAAGACACGCTTGAAGCGTGGAAGACCAATTGGTTCAAAGGATAAAAATCCTCGAAAAAGAAAACCAACAGAAAATGCAATTGATCATGAGGAGAATGTTCCTGAAGAAGCACAAAACAATCCTCCGGTTGAGGAAAGTAATGTTGTAGAAAATATTGATGAGAAATTTTCTTATGTTGTCGCATGTGATATTATGAATGATGATTCTGAACCACAATCTGTTAATGAATGTCAAAATAGACATGATTGGGTTAAATGGAAAGAAGCTATACAAGCTGAACTGAATTCTCTCAATAAGAGAAAGGTATTTGGACCTATTATTATGACACCTGAAGTTGTGAAACCATTAGTGTATAGATGGATTTTTGTACGAAAAAGAAATGAGAAAGACGAAATTGTAAGATACAAAGCTAGACTTGTAGCACAAGGTTTCTCTCAACGACCTGGAATTGATTATGAGGAAACATATTCTCCAGTTATGGATGCAATCACTTTTAGGTATTTAATCAGCCTTGCAGTCTCTAAAAATTTAGAGATGCGTCTTATGGATGTTGTTACTGCTTATTTATATGGATCACTTGATAGTGATATATATATGAAAATTCCTGAAGGATTTAAAATGCCAGAAGCATTGAATACAAAACCTAAAGAAATGTATTCTATTAAACTACAAAGATCTTTATATGGGTTAAAACAATCTGGACGCATGTGGTATAATCGTTTAAGCGATTACTTGACAAGTAAAGGTTACAAAAATAATACTATTTGTCCATGCGTATTTATTAAAAGAACAACATCTGGATATGTGATTGTAGCTGTATATGTTGATGATCTAAACATCATTGGAACGAATAAAGAAATTCTTGAAGTTATTGAACTTTTAAAGAAAGAATTCGAAATGAAAGATCTTGGGAAAACCAAGTATTGTCTTGGTTTACAAATTGAACATTTTCCTAATGGAATACTTGTTCATCAATCGAATTATACTGAAAAAATCTTGAAGCGTTTCAATATGAACGAAGCCAAATCTTTAAGTACTCCAATGGTTGTTAGATCACTAAATATTGACAAAGATCCATTTCGCCCATGCGAAGAAAATGAGGAGGTTCTTGGTCCAGAAGTACCATACCTTAATGCAATAGGTGCCCTAATGTATCTTACTAATTGTACCAGACCTGACATTTCTTTTGCTGTAAACTTATTATCAAGGTTCAGTTCATCACCGACAAAAAAGCATTGGAACGGGATCAAGCACATATTCCGATACCTTCGAGGAACTAGTGACTTAGGGTTATTTTATCCTAATGACTCAAAACAAGGATTGATTGGTTATGCAGATGCAGGGTATTTGTCTGATCCTCATAAAGCAAGATCTCAAACTGGGTATGTCTTCATGAATGGAGGTACTGCAATTTCCTGGCGTTCTCAAAAGCAAACACTTGTTGCCACATCTTCAAATCATGCCGAAGTAATAGCACTAAATGAAGCAAGCAGAGAATGTGCATGGTTGAGATCAATGACACAACTCATACTAACTTCATGTGGACTGGATAAAGATAAAGTCCCAACTTTAATATATGAAGATAACGCAGCATGTGTCAATCAAATGAAAGAAGGATATATCAAGAGCGACAGGACAAAACATATTCCTCCAAAGTTTTTCGAATACACTCAAGAGCTTATAAAGAATCATGAAGTTGGGATAAAGTATGTTCAATCCAGTAACAATGCGGCAGATCTTTTCACGAAGGCACTTCCCGCTGCAATCTTTAGAAAGCATGTATCGGGTATCGGAATGCGACATGTGCATAACATGTGAAGAATAGTGATTACATAAATAAGGGGGAGTAAACTATGCACTGCACTCTTTTTCCCTTCGCTAAAGTTTTTTCCCACTGGGTTTTCTTTAGCAAAGGTTTTTAACGAGGTAGTAGTAGTTGGAAAATGTGCCATCCAAGGGGGAGTATTATGAATATGCAAGACAAAACCATTAAATGGATTGCCACATTTTCAACCTTCATGTCATCTCCATCAAATCCATGTCTAGTAAATTACCTTTCATTTGTATGTACATGTAATTCAAGGGTAAAACTTTTAGTATAAATACCCCATGAAATGAATGAATCAAATGCACCTCAACACTTTCATAAGTGTTTACATACTTCTCTTCCTCTCTTCTTTCTAGTTATTGTTCTTCATCTTATGTTCTTGTTATAGATGTAGCAAGTTCTTTGATAAAGTGCTAATAGGGTCATAATCATATCTAATTTATAACAGGATACATTTTCTTGACATTAAAAATTCACAAGTGCGTCAAATAGAGAAATTTTAAACTTCCAACTTAAATAATTAATATAAAAAATGTATGGAATTGTAATACGTAAATTTGTCGACGACTTTGTAGTTTTTTCCATGGTGCCTGTCTATTTTCCATTGCCGTCCTTTAGAGCTAAGAAGATTGAAACATATAGAGAAGAATGTCAACGTTCAACCCTCTAAAGTTGAAGAAAGTTAGGTGAACCATATATATTCCCTCAACCAAACAAAACACTTACGTTTAACGGTAATTACTAATTAGTGTGTTCGATAAGATTAATTGAACTCAACTGAAAATTAACTTATCTATATATGATTTTAATTGAACTCAACTGAAAATTATATTGTGTTCTGAAAATTAACTTATCGATGATTTTATTTTTGTCCTATAACATAGAGATCATAAGATAGGATCTGGATCGTAAGAGTCTACTTCATGGCTTCGATCCCTTTCATAACTTTTGTAATTAATATGAATGATTAGTTATATGACAAATTAATTGTTATCGTTTAATTAGTATTTTATTCAGTTAATAAGTGCTCTAGATAGTAGGCACGTGTTCCTTCTGTTTAGCTTTATTTGACCTGATCTTTAGCAGAGATTTTTGGTATCCGTTATTTACTTTTTCATAGCTTGTAATGCCTATTTAAAGGCTACGTTTCTTTGATTTAATTATCAGATTATATTCAACCTTTTGAGCTATTGTTTACCTGTGTATTTAACATTTGGTATCAGAGCCTTAAAAGGGATCTGTGTGAGAGTGTGTGAAGTACAAAACAAACACGAGAGTTTGAGTTCTTCAAGTGTGAGGGTGTGTGAAGTCAAAAAGAATAGCAAACACGAGAGTTTGAGTTTTTTTGAGGTTGTGAGGATATATAACACCCATATATCAGAATGTCAGAGAAGTTTGTGCAGCCATCAATTCCAAGATTCGATGGTCATCATGACTATTGGTCAATGACGATGGAGAATTTCTTGAGGAGCAAAGAGTTGTGGAGTCTGGTTGAAGATGGGATTCCAACAGCTCCAATCGGAACATCACAGTCAAGTGAGTTGCAAAGGAAGAGCGTGGAGGAGGCCAAGCTCAAAGATTTAAAGGTGAAAAACTACTTGTTTCAGGCGATTGATAGAGAGATTCTTGAAACAATTATTGACAAGAGTACGTCAAAGGCAATATGGAATTCAATGCGGCAGAAGTATCAAGGGTCCACTAAGGTGAAAAGGGCACAACTTCAAGCATTACGGAAGGAGTTCGAGTTACTATCCATGAAAGAAGGAGAGACGGTAGACAAATTCTTGGGTAAGACTCTCACTATCGTTAACAAGATGAAGTCAAATGGCGAAGTGATGGAGCAGAGCATGGTTGTGAGTAAAATACTTAGATCTTTGACTCCCAAATTCAATTATGTCATTTGTGCCATAGAGGAGTCAAATGATCTGGATGTTTTGAGTATTGATGAACTACATGGAAGTCTACTTGTTCATGAACAAAGAATGCATGGGCAACAAGAGGACGAACGTGTATTGAAAGTAGCCTATGATGATAGATCAGGCAGGGGAAGAGGTAGAGGAATGAATAGAGGAGGAGGTAGAGGACGAGGCAGACATGTTATTGACAAAGCTTTGATTGAATGTTACAAATGCCACAAGTTGGGGCATTATCAATATGAATGCCCTGACTGGGAAAAGAGGGCAAATTATGTCGAGTCAGATGAAAAGGAAGAACTTCTCTTGATGGCTTATGTCGAACTAAATCAAGAAAAGGAAGAAGCAATATGGTTTATCGACTCTGGTTGCTCTAACCATATGACAGGCAACAAACATTGGTTTGTTGAGTTGGATGAACAATTTGCACATTCGGTAAAACTTGGGAATGATATGAAAATCACTGTGAAAGGGAAGGGCAACATTAGACTTGAAATAGAAGGTACAACTCAGTTAATTTCTGAAGTTTACTATGTTCCCGAGTTAAGAAATAATCTATTTAGTGCTGGTCAATTGCAACAAAAGGGGCTGGCCATCTTGATGCAAAATGACGAATGCAAAGTCTTTCATCCTGAAAGAGGTTTGATCATGCATTCACGTATGGCGATTAATAGAATGTTTAAAGTAGTAGCTAGTGTCGTGTATGCATCACCTTCTACTTGTTTAAACATGTGTTCTGATGAAATCAGTGAATTATGGCATAAGAGATATGGCCATATGAGCACTACAAGTCTAAAATTGTTGCAACAGAAGGATCTTGTACGAGGGCTTCCCAAGTTTGAAGTGTCAACCAAGGTATGTACAAGCTGCATGAGAGGGAAACAACATCGTGCAATCATTCCAAAGAAAAGTAAGTGGAGATCATCAAAGCTACTACAGCTGATACACTCAGACATTTGTGGGCCTATAACTCCATCTTCACACTCAAACAAAAGGTATGTTTTAACCTTTATCGATGACTTCAGCCGTAAACTTTGGGTATACTTCCTCAATGAGAAAAGCGAAACTCTCACAACATTTAAAAGTTTTAAAAATGTTGTGGAAAAGGAATCTGGTTTACGTATTTGTGGGTTAAGGACTGATAGGGGCGGCGAGTTTACATCCAAGGAATTCATGGAGTTTTGCACTCATGAAGGCATTAAAAGACAACTAACAACAGCTTATACCCCTCAACAAAACGGGGTTGCCGAGCGCAAAAATCGTACTATTCTTAACATGGTGAGATGTCTGCTAGAAGAAAAGAAGATGCCAAGTCCATTTTGGCCCGAAGCTGTCAAATGGACATGCCACATCCTCAACCGAAGCCCCACATCCGCTGTGAAAAACAAGACACCAGAAGAATGTTGGAGTGGAATTAAACCCACTGTTGAATATTTCCGTGTATTTGGATGCATAGGTCACGTGCATATACCAGATGAAAAAAGAACAAAGTTAGATGCAAAAAGTCAAAAGTGTGTGATGATAGGGTACAGTGAAGAATCCAAAGGTTACAAAATGGTTGATCCGGTGACAAAAAGAATAAAAATCAGTAGGGATGTTGTGTTTGAAGAAGCGGAAAGTTGGGATTGGGAAAGAACGGAAGAAGAAGTAAAGAATGATATTCTTGACTGGGGCGAAGATGATAACGTATATGCTACGAGTGATGAAGAAAGTGATAATGATCACTCGTATCAAGAAGAAGGAATTAATACAAATAACACCCCTGGTGGAAGCAACACTTCTAGTGATAATGACAATAGTGATTCTGATGCACCACTCGGAAAAAGGGTCACCCGAGCCCCAACTTACCTTCAAGACTACACAAGTGGAGAAGGACTCTCGGAAGAAGAAACTGAGGTACAAAATTTATTTATGTTCATGGTTTCTAACGATGATCCTATTTATTATGAAGAAGCAGTGAAACTAAAGAGGTGGAGGGATGCAATGAATGCTGAGATTGGTGCAATCTTAAAAAATGAAACATGGGAGCTAGTTAATGCACCAAAAGGAGTCAAAGTAATAGGAGTGAAGTGGGTCTATCGAACTAAGCTGAACGAAAATGGTGAGATAGACAAGTGCAAGGCCCGACTTGTGGCTAAGGGCTATGCACAAAAGAAGGGAGTCGATTACAATGAAGTATTCGCTCCGGTGGCGAGGTGGGACACCATTCGAATGGTGATATCCTTGGCAGCAAGAAATGGTTGGAAACTCTTCCAACTTGATGTAAAAAGTGCTTTCTTGCACGGTGAACTAAAAGAAGATGTCTACATCAGTCAACCTCCAGGTTATGTGGTTAAAGGTGAAGAAAGAAAAGTTTATAAACTAAAAAAAGCACTCTATGGGCTAAAACAGGCACCGAGAGCTTGGTTCAGCAGAATTGAAGGCTATTTTCTCATAGAGGGCTTTGAGAAAAGTAGAAGTGAGCACACTTTATTCACCAAACGGGAAGGAAACAAAATTTTGATTGTAAGTTTGTATGTTGATGACCTTATCTTTACTGGTAATGATTTAGTTATGATAAGCAACTTCAAAAGGTCAATGAAAAGGGAGTTCGAGATGACTGATCTGGGTGAGATGAAATACTTCCTAGGTGTTGAAATACGACAGAGTTCTTATGGCATTCATATCAGTCAAAAGAAGTATGCTGAAGAAATTTTAGCAAGGTTTGGAATGGAAAATTGTAATGGTGTCAAAAATCCAATGGTCCCTGGTGAAAACTTGAGAAAACAAGAAGATGGAAAGAAAGTAGATGCAACCTTATTTAAACAAATGGTAGGAAGCTTGTTGTATTTAACAGCAACAAGACCTGACTTGACTTATAGTGTATGTCTAATAAGTCGGTTCATGTCTAATCCTATGGAGTCCCACATGATGGCAGCCAAGAGGGTCATCAGATACGTTAAAGCAACCACTGATCTGGGTATATTCTACAAAAGAGGAGGCAAAGATGAAATTCTGTCTTATACAGATAGCAATTATGCAAGAGATTTAGACGATCTAAGAAGCACTTCAGGCTATATATTCATGCTAAGTGGAGGGGCAGTAGCTTGGTCATCAAAGAAGCAACCAATGGTCACACTCTCCACCACTGAAGCAGAGTACGTGGCGGCCGCCTCTTGTGCATGTCAGTGGCTTTGGATGCATCAGATACTTAAGCAAATTGGAGGCATTCAAAGTAAGTATGTGAAGGTTATGTGTGATAATTCATCTACAATCAAACTTGCAAAAAATCCGGTTTTTCATGGAAGGTGTAAACATATTGACGTGAGATACCACTTCTTAAGAGATCTCACAAAGGATGAAGTAATTGATCTGGTTTTCTGTGGCACAAGTGAGCAACTGGCAGACATTATGACTAAGCCTTTGAGGCTGGAACAATTTGAGAAGCTCAGAAAAGCACTTGGTGTCTGCTCAGCTGAAGACATAAACTGGAAGGTGTAGGAATTTCCAGTTTAGGGGAGAATTTGTTATCGTTTAATTAGTATTTTATTCAGTTAATAAGTGCTCTAGATAGTAGGCACGTGTTCCTTCTGTTTAGCTTTATTTGACCTGATCTTTAGCAGAGATTTTTGGTATCCGTTATTTACTTTTTCATAGCTTGTAATGCCTATTTAAAGGCTACGTTTCTTTGATTTAATTATCAGATTATATTCAACCTTTTGAGCTATTGTTTACCTGTGTATTTAACATTAATGAAGTATTCACAGTTATATACAATGTTAATATTGCAATTGCAATACAACTTACAAAGATTTTGATTATTAAATGTTTTACTCCCTCCGTCCCACAAAAAACTTCTCATTTCACTCTAAACTTTTGTCCCACAAAAAACTTCCCATTTCCCATATTTGGTGGGCTCCACCCAATAAAAAACTATTATTATTAAAAACCCCACCACTAATATCCACTAACTATCTTTCTCTCTCCAATCTAACCTTATATTTTAATCAAAAGTATTATCAATTACCCCACCACTAACTATTACCTAAAAACATGTGCAAAAACCAAATGGGAAGTTTTTTGTGGGACGGAGGGAGTATTAACGCTTCAAAATTCTAGAATATTATGATATAAACATTATTTAATAACAAACATACTCTTATGAGTCATTTATTCGATTAACCAGTTAGTTTTCTTAAATACGTTCACTAATTCAAGAGAATTAAGATCCAATCGAATCTAGATCTTACGATCCTATTGCTAGGACCGGGATTATACATGGATCCTACACACCTTCAAATATTATTGAAGGATCGACACATTTTTGTAGATTAAGATTATAATAGGATCTTAATTTAAGATTTAAGATCGAAATCTTTACATCTCTATTGACACCTGATTTTTCGTCCACGGCAATAGGGGGCTAAAAGATCTACTACTTTAATTCCGGTTTCTCGGAATTAGAAAGAGGGACTGCTTGACGTTGCATGTTATAACTCATTAAGGCCCGATTCGCATCATTATGCTCGATAAAAGGAATTAGGGAAGCCCTATCAAATAGAGATTTTTTCTTTCAACCATATTTAGATTGTTAATATGATATATGGACCGCTACTCCAAAGAGTATTACACCCTTGATCGTGAAATATCGATTGCTTGTTGAAACCCAGGAGTATTTAGCCTTGCAAGGTGGTCCATGCTGATTCACACGGGATTCCACGTGCCCCATGCTACTCGGGTCAGAGCATAAGCTAGTGATGCTTTCGACTACTGGACTTTCGCCATCTAGGGTGCAGCATTCTACTGCTTCGCCTAGCAGCACGACGCTTGTATTGCTCTCCCACAACCCCGTTTTCACTGTTTAGGCTGCTCCCATTTAATTCGCTCGCCGCTACTACGAGAATCGCTTTTGCTTTCTTTTCCTCTGGCTACTAAGACCCATTTGATCCATTTTCCTTTAGGAATATTTATTAATTTCATTTATATTAAAGAGTTAATTGATTGAATTATGTGGTATTTTGTTTGTCGTTATATATAGCTCACAACGATATTTATTGGACCTTAAAATGTTTATATTATCCGTGATATTTTATTAGTGACGAAATTATCGCTATGATTCAGAGATAGGATCGGGTCGAGAATCGATCTGAATAGACTTGGGCTTGAAATATCCGAGAAAATCGAACCATTTTACAAAACACGATTCCGCTTGGTTTTGGTTTTAGTTTGGGTAAACCAGGTATAGACTCCGATTGCAACTGAAATAGTAATTGGAGGCGGTTTCTGGTGTCAGTTTAATATTTATTAGTTCATACACGTAATATTATAATAATTTACAAATAACAATAACATATAATAAACATAATATATCCTATATATCCGCACCTGAAAAAACCAATATCCGAGTTCACGAAAAAGTTAGACTTAATATCCAAACTGATTTTTAATAATCCGTTGGAATTCGTACATGTTCAGGTTTCTGGTTCTATCCACTCACTTTGACACACAGTCATTTGCACCTTATATGGATTACAATTTACACACACACACCACCTTTACCTCCCATTTTACTTCTATAAAAACACCACCTTCTCTCTTCTTCCCTCCCCACAACACAACCACCATTTCCCTCTCTCTCTCTCTCTCTCTCTCTCTCTACACCACCACCGTCCGCCGCCATGCCTGAGGCACCCAACGACGGCGACTACACACTCACCGAAAGAAACAAGAAATCTCTTCAGTTCATTGAAGATGTTACATCTAATCCCGATCACATCCAACAACGAATCCTCTCTGAAATTCTCACCCAAAATGCCACCGTGGAATACCTTAACCGCCACAATCTTTCCGGTCACACCGACCGTGAGGCTTTTAAGAAAATGATTCCGGTTGTTACGTATGAAGATCTTCAAAACGATATTACTCGTATCGCCAATGGCGATAAATCCCCAATTCTTTCCTCTCATCCCATTTCGGAATTTTTAACGAGGTGCTGACTCCATTCCAGAAATATAATTATATTATGTTTTAAAATAATTATCAAAAAAGTTTATAACAAAGTTATATTAAAAAAGCGCTGAAAAGCACATTTCAACGGCTTATTTTATAGATTTTTATGAATTTATTGAAATTATAAACTGGGTTTTAGCCAATTTTTTCAAATTTCAGTAAGTCTATAATCTGAAAATAAGTTTAGCCAAACATCGCTAATTATTTTATTTTTTTTGGTATAAATTTTACATTATTAAAACTATATTTTATCCAACTATATTAGTAAGATTCAACTAATAAACGGATTTACTCCATTTTTTCATTTATTGTAATTTTCTAAAACAATGTGTTTTTTCTTAAGTACAAACCGTTATTTTGGGCCACTAAGGTAGTTGCCCATGGCTCATTTTAATAAAAAAACGTTAATCAATGTATACAGGTATAATTTCACTCAAAACAAGGTAAATGCAATTAAACATTGAAAAGTGACGGCATAAAAGGTCCAAAAGAGAAAACAAGACATATAATTTGGAATTGGTCATTTCGATGATACTTTTAATTTGGCGAAAAATTAACTTATTTAGAAAAAATTACTTTAGTGGCACATTATTAAGATCATGGTATTATTTGATATTTATATTTTTACATATATGGCTATATATGCTCATTATCTCATAATATGAAGTATAAGAAATTAACGGGTTATTATGGGTTTTTTTTTACAGTTCCGGGACTTCGGGTGGAGAACGAAAACTGATGCCCACCATTGAAGACGAGCTCGGAAGGAGGTCGTTATTGTACAGTCTTTTAATGCCGGTGATGAACCAGTTTGTACCGGGTTTGGATAAAGGAAAAGGGATGTATTTCTTATTCATAAAATCCGAAGCCAAAACTCCGGGCGGGCTAGTGGCTCGACCCGTTTTAACAAGTTACTACAAAAGCTCTCATTTTAAAGAAAGACCTTACGACCCGTACACCAATTACACTAGCCCGAATGAAACCATTCTCTGCCCCGATTCATATCAAAGCATGTATTCCCAAATGCTTTGCGGGTTGTACCTAAACAAAGAAGTTCTTCGGGTCGGGGCGGTTTTCGCTTCCGGTTTCATTCGGGCTATTCGATTTTTGGAAAAACATTGGAGTCTTTTGAGCCATGATATCCGTACGGGCACATTGAACTCAATCATTACCGATCCGTTAGTTAGGGAATCGGTGATGAAAATGTTGAAACCCGACGCGAATCTTGCGGATTTTATCGAGCTCGAGTGCTCGAGAAAATCATGGCAAGGGATTATTACAAGATTATGGCCCAACACGAAGTATATTGATGTTATTGTAACCGGGTCAATGGCTCAATATATACCAACTCTTGATTATTATAGTAACGGGCTGCCTCTCGTGTGCACAATGTATGCTTCTTCCGAGTGTTATTTTGGTGTCAATTTGAACCCGATTTGTAACCCGAGTGAGGTTGCGTACACACTCATACCCACCATGGCTTACTTCGAGTTTCTACCCGTTCATCGAAACGATGGAGTTGTGGGGACAGCTGTCGCGAAAAGTGAGAAAGAAAAGCAACAGTTGGTTGATCTTGCGGATGTTAAACTCGGTCAAGAATACGAGCTCGTTGTTACGACTTACGCAGGTTTGTTACGATTCATGGTTTCAAATAATTTTAATGATGTTTTAATAGATCTTGAACTTAATTCGATAAGGACAGACCCCACATTTGCCATCAAACATATTTGATGTACAATATATGATGTACACTAAAAAATATTGGTCCCCTTGATTTTTTAACACTCTAAAACAATTTAATTTAAAAATATGTTGACTGTATTTTTTTTTGGAAACGCCAAATGAAATAACGGAAGCCTACTCGCAATTTTTCAGCGAGCACCCCGAGTTCGAGCTCCGCATAAGCGGGCAAACCCAGCCCCCAAAGGGATTTCCAAGGAAAATTCCTCATATGTGCCCGTGTGAGGTGTGAGTAAAATTACGCAAATGCAACGCTTCAAAAGAGATTCGAACTCACGACCTGCAGTCCACATGGGTATAAATCCAGTGCCTCACACCAGCTAGGCTGACCATCATTGGCAAGTATATCATGTATATCATGTATTTGGTTTTCAATGTATATTCAACACAAAAACACGAATTTAATTTTAATAAAAACATCAACTAAAATTTCCAGTCTCTAATAAACCCTAAATAAGGTCTAGATTTTTTAATGGACCAAAAAGACAAACATGAGAAAACTAGCACTAAAACTAAGTCTAAATATTAAAGGCTTTAATGAAGAAATGACATGTCCCTCCCCATTTGAGCCTATATTAAAAACAGCTTAACATTTGTGGCTAATTTTTAACTTTCAACTTTTACAGTAACCTTTTACTTTTAATGACATGTTATTTCTTGTCTCTGAAAGATCATTATTGTCTTGTAGCACATATTCTGATCGAAATTTCTGAATTCATTGTTACAGGACTTTATCGATATAGAGTTGGTGATGTTCTTAGAGTTGTTGGATTCAAAAACAAGGCACCTCAATTCAGTTTCATATGTAGAAAAAACGTGGCCTTGAGTATCGATTCCGACAAAACCGATGAAGTCGAGCTACACAAAGCGGTCGAGAATGCAATTAGCCATTTGGTCCCGTTTAATGCAACTTTGACCGAATACACGAGCTATGCTGATACAACCTCTATTCCGGGTCACTATGTGATCTTTTGGGAGGTTAGTGAAAACGGGTCAACCCAAATCCCGGCTTCGGTGTTTGAAGAATGTTGTCTAACAATTGAAGAATCATTGAATAGCGTTTATAGACAAGGTCGGGCTTCGGATAAATCGATAGGTGCATTGGAAATCAAGATTGTTGAAAACGGGACGTTTGATAAGTTAATGGATTATGCGATAAGTTTAGGTGCATCGATTAATCAATACAAGACACCGAGGTGTGTGAAATATGAGCCGATTGTGAACTTGTTGAACTCGAGGGTGGTGTCGAGTTATTTTAGCCCGAAGTGTCCGAAATGGTTTCCGGGTCATAAGCAGTGGAATAATGTTAATTGATTATGGATTTAGGTAGGAAATTATGAGGGAGAAATGATGTTTTAATTCTTTAGGTAATTTGACATCTCCAAATGTTATTGTATTCGGTGTTTGTTAATGGTATTTTGGAGTAGGGTATGTACAAAAACAATTTGGGAATTTAAGGAATGTTCATTAGTTCGTGTTTGTTTACATGTTTTACTTTCACAAAACCCACTAAAACGATGTTATTATGAAAAAAATTATATATCTGGCTATTCAAACTTTAGAATAATGGAAATAATATAGGTTATGGATTTCATATTTTAGTTCTGATACAAGTTAAAAGGTATGAAGTGCACACTTATATAAGTCTAAGATAATGTCAGTACAATTTATAAGGCGAACAAACAAAAAACAATAATCAATGGGCAAACCATACCTAATGGGAGATGATTCTTACATACTAATTTTTATTTATACAGAGAAATTTCATCACATAGGATAATTATGTCCTTTCTTTTTTTTTACCATATTTTTCATTTCAATCATCCTAGTAAGGGTATAATTGTCATTTAATGTAAAATTGCTCTATATGGATAAAAACTAATCCGTAAGAATCACCTAATGTTGTAACATTCGTTATTATTGTTATAATTTCAGTAACTATGATTATACCATATCTTCATATATCTTCTTTCTATAATAAACTTTTAGTCAACATATATAAACCATCAATCTTATTATCAAATTTATGACTTTCATATTAGTCAAAAAAGATGTCAAATTGACATTTGAAAAGTCAAAGTGAGGAAAGGAGGAGTATAAGTTAATCAAAGAAGCCAACTTACAATCATAAAAGGTAAAGTGAGCATAACAAGTGCAATCCAAGCCTATGAGTCAACTCTTGCTTCAACCTCACAAAGTGTGGAATTACTTTAAGCAGTTATAGGGTTATCCTAATATAATTATTCTAAAAATAAATATATTTATATCTTAGTTATTATATTACGTTATTTTTAAATTAAGAGGGGTGATATCAACATGTATAAAACTGATTCATATAGATAAAGTTTAGAGGTAATTATCAAAATAAACCTCATTTCTTAAAATAATATGTGCGGCTTCGTTTTTCCAAAATATATTGTGGGATTTTATATTTTTTGGGAGACTGTGCGACTTCATGTGTTAGGTAGATTTTTTTGTGTAGCCGTATGAGTTTTTATGCGATTAAGCCACACTTGTTAAATTTTGTGTAAAATCACACCGTCGCAATTCTACTTTGGAAAAATCTGAAATTGAAGTTCTTTTTTTATGAATCTTATTTTTATTTTTTTGTCTATTTTTAGATATCATCCTAAAGTGCATGTTATGTTAACTTTTAATATAATGATGCAGGTGATTTACCACAAACAGCCATATAAAAACTCTATCAGAGTTTCACTCATGATCACTAAACACCACAAATAACATATCATGGTTCACACTCACTTATACTCACAAAATACCCTTTTATATACCAACAAACACAAGTGGTGAGAACCACGAATTGAACTCACCTCCACCGCGAAGACCACGAGAATCCCGGTGTGGCCATCACGGGAACTGCAAACCACCACGATCATCTTTACCCATATTATTATCACTATAGATAAGTTAATAACATTATTTTTAAATATATATTCATTTTACTTGATTTGATATATGGTAAAGTTAAAAACTGAAAGCACTAGTGTCAAATGTCAAGTTCTAACATCTCCTTTTTGGTAAAAAGAAGTTCATGAGAAATGGCATGCTCCTACGTACGATTCAAGTGCATTCTTCAATCATTTGAAAATTGAAAATTTGTAACAGCCCCCACTAACTAACAATTTAACATCTAATCACCAAGGCATGACTACCTAAGTGGGTCGAAAGGATTGCATAATTGTTGTTAACTCATTCAATTTCATAAATTATTATTTTTGAATATATGAATATCATGCTACAAAGCGCAAACCGGTGTGGTTGTATGTGTTTTTTTAATCGTTAGATATTAGTAAGGTCTACTAGTGATGCGCAAACGGACTTTTTTTCTTAAATTGATACTGTTTTAAAACTAGACCTGATTCGTTGTCAAAACATGTTCGGGTTGAAACCATTTCGGTTTGCAACCGGATTTTGCTTGAAAAGGTGCATCCGGTCGAAACCGTTGATGAAACCGGCTCGGAAATCCGGTTTGAATCCAGTTCGGCGGGGTTTTCATTTTGTTATTTTTTTTGCTTGTGTTAGTGGTGTTACATGTTTAAGATATCAAAGAAAACAATACATATAGAGTTTTAAGCAATGAACTAGGAAATCCTAATAAAGAGTTACGTCAAAATCATAATAAAAATATAACGTTAAATAAATTCTGTCTTTATAATAATAGAATTACGTATTTTAATCTCTTAACCAAGGTTGATTTTATTTTATTTTATATTATTTTTGTTTTCTTTGTACTCTTTATCCTTGAACTATTGATATATCTTTCACCCTTTTAATGAAATTGTATATACTTTTATTAGTGATTTTCACACCACACAAGTTACTTCACATACCACAGTGTACAACATTTAAAGCATATTGCACAAATACTGTAAAACAATGATTATGGTGTATAAGTTACTTTATATGGTGTGAAAATCATTACCCTACTTTTACCTTTAAAAATAAAAAGACAAAACTATTGACAATAATTTAATGTTCCGTTAGTAATACCGTTAAGTCGTTTATCCAAATACGCATGGAGAATTGACGGAAATAGACCCACGCGTGCAGTGTGTTGACGGCGGATATTCTCATATCCATTTTATCATTTTATGTCGTATGTGACTGACTGATTGGTCGCAAGCACGTGTGGTAACGCAGAGAGAAGGTCTAATTTGCCTTGGGCCTCACTCGTGAGAAGTATATCTAAGTATGTTTTATCTTGTCTGGCCTCGGCCCATTTCTGGCCTGTCAACCAATGTTTATTTTATTGTTTTCTTGCTATTTAATTTGCATTATATTAAAATGTATAATCTAGTAGTTATTTTAGTATTAAAAAAAAGCTCGAAACTATTATAGCATAGTGAGTTCGGTTGAACAGGGTTTGTTGGTTGAACAATCACAATTCACAACTATTGACTGAAATTCTGATGTAATTTCTATATTATAGTTTATAATGAGTAGCAGTATCTGCGTTTTATTATGGATTTGTAAAAATGCATATTATATTTAAAAAAATTATTAGTATTCATGTATTGTATATTTTCACTAATAATTGTTATTTAGGTAATTTACCTGGTCAAAAAAGTTTGGACATTTATTGGGCGAAAGGAAACATGGATTGAATTGATAGAACAGAAAAGGACAAAATTGGCAATCAATGGCTGTCAATTAATTGTTTTATATATTTACAAAATTAGAAATAGAATGTGTCGATATGTTTGAAATGGTATTTGGATGATGTAATTAGTTTGTTGGATTTTTTAATAATTTAACAAAACCTTATCCTTTAACATAATTGAGTTGTAATTTAGTATAATATTGATAAGCTGTAATATATCCAAGCAAAACGATATGATTTAAAATGGAGAATTAGTTCCCGTGTACGCGAAAATAAGTCATGGATCATGGTCAAGTCCAACTGTTTGACTAAATTATTAATGGTTTCTTAACCAACTGACAATAGAAATAAAATACTACATCACTAATTATTGTAATTTAATAATACTCGTCCTTCATAAATGTTAGTCGTTTGGGTAATAAAATACTATGGGTATTAAGTGACATATTTTCAGAGTATTTGAAAACTCATGAATACATGTTATAAGTTAATAGCATTTGATGAATACTATTTTCATTTATTTGGGAGTGCATAATTTACTTCGGACCCAGTATGTTTGTTTTCGTCAATTTCGTTTAATTCGATCCGCATATCGGACTCGGTTCAAACCATTTTGTTGATCTGGTTCAAATGATAAGACAACTAATTCAGTCAAAAGAATTGACTCAGTTAACAACTCTTAAACAAACTTATTTAATGTTCTTACTCAGCCTTTAACCAGTTTAGATAAATAAAATAAATTTAATTTATGTTGATCAATAACAAAACCAGACAATATTTGAAATATGTGGATGACTTCACATTGCAATTGTTAAACATCTTTGTTAACTGCTAACCGTAAGCCCATAATTAAGAATTAAAAGCATTAGAGGACATGGGCTTAAGTCCATATTTGGAATTGGAATAATATAGTACGAAACCCAAATAAAATGAAACTAGCATCCTATTTAGATTTTAGAGACTCTTTGGTAAGCCTTCCCAATTAATGATCAATGAAGAGGTAATTTTTTGAATTAATTACTAAATACCAAAAAAAGTGAGAGACTTCCATTTAAGACTAATAGACTTCAATCTTTCAAAATACCACGTGCGACTGGGAGATTTGGAGCAATACTAACTGGGAGCAGCACTAACGGAGCAGCACTAAGTGGTGAGCAGTACTAACGAACAATAATAACTAGGTTGAGCAGTATTAACGAGCAGTTTTAACAAGGATTAGAGCAGTAGTAACAAGGTTGAACAGTATTAACGAGCAGTAATAACAAGGTTGAGCAGCACTAACTCGGACACGTAGCGTCGTTCTAGTGGAGTTGCACGGTCGCACACTCACGGGGGTAGTCGCACGGTCTATTTTGAGAAGAATTGAAACTTAAGTCTATTCCAAAGTGTTTAGTAAGTCTTTTTGTAATCAACATATGAATAAAAAAATTGAATATTTGTTTCCTCTTAATCGGATAGATATTAACTATCTAGATGTTATCAAACAATACCTTAATCAGTGTATTAGGATTGAACTGGTTCAATACCAACTAAGCGATGCAGTAGAATACATGTCATTAATTTTCAAGAATTAACTACACTGTCACATGCTTGATTCCAATACTGTTTGTTTTATAACGTTGAACACATTACCTAAATAACATTAACAAGGGCTAAATGAACATTTGATGAATAATAAGTTAGATAATATATATATTACTTCCTCCGATTCAAAATAAGTGACATACTTTCTTTTTATGGGTGATTCAAAATAAGTGACACACTTTGAAAAATTACTTTATATGGCAAAAAATAGTGGGACCCACACCCACTAACTATCTATTTTAACAAAGTTAAATGACTCATTTACCCTTACTTTTTTACTTTTAAACATCATTAACCCTACTTTATTTAAAAGGTGTGGGACTCATTCTCCACTAACTATACAATTAATCTAATTTAATCATTATTATAATCTTTTGCCTCAAAAATCGTAAAACACAAAGTGTGTCACTTATTTTGAATCGGAGGAAGTATGTATCTTTGCAAAACGTTACGAAATGCATACATATATCCCTCCACATAGAGGTGCGCATCAAAACCGGATCCCGATCCAGACCAGTTTAAAACTAGTTCGTAGACGGATTGAAGCATTCCAGATAGGGATGCAAATTTAACCCACGGGTTTGGGTACCCGAGTCTTACGGGGCGGGTATTACCCATCTAAACGTCTAACGGGTCAGGGATGGGTTTAAATTTCATACCCTAGAGCGGGTACGGGTCGGGTACGGGTTTTATAATACCCGCACCGTTTATACCCGACCCAAATATATATATTATGTAATTTTTTTTAATACAGGTTTAGCCCACTAGTCACTACTCAAACTTAGCCCAACTCTTAATATCTCATTAGCCCAATTTAATAATGGTTAAATATGGCTCGTCTCCCGTTAGTCCATTACGTATTGAACGAAATAAGCCTGAACGAACTAAGAGTATTAAATGTTTTAGCTATTTTATTTAATTTTTTTATTGAACGGATACCCGTCGAGTTACCCGTACCCGACGGTGATTTTTCTACCCGAACCCGACGGGTATTTGACCGGGTACGGGGCGGGTATGGGTATAACGGGTCGGGTACGGGTACGGGTTTTGCAGTACCCGCTACTACCCGTACCCGTTTGCATCTCTAATTCCAGATCGGATCGAAACCGGCATATTGGGATCGGTTTGAGTATCCTTGGCCAAACCGGTTTGAAACCGGATTATTGATTAAAAACCGGATTAGTGTATTTACTAGTGATTTGGGTGAAAAATTTACAAAAAACGAATCCAATCCGGTTTTGCTCCGATCCGATCCGGTTTCAACCAGTTCCTACATATTCGACCCAAATCCGATTTGGAATCGAACCAGTTTGGCTCAAACCGGTTTTGACAATCTTTGACTTAATCCGATCTAGTTCCTAAACTGGTTCAGGTTTTTTTTAGATCCAGTTTGTGGACGTCTATACACTTAAAATCACTATCCAGGGCCCAAACACCACTCCATAGTCTCCATGTAACGAAATCAATATATAATAAACTCCAATTGGGCCAAAAGGCCCATTTAACAGCCCAATTAAACTACTACCCATATCAAACAAGGCCCAGTAACTGCATCTTCTCAAAACCCTATATCAATATCACCACTCCCTCTGAAAACAGCCGTCGCCCCCAAACCCTAGAGAGAGAGAGAGAGAGAATCAGCAATGGGTCGTGTGATTAGGGCACAGCGTAAGGGAGCAGGCTCCATCTTCAGATCCCACACACACCACCGTAAAGGTCCGGCGAGGTTCCGCAGTCTCGATTTCGGCGAACGCAACGGTTACCTAAAAGGTGTTATCACCGAAATCATCCACGACCCCGGCCGTGGTGCTCCCCTTGCTCGCGTCACTTTCCGTCATCCTTTCCGCTACAAGCATCAGAAGGAACTGTTCGTCGCCGCCGAAGGGATGTACACCGGTCAATTTGTTTTCTGTGGTAAGAAAGCTAATTTGATGGTCGGGAACGTTCTTCCTCTCAGATCTATTCCTGAAGGAGCTGTTGTTTGCAACGTGGAACATCATGTCGGTGACCGTGGTTCGTTTGCTAGGGCTTCCGGTGATTACGCCATCGTTATCAGTCACAATCCTGATAACGGTACCAGCAGGTATAACCGTATAAATCGTTTCGTTCCGAAATTACAACTTCAAATTTGATAACGTAACATATCGTTGAATTGCTTCTTTGTTATTAACTTGATCTGAAATCCTGGCTAGTTTACCGTTTTGTGGCATCTGTTAGACTCATCTATTGTTCTCATGATCTATGAACAATTGAACATACATCTTATATGCTTATTTATGCTGTATGCATCTATTATATACGTTATTCATATACAATCGAACTCATACATAGAGCTGCAATTCTGCAAATGAGTTGAACTTCCATTGATCAACATGAGCTGTTTCATGTTGGCTTTTAATCGAGTTTGAGCTTGCTCATATGAATGAACTTTAAGTATTTAATGAGCTGAGCTCTAGCTCTTTTCCATGCTCATGAATAATGTATGTGTATATACAACTATGTGTAAAACTTATTAATTTACTATAGTTTGATTATTTCCAGAACATACATTCTTTTGTCAAGTTATGTTGTAAATTTTGTTATAATAAAGTTTGGTTTATATATAAATTTTGAATTTACAGGGTGAAGCTTCCATCTGGTGCCAAGAAAATCGTCCCGAGTGGTTGCAGAGCAATGATTGGCCAGGTGGCAGGCGGTGGTCGTACCGAGAAACCGATGCTTAAAGCCGGAAACGCGTACCACAAATTCCGTGTGAAGAGAAACTGTTGGCCTAAGGTTCGTGGTGTTGCTATGAATCCAGTTGAGCATCCTCATGGTGGTGGTAACCACCAACATATTGGTCATGCCAGTACGGTCCGCCGTGATGCACCGCCTGGTCAAAAGGTTGGACTTATTGCCGCCAGAAGAACTGGTCGGCTTAGAGGTCAAGCTGCTGCTACTGCCGCCAAGGCTGATAAGTAGGGCGGTTGGTTGGATTATGTTTTTTTTTTATGTTTTTTGTTTTCGGATCATGTTTATGTTGGTTTTGTTATTGAGGAGTTGTGGTAGTTAAGTTTTGATTTTAACTGTTGGATTTTTGAGGTTAATTACAGATTCTTGATCTATTACTGGTAATTATGTTATTGTTGTGTGATAGTTCATTTCTAGGTTTTGATTGCTTAGTTTGGGCTGGCTTGGGTTATTTTTAAGGGCCAAGTACATGGATTCCTTCACTAATCTAAACTACTAAAAATGTTTAAATTTGAAAAAATGATCAATTTAGTATGAATCATGTAACCCTAATAAACATTTGGTTTAACCAATTGACAAACTAGAAACTGAATTGATAAACCCAATTAAGGCTGAACCCAATTAAGGTCGGTTGTGTTTATTTGGGTTCGGTGTTTTTTACCCTACACACATTATACCTAAAGAGAAATGATATTTGTTCTTATATTTTTTTCATACTCATATGTTTATGAGTTTATCCACTTTAAACTTGACATGTGTAATCTACTAACTTTCATTTCTCATAAATCTCTTGATTTTGATACTTATCATGATCAAATAAGTAGACATATGAGTAAGAATAAAAGGTAGAAAGAAATACTAATACCCCTAACCAAGGGTGGTTGCCTAATATTTGGATTTGATCTTTATAATGGTGAAATTTGCAGGAAGTTTTATGCTCAATTTCTAAGAGCAAAAATAAAGTACCCTTTGTGGCATGAAGTTGCCATGTGCCGACTTCAAGCTACCCACATAGCCGGTAGTCACACTTAGGGGTGTTTACGAGTCGAGCTTTTAACGAGCTACTCGAGCTCGAGCTCGTTTATATCGAGCTCGAGCCTATACTAATTCGATCTCGAGTCGAGCTCGAACATAAAATAATACTCGATTAATCTCACGAGCCGAGCCTAACAATTTAATATTCGACTCGGCTCGTTCGATATCTCGTTTAGTCTCGAGCCAGACGATCTTAACGAGCCAATCCTAACGAGCCGAACATGTGTTGTATACAATAAGTACAAGTGTTGATACAATAAGTACAAGAATATACATATATTGTAAACGAGTCAAGTAATTAACGAGCTTTTCGAGTTTGTAAATTAGTTCATTCAAGAAATATGGACACATAAACGAGTATCGAGCTCAAGCTCGAACACTATATAAATATTCGAGCTCGAGCTCGAGCACAGTTTTAAAAACTTATTCGAGCTCGAGTCGAGCTCGAGCCGAGTAATTGTTAAACGAGTCGAGCCCAAATTTTCTGATATTCAATTCGACTCGAATCGTTAACACCCCTAGACTCAAACTAAAAGTGAAGGTGACAAAAGTCGACCCAAGACCTTATCTGAAGAAGCCATATGTTCCATATTAAGTGGATGATCATAAAACCATATCAAACGAAAATATATAAAGATAAAGTTTGTGTCCACCACACCAAGGTCTATTTTGGGTAACATGTATCATTGTACTATTGTTTGTATTCTAGGACCACTTGTTATGAGTGCTGTAGTGAACTTTTTGGTATAAAATATTCTATTAATGCTTTATAAAAATGTGACAAGTCACCGATAACACAATATTTTTATCATTTTATGCTATAGATATCACCTCCCTTGAACTATAAAGAAACTTTTACCAAAAAATATACCAAAAATAGCATTTAACATTTGTTTAAATTAGGGTTTGCAAATTACCACAAAGCAAGGTAGAAGAGCTTTTGGACTAAGCAAATAAAGCTCTTCTATATTCGAATAAAGTCCAACTTTTCCCGCTAACGAGTCAAACCCCGATTGACCCGCTATTTCTTGAATGTTTTCTAGCGGTCGGTGCACCCGACCCGCTATTACTCTACACACAATTAACGCTTTCCGTGTATCCGGGCTCTCTTCAAACACTTCTATAGATTCAAAAGCTCTAACACTTGTTGAAGATGTAAAAACACCAATTCCACCTTTAATCTCCCTTTTCGTGGAAAACCCGTCTCTTATAATACGACAAACACAACATTTATCAGAAACACAAAGACTCGAGGTACCATTGATGCCTAATGAACACGTGATTGTGGCTCCATAAAACCTTAATAATTCATTTCCATCGGCTAGACAACGTGGGTGTTTTTTGGGTAATTTGCTAGCTTTTGTTTTCACTAGTTCTCGGTATTCTTCGAATTTGGCGAGTGTTTTTTGCATGTTGTGTACCTTTAAAATCTTCTCAATTCGGCCCGAACTGTTTTCCGATTTTGACCAACTTGATTGACAAATGATCTCGACTATCTTCCTTGATGAATCGCCCTCGGTAAGTTCGGTAACTGTTATGAATTCCATAATTACATAATTAACAATATAAATTTTATATTGTATTAATGAGAATAATCATGTTCTAAATATGATCAAGAGTGATTAGAAACTAAATTACAAGATTATGCTCCATATACATTAATTTAAACACTAAAATAATTAGGGTTGGAGTATGGTAACATCTCTTGCTTATGATAACTATCCAATGATACTAATTACAATATAGACGAGTCGTTTCCTATTAAATCTTATTACTTATTTGATCCATATAAATATTCAAATCATATTATGAGTTTAGGAAAGAAAATTAAAAGATTTCATGTGACAATCATTTTATTTATATGAATAGCAGAATGAAATACAAAGATTTAATAAAAAACAACAGAATTTTTCTTATAAAAATATAGCAAAATTTACACCATAAATAATTTTAAATAATAACATTTTTTTCAACAATTAGGGTTGATATAAAAGTTAAGAATTTTACCAGCATGTTTGGAAAGATGATGAGACTCGAGATTCTCCCATTCGTGAAACTGTTTGGCACACTTATGGCACGTGACTCCACCGCCGAAAGACTCGCCGGAGTCTTTCTCCGACGACCGTCTAGCTTTTTGTGGGATTATATTATTCTTCCCAATAACCCCCAAATGACCGGAATTTCGCATTGCCGGAATCCCACCGGCAACTGCCATTCCCGGCGACAACGTGCCCATAAACGTCGATCCATCTCCGGAGCCGGTGATCTTAAGCTCACATTTTGAATTGTTTAACATTACTTCGTGGGTAATTGGGTTTATAAACTCACTACTTCCAATAGATCTTGGACTGCAATTCACCGGATTTTCAGTGTGTCTTTTGCTTCCGCCATTGATAACATCTTTAAGATTTGCAATGGATCTTGAACAACCCCATCTTCCGGGTTTTCGGGTCAAGATTGTGGATAATTCTTTTTTGGATTTCGGGTCATGGACATCGGAACAATCTGATTTGCAATGAAATGATTTCTTTAAAGAAAACCAAACTGTTGACATTGTTTTTTGGTGCTTTTTCAAATAATTTTTGAAACCCTTTTCGGATTCATGTCTGGAAATGTGAAAAGATTTATAAATTGAACTTAAAAAAAAAGGTTTTTGGGGTGAATAACTTATTTTGAGAGTGATGGAATTCAAATGAAGTCAAGATTTTGCAGACAGCCAAATGACATGGTAAAGATAAAAGACATTCACGAGCCGCGTACGGATTAAATGAACATTATTATGTCATTAATTTAGTTTTAAAAATAAAATTTAGATTTTGAAAAAATTAATCATTAAATAAGTTCAAATTAATGAATTTTAATGCTATATTACTGTAAAAATAAAATTTAGATTTTGAAAATTTTATTATGAATTATGATCAAGTTTGTATTCAAATAGAATGAATACTTTAACAGTTAACTAACGTACTTTATATATGTAAATAATAATCAAATATACACAAATGAAGTTGAGAAATGATATTTCTTCCTACGTACAAGCAACTAAGCAAATACTGTCGGTCATCTGAATGATCAAACGAAAGAAAATACGATGTGTGATGCATACAACTATGATCATGTAACGAGGAGATGTTTGTCGTTATTTATATATGTTAATGAATGAAATATATACTTGTTGGCGTTCGTTAATTTAATTAAATGAATGTATAATCGCTTGATTCTTTTGCAACCATCATTATAATTATGTAAATATTAATACAAGTTCAAATTTTGTTTATAATTAAATATAAAGAGCAATCTCAATACACTTCAATGAATGGAATTTCAATGGATGTGACACATCAATGTTGTAATTACAAAAAGGAATTTGGCTCTCTTGTTCGTACTTTGCTCAATTGACTCTATTACTTCCTTTTCGATCCTATTGAAACGAAAAAAATTCCATAAATACCAGAAAGACATGTTTTAGATCAACTCTTAATAATGTCCATTATCGTATGCTTTTAAGATATACATTTGAAAAAATCTTAAAAAAAAAAACACATCATTATTTATATAAAAACCCCACAATTATACCACTAAACTACAAAACCTTGAATTGCAACAATACCACCTTACAACAATGGAGATGGAAGTTATTGCTGGAGGGTTGCAGCTATTGTAGTAGGTGGTGCTTACCGAACGACAGGAGAGCCCCCTTTGCTAGAGGTGAGCCTAAAAACCTAAAAAACGAATAGAAAACGATAATTTGAAAACAAATCGCAATGTAAAACCGAACATTGGTTAAGTACGCCGTAGCGGAGAATTCATGCTCGTTATAAAGTAATACTAATATAAACAATCCCATAAACAAATGTCTACATATAACGGTACAACTGTTCCTTAATGATTGATAAGACAAAAAATAATAAATGAAAGTATGGACCATCTTAAATAAATGAAGTGTGAATTTCAAAATGTTATTTTTCATTAGACCTACAATAAATGCTATTGTTGTTTTTTCACATGCGAGTAATATAATCCTAAATATCATATACTAGTAGTATTATTTTGTCATTATACATACAAATGATATATAACAAAGCTGTATTAATATACGAGTTTTATTCTCATATGAATCTTGAGGTTGAAACTTTGATTCCTATAAATATCTCTTTGTGGTACTAAATATGAAGGATTTTCTCCTGAAAATCCCTATGGGGGCTGAGTTTGCCCCGTAAAGGAGCTCGAACTCAGGTGCTCGCTGGAATATTTCGAGTAGGCTCCCGTTGTTATCATTTGCCGTTATAAAAAAACACTAATATAATCCTGATGTTCAAATGGACTTGAACATTTAACCACTAGATGAAAGACAGCACACTATATTACTAGGACAAAGACCCTCTTAATAAATGCTACTTCGTATTCGTTAATGTTTGTTTTTCTCAAGAATAATATTAAATATATGGGCCAAAATTAGTAGCTCACTAGTTTGTCGTCTTGGATGCTTCACAAATATAATGGGCTAACAATCAATTGGCCCAAAAGATCAAACGGGCTCACTCTAGTCATACCACAGATGTTACTATGATATCACAAAACCTGAGGGGGGAAAAAAACGTAAAATCAACCTGAAGCGAACTGAACCATACCAAACAGGTATACCTTGTGCGTTACTCGATTCATTTACAAAAAAAATAAAAAAATGTCTCATTACTTTATGGTACTTTACGGCGTATTTAATGTCAGTGCGGAGCTGATTATTTTAATCAGGATGTTGTTTTAATCCCGATAACATGTAGTCAGTATAGATGGCACCTATACTGACAACATCTATCCCGACGAAACTTCTTAACTACTCTAACAAATTTCCGAGCCAAACTGCGCCTTAGAATTTGATACGAATTATAGCACATATGAAAAACACCATAAAACTTAAGTGTATCAATTTTGTCAAGCCTTGTCGGAGGAAAATATATTTGCAGTTAAACTATAGATAATGTAGCTAAAAAGTAAAAACAATTTTTCGTATAAGAATTTACACTTCACCCTCCAAAATTTTATCTTTACATAATCAACCTTCCATTATTCCTTTACTACACTTCAATGGATGAGTTTCTTTACCTAAAAAATCGAATTGGAATTGGAATTGGAACTGAACCTTCCGAGCGGGTTCTTAGTTTCGGTTTTTCTATCTTATTCGCTTTTTGGTTTTTTTTTCCGGTTCGATATTTCGGTTCTAGAACCGAAATTTGGGAATTTCGGGTATTACATATCTTCTCAAAATTATGGCAGTTAAGGTTGATAATGTAGTTTTCGGTTTTAACCGCTTCTAAACCCGAAGAAACCGGACCGATCCAAACCGAATTCATTATTTCAGTCCGATTCTCGATTCAAATTTTTATTCAATTTCAATTCCAATTCTTTCGATACAGTTTGATTCCATCCGTTTCGGTAACCAAACATATACCTGAAGTCTCATAACCGAGCCGTAAATGAATTAAATTATATTTTACCCTTTTTATTTTTAAATATTGTTGATTAAGCAAACAAATCTCAGCCACAGATCTCGTTCAATCGAACGGCCAATGTTCACGATCCGTGTACTTCATTTCCATTGGCTGGTTTAATCTGTCCAAACGAGTATATATATACGAACCAGACCCAATATCATTCCAGATCTATCTTTTTCATACCGTCATCCGTTTACTCGTAATCAAGATACTCTAATTCATCGGAAAAAATGGCCGGTCGAGGTAAAACCCTAGGATCTGCAGTCGCAAAGAAGGCAACATCAAGAAGTAGCAAAGCCGGTCTTCAATTTCCCGTCGGACGTATTGCTCGTTTCCTGAAAGCCGGTAAGTACGCCGAACGTGTTGGTGCCGGAGCTCCGGTCTACCTCGCCGCCGTACTCGAATACCTCGCTGCCGAAGTAAGTTTCATAGTCTTAATTTTCCTACACACGTTTACATCTCTTCAATTTAAATTTCTAGGGTTTCATTTATTTGGGGAGTTTTTATTCATCATGAAATCAAACATTTTCAGGTGCTTGAGTTAGCCGGAAACGCAGCGAGGGACAACAAAAAGACTCGAATTGTGCCGAGACACATCCAATTGGCTGTAAGGAACGATGAGGAGCTAAGTAAGCTTCTTGGTGACGTCACCATTGCCAATGGCGGTGTCATGCCCAATATCCACAACCTTTTACTTCCAAAGAAAGCCGGTGGTTCGAAATCAACTGCTGATGATGAGTAGATTGAGATGCCTAAATTTGTTTCGTAACGGTTAGGGTTCCAATTTAGTGTTTGTGATCTTTTTTCTGAGTAACCGGTTATGTGTTTCTTGTAGTAATTAGGGTTTGGGTTTCTTTTAGATAGCATGTCAATAGATCTGTTAATTCAATCAAAAGCACTATTGTTGATTATGAAAGAAAGTTTAATTGCTTCAATTGTTGTGAATCTGAATTCTTTCCCAAATTGAATTGCTGCAAGATATCTTGTTTTATCAAGTCTGATCTCAATTTGGTACGATTGAGCATTTCTGATCTCAGTTTGCACAAGTCTATTTTGATCAATCACCCAAAGCTTCCATTAGGGCTGTTGACAATAACATTCGGGTAGTTTAGGTATCGAGTTGAACACTCGGGTAGCTTGAAAATAGAACATGTCAGGTATAAGGTAATACTTTAAGTGAACGTATATTCCCGGAATACCTGATTTTAGAGACATGTAAAATTGTGATATGAACAAACAGAATAGTTCTGAAAAAAAGCAGTCATGTTTTGTTGTAATTTTTTTTAGTAATTTGGGTTCTGATTTATTTTGCGATGCGACAAATCCCGGGGTAGCACGTTGGCGAGGCGAAACTTTGTGACCATAAGAGGGTATTTTTCTTGCTCACAGCAGAGATTAAATTTAAAACCTACTAAGAATTTCATGCATATAGACAAAATTTAACCAAAAGGATGAATCATACTTGTGGTTTGTTTGTAATTTTTATACTATATACTTAAAATAAGTTTGATATAAATTTTATGCTTTTCAAGCTCGTCAGCACTATTTGATCCTACAGCCAAAAGAGACTGAAAAATGAAAAAAATGAAAAATATTTCACATTCACTTGTAATATTTTATAATATTTTATTGACCTACCAAAACTGTACATTTGAAATACTCTTTAAATTATTAGATATACTCATTACCGACCTAGTGGTTTGTTCAAGGAGGTCTAGTAATATTATAAAGTCCCAAGGAATAATTTTAGGCCCTTGGATCAAGGAGATCAATGGTCCAGATTATATCCTCATTTAAAAGAGATTTTGTGCGTGGAGGGGTATATCCGTCATTTTAGAAGTGATATAACCCCCATTAGTTGTCATTTCTCCTTTTCCCACTCTCTGAACCTGTCTCTTCATCTCTCTCTCTCTCAAAACCTCTCAAAACCACTTGAAACTTATCTATCTTTCCGGCGACTTTCGGCGTAATACGACGATTTCTGGCGATTCTTCATTATTCTTTCTCTCTCGCACAGCATCAATCGAAGAAAAACTTTTTCAATCGTTTTAATGTCTGATTTACGATCTTCTCCTTCTCTAATAGCTTCTGTTGAAGATTCCGTCAATCCCGAACAACATCCAGGTAATTTTAACTTGTTTTTTTTTTTGTTATTATTAGCTTTTTTTACTGTTTTTGTATAAATAGTTGTTCATTTATTGTGTTTTTTCTTTTCTAGGTTTTGTAATCCGTCGATTTTTCCTTTGTTATTAGTAGATCATAGCTTTCTAGTGTTTTATAGTTGTAAATCACATGTGATTTTACCGTTATTATGTTAACTCTGTTTTTAAAATCACATGTGATTGTTTGTTGTTATGATATGTTAACTCTGTTTTTAAAATCACTATGTTTTTAAAATCACACACGTTTGTTTGTCGTTATGTTATTTGAGTTCAATCACATGTGATTGTTATCAGAATCTCACCCAAACACAGTCAAATAATGCATAGCTTACAATCACATGTGATTGATAAGCTAAATCACAGTTGTTTAGTTGAGATTGTGAGTTAAATCAAATGTGATTGTTCTCAAAATCTCACTAAATCATAGTCAAATAATGGATAGCTTACAATCACATGTGATTGGTAAGCTAAATTACAGTTGTTTAGGTGAGATTTTGAGTTCAATCACATGTGATTTTAGTTTAACTATATCCTATTTCCTCCCATGTTTTAATAAGCGAATCACTTGTGATAACTTGCTTCTTTTTGTTGTTTTGTTTCTTTCATAATAGAGAGATCATGTTTCAGGCTTCTCATGGTCCCAAAGTTTGTTGTTTTACTGATTTGCAATTAATAATTTCAATCACATGGAATTTTAAATCAAATCACATGTAATTTCATTAATAATCACATGTGATTTAGTTATGTAAAACAGAGTTTTCCATAAAACAGTGGAGTCTATAGACATAACAAAATCACATGTGATTTTATTAACAATCACATGTGATTTTGTAATGTAAAACAGAGTTTTTGATAAAAACAGGGGAGTCTACATACATAATAAAATCACATGTAATTTCATTAACAATCATATGTGCTTTAATACTAATAATTTCTATTTTTTTAAATTTACCTTGTTTTTGACATTTAAATCTATTGCAGGTTTTCTTTCCTATTATTAATGCAAATCATTTCTATACGTTTGCCTTTGGCATTGGGAGTGATCCAATAAATCTAGTTATTGATAACTAAATCGGGAGGAATTTTAAGGCAAATACAAAAGAATATGTGACATTATTGTAAGTTTTATATCAATCTTCATATTTTTTTTTCTTTAAAATTATTATGTTTTTTTTGTTAATAAATCTTTTATTTGTAGCAATATTGTTTCTCAAACCATTTAAAAAAGATGAATCATCCAGTTGATGATGTTGTCTCATAGTTATCTGTAGGAAATAAAGATGACACGGTGTTCGGATCAAAATTATATTGATTGTGGTGTGTTTTTTATGTTGCACATTGAGTTATTCTTAACAAGCTAATGATGTGTTTTGCATGCAAGATTTTAACTCATGAAATTAACTTCCATGTCAAAAGGATTATTGATGAGGCTACAATGTTTTTCAATGAAGATTCCAAGGAAGAAATCCAAAAGAAAATACGTGCAGCACGTTCAAACAGATCAAGTTGTAATAAAGCTCCATGTACAGCTTGATAAAATTATGCAAAAATAATTTTTATTTTAAAACAATTTGTACTTAATGTGTGTGATCCTTTGCCACAATATGTTCTGTTTTGTATGTTTTTAACAATGTTGTACTCAATGCATCGCAAATAAAACTAACATGTGATTTAACTAGTGCTCACTTTTGTTGCTTTTTTTTGTATTAATATATAGAATGCTAAAATCACATGTGATAGTTAATAAAACCACATGTGGTTTAAGTAACATGTTTTGTTTTTGTGTACGTGATGTTTACTTTCCAATCACATGTGATTTTGTTATGTATACAAACTCTTATGTTTTATGAAATAACTATGTTTTACCTAACAGAATCACATGTGATTGCTAACGAAATCACAAGTGATAATTAATACAATCACATATGATTTAATTCTAAGTAACATGTTCTGTTTTTGTGCACTTGATGTTTACTTTCGGATCACATGTGATTTTCTTATGTATACAGACTCCTCTATTTTATGAAATAACTCTGTTTTACTTAGCAGAATCACATGTGATTGTTAACGAAATCACAGGTGATAGTTAATACAATCACATGTGATTTAATTCTAAGTAACACGTTCTGATTCTATGTACATGTGATTGTTCTGTATTATAAATTTCTAAAAGATTTTATTCAAATATAGAGTTCTTAAAGTGTTACAAATTATCTTAATCAAGCAAAAAAATAAAATAAAATAATAAAATAAAATACTAAGTGTAAGATTTGTTTCACTCTTTGTTCACAATTGCTTAAGAATTCGCAATATCATGTTCTTCTTTTTGCTTTTTTCTTTCGTGATATTTTTCACATGTCCTACTATTGTGATATGTCCCTAAACATTACTGCAATTTCTGTCCCTCTTGTTGCTTTCTTTAATTCTCATTTCTTTACCACTCATTAAACGTTTATCTCTTCCACATCCTTTGTATTTCAAACGACCTGGGTTTGCCACATAATTTGCATATTGATATAACCAATCAGAATATATAATCACATGTTTTTCTATAATTTTATTTTAGAATTACTTGTGATTTGTTATTTAATGATCTCCCATGTTTTAGGCAAAAAAAAAAATCACATGTGATTCGCTTATCAATCTTATCTGAGCACTGTCAATTAACGCAAAGCTTACAATCACATGTGATTCGTTAGCGAATCACTTGTGATTTGTTATATAGTAAACTCTCATGTTTTACGCAAAAAATCACATGTGATTCACTTATCGATCTCACCTGAGCGCAGTCAATTAACGCAAAGCTTACAATCACATGTGATTCGTCATCGAATCACTTGTGATTTGTTATATAGTATACTCCCCTGTTTTACACAAAAAATCACATGTGATTTGCTTATCGATGTCACCTGAGCGCAGTCAATTAACGCACAGCTTACCATCACATGTGATTATTTAACGAATCACTTGTAATTTGTTATATAGTAAACTCCCCTGTTTTAAGCAAAAAAAAAAAAAAAAAAAAAAAAAAAATCACATGTGATTCGCTTATCAATCTCACCCGAGCGCAGTCAATTAACGCACAACTTACAATCACATGTGATTCGTTATCAAATCACTTGTGATTTGTTATCTATAAACTCCCCTGTTTTACGCAAAAAAAATCACACGTGATTCGCTTATCGTTCTCAATTGAGCGCAGTGAATTAACGTACGGCTTACAATCACATGCGATTCGTTAGCGAATCACTTTTGATTTGTTATCTAATAAACTTGAATTGCAATTTTTTACCTGAATCATCATTTTTTTTCTCTGTTTCATTGTTATTGACATGTTCTGGATGCAGATTCATCGATAACATCAGATATTTTAATTTTCGAGATTCAGATCTGCGTTTGATTACATCGATTTTATTCAATCACAATTTTGATTAGGGCTCGAATTCGAGAAAAAACGTGATTAGAAGTTGTTGATTCAGTTGTTGCAATCGATTCAATGCAATGTATGAATTGTTTCCTTTGAAATCGTCGGAAGTATGCATCAATGGTGATTTGGTGGATGAAGGTTGGATGGAAAGAGATGTAGCAGAGAAGAAAAAGGGGGTGGATGAGAGAGAGAGAAAGAGATGGAATAAGAACGTACAGGGGCTCACTAACCCTTTCAAATGACAATAATGCCCCTCCATGTGTAACACTTATTTTTAATCTTGATCATTGATTGGTTTTGATCTAATGGCTCTTAGTTATCCCTTTGGACTTTATAAATATTGTGGACTCCCTGGAACACAACTCTACCGACCTATCATCGAAATTACCCATACCTAAAATCCGAATTAAATTAGGTTCGGGTACGTATTATCTTTTATATTTGAAAAAACCCGAACTACCTGAAAAATATACCCGATTAACACCCCTATCTTGATTCCTTCCTACCTTGATCTCAGTTTGCACAAACCTATTTTAACGCATTCCCCAACCCGTTCATCTTTCCACCGCAACAAATTTACAAATTATAACTATAATGATACAAAAAAAGGGAAACACTACACATAATTTTTCAACCCGGTTGCGAATCATTTGTTTTCTCAAGTTCCTCTTTCTTCGGCGGTTTTATCGGATCAGCTTGAATCTCTCTACAAACTTTCTCCAAAATAATCAAAAAATCCCGAACAACCACAAACAATTTCAACCCTTCATCTTTCCCCGAATTGCCATGAAAATAATCCGTAGTACTTTTCACAAGCGCCATTATCCTCTTCTCTTCCCCACACATCCACATCACATCCTTCTCAGCATTTTCAACAAACGCCGTTAATACTAACCAAAATTCATCCGCTTCAAAATCATCTGATTGGTCCTCCAAAATCTTCATATCCGTGTTCAAAGATTCGCGGGCTTTTTCTAACCCGTGACCCATGTTCAAAACTGAACTCGTCAACCCCTCGGCATCAATTATAGCCGCTTTCGTGACATTATCGAGCTCGCTAGCTAACCCTAGTACAACTTCAAGCCCTATTTTGCAATAATATTCGTCGGATTCTTCGGGTGGCGGTTCATGAAGTAGGTCTTCGGGTTTGATGTTGCCCGTCGTTTTGCCTTCTTTTGCTGCCCGAATGCCTTCGCCTCGCATGATTTCTTGAACTACAAAGTGTAAAAGCGTTGTTTTTCCGTCGATTCCTTTTACGTCTGAGAGTTTTAGAAGTGTGTTGAGTTTGAAAGCGGTTGCCTTACCGCGAAACGTTCCGACGTTCATACGGTTTCCGGTTTTTAAAACGACTTCGAGGAGTTTCTGGAACAATCGACTTTTTTTTAGTTCGATACACGCAGCCTGTGAAATCGTGTGAAAATATGAAAAAAATTTAGCAAACGAAAAAACATGTGTTTTGTCCCTAGCTATGTGTTCCAGAATTTTTAATTAAAAGAAAAGAAAAGAAGAGAAAATTTATAAGAGAAAGAAGAGAATTTTAGAAGGAGATTTTTTCATTTTTCATGTCAGTTGCCACATCAGCATGTTAGTATGTTATCACCACATCATCATTTTGATAAATGACTCAAACTTGACTTAAAGTCATCTTTTAATGATTCAACTAAACAGGTACAATGAATGTATGCATCTTAGTAGCCTGACAAGTGACAACACTAAATACACTATAAATGGATTTAAACCATGTAGTTATTTTTTTGGTCAATTTGCATTTTAGTACCTTGAACTTGGTGACTAAGTCATCTACTACTATGATCTATTAAAGATGCAACATGGTACCCTGAACTTGACAAAATGGTAGAATTAGTACCTTAATTCACTAATTTGATCGCGTTTTCTCACGTGATTTGCTTCTAATATAAGTATATTGGGATGAATATATATTTTTTAGTCTATCAAAAGCTCCAACTAAAGTAAGTCAAGTAAGAAAACGCGATCAAATTAATGAGTCAAAGTACTAAATCGACCATTTTGTCAAGTTCAGGGCACTACATTGCAACTTTAATAGTCCAGGGTAGTAATAGACCTAGCCAGACAAGTTCATGGTACTAAAATGTATTTTGGCCGTTCTTTTCCATTATGGTTAACCCAAATCAACCCATTTATGAGTAAATGAGTCTAGCTTTCCCACCTCTAATCATAATAGTTGAAAAGATTCAAAGTTTAACCTCTAAAATGCCCAAGGATTCTTTGATGTTTGATGCTTCATCTTGAAGCGTGCACATAAACAACAAAGATTCAAGCCTTTTAAATGCATACGGAATTTCAACCGTTTTTTTCAAAAATCGTTCTGCGGGCCCAAGTTGATTAAGATCCCCACCGTATAACCTCAACTTTAATTCTTCTTCACTAGTTGGCGCCATTTTTATCAATGTTTGAACGATTTCTATTGGAAGCTCGTTTCCTAGATTCAAATAGTAGATAAGGTTTTATTAAAAAAATTTTACGGATTATAGTTATATTAGGAAAAAAATTACCTTCTGTAAGTGCAGCACAAACTTCTTCTGTTGTCACATTTAATGCTTTCAAAAGAATAGACAAATTTTGTGCCTTTTTCGGGTCGATGATTTGAACAAATTGTACCGGCGGTTCTTTCCCAGCACCGTTTTTGGTGTTGTTATCTTTGTTTTTATCGGGCGGGCCTTGGTATCCGAATAAACTTTCAATCATTTCTTCATTAAACCTATTTGATTAAGGAGGTGTTTGAGATTGCAATTTGGAGCAGATTATATCTGCTTATTGTGTTTTGAAAACGTAAATAATCTAAAATAAGTGTTTGACAAGTAATAAACTATCTGTGTTTCAAGGCATCCAAAATGGAGTTTTGGTGCTTATTGCGTTTTAAAAACTGATTAAATAATTATTGCGATTTCAAAAAACATAATCCAATCCAGACACTATTTTTTAGAATCACATTTTGTAACCGCTTTATAAAAGGTAAAATATGTTTTCAATAAGCAACCCAAGCACCCCATAAGAAACACATTATGTTCTAAAGGTTTTATTTATGATTATTTAAAGATTGATTGAAAAAAAACTTACTCAAATGATCCTGATTTAATTTTATCCCAAACCATTTGTTGATCGGGTTTTGCCATAACTTTATCCCAAAAAAATGGCTTTAATTTTGCTTTTGAAACGTCCGCTTGATCAGCACCACGAGCCGGTCTTATGATTGCACCGAATCGTCGAGGTGGCAGCAGCGGTCCCGATCCATTTCCGCCAAGTTTTGGCGTTGGCGGTGGTGGCGGTGCTGCTGCAGTGGGTGGTGGTGGTGGCGGCGGTGCTCCTCCGGTAGGTGGTGGTGGTGGTGGTGGCGGTGGTGGGTTAGTAGGTGGGGTGGGGGTGGCGGTGGCCGGAGGAGCAACAACAGGAGAAGGAGGAGCGGCGGCCGGAGATGGTGGAGCAGCTGCAGTAGGAGAAGAATAACCTCCGGCGACTGGCGGTTGATGTGGAGACGATTCCATCCCTCTAGGAGAAGGTTGTGGAGACGATTCCAACACTCTAGGAGAAGGCCGTGGAGACAATTCCGGCGCACCACCAACCGGAGAATCTGTCTTTCCGGCAGGCCGGAGACCTATTTCCGTCCTTCCAGCAGGCCGTAAAGACGATTCTGCCCTTACTGCTCTAGACTTCAAAGTATGTCGTAAAGTCGATTTTACGCTTTCAGCCTGAGGATCCAAATTTCCTTTCATATGCAGACCACCATCAATACCCGAATCAACCGAAACCGACAACCCGTTTTTTTGCCCGTTCGATTGATTTTCCACATTCCCATTTTTTCCATCTGACGGTTTTCTTGAACCACCTGCATGTTTAACTCACAATCCATATCACAATAATACAATATGTAAATCAAAACAACAAAAACAACATTAAGTTGGCCAAAATGCATTTTACTACCCTAAATTTGGTTGACTAGGTATTAGACTACCTTAAGCTATTAAAAGCGCAGTATAGTACCCTGAACATGACAAAATGGTCAATTTAGTACCCTCACTCGTTAATTTAGTCTTGTTTTCTCATGTAATTTGCTTCTAAACTCAATAAATTGAGATGAACGTATATTTTTTAGTTCGTCAAAACTCCAACTGAAGTAAATCAAGTAAGAAAACAAGACGAAATTTGCGAGTGAGGGTACTAAATGAACCATTTTGTCAAGTTCAGGATAGTATAAGACCTAGTCAGCAAAGTTCAGGGTACTAAAGTGCATTTTGACTCGATAAGTTTACATACCACTTATGCCGATAAGAGGCTTATCGTCATTTTGTAGATTAATACCATAACTTCTAACATAACAATGTAACAAAACGCCAGCTAGAAAAAGTGTCACGATAGCTGTCACGAGTACAACAACAATAACCGTCGTTGGACCAACACTTGCTCCAGCCAACCTCCGTCTTCCATGGCTATCATTCGGTTTATGTAAAAACGATACTAAATAATCAAAATACCACTTTATGGTAAGTTTATCTTTTCTAGATTTTGATAAAATGATTCGTTTATCTCTCAAGCAATCTAGTATTGTCTTTTTAACATGTGGATCTTGAACATTTAACGCTTTTAATATACGATTTTTCCCGATAAGGATTTTATCGTCTTTGCAGTATTGAAGGTCTTGAAAATCTTCCATGGAATATACCAATTCTGCTCCACAGTTTACCCATAATAGTTCTGCCTGCAGCCAGCCAATTTATCAACTTTTAGTATAAGATGTGGTTTTTATAGATTATGTGTTCAACGGTTACATAACGCAATTTTGAAAAATAGTGTTTGGATTGGAATTGAATTATGCTTTTTGAAATCACAATAATAGGTAATCAGTTTTTCAAGTGTTTGGCAAACCTGATAGTCTGTTTAGTTAATAGATAAAATGCAAATAATCAGTTTTTAAAACGCATTAAGCAGATATTTGCTCCATATCGCAATCTCAAACACCTCCTAAGTTGATAATTAGTACAGGAGAGATTATGAATGCAGATCAGTTTTCACATGATACTTTTTATCAGCTGCTAATTACAGATTAAATTATCGAAATCACATAAACGATTGAAGTTGTTACTGATTTCACTTTAAAGAAGGCAAAGAAGCAAGAGTAATACCGTGTCATCATCCATTGATTCGTCCAAATCGATTCGATTTGCAAGGGACATATCAACTGCATCTGCCAAAGGGTAAAGTAAAATAATAATCGCCATGATTGAAATCAACCTTTTGGCGCCCATTTCTTATTAAAACATGAATTCGAATCATTTCATCCAACAATAGGAATCCAACATGACACCATAAAGCATTGATCATCGCCAATCGTAGCTCGGGCTTTTTTTTCTCAATAATTACGCAAACAGGGCAAAAAACCTAAAAACCTTGGCTCATGATAACCTCAATTTGTCTAATTGAATAACAAAATAACTCGACATTGACCAGATTCTCGAGCAAAACCTTAATTGAAGTAAGTCGTTGTGGTCAATCGTTTTGATTTCTTCACGCGCCCAATGTTACAAAGGGGAAATTGAATGTACGCAGCTAGGTTAACTATTTGATGAACGAATTTTACTACAATTTGGATGTACAAAACACGTCGGAGAGATTCCACGGCGGTCGATGTTATGAGTACGGTTGCCGTTGACGGAGAAACGGGGAGCAGCGTACATTATTGGTAGGAATCCGATGGTGTTCTCCCGACGTGCATTGTTTCTATCCTGTAAATATAAATTGGCAGCTATGTTTGTAAAACCAAAGTTTATTAAAAAATAGGTTATAAATTAATTAATAACAAATATTGATGATAATCTTACATTTAAAGAATTAACATATCTTCATAAGAATATTGTTGCGTGCATAATAATCTTATATCAACTAATATAAGTTGGTTATAAATTAGCTCACACACATGCAGACATAATATGCAAATTTATTTTTGAAGTTTAGTATATCTATTTACACTTTCAGATATCCAAAATACATATATCTAGATATCCGGACATAATTATATATCACATCATTCCTTTCGTGAAACCTCCTTATATATTACATTTTGGTAAGGGAATTCAGTTCTGTACCATATTTTTTAATTAATACAACACAGAGTACAAATTATATAGCTAACTGTATAAGTATATTAAACTACAGTTGTGGTAGATACCATAACAATTGTGGTGTAAAAATCACTCCCTTTTTAATAAGCAATGACATAGACTAAAAGAGGCTCCGAGACTAGGACTCGAGGGGCCGAGTCGACCCGAGGAAGACTACAAAGCAGCAGCAAGTGAGCCCGAGCCTGTCTCAAGCGAGGGCTCTCACTAGTTGTCCATAAACACCAATGACCAAACATCACAAAAACAATTACAAAGTGAACAAAATTAAACCGACCTTGATTTATATTAATGAGGACATCCAAATAACACCTATTATGATACAAATACACTATATATATGTATATTTTGTGTTGAATTAACATCAAGTTTACCTTGATGAACATAAGTCTCATCTTAAACTGAAATTTGTATCATATTAATCATAATGAGTTTTTCTATCTTGTGTTCTAAGAGCATGGGAAATTTTAATCGAACAAAATATTTTTTAACATATTAAAAAATACATTAAATGAAGTTTAATTTTTACAACTATTAAGTACAATTTTCAATATAAATGATAATTATAACTTTAAGATTATGATTTTTACACCATATTTTTTAATCTATGTACCACAATAGCTGCTTCGTATATTTGTACAGTCTGAAAAAAATACTTATACAATATAGTATAGATATCAAAATATATGGTATCAAAATTAATTTTCCTTTTTATACCTTAGGGCGTTAGTTAGAATTTAACAGGCAAGTTTGAAATAACTGTTTGCAAGTATATATTTTTGCTATTTATGTGATATATTCTATAATAAATAATATATTTAGTATAACCTGACAACAAAAGGGGATGTAGCTCAGATGGTAGAGCGCTCGCTTAGCATGCGAGAGGTACGGGGATCGATAACCCGCATCTCCATTTTTTCTTAACTTCAACTTCTTTTTTAAAGGGCAATTTAGGTATAATTTTTTTCATTTTTTTTATAACTATGCGGTTCTATTATACACATCGCTTGCTTTAACCGTTCATAAATTTCTATTGTAATAATCCAGAATAATAAAAAAGGTTTTATTTTAATGTTATTTGAATTTAGTTTGCTTTCAGTTTTATGTTGAATAAGTCATAGGCCATGTGGGCCACCTTTCCAGTTAAGTAGGGCAGTTGAGATTTTCTAGTAGTGCAGCTAGTGCCCCACGTTTTGATTTCCAGAGTAGGATAAATAGCAAGCTTTGTGATGTTAATTTTCATTCAGAAATACACAGAAAATTCGTCCCAAACTCTCTCTTCAATTCTTTTGTTTACTGACATTCTCATATTCAAAGTTAACATTTGGTATCAGAGCTGTAACCTGGTACAATTCCCTCACAAAAAAAAAAACTCCAATTATTCATTCACGATGGGCGACAAGAATGAAAAAGATAATCCAATCTCACTCAATTACCCCATGCTCACGAAGAGCAATTATGCAGCATGGGCTATCAAAATGAAGGTATTCATGCAAGCTCAAGGTGTGTGGGACGCCGTTGAACCCCGCACATCTAATACTGTTGTAGAAGTGAAAAAAGACAAAATGGCAGTGGCGGCCATTTATCAAGGGATTCCGGAGGATCTCTTGCTTTCACTTGCTGACAAAACAGACGGCAAAAGACGCTTGGGGGGCTTTGAAGACGATGTTTATGGGGGCGGAAAGGGTGAAGACTGCGAAGGTCCAAACCCTGAAGGCAGAATTTGAAACTTTGAACATGAAGGAATCTGAATCCATTGACGATTTCACTGCGAAGGTGAATAATGTGGTCAGTAATATCCGAGCCTTGGGCGATCGGGTTGAAGAAGCATATGTGGTCAAGAAATTACTCCGGGCAGTACCGTCAAGGTTTGTCCAAATCGCTTCCACCATTGAGCAATTCGCTGATCTTGATCACATGACTGTTGAAGAAGTGGTCGGGAGATTAAAAGCCCATGAAGAGAGAATACGTGGTCAAGTAGAAACCAGTGACGGTAAACTACTCTTAACAGGACGAGGCAGAAGCCAGTCCTACAATGGTCGGGGAGGCCGACGTGGTGGTGGAAGTTATCAATCACGTGAAGGAGGGGGACGTGGCCAAGCAACAAACCGAGATAAGACTAAAATTCAGTGTTATAATTGTCAAGACTTCGGGCATTTTGCCTCGGAGTGCAAGAACCCACGGCGAGAAAGAAACCAAGAAGCAAATCTTTCTGAAACCTATGACGAGCCCGCACTGTTGCTAAGTGCGTGCAACACCACTGAATTATTAGAAGAAGTTTTTTTGAATGAGGAAAAAGTAACCCCGAAACTGAGATCGAGCATCTCTGCAACATCGCGAAACAACGTCTGGTATTTGGATAACGGGGCAAGCAACCACATGACGGGAGAAGAAGAAAAGTTTCACGAGATTGAAAAGTCAATCAAAGGCAACGTGAGGTTCGGGGACGGCTCTAAGGTCCGTATCGAAGGTAAAGGTTCTATCCTTTTTCAATGCAAGAATGGTGAACAAAGATTGTTACGGGATGTGTATTATATCCCAAGCTTATGTAATAACATCATAAGCCTGGGACAACTGGCGGAAAACGGTGACAAGGTCCTGATGTACGGGTCATTTTTATGGGTTCATGACCAATCAGGAAAGCTACTAATGAAGGTACTCCGCTCGGCGAATCGATTGTACAAAATTGTGCTAAACGATCTCGGGCCAGAATGTTTACATGTTGAAGAATCAAAGCAAGATCGGTTGTGGCATGCACGTCTAGGTCACGTAAAATTCACGGATATGAAATTAATGTCACAAAAGGAGGTAGTATATGGACTACCTAAGGTCGATAATACTTCACTTGTGTGTGATAGTTGCCTGGTTGGGAAGCAAACGAGAACACCATTCCCACTTAAAGCATCGTTCAGGGCAAAGAAAAAATTGGAGCTAGTACACGATGACCTCTGCGGTCCGATAACTCCCGCCACACCAGCTGGTAATAGGTATTTCCTATTACTTGTTGATGATTATAGCCGTGTGATGTGGCTCTATTTGTTAAAATCTAAAGACGAGACCTTTGATACTTTCAAAAGGTTCCGTACACTTGTAGAAAATGAAACAGGTGAAAGGCTAAAAACGTTCCGATCAGATCGTGGCGGAGAATTCTTGTGAAAAGAATTCACTACTTATTGAGAAGAAACCGGTCTAAATCGACACTATACAGCTCCCTATTCTCCGCAACAGAACGGGGTCGTTGAAAGGAGAAACAGAACGGTTGTCGGGATGATTCGAACAATCATGAAGTCAATGAAGGTACCAAAATCACTATGGGGAGAGGCTGCTCGTCATGCAGTTTACATACTCAATCGGGTGTCTACAAAAGCACTCGAAAATCAGACCCCTTACGAGGTCTGGAGCGGAAGAAAACCAAATGTAGAACATCTAAAAGTATTCGGGTGTCTTGGTCACACCAAAATAAATAAAGGGCATCTTCAGAAATTAGAAGATAGAAGCAAACCCATGGTGTATTTAGGAACCGAAATAGGAAGCAAAGTGTTGGAGCAGATCATAGTTTAACAGTTCAACTTAATACTGATGCTGCAGTTAGTACTGATCATAGTTACTACTGATGAATATTGTGTTTAGTACTGATGGGGCAGAAACTTACTAAGGATGAAGTTGATACTGATGAAGACTATAACTAAGTTACTACTGATCAAGGCATATTGAAGATACTACTGATCAATAGTAGTTACTACTGACGTTGATATTGGACTTACTACTGATCACCAAACTTACTACTGATGATATGGATTTACTACTGGTGATTGCAGTTTACTATTGATACGCGTTTTGGAAGCATATTAAGTTCGAGATCTTCGTAGAGATAGTTATAGAATGTAAATCAATGTATATCTTTATAATTCGAATGTAAATCAAGTCCTAGAATAACTATGGTAAATAGTTTAGCTTCAAGGACTATTATAAATAGTTCCTTACGAATTGTAAACGTACGTGTGTATTGTTAACTCGATAATATACATTGAAGCTTTTTGTGAAACTGTGTTCTTAATATTTTCGTTTATTATTTACAGTTCATCGTTCTTAATATATTGATATAGTGTTGATCCGCTGCAACTTCTATAATCAATTAGATCTAAGGTGATTATTAACTTCTTCATAGTTAATCGATCCTCACAATTGGTATCAGAGCAAGGTGGCTCCAGATCTGGAATAAACAAGGATCTATTAATAATTAGTGGAAGAATCAAGCATAAAAAGTTATGAAGATATTACGATTTTTTTTGGCAATATTCATGCGTTAAAGTGCCACTGCTAAAAGCGATTCCGGAAGAAGCCACAACGCAAGTTTGAATTACAGTATGCTCTTATCGAGTAAACGGTTGCTTCAAAAGCCCAAATTTATCAAGCAACGCCGTCCATGATTTAAGCATGGCGAACCCTAGCAGGCCGGCGGCAACATTGAGCGACGGTATGACTCCGGTGGTGAGATTGAGCTTGCAAACGATAAAGTTGAAAACGATGGAAAGCAGAAAACTGGTGACGATTGCTCGAATTGTTGTCTGATTTCGATTTTATCAAGAGGATGGATTTAGGATTATTGTTGGGATTTGGGATGACGATATTCAAGTGGACGCCCAACTTCATTACTGATCTTCTCAATTTCACTATATGGTATCAATTTCATTATACTACTGATCCTTACCTCATGTTATTACTGGTCCATGACAACATCAATTTTACTACTGCTGTGTCAATGTTTCGTTTACTACTGCTGCTCCAACAATCTTTCTAATGATCCTAAAATTTCCATTTTTGCTACTGATCAATGGCAGTAGTATATCAATTTTACTACTGCTCTATCAATGGCAGTAGTATATCATCTCAATTTCAATTTACTACTGACCAGTACTAAAACTCGCAACTTGTTACTGCTCTTAATATACTACCGATCAGTAGTATATCTGGTTACTACTGATCCGATGCTCATTCGATGTTTACTACTGATTCATATTAAATACTACTGATCAGTAGTAAATGAAGAAAACACTACTGATCAGTAATAAAAACAAATTTTTTTCAAGGATCAGTAATATACATGTTACTACTGCTGCGTTGACTGATCAATTACTCATCAGTACTAAACGAAGAATTTTTTTTTATACTGATTTCTTTATTTTTTCTGATACATAATACTTTGGAAAGCATGACACACACCATGCTCATTCCATACCACGGTTTATTGATCGTATCTGATAATAATGTGAAACGAATCACATTATTCACACACACAGGTTGAAGGCATGATGAAGATAAAGGAAAGTTTTTATTTGCTACATATTTGATCTTTATCAATTGATTACAGAAGATAATTGATTATATTTTATTTGAAGATGAAGTGGAAAGTCTTACTACATAAGATGTTATGTATTGTTGTAACTGCAATTTAACAGAATCTTAACGAAAAGATCTGTTGAAGACTAAGATAAGCAAGTCCCTCATACAAGATATGAAGTTGCTGATTACTATATTTAGACGGAATGTGATGCTTAGTTTGAGTTTCTACTTCAACTTCAAATATAAGATAGTTGGTTTTCAATGTAATTGATATAGCCTTGAAGAACACAAGAATGATATCACACTTTTAGGGGAAGAAAAAGTGTTGATCATTCAAGGGGAAGTTCAAGTTTCTCGGATTTATTTGATTATGTCAAAAAGGGGAAGAGACTTGAAGATTCCTAGCTAATTCTACAAGTTTTGTCAAATCAAATAGGGGAAGATTGTTAGGAATATTTTAATTAATATTCATTAAAGATTTGATTAGTCAAAACTATACAAGGACCTAAATTGAAGATATGGAAGTTCAAATTCAAATAAAGACTTAGGAGATAATCATTAATGTAAAAAGATATAGTATATCTTTATTAGTTTAAAAGATTTAGTATTATCTTTTCCTTGTAAGTCTTGGGTTTTCTAGTATATAAAGAAACCTAATGACATAGAATTATATGTTCTTAGAACCCACGTTTTAACGTGTTTTGTGTGTAAAACCTAAGCCTCAAGGTCGTTTGATCCTGTTAACCAAAACCGTTCTACATATTTATATGTAGAATTGGGGCTTTTAGTAATCATTGTATATAAAGATGATGATGAAACCTTGTTTAGCTATACAAATATGTTCGTTTAATTCCGCAATATTATGATTTGTATATGCTTATTCCAGATCAAGAACTAACTATTCTTGAGCCTAAAGATCTATGTTTATGAACAACAAAAAGTTTTAATCTTTAAAACACACACATTATTAATCATGACTGATAATAATGAAAGCACTCAGGCCAACAAAATCCCTATACTCACTCCCAACAACTTTGGGATGTGGAAGAATCGTATTAAGCTATACATGCTTATTACAGATTATTCTATGTGGGAAGTTGTCCTTGAAGGAAACAAAACTGGTCCTGGTCAAGCAAGCAGCTCTGCAACTGAGGCAGACAAACTTAAATGTGAGAAGGAGAAGAAAGACAAGGGAATCGAACTTAAAACTCTAAGCACTCTCCTACTGGTCATTCCTAACGACTATCAACATCTCTTCGTTGAGTATGATGATGCAAAGGTGATATGGGAAACACTGGAGAAGAGATTCGTTGGGACCAAGAGCACCAAGAGGAACATGAAGTCTGTTCTCAAACAAGACTTTGAAAATTTCAAAGGAAAACCCAATGAAACACTCACTAAAGTGTTTGACAGATTCAACAAGCTAATTGGTGAACTTAACCAGGTTGGGGTTAAGATGGATCAAGAAGATGTCAACATGAAGTTCCTAAGGTCTCTTAGTGAAGAATGGGCCATGTACACAGTGGTATATAGACAAAGAGATGCTCTAGAAGAAAAGGAGTTGGATGAACTCTACAATGATCTCAGAGTATTTGAAACTGAGGTAAATCAAAAGAACCCTTCTATTTCTTCTAATAATGCTGCATTTGTATCTAGTACAGGTCAAGGTCAGGAAACCTCCACAGGAAAGGCTGCAGATTCTGAGGATACTGCAAGAGAATCCTTCTTCACTAGTCATGTGCATACTGCACTGATTAGTGATGACTTGGAACAATTGAATCCAGATGATCTTGAGGAGATGGATCTTAAATGGCAGATGGCTATGCTGAGCCTAAGGACCAAAAGATTCTTAAAGAGGACTGGTAGGACAAGCCTCAACTTCAACAAAGGTGACAAAGCTGGATTTGACAAAACTAAAGTCAAATGTTACAACTGTAACAACCTTGGTCACTTTGCAAAAGAATGTCCTCAGCCAGACAAAAGATCAAAATCAACTGCTCTTGTTTCACAACAAGGACAAGGCTATGACTGGAGCTTCCAAGCAGAAGAGCATGCTCAAAATCAAGCTCTCATGGCCTTTACTGACAACAAAACTGAGGTAAAACCTAAACCTTGTACTTCTGAATGTATTAAAATTGTTAAAAACTTACAAAAAGAAAACACTAAATTAAATGAAGATTTAGCAAAAGCAGTAAGAAGAAATCATGAATTTGATGGTGTGATTACTGATCAAGAACATCAGATAAAGGTGTACCAGATGATAGATCAACGGATAAAGGAAGAATTACTTCAAGCAGTAGATGAGAAAGAATTCTATGAATTAAAAAATAAAGAATTAACAAGTAAATTAGAAGAATGTCAACTTGAAATTGAACAAAATAAATTAACAATTAAAAAGTTTGAAAGAAGTACTAAAATTCTTGATGAACTAACTAACAATCAAACTACAGAAAAAGTTGTTCATGGGGTGGGATATCATGCTGTACCACCTCCATATAAAATCATTCCACCACTTAGAAACAGTTCAGAAAGAATCATTAATGAATTAAAAACTGAAAATCAAACTGAATCACATAATGAAACATCTGAATCAAATGACTCTTCTGATGATGATCAATCAATTTAAATTTACAATATCTCAAACTGAATCTCCAAAATCATCTGATACAAGTTTTCACACAGCACAAAGTCCAAATGAATCTCCTAAATATGATGCAGAAAATATACCCAAAATTCTAAAAAGGGGAAATCAAAGAAATAGGAATCAACTCTTAGAACAAAGAAAAATCATAAAGGCTCAGGATAATAAATTAAAATGTGTTATTTGCAACAAAGTAAATCATTTAGCAAAGGATTGTCACTTCAATCCAATAAACTGCAAAGAGTTAAGGGAATTTAAAATTTTTAAAGAAAAAGCAAAAACACAGAAATTCAAAGATACTACTGGTCCTTCAGTAGTAAATAAAACAAAAACTCCAATTGCTGAAACACCAAGATTTGGAAGAAGTGCACCAAGGTTTGTACGTAACAGAAGAGTTGAAAGCCCAAAGAACAGCAATTACTTCAAGAACGATGGAAAATCCAATCAAAATAAACAATATTTTAAATTTTCCAACACCAGTAAAAACTTTAACAATTTTACTACTGGTGTTAACCCTAATTATAATGCTGTATGGTACCAGTACAAAAACACTACTGGTAAAAACCCTAATTACAAAAATACTACTGCTCCCAAACCCACTTTCAAAAATACTACTGGTGTCAACCCTAAAAACACTACTGGTCATTCTAAACATGGTAAGTACCCAAATACTACTGGTCCATCAGTAGTAAAGCATTCAAAAGCTAAACATCATGGGTATAAACCAAAATCAGTAGAAAATTCTCACACCAGTAATACTTTTAAAAGGGCAGTAGTAAAACTAAACACCAGTAATAAACAAGTATGGGCACCAAAAATGTTTAAAATTAAATCTCCAAAAGCTTATTTCTCAAAGGATGAACCCAAGACATATAAAGCTTGGGTTCCCAAACTTAACTAATCCTTTACTCACTTGTGCAGAGCATTCAGATCCCAGAAGAAGGAAGAACATGGCATATTGATAGTGGATGCTCAAGGCACATGACTGGAAATCTACAAATTCTTAAAGATTTCAAGTTATTTGATGGAGGATATGTGGCATTTGGTGAGAACCCACAGGGAGGTAAGATTACAGGTAAAGGTACTGTTACTAATGGCAAAATTACCTTTGATGATGTATTTTATGTAGCTGAACTAAAATACAATCTTGTCAGTGTGTCTCAAGTGTGTGATAAAAGAATAAAATTCTTTTCACAGACATTGAGTGCATCATTCTTTCTCCTGACTTTATTTTAGATGAAAAATATGTTGTTTTAAGAACTCCAAGGAGAAACAATGTGTATTGCCTGGATATAGGGGGAGAACTCATTTCTTCAAATGAGGTCAACTATTTTATATCCAAGGCAAACACCACTGAATCAGAACTATGGCATAGAAGGATGTGTCACACTAATTTCAAAAACATGAACAATTTAGTAAAAAGAAATCTGGTCATTGGACTACCTCAAAAACAATTCATGTGTGATCATCATTGTGTTGCATGCCTAAAAGGTAAACAACACAAAACTTCTCATAAGTCCAAATCTGTGAACTCTATTTCTGTTCCTTTACAACTCTTACATATGGACCTTTTTGGACCTACAAATGTAATGAGTATTGGAAAGAAACAATATTGCCTTGTTATTACTGATGACTTTTCCAGATACACATGGGTTTTCTTTCTCAGGACAAAGGATGAAACAAGTGAACTCATAAAGAACTTAATTGTCAAACTGGAAAACTCATCTGATCAAAAAGTGAAAGCCATAAGATGTGATAATGGCACAGAATTTAAAAATGCTAACTTAATTAACTTTTGTGATCTTAAAGGAATTGACAGGCAATACAGCTCACCTAGAACTCCTCAACAAAATGGTGTAGCTGAAAGAAGAAATAGAACCATCATTGAAGTAGCAAGATCAATGTTAGTAGATTCAAAATTACCAATTACTTTTTGGGCAGAAGCTGTTAATACTGCCTGTTATGTTTAAAACAGAGTATTAATAGTGAAGCCACATTTTAAAACACCATATGAACTTTTTAATAAAAGAAAACCTTCTATAAGTTTTTTAAAATCATTTGGTTGTCCTTGTACTATTCTGATTACAAGAGAACAAATTGGTAAGTTTGACTGCAAAGCTGATGATGGAATCTTTGTGGGATACTCTACTCAAAGCAAATCATACAGAGTATTCAACAAAAGACTAAGGATAATTGAAGAAAGCATCAATATATCCTTTAATGAAAATGTTTCTAATGAACAAGGAAATGGTCCAGATTGGCTATTTAACATAGACAATCTAACCAAATCCTTTAATTCTAACATGGATTAAAATGCAGGAAATTCAAATTGTCACTCTCAAAAGGAAGGAACATCATCTGTTAATACTGGGCAAGAAGGGATGAGATACATAGTAGTTAATACTGCTCCCATAGTTAATACTGAGGACAGTAATAACTCAATTTCTGAAACCAGTAGTAACTCTGAGAATGAGAACAGTAATAATTCAAATACTACTGGTACCAGTAATAGTACTCAAAATACTACTGGTCCCAACAATAACCTAGATTCTCAAGATACTACTGATACCAGTAACAACAACAATACTACTGATCTCAATGAAGACAATAGCAGTAGTAACTCTGACCAAGATGATGATGAACCAAACATCTATGACAATGAAGGATCACTAGATGAACAACTGCCTGAGACAAATGAGTCCAATCTTGAAAATCAACTAGTAGTTGATAAAGCTACAACCACAAGGACTCAGAAGAACCATCTATTAGACCTTGTTCTAAGTGATGTTAACTCACCACTGCAAACAAGAAGCAAATTAAATAAAAGCTTAACTGCAAACATGTGTAACATAAGTTTAATTGCTAATGAATGTATGTTTGAATGCTTTTTGTCTCAGGATGAACCAAAGAAGATCCAACAAGCAATGAAGGACTCAAACTGGATTGAGGCAATGCAAGAGGAACTCCTTCAATTCAAGTTACAAGCGGTTTGGACACTTGTACCTCTACCCAAAGGAAAAAGAGCCATTGGAACAAGATAGATCTTTAGAAACAAGAAAGATGAAAGAGGTATTGTGATCAAGAACAAAGGCAGACTTGTAGCCCAAGGATACACTCAAGAAGAAGGAATAGACTATGATGAAGTATATGCTCCTGTTGCTAGAATTGAAGCTATAAGAATATTTCTAGCATATGCTTCATTCAAGAAGTTCAAAGTCTATCAAATGGATGTGAAGAGTGCATTCCTATATGGGAAGATTGAAGAAGAGGTCTATGTATGCCAACCTCCAGGTTTTGAAGATCCAAAACATGGTGATTATGTGTTCAAACTAGATAAAGCTCTGTATGGCCTACATCAGGCACCAAGAGCATGGTATGACACATTATCATCATATCTATTGAAGAACAACTTTAAAAGAGGAGCCATTAACAAAACCTTATTTACAAAGAAAGTCAAAGATGATATTCTACTGGTACAAATCTATGTAGATGATATCATATTTGGTTCAACAAATGATTTGTTATGCAAAGAATTTGAAGAACTGATGCAGATTAAATTCAAGATGAGTTATATGGGTCCAATGAACTTCTTCCTTGGACTCCAAGTAAGTCAAAGAACTGATGGTATTTTGATAAACCAATCAAAATATGTTAAAGACATCTTGGAGAAGTTTGATTTGAAAGACTGTAAAAGTGCAAGCACTCCAATGGAAACACACAAACACCTACATCCTGATGTTGAGGGGGAGGATGTAGATGAACACTTATATAGATCAATGATAGGATCTTTGATGTACTTAACTGCATCAAGACCTGACATTATGTATAGTGTTTGTGTGTGCGCAAGATATCAAGCAAGACCTAAAGAACTACACTTGCAAGCTGTCAAAAGAATATTCAGATACTTGAAAGGCAAACCATCACTAGGTCTATGGTATCCACATGATTCACCCTTTGAACTCATAGCCTACACAGATAGTGACTATAGAGGTGAATGTCAAGACAGAAAGTCCACTACTGGTGGATGTCAATTCTTTGGATCAAGACTGGTGTCATGGCAATGTAAGAAGCAAACAAATGTATCAACATCAACTGCTGAAGCAGAGTATGTAGCTGCATCTGCTTGTTGTGCTCAAGTACTCTGGATTCAAAACCAGCTTCTAGACTTTGGTATCTCTATCCTTAAAACTCCTATTTTTATTGATAATCAAAGTGCTATTAGTATTGTGAACAATCCAGTAAAACACTCTAAAACCAAACACATTGAAATAAGATTTCATTTTATAAGAGATTGCAATGAAAAGAAATTAATCAAAGTGGTTAAAATCCATACTGATGATCAATTAGCAGATCTTTTTACAAAAGCTTTTGATGTAGGAAGATTCAACTTCTTGGTTAGCAGTATTGGAATGATTTTGATAAATTAAAATCTCACTTAAAGTCATGTGTAAAGTTTTGTTGTAAAAAGTTATTTATTTGTTTAAGTGTTTTACTACTGGTAAGATCGGTATTACTGGTGTGTAGGCATGTGCACAAAATACTACTGGTAGTTAATTACTACTGGTGTGAATTAGGTTTACATAAATACTACTGGTAAGTCAGTACTACTGGTATTCACATATACTACTGGTCGTGTGTTGGTGGTTACTACTGATGTCTATAGTTACTACTGATGTCAAAATCCCTAGTCACTACTGATGTTAGTAGATACTACTGACGTTTTATTACTGATATCATAGTTACTACTGGTCTTTCAGAATCACAATTACCAAACTAACCCCCATGAAAATAACCGTTATGTTATGATTCAAAGGGCATTTTAGTCTTTTTGCAGGATAAATCGAAAGATATAAAAGGCGGCAGTCGATTAATTTAGCATTATCTTCACTTCGATTTGCAAAATCCTCTCGATAAACCCTAGCTTTCGATCAAAAACCCTTTATCAAAAACAAAATTCTTACATCTTTCTCTCAAAATCAACAACAATGGCAACTCTACAATCTCTCGATGTGCAAACCGATCTTAAATATTCAGAATTTCATAACATGTGTGCATTCCTAAAGAATCCCGACGGAACCAAAGACTTTCGTCCAATAGTTAAATTTTTGAGAAATTCTTACATACAGTTTGCTTTAACTGTTAAACCAAAAGCATATCAACAGCACTTGGTTGATTTCTGGACCAATGCTGAAAGAACAGAAGGAACAACCACATCGATGATCAAATCAAAAGTAGATGGAAAGCATATAACAGTAACTGAACAATCAATCAGACACCATCTACAACTACATGATGATTCAGGTATGTTTACACTTCCTAAGGAATTCATTGCTGAAATTTTAAATAAAATGGGTTATGAGGGAAGACTTAACATAGTAACCTTTCAAAAAGGTCTTCTCTCCCCACAATGGAAATTTTTAGTACATACAATTCAGCATTGTATTTCTCCAAAACGAAGTACTTGGAATGAGTTTAATAAGACAATAGCCTCTGCTGTTGTCTGTTTATGCACAGACCAAGTATTTAATTTTTCTTACATGATTTTTGAAGGTATGTTGGGAAATCTTAGTTCTTCAAAATTTTTAATGTATCCCAGATTTCTACAACATATCATAAACTGTGAATTACAAAACTTGTCAACTCCCAAAAATATTTTCATTATACCTGAGTTGAACAAGAAAGTTTTCTCAAATATGAGAAAACAATTTAAATTTTCGGGCAAGGAAACCCCTCTGTTTCCTAATATGATCAAAGATCAAACCCATACTGGAGAGGGTTCAATCATAGATACAACCCAAATTGAACCTCAACCCACTCCATCACCCCCAAATACAGCCCAAACACCACCCCAACTAGTCACTCAATCACCAACACATATAGAAGTCATGCATGTGTCCCAGGAACTTGAAATAAATCCTCAGAGTGCTACTCTTCACTCTTTGGAAGACCTGCCCAATGAAACCCAAAATATATCCACAACTTACAAAAGAAATAAAACTTCTTTCAAGGACACCAGGGGACAAATCGAGTCAAACCCCAGACTCAAAGAGTTGTCCTCCAAGGAGGAGAGAGGACATGAGGCGGGGGCTCTCACTACTGATGCCCCAAAGGTGGGTGCACAGGATAGTGGGAACATCACTAAGACCCAGACCTCGGCAACTTTAAGTGATGACTCATTTGAGGAGTTACTTAAAGGACCCCGGTGCCAAGAAACCACAAGGGGGGGCATCTCTGCTTCTTCTAGGAAGAAGAGGATGTCTAAAAGACCCAATGAATCACCAAGAAGTGATGAGGGCAGATCTATGGAATTGATGGATAGGATGGAAAACCTTCAAACCAATGTACCTGTTAGTGAGCCCGATGATCTTGCTAGATGGAGTGAGGGCAGTATTAAAATCAAACAATTGACGGATAAAGTGGATTCTCTTGAATCCACTGTACAAGATTGTCTTACTTATCTCACAAATCAAGGGAAAACAATGGCTGCAATGAAAAGGCATATGAACACCATCAACAAGAGAATGAGATTCTATGAGCACAGGCTTCATCAACAAACTAAAATCATCAAAAAATTGAAGAAGAAGATTGATGATAGTGAGGCTCCACCAGTAGAGCTCACTAAGGGGGAGAAGGATAATATTCAAACAATGATTGATGAATCAATTGCAGCAGCAGCATCCTCTCTTTTAAATTTAAAAGAAACAACAGTTGATGAAGGCCCAGAAATGATGGTCACTGAAGATGAGCCTATTACTACTGCTCCTATGGAAGAACAAGCTGAAAAAGAAGTATCAGTAGTAACTCCTACTACTGATATCATAGCAGTAGTAAATGAAGAAGAGGAAATGAATGTACCAAATACTACTGATGCCCTATCAGTAGTAACTCCTGAAGCCACACCAGTAGTAACTACTCTGGTTACTACTGAAGAGGAAGAATTACAGCTACCAGAGCTAATTGAAAGAGAAAGACATGTACTCATCTCCAAACCACCAACACCTGCTCAACCACTTATCATACCTGACATTGATGATAATGTGAACTGGTTTGAGGTAGATGAATGTACACTTCCTCCACACCCCAAAATATTACCAGAAGATCAACTCAAACTGTTTTATCCAAAATTACTACTTACTGGTATTCTAGACATGAAATACTCTCCACCTCCATCTGTTCTGCCTGCCTGTGTTGGAAAGGGCAAAGAAGTCTATGATGATGATTACCCAAACAGAGCACTAGGTCACCATATGGTGAACAAAATCAATCATGTCAGATCAGAGAAGCAATCAAGATGGAGGATAAAACATAGAAAATTCTTGGAGAAAGTGGCTATGTATCAAGCTATTGAGGAAAGGAAAAAGAAAGCTGAAAAGGAAAGATCAAAAGTTCAAAAACCTCAACAAGCTGAAATACCTGTTCAAATCAAAGATGCTCAGATAGAAGCTCAAATGGAAGAATTCAAGAGATTTAGAAAAGTTGAAGAAGAACATATTCAATGCCTTGAATATTTGGTCTCTGAATGCAAGAAAACTAAAACTGAGCTAACAGATGATGTATATGAACAAAAAGCCAATATGATTGAATATTTGAAATCAAAAGGGCACAATGCAAAGTCATTTGGTAGAATGAAAATGATGACTATCATTGAAAGATATTGTGCTGCAAAGAAGAAAGACTTGGCTGAACAAGAAGAAGAAGAAGAAGAAAAGAAATCCAAAGCCTTAAGTCCAATCAAAACTTTTGTAACACACCGATTTTTTTGAAACAATTTAAACTTTTTAAATAAACAAGTTTAACATTCAAAATCCATAATATCCAAAATGCGGATTAAAACAAAATATTTGGAATAACTAGAAAGTGTCAAAACCGGTGTTACAAATATATCAAAACTATAGTCTAGGGAATTAAATAAGTACACCGAGCTAATCATCCAAATGCTATCACTACGGGCCGCCTAATCTCTTGCTCCCGAACCTGAGTACATAGTCAAAATAAACGTAGTACGTGAGACAAATATTGTCTCGTGAGAAACATGGGTTTTAGACCCGGTTAGAAATAATTTGCAATAAAATAATACTTAATAAATTATCAAATTGCACATAGTCAATCAATCTCTAAGGCTTTCCATAAGCCAAACACATACGTAACGGGCCTCCCCGAAACAACTCCCCCGATATGGGTTATCTAGGTAAACTCCCCCGTTTCCGGGTTATCTATTTGCTCTCCCGATTTCCGGGTTATCTCAAACTCCCCCGATTTCCGGGTTATCTATTTCTCGACATACTACTCTTGCGCAGGGTGGTACCGCCCCAAGTAGTAGTCACTAACTCCCCCAACTTGTGTGGGTTATCTAGGATCCAATCGATTAGCTACCACATAACAAATCATCAACTTGGGTCAAGGCCCATATCACAACTCAATCAATCTAGTGGTAACTAAGCAATACATACACAATACAATTCAATTCAATTCATTTTAATTAAATCAAATTCATACTCTATCAATTCCATCTTTTCTTTATTAAAAATATTTATCTAATAAAGACTCTAAAATCATTTCAATTCATAAACAAGGTTTACTATGTACTCAGAAAGATCACATGTACTCACCTTAGCAATGCTATCCAATACTTGTGCAAATCAACACAATCTCTACTTCCCAAACAAGGAAGTACTTCCAATTCCAAGTCCTTCTTGACCTATTATCAAAATCATCACAAATCTAGTCATAAACCATAACTAACTACTAGTTAACCCATCTTAACATTCCCAACCACCAAGTTCATACCACTTGGTGGAAATCTCAAACCCTAGTTCAAGATTTCTATCCATAAAACTGAAATCTAGCTTGTACACATTGATTACAAGCTCACCATGAGTGTTTTACACTCATGATAGATCATCTTCCCTAAAGATGATGTGGTTGGTTCCCAAAACCACCATTGATACCCATGAGAAGCTTGAAACTAAGGTAGGTAAGTAAGATAATCAAGAATCCTTACCTTTGATGAAGAAATCTCCAAGATTGATGAAGATTCAAGCCCAAGAACAGCAAAAACGAGCTCTCTCTCTAAAAACGGCTGGTAGGGTTTTAGGGGTGTAGGTGTCTAAACCCTAGCCTCAAATTCGTTATATACACAGAGCTCTATAGTTCGCGATCGCTAACATAAGTTCGCGACGCGAACTTCGCGTCTCCGGCACTTCGCGATCGGTAACCAGTCGGGAAGTAGTTCACGCCAACATGCTCAATTCCCTGTTACTACTTCACGGTCGTGAACAAAAGTTCACGCCGTGAACTTTCCCATTGCAGCAGGGCTGCACTCTTCGGTCCTTGGCTCGACCCGGTTTCGTCCATAACTTCCTCATACGATGTCCAAATGACTCGAAACCAATTCCTACGGTTCTGAAATGAATTATCCTTATTTATCATATTTTTGTACAATTTATTTATTTACAAAATCTCGGTCGTTACAACTTTAATCCCAATCAGTCCAAACTTAATCAAGAAGGATAGTATCTCAACTACTGGTGAGCCATCAACAAAGAAAAGAAAGATGATCTCTCAAGAACAAAGTGCTCAAAAGAAGTCAAAAACAGAGCAAGTCATTCCTGTTCTTGAACTACCAGTTGCTCCCTTACAGAACAATCCAATCATCAATTGGAGAGTTTTGCCCAACAATGTCATAGTAGTTGTAAGGGAAGACAAGATCATTCAAAAGTTTACTGGATGGTTACCTTTGATCATGTCCTGTTCAAGAAGTGATGTTATTAAACTATTGATCATTGGTAAACCAAGGATGAGAAAGAAATCATGGAAAGAATCTGGAGCTGGATACCTAACTAGAATGATTGATGATGCTTTCTATCCAGACCATTATCCAGAACAATTTGCAAACCAAGGAAATGTCTATGCTTGGAATGTGATTCCAACTGCTCAAATGTATTTCTTTGAGAAATCAGGCAAAGTATGTGAGCTATATCTGTATGAAAAAGAATATCCTCATTCTGAGAAGACTATGTATCAGATATTCACAAATACAATGATGAAACCTTATGATGCTATTATGTTCCAAAACAAATTGAATTATTTCACAAAGAAGAATAGCAAATACATCATTGAGCAAAGACTTCAACAGAATAAAAGAACTTTAGAGAAAAGAAAGAAAGAACAAGAAAAACAAGAAAAACTTAGTTGATTGAAAGATAATCAATAAGTTTAGGGGGAGATTGTTGGAGCAGATCATAGTTTAACAGTTCAACTTAATACTGATGCTGCAGTTAGTACTGATCATAGTTACTACTGATGAATATTATGTTTAGTACTGATGGGGCAGAAACTTACTAAGGATGAAGTTGATACTGATGAAGACTATAAATAAGTTACTACTGATCAAGGCATATTGAAGATACTACTGATCAATAGTAGTTACTACTGACGTTGATATTTGACTTACTACTGATCACCAAACTTACTACTGATGATATGGATTTACTACTGGTGATTGCAGTTTACTACTGATACGCGTTTTGGAAGCATATCAAGTCCGAGATCTTCGTAGAGATAGTTATAGAATGTAAATTAATGTATATCTTTATAATTCGAATGTAAATCAAGTCCTAGAATAACTAGGGTAAATAGTTTAGCTTCAAGGACTATTATAAATAGTTCCTTACGAATTGTAAACGTACGTGTGTATTGTTAACTCGATAATATACATTGAAGCTTTTTGTGAAACTGTGTTCTTAATATTTTCGTTTATTATTTACAGTTCATCGTTCTTAATATATTGATATAGTGTTGATCCGCTGCAACTTCTATAATCAATTAGATCTAAGGTGATTATTAACTTCTTCATAGTTAATCGATCCTGACACAAAGCCTACCGGTTACTCGATCCAGAAACAAGCAGAATATGTGTTAGTAGGGACGTACGATTTGAAGAAGAGAAAGGTTGGATGTGGGGAACCACAGAAAAGTTTAAAGACTTTGTGGAGGTGCCACTTATTTTGGAGGGGTATGAAAATAGCCTAGAAGACAATGGCGGTGACAATGAGATGGAACCCTCAAATATCTTCTATGATTGGGCCGCTGAAACTGATTCACTAGTGCAAAATAGTGAATTGTTCAGCCCACAAACTAGTGCAATAAATCAAGCCCAAACATTGTCACCAACCCAAAACACACCGCAAGCCCTAAACACCCCTCTAAACACTCCTCCGCTCACCCCTGTTTCAGATCCCCTATCCCCAAACGTATACACCAGCTCAATTTCAGGTGCGTCGTTATCCATCGATGGTGCCCCGAAACGGTACCGACGTTTGTCGGATATCAACCGCCAGTTAGACGAATTGAATTTCACTTCTGATTGTGAAGAACCAGCATCTTATAATGATGCGTGTAAAACCCGAGAATGGATTGTTGCCATGGAAGATGAGTTAAAGGCAATTGAGAAAAATAACACCTGGAAATTGGTTCAATTACCGGCGGGATGCAAACCGATAGGTCTCAAATGGGTGTACAAGATAAAGAGAGATCCAACGGGAGAAATATTAAAACATAAAGCCAGATTGGTGGCGAAGGGTTACGTTCAAAACCAGGGCATAGATTTTGAAGAGGTGTTCGCTCCGGTAGCACACATCGAAACGGTTCGAATCCTGCTGGCCAAGAACGGTTGGTTAGTTCATCATTTAGATGTAAAATCTGCATTTTTGAACGGAAAATTGGAAGAAGAAGTGTACGTTACACAGCCTGAAGGTTTCGAGATTAGAAACAAAGAAAGAATGGTTTACAAACTGTCAAGGGCATTATACGGTCTCCACCAAGCACCCCGAGCTTGGAATGCTCGATTAGACAAACACCTGAAACAGCTCGGGTTTTCAAGGTGTGCTCATGAGTATGCTGTGTATACAAGAAGGAAGTCGGGGAAGACTTTAATAGTCGGAGTATATGTCGATGACTCACCGGAGACTGCACAAACGAGGTAAATCTATTTAAACAACAAATGAATCGTGAATTTGATATGAGTGATTTGGGTGTGTTATCATATTATTTGGGTATTGAAGTAAAACAAGGGCCTGATGGAATAAGCTTAAAACAAACCGGGTATGCAAAGAATCTGCTCGAAAAAACAGAAATGGCAGATTGCAACCCGACAGACACCCCAATGGAACATAAGCAAGAATTGTTGGGGGTGAACTCGTGAATGCTACTGAATATAGGAGCAGGGTTGAGATTTCTGTGTCACACCCGACCCGACATATCGTACGCGGTCGGAATAGTTAGCAGATTCCTCGAGAAGCCTGCATCACCAAGCAGTAAAACGGATATTAAGGTACGTAAAAGGAACACTCGATTATGGATTAGTTTATAAACGTAGTGTTGGAAGAATTGTTATCACAGGTTACTCTGATAGTAACCACGCACGAGATCAAGATGACCGGCGAAGTACAGGCGGCATGGCATTTTATCTAAATGACAGTTTGATAACTTGGAACTCGCAAAAACAACACTGTGTCGCCCTTTCCTCATGAGTTTATGGCAGCGACTATGGCAACATGCCAAGGTATTTGGATTAGTCGCTTAATTCACGAGATCACAGGTGAAGTTGTAACACCTGTAACGATCCATATTGATAACAAGGCGGCCTTAGAATTGGTGAAGCATCCGGTGTTCCATGGAAGAAGTAAACACATCGATACACGGTTTCATTTCATACGAGAGTGTATCGAACGAGGGGATGTTATAGCAAAGCATGTACCAAGTGAACTTCAAAGAGCAGACATAATGACAAAACCACTTGCCAGAATTAAATTTAAGGAGATGAAGGGATTACTTGGAATAAAGAAGATCTGAGATTCTGGATTAGGCCGAGTATGTTAGTAATAATCCAGAATAATAAAAAAAAGGTTTTATTTTAATGTTATTTGAATTTAGTTTGCTTTCAGTTTTATGTTGAATAAGTCATAGGCCATGTGGGCCACCTTTCCAGTTAAGTAGGGCAGTTGAGATTTTCTAGTAGTTCAGCTAGTGCCCCACGTTTTGATTTCCAGAGTAGGATAAATAGCAAGCTTTGTGATGTTAATTTTCATTCAGAAATACACAGAAAATTCGTCCCAAACTCTCTCTTCAATTCTTTTGTTTACTGACATTCTTATATTCAAAGTTAACAGCCAATGGCCTTCATCAGTTTTTAACTGACATGTGTGTACTGGTGACATATGTGTGTCAGCTGGATTATCAGCTGACGTAACGTTGATGTGGTAAAAACTGAAGTAACAGTAGTGATAATGGTTGTGAGTGGTCTTATTCAAGTTATTGGGCATAATTTCATACTTCATATTTATAAAATATATATGACGAGTACCAAATAGACAAGTTTACGTTGAATGATAAAGGATACGATGTAAACATATATACATGATAGTATATACGAATCAACAAAAAATTCGATTACATCTTCATGACATTGCAAGGTTTACGCCATTTTAGTCATAACTTCTTCAAGAATAACCGTTGTGTCATGATATAATGATTCGGTTTGAGGAAGGTCGTGTTTTTTGACCGCATCTTCGAGCTGTCAAAATCATTAATCATGCGTAAGTTTTATACATACTAAACATAAATGGTTTAAATTTTGACTTTGAGGTCAAACAAGTTACAAGCCCAAAAGTCAAAATCAGAAAATACTTTTTGCCTATGCAATTTTTATAATTAATTACCTTTTCGACGCTATCGAACAGTCTATTTGCAAGATCAAGAAGTGGTGGCTTATCATCAGGTGCGGAAGCGGATATCACTCTATCAAAGTCAAAGTACATGAACGTTGACTTTAGGCGAAGATACTTTCTAACATAATTCCATGCATCTTTTCCTATCAAATCTCCTAATGCTAATAGATCAAATGCATATTTCCTCAACCGAATTTGCCTTCCTTTTGTCCCGATATCGGCTATATAAATACCCGTCTTTAAGAATGACCGTGTGCCCGTATCCACGTTATCAATCACTACAACAAATAAATGCCATCTATTAAGAACAACTTTTTAATTCGGACTTTAAAAGTCAAATTCATAAACTTCAGCTCCAAATTCCGTTGAAATCTCTATATTCCCTTAGATTTTTAAACATAATAATTACTTTAAAATGGAAATTACTTTTCATAAAAATTTAGGTCAAAATGCATTTTAGTACCGGAGTATCCTGAACTTAGTTGACAGAGCCCTCTACTATCCTGAACTATTACAGGTGTATCATGTATCATGAACTTGCAAAAATGTTCAAAATTTAGTAGCCGACTCATTAATTCGATCGCCTTTTCTTACATGATTTACTTTCCTTATACCTTTTGACGAACTAAAAAAATATAAGTTCATCTCAATATATTGAATTTAGAAGTAAATGACGTGATAATTTAAGACCAAATTAGTAAACCAGAGTACTAAACTGACTATACTACCAAATTCAAGGTACCATGACGCAGCTTTAATAGTTCAACGTATTAGAAGACCCAGACAACCAAGTTTATGGTACTATATTTTGGCTTAAATTTTAAAGTTGTACTTGTATAAAGACTTTAAACAACCCCCTTAATCTTGAAATGAAAAGTGGTATGTTTGACCTTAAAATTAGTCAAAGTCAACCTTTTGTTTCCGAACAAATGGTGTAAATATCAGAAGAGGGGTACTAGAGAAGTTACGGTTAGAAGCTCGGGGTATCGGTATAGGTCCGGTGAGCCAGAAACCGTTGTCTTCCGCTAGGGAACCCGCAACATTAAAATTTGCAAAGAGTCCAATGGATCCAAGGCCTATTGCTAGTCTTCTTGTTGGTTTTAATGTGTAGTTTTGACTTTCATCCACCTTGTTTCCGGTCAAACGGGTGGCAATGGCATTGGGCAGTAGCTTCCCCTCGCCGGAAAGCTTTGGGATGGCCGGAAAAGTGTTGAAAATTTGGTTCAAGTTTGCCGTTGGAGCCATATGGTTGTTGTGTGTGTTGAGTTGATAAGAATATTATGGGTTTTGAGGTGTCATAGATGAAAGATTTGGTGGGCGTTATTGGCCACGAAATAGACATCCTAAACAGAGGGTATTTTTGTAATTTACATTGTATACCACTTTGTAGTTTGTAGTAACTAGTAAGTTTTTAGTTTTGGATTTGGATAACACAACCAGTTTAAATTGGGTATGTAGTTTAGTTATAGTAGGTGATTATAGATCATAAATTATAATTTGTACATCTTCAACAATTTTTTAGATATATAATTTATTTGCTTAAGTCTTACAAAAGAATAAATATATAAAGGTTAAATTTGTATAACTACATATGTTTGAGTCATTTATGGTGTATATCACCACCCATTATATACTACTATAATACATTCATAATAATACTTTTTTCATTCGTTATCTAACATCATCATTTTTTCTATAGCCTGGTATCTTATTCAGTTTGTGAAACGACTAATCTAGGATGAATACCCGCTTTGTGTATAGCCAGAGTCAGCGCGAATGAACTTCCGAGACCTTGATAGGTTTTTTTCTCCTAGAAAATATCTTGGGGTATATATTTTGTTTTTCGAATATAAAATAACATTAAATATAAAATTAGTATATATAATTGGAAGTTATGCCATTAGATAAATCTTGGAAAGGAAATACTTTGAAACTTATATTTTACTTATTTTAATATGAAATAATCTTTTAGGCCGTGTTATATAAATACCAGTAAACAACTTTTTGAATATCATATAAAAATCTTCTTTTGAATATTATATAAAAAACTTCTGCAACATTATACAAGTAAAATCTACTAGTTTATTATATGTGTAGATATATGGTGTACAGGTGAGCATAAAATCCCAAAACCCAAGCAACACCGAAAACAAATAATCAGGCATTGAAACCATTAGAAACTTGTATAACAAATGAATATGAAATATTGAAAACATTGAGAAACCGAAAAATCGCACGATGATTACAACCAATTATTGATTCCGGATGTTATTTACATAAATCATCACAACAAACAAACCTTGACACAATCTCCACAACACCACATTTCAAGCAAAGCCCTCAACATTAGAAACAATCATAAAGACAATATTACCCCCACGAAAATAAACAGACATGAAACCAAACATGCCGAGAGCTTAGCCCGACCCATTCTGACCCAGTTACCTAACCCAACCCGCTTTACCTTCAATCGAACTCATCCTGAGTCGGGTATAAGGTTTATACCCGATTTACCCAAACAGAATCATAACCTTATTCTGTAAAACAGTTCGGTTCTCGGGTCTACTAATCCCTAAAATTAGGTCTCAGGTATTTCAGATCCGGGTCTAACCGGGTCGGTTCCAGACCCTATTACATCCCATTGCCATCAACTCATAATCAGTTTAAATTTAAAAAAAAAAAAAAAAGTACCTTAAATGCTAAACGAATCACGATCCATTTCATTAAATTGATAACTATAATAATAACAATAATTAATCTAACACTAGCTCTAAATCAAAATCTTTTTTTTTCCTAACACTACAACAATTAATTAATCTAGCTAGTTACAATTCTCCCCGAACGAATCCATCACTTGTGAATTTCCTGAAAACCCAACCACTTGAAAAACCAAGGTATCGGTAGAAAGTCAACCATGCGATGATGTCACCAAATGTTGACCATCCGCAAGTTTTTTTATATCTAAATTTAAAATGTGAAGTTTAGTCGTCATGTTAGCGTATCGCCACCAATGCTTCTGGAAATTCTCATTGTCTAACCTATGTAATTGTGAGCTAACTTTTCCCCATCATCTGGTAAAAGAAAAGTTATTTAACAAGTTGTATAAGATCCAACATGTTTTTTTGGGTTGTGTTTAACCGAAAACCAGGCCGATTACATGTTTTTAGTTTCAGTTTTGGTTAGGTTAGGTTCGGTTCGGTTTTTTCAGCCCAAATGCTCACCCATATGACCATATCCGAGGACCAGACTGCAACCAATAGGATCGAAACCGAAAACCAAACAGATTACATGCTCCCCCCGATACCAAATGTGACAAAAAAAATCAACTTTTTGATTGTTCAATATCTTTTTCACTTAACATAATAGAAAAAATAAGCATTTATTTTTTTCAAAAAAATTACGCATATATTTGTCATCTAGATTCTAGCATGTTTTTTTGTCGGATTTGGTATTACCAAAACTGCATACATATTTAGGTGCCCTCATTAAAAATTATCCCTTACTTTTATAATTATGTGTATCGACTATCAACGAGTCAATCCTGCCTGACCCGGCCCATTTTCACCATTAAACCAACCCGCCCACAAAATAAAAAACTGAAAATTAATACCTCACTTTTTCTGAAGTTGTCACGCTTCATTTCTTTTTCTTTTTATTTTTCTTTTTTGCGACAGAGGATGATGACCTGGCAAAAGTTTCGTCACATGCTTCAAGGACACAATGTACATGAGGATCATCATCAGGTATGCTTTCTCTCAAAACCTTTGCAGCTTTATGTGCTCCTGAAGCTAAAAGTGCCTGATACATTCTGCAAAAACAAATCCATTCAATTCAAACATGCTTAAATTTGACCCGTTTGTCCAAACTCGTATAATGGGCTGATTAGGTTGTTAAAGTCACACAAACTGTTTTAAGATGCAAAAAACCACCCACATCGCTTTATTGAGAAAATTAGATTCTTATTAATAATAACTTAAATATATGGGGGATAATGTATCAAATGACGAAAATGCCCTTAAATTTTTGGAAAAAAAAAAACAATTGCAATATATAATACTAATATGCTAGCGCCTTATCAATGATACTATACTAACACTTGGTAATTGTTCAAGCTAATCCTTATAATCTTGTAGTCCCAAGGGACTAATCTACAACATTGATCAATAATAATTAACCAGTAATAATTAATGCTCAAGATTAATCACATGTTTTATACATGAGAGGGTACTTTTGTCATTTTGACACATAAATTTTAATTCATTTTTTAATTATTTTTTATATTCTTACGTTAAAAAAACAATATTATGTGCTTATCACATTTGATTGTATATTTAATTACATGTGATGTTTTTGTATAAGCACTTGTAAAGTTGTAATTATCACATGATTGTTTTTTTTTTTTTTTTTGAACAGAAAAACAAATTATAAGAAAAAATAAAAATTAACAAAAAATTATGTGATGGTCAACCCGTTCAGACCCGCAGAATTATCCATTTGACCCGTTAGCTAACTTGTCTAATCACCCAATTTGGCACCTCTAATACTAATGGACCAATTTGCATATAAAGAACACTATTTGTCTATTTCCAAATAAAATAAAAATAATAAAAAAATGGAGTGGTTATGTTATTATTAGGGTTGGGGTTAATGATTAATGGAAGTAACTAACCTTATATAAGATAAGACGTTATACGGGAGGCCAGCTGTCTGATATTCTTTCCAAACAACAAAAGAACGTTCTAGATCTTTTGCACTAACACAAGCACTCAGAAGAAAATCAAGACTTTTTCTTGATGGTCTAATCCCAATATTTTCCTTAATTGCTTCAAGTAAATCCAGCCCGAATTGCACATCCGTGGGCTCCATCTCAGCAACTTGGCAAAACGCCTAATTTTAGAAGAAAAAAAGTCATCTAAACTGAATAATTTACAAATAATTTACACATTAATAATGATAATATGAACTATATTATTATACAATAATAATATTCTAAAGAGTAAATTTCATAAATCAACCTTGTGGTATGTAAAAAAATTATGGATTTCAACTCTTGACTTATTTAGATTACACCGATAGTCCCTAATTTTGAAAGTTATAACATCAACAGTCCCTATTTTTTATTTATGGGTTGTTGGTGTTACGAGTTTCAAAAGTAGGGACTACATGTGTATTATAATATATCAACCTCTCATTCAAACCCTAAGTTAAATTTATGTAATTTATTCTAATCTAAATATTTGAATAAAACAATTGGCAACTTCCAGTCCATTAACCCATTTGATTCAAACCAGGTTTAGCTAATATTTTTAGTTTGACTTGGTCGTTAAATCAACCCATTTTTAAGTAAACTGAATGAAATAGCCCAATTTTGGAATATGATGAATAAATACGTACACACACAACACACACACACACACACACATATATATATATACCTCATCAAATTGAACTTCTATAAACATCTCGTTGGTGCTTGACTTTTCCATACGTTGCTTAAGTAAATCAACAGCCGAACTATTCACGAGTAAAATACATGAGTGAAACATGCAAATTAGAGGATCCTAGTACTACAATATATAATATAAAACATTATAAATTATAAATCATTAAAAAAGACCAATTTACCCTAAAAGCTTGTGGCGAACACAATACAAGATGATCCTAGCACAGCCATCATCCCAAAGTTCTGAATCTTGTAACTGATTTAGTAGCAGAAGTAATCGGTCCAATTCCCCTTCAGATTGAAGATGCTCCTGAAAGACGTTTTTTAGATTATTATTTTTTATAAAAAAAAAAACAAGAATTACATTAAAGTCTTGCTTACAATAAGACATATGATGGATTTTGGCTCCAAGTTTGCATAAACTTGTTTAATTTCATCATAAACTTCAAGGGCATCGTCCATTTGACCATTTGAAGCAAGTGCAGAAACAAGCACACTTTTTATTTCACTCAAATTGTTCACAGGAACTGCATTATCTAAAAGAACCTGTAAATGTATATATTATAATTATTAGTGTTCCTTATTCAAAATTATAGAATAAAGTACAGAAAACATCACTATGGTATTTCGGACTATAGAATAAATCAATAAATTATTAGTTTTTATCCCTTTTTTCGTTTTTTGTCCCTTTGGTCCCCATTTTTCTTTTATTTCATCTATTTCAACATAAATTGACCAAAATACCCTTATTTACTATTTATTTCTTTTTTTTCTTTTTTTTCCCGGTGATCACCTTGCCTCCGGCAAAAAAGATAATAAATAAATTAATTAATTAAAACCAAGGGTATTTTGGTCAATATATGTGGAAACGGACAAAGTAAAGGAAAAATGAGGACCATTGACAAAAAACGAATAAAAAAGTCTACGGACAAAAATGCAGAATCCGAAATACCACATGGACAATTTCTGTAATTTAATCGAAATTATAATAATTTTGAAGAATTGTATCTGTAAGTAATCATTCAAATTGATACATACAATAGTAGGTTTAGTGCATCAAAATGTTAAAAATAAAAAAATATATATATATTTTCTTCAAACCCATGTGGCAAAAACCGGTGCCACCTAAGCAAAATAATGGTTTTAGGCAACTTACCTGTTTAGCTTTCTTATATAATCCACAAGCAGCATATGCATTTATAAGAGCCATAAAAATGTGTTTTGTAGGTTGAACTCCTGAGTCATTCAGTTCTTTACGATACTACAAAAACCAGCACAAGATAATAATTTAAATTATTTTATGTAACAAAAATACATAATTAACAATTAAATTAAATTACATTAAATTAAACAGGAATTAGATTAGCTAACCTTTATTATATCCTCTTCATTATTGCAATTGCCTATAATATAACTGAAAGTATGAGAATCAGGTTTGATCTTCGAAGCATCCATTTGTTTAAGAACCATCAGTCCTTCACGGAACTTTTTCTGCAAAATCAATTAAAAATAGGATTTTTTTATTAATAATTTTTTTTAAATCATAGTATTAAAAGAAATTACCTGTCGGAAATATCCGCCCATTATAGCATTGTACATATTAGGAGTAGGAGATAAATTTAATTTTCCTAAATCTTCGATCATGCTATATGCCCTATCAAACTGCAAAAACGCATTAAATTTTTTAATAGTAAAACTAAAAATATTTCATATTAAAATGTTTAATATTCTAAATGAGAATCACTTACATCCTTCATTTTCACACACAAACTTATCATAATTCTAAATGTCTCAGTGTTTGGCGTTATATTATGATCATTTATCATCGAATTAATGCGATAAACCTGCCATCAAATGTAAGAAATAAGAATTATCATCAAATAAATGAATCAATATAATATAAATTAGTAAAAAGTAAAAACATACCAAATTATAATCACAGCTAGTATGACATGCTGCTAGTATGTAATTGATTGTATTTGTCTTCACACTCAATCCATCCTCAAACAAATAATCAACTAAATCAATTGCCAATTGTACCTGTTGTCATCAACAACATATTAAATTATCAGAAAATTAAAAAAATTATCACAATAATTTTATTTCTTTAGAAACGGATATATATATATATATATATATATATATATATATATATATATATATATATATATATATATATATATATATATATATATATATATATATTTATACACACAATTAGTTAATTACGCACCTCTAGTGAATCGCAACAGGCTTTAATAAGTTTCTCATAAACTACCAATGAAGATGCAACCTTAAATTCAGTTTGCAGACTTTTAAACTTTACAATAACGTCTTCAGGCTTCAAATGATGATCATAAAAATTAAAGTTAATTACAGTCAAACACTAATCAAAAAATTAGAAGTTAATTACACATTTATTGATATTAGGAGACTGGCACCTGTATATTTGGTATGCCCATTGCAAAACTGCAAATCAAGTTTAACAAATGTTCTCTGTCATTCTCTGTAAGAAACTTCTACATGTCAGTTTCTATATTTTAGTACAAAATTCAACTTTAAAAAACAAAAATAATAATAATAATAATAAAATTACCTTCCGTTTGGAGTTCCTGTATGAATTTCTTTGCATGGGACTCCAATAAAAGCCTTCCTAACGATATAAAAATCCTTTCCATACCCTCTTTTGAAGAAACTTTCTTTATATCTATTGTTTCTAGAAGCTTTGACACCTCATCTTCTCGATCCGCTTCACATAAAGCTACTAGAAAACTTTCTGCAACATCAACAATGCAAAAACTAATATTTAATATAAAAAGTTTAAGAAAAGAAAAAAAAAAGCTTCGGATACAAAATACAAACCTTTAAAGTTGGAATCATCGTTGCCACATGTATTCTCAATCAGCATTTGTATCTTTTCTTCATCGCCTACACTTATCCATAAATTCATCTCATAATAAGCTAATCTTGAAAGAGATTTCGGATTTTCCTTCTTAATATTATCACAAAAAAAGTGAAATTCTTCAACCATTCCCATATCAATAATAAACATAAGAAACGGCCCATAAGTTGATTCCCCAATTTCAAACCCGCGTTCCCTCATAAGTTCAAAAACCATATACGCCCTATGAAATTCTTCCAAAGCCACATCTTCATCATCTGTATTCCTTGCTTTTTCAATACAAATTTCTATCATTGCATTAAACTCCTTAACACCAGTTTCACGGTCCAATTTACCAAACACACTTATTGTAGTGTTTGCCCCAAGTTTTTGTGTACACATTTTAACCAAACGCCCAAAACGGTTTCCTTGTGTAGATTTGAATACCCAAACTTGTTTTCTTACTCGAGACACTTCTCTTCGTTGTGATGATGATGTAATGATGTTAGATATTGTATGTCTCCATGGTAGCTCCAGCATAGCCACCAAAGGTTCATTTTCATCTACTACTAATTCTTCGTCTAAATCACTTGTATCTCCTGCAGATTTACTTTAATAAGTATGTAAAATGAACAACTTAATTTGAAGAACAAAAATCAATTTGTGTAAGAATCGTAATTAATAAATTAACAGTGATTTTTAGCTCAATTCAAGCTTGCATTACCGCACAATATAGAATTGAGTGCCTTTCCAAGTTCCTTCTTTGAATCTGCGAGACAACACACAAAACATCAATTTGCAGGAAGTCATAATCAATAAATAATGAACAAATAAACTCCTCACATAATTTGAAATTTAAACTTCCTATTAACACTTTCAGATTGAAAATTGGGGAAAACCTAGAAATGAAGATGCCAGACACCATACTCTAATTAGAATCAGAAGCATTTCAGTCAAGTACATTACTGTAGGAATAGGATAACGTACCGGAAAGCGAACGAGTGGTGTCAATCCTGATGCTTTCAACTGTCAATTCACTTAGAGGTTTTGAAGATGAAGAGTGTTTTGATTTCGAGGGTTTACGATGTGATGACGATGGTAAAGAAGATGATGAATCTTTGGCGTTGATTAATCGGGTGTAGTTTTTTAGGGTTACGTCTTTGGCGGTGGAGGTGAGAGGCGCGGTGGTGGTGACGGCGGAGCGGGTGAGGGTTTTGGCCGTGAGATCGGAGTACGTGGTGGCGGAATTTAGCAGCTTGGTGAGGGTTCTGGCCTTGGCGGACATTTGAAATCTGACCGAACGAAAAGCTTGGTGGGGGGTTTGTTGTTTTAAACCAAACTTTGGGGTATTTTTCACACTTTATTTGTGCATACTCTAATGTAATTTGAAGTGATCTATTCTCTATATCGTATTTTTTTTGTATTTTTTATATTAAAAGTTATGTGTTAATATATTTATGGAATATTAGAAGATAAAATATATACAACTTTTTAAAATTGTGTAGGCCAGTTCAGTCAATCATGTAGAATATGTCAATATGACATGATAATATTCACCTTATAATACATTTACCATAGGACATTTATTGTTCATAACACGTAATAAATTATAATTTACGAGTATTAGTTATTGATGTTCTAGTTAACTGTAAGAATTATCGAAATTAGTAGTTGGTTGGACTGGCTATTGTCACTTCATGAAAAGCATTGCATTCTTTTTTATTATTATTATTATTATTATTATTATTATTATTATTATTATTATTATTATTATTATTATTATTATATTTCCTCCGATTCAAAATAAGTGATACACTTTTCTTTTTGTGTTGATTCAAAGTAAGTGATACACTTTAAAAAATTACCTTATTTAAAGTGGGACCATCATCCACTAACAAAGTGAAATGACTCATTTACCCTTACTTTTTACTTATAGACATCATTAACCCCACTTTATTTAAAAAGTATGGGACTCATTCCCCACTAACCATCTAATTAATCTAATTTAACCATCATTATAATTTTTTGTCTCAAAAACCGTGAAATTCAAAGTGTATCACTTATTTTGAATCGGAGGAAGTATCATTTCCTGCCAAGGTTCTAAATAAAGTGTAACGACCCGAATTTGTAAATAAATAAATTGTATAAAAATATGATAATTATGGATAAATCATATAAAATACGTGGGAATTGGTTTCGTGTCGTTTGGGCACCGTACGAGAAAGTTACGGGCGAAACCGGGTCGAGACAAGTTGGAAAAAGTGCAGCCTTGCTGCCATCAAGAGTTCGCGACGCGAACTATAAGTTCCCGATCGGGAACTTGCTCCAGGGAGTTTGGCCATGTGTCGCTAAGTAGTTCGCGACTAGATAACGATCGCTAAGTATGCGTGTAGAAGGAGAGTTCGCGACGCGAACTATGGTCGCGTCGTGAACTTGTGTCTGGCAGCATTAAAGACGGGATTTGGCTCATTTATTGCCAAGTGAAACCCTAGTTTTTCTCTCTTCGAACTTGTAAACGATTTTGGGTGTCAAGCATCATTTGGAGTCGATTTCTTCATCAAATCTTGTGATTCTTCACTCCTAGTTGAAGATTTAAGGTATATCTTCAATCCTTTGTAGTTGTAGCTTTAGATCTATGGGTTTAGAAGCTTGGGGTTGAAACCCTAGTTCTTGGGTTATGGATTATGGTGATATAAATGGTGTATACACTTAATAGATGGTATATTAACAAGGAAAACAAGTGTATGATTATGACTTGTAAGAATCTTAAGGGTTGGTTAAACCTAGGGTTTGGTAATCACCATATTTGGGGAAAATGGATTGATGGGTGTTATCTAGGGGTAGATGAACACATTGGTAGTAGTAATTGATGTTGATCATATTGTGATAATTGTATTAGGCTTTTGGTGAAGTCTTGGAAAGTTGATTGGATTGAGAAGCAAGAGTTTGGGTGTCAAGAACACGGTTGGAACATCTTATTGCTAAGGTGAGTACGTGTGGACTTTACTGAGTACATAGCCTATGAAATATATTTTTATTACTTGTGTTATGGTCTATTTGCTTAATTGTGTAGACTAGTAGTTGATAGTTGGTTATACCAATGATAGTATTGAACTAACTTGTTTGATGATAGACGTGATAGCCGAGAGCTAGATTGACATAACCATCGAGTTATGATATGGTGAGATGATGTGATGATTCGGGGGATCCCCGGTCATGAGGTATGGAATGGGGAGCATTTGGGCGGATCCCCATCGGCCCATTCCATGATAGTAGTCTTGCTAACTGGAAGTAGTCCGGCGAGTAAGGCAGGTATTGGTAGATTGGGCGATTCCCTCTTGCCTTTACCTTGAAGCTTGTTAACGCGGGGGATCCCCGGTTAATAAGTTAATGTGGTTCTAGTTGGTTGGGGATGTCCTGACAACTAGGTATGATTGCTAGGAAAGCAAGGTATTAGAGTCACAATAGGGTGACTAGACAGATGGGTGATAGCTTATGAGTTTGTTTGTTTGTTTGTTTGATTGTGATTCGGTTATTATCATTAACCTTGGGGTCTAAACCCATGTAGCTCACGAGACGTTTTTGTCTCACGTACTCCTTGTTTTGTTTTGCTATGTACTCAGGTTCGGGATCGAAGGTTTAGGTGCGCATGGATAGAGATGCGGGACCTAGAATAGAAGAACTCTAGATTGGATTTAGTCTTAGCTTGGTTATGATATATTTTGTAACACCTACTTTTATACTCTGATTTCATACCAAGGTTTTTGTAAATCCGAATTGAGGATGTTCTTCTATTTATAAAATGTTTTGTTTTGGCCGAATTTTTGGTATTAAAATTTGAGGTGTTACAACTTGGTATCAGAGCTATAGTTTAAGTGAATTAGGTTGGATGACCATCCTAGTCTTAGACTGTAGCATTAGGAATGTAAGATTCCTTGAGATCATAGGTTGACCTTGAGACTTTATGCTAAGTTTAGGGTTGAACCTAGGGGACCGATGAATTTGATATGATTTTGGATATTGAGTCTTATGCGACTATTGGGTTGTACACAAGGTACTAAATGTTTAATGTCTTTCGTATAGTCTTGATTGAAAGAAATGGTGACCACACGTAGAAGTGGTAAAGCCCCGGAGGGCCGTGAGGAGGAAGTACCTCCTGTTGAAAGGGTGGATGAGCAAGAAAGTCAACCATCAATGCATCGGGTTGATGAATCGGAGGTCGGAGCTAATAGAACTCCGGTGACCATGGCGGATCTCCAAACCATTATCGACCAAATCAAGGGAACGGTGGCCGAAGAAGTGCACCGTATTATTGGAGACCGTGAGAGGTCGGGTGGAGACCGGGAATCCGAGGCTAAGTCGGATGAGAAAACCGGAGGTAGTGGCACCGGGGAGGGGAAGTCCTCCACGGGCGGCCAAAGTGATGCTAGGGCTAGGCCCGTTGTGAAAGAAGGTTGTTCGTTTAAATTCTTCATGGCATGTAAGCCAAATGTGTATACGGGTAGTTCGGACCCGAAAATAACGATGAGGTGGATCCGAGAAACCGAGAGGGTTATCGGAAGTAGTAAGTGTAAGGATGTTGATATGGTGACGTATGCGTCACAATTGTTGAAAGAAGATGCCATGGTGTGGTGGGATATTGTGTATGAGACCCTCGGGAAGGAGGTGGTGGAAAAGATGTCGTGGGATGAGTTCACCACGAGGTTGAAAAAGAAATTTTGTCCCGAAAGGGATTTGGAAAAGATGCACGAGAAGTTCGTGACCCTCAAAAAGGGTGATATGTCAATTGAAGAATATTCGAGGGAGTTCACGGGATTGCTCCCGTTTGTTGCTAAAACCTACTCGGATGAGAGGTTGAGGGTGGTCCGGTATGCTAGTGGGTTACCGTGGGACTACCAATTGGAAGTAAAGAGGGCGGTTTCACTTGATGAAGCTATTAGTGCCGCCCGGAGTGTCGAGGAAGTGAATGAGGCACGTGTTGCCGAAAGGGCCCATGTGGGCGAGAAGAGAAAAGCCGAAAGTGGCTCGAGTACGTTTAAGAAAGGGAAGTTCACATCGAACTTCTCTAAACAAGGGAGTGTTGGCTCGTGCAAGAAGTGCGGGAAGACTCATGCCGGCGTGTGCCGAGGGGAGTCGAAAACTTGTTATAATTGTGGGAAGCCGGGGCATATGGCCCGTGAATGCAAGTCAAAATCATTGGCCGAGATCGAGTGTTTCTCGTGCCACGAGAAGGGGCACCATAGCAATGTGTGCCCAAAGAAGGGGATGGAGTCAATGGTGTCCACGGCTCAAAAGAAAGTGGAACCGGCGAAGGTGAAGGGGCGGTCCTTCCAACTTACTCGGGAGGAGGCGAAGGAGGCACACGATGTGGTGTCAGGTATTCTATTCATTAACTCCTTGCCAACTCATATTTTATTTGATTCGGGTTCTAATTATTCGTTTGTGTCCTATGAGTTCGGTTGTAAATTGAATGTACCATCCGAAAAGTTAGATGAAATGTATGAGATAGAAGTAGCCGACGGGAAAACGTCTATGGTTGATTGTATTTATAGAAATTGTGAAATAGAAATAGACGGCAGAAAGTTTAAGGTGGATTTGTTGCCCATGGGAATTAGGGCGTTCGATGTGGTTATCGGTATGGATTGGTTAGGTATGCACCAAGCCAAGATTTTGTGTGGAAAGAAAATTGTGTCGATTAGGACACCCGAGAACGAGAAAGTGTATGTATACGGGGAGAAACGACATCACATGCCTAATGTGATTACCGCTATTAAGGCGAGGAAAAGTATATCAAAAGGTTGTGCATCGTTTATTGCATATGTATTAGATGGTCGGAAAGAAAAGAAGTCAATGGATGATGTCAAAATTATTCGGGATTTCCCCGAGGTATTTCCCGATGATTTGCCCGGTTTGCCACCGGAGAGACAAGTTGAGTTTAAGATTGATCTAGTTCCGGGGGCGACGCCGATTGCTCGTGCTCCATATCGTTTAGCTCCCACCGAAATGCGGGAATTGATGACCCAATTGCAAGAATTGTTAGATAAAGGTTTTATTCGTCCGAGTTCGTCACCGTGGGGTGCACCGGTGTTATTTGTTAAAAAGAAAGACGGTTCGATGAGAATGTGTATTGACTACCGAGAGTTGAATAAGGTAACTATTAAGAACCGTTACCCGTTGCCGAGAATTGATGACTTATTCGACCAATTGCAAGGTGCTAGTTATTTCTCAAAGATCGATTTGAGGTCGGGTTATCACCAAGTTCGGGTGAAAGAAGGCGACACCGAGAAGACGGCTTTTCGTACACGTTATGGTCATTATGAATTTCTAGTGATGCCGTTTGGTCTTACCAACGCACCGGCTATTTTTATGGATTTGATGAATCGGGTTTGTAAACCGTTTCTTGATAAGTTTTTGATCGTGTTCATTGACGATATTTTGATCTATTCGAAAACCGAAGAAGAACACGAAGGTCATTTGAGACTTGTGTTGGATGTGTTAAAACGGGAGAAGTTGTATGCAAAATTTTCAAAGTGTGAATTTTGGTTGCGGGAGGTGCAATTCTTAGGTCACGTGGTGACGTGTGATGGTATTAAAGTTGATCCGTCCAAGATTGAAGCGGTGTCAAATTGGGAGCCTCCGAGAACTCCTACCGAGGTTAGAAGTTTTCTTGGGTTAGCCGGTTATTACCGGAGATTTATACAAGATTTCTCGAGAATCGCGATTCCACTCACGAAGTTAACGAGAAAAAGTGAGAAGTTTGTGTGGGAGAAGAAGCAAGAAGAGGCGTTTAAGTTGTTAAAAGAAAAGTTATGTAACGCGCCGATCCTTACGTTACCGGATGGTATGGAAGACTTTGTGGTTTATAGTGATGCTTCAAATCAAGGGCTCGGTTGTGTGTTGATGCAAAGAGGAAAGGTGATCGCGTATGCCTCGCGACAATTGAAGAATGCGGAATTAAGGTACACGACACACGACTTGGAATTGGCGGCGATTATATTTGCCTTGAAGTTGTGGAGACATTATTTGTATGGTACTCGGTGTACGTTGTACACGGATCATAAGAGTTTGCAATATGTGTTTACACAAAAAGACCTTAATATGCGACAAAGAAGGTGGATCGAGTTGATTGCCGATTATGATTGTGAAATTGTGTATCACGCGGGTAAGGCGAATGTGGTGGCCGATGCCTTGAGCCGAAAGGTATATGAAAACCCGAACCGAGGAATTTTATCACGTATAGAAGTCGTCTCGAGCATCATCGAAAGAATCAAGAATGCCCAACGAGAAGTTATGGGAAAAGACGAGTTAAGACAAGAACGGTTAGGTAAAAACCAACATTTCCTCGAAAATGCACAAGGGTTGAAGACCGTAGGCGGCCGTATTTGGGTTCCTAAGTTCGGTGGTATCCGAAAAGAGTTGTTGTATGATGTGCACAAATCGAAGTATTCGATTCACCCGGGAAGTACAAAGACGTATCAAGATATGAAACGGGTTTATTGGTGGCCCGGAATGAAGACGAGAGTGGCCAAGTATATCTCTAAGTGTGCCACGTGTGCACAAGTGAAAGCCGAGCATCAAGTACCGTATGGGGTAGCTCAATCATTAGTTGTACCGGCCGGGAAGTGGGAAGATATAACTATGGATTTCATAGTAGGTTTACCGAAGACGAGCAAAGGTCACGATGCCATTTGGGTCATAGTTGACCGGTTGACCAAAAGTGCGTTATTTTTAGCAATTCGGGAAACGTTGCCACTTGAGAAATTGGCTAAGTTGTATGTTGATGAGGTGGTTCGACTCCACGGGGTTCCGTTATCGATTGTATCCGATAGAGACGCGAGGTTTACCTCGAGATTTTGGCGATCTTTACAAGAAGAATTGGGTACAAAGTTGCGGTTGAGCACGGCTTATCACCCGCAAACCGACGGTCAAAGTGAAAGAACAATTCAAACGGTTGAAGATATGTTGAGATCGTGGGTGTTAGACTTCGGTGGTAAATGGGATGAACATTTACCGTTAGTCGAGTTCTCGTATAATAATAGTTATCACTCGACTATTAAGATGCCGCCTTATGAGGCGTTGTATGGGAGGAAATGTAGAACTCCATCTTGTTGGTTGGAAGCGGGAGAGACGAAACTCACGGGTCCCGAGATCGTGAGGGTGACAAATGAAAAGATTGGTATTATTCAAAACAACATGAAAGTCGCCCAAGATAGACAACGAAGTTATTCGGGTTTAAAGAAAAGATCATACGACTTGGATGTCGGTGATATGGTGATGTTGAAAGTGTCACCTTGGAAAGGTGTGATGCGGTTTGGTAAAAAGGGAAAGTTAAGTCCAAGGTATGTTGGACCGTTTAAAATATTGAAACGGGTCGGGCTTCAAGCTTTTAAGTTGGAACTTCCACCCGAACTTCAAGGTGTGCATGACACCTTTCACGTGAGTTATTTGAAGAAGTTTATCGGGGAAGTTGAAAATATTATTCCATTGCAAGAGTTGCGGGTTGACGGCCCGAACCGGTTGATTGAGGAGCCCGAGGCTATACTAGAAACGAAGACAAAGAAGCTTCGGAATAAGGAGATCGAGTTGGTATTGGTCAAGTGGAAGCATTCACTTGGGCCGAATTTGACTTGGGAAGTCAAAGACGAGATTCGGAAGAGGTACCCGGATTTCGTGAACTATGATGAGATTCCGAGGACGGAATCTTCTTAAGGGGTAGATAGTTGTAACGACCCGAATTTGTAAATAAATAAATTGTATAAAAATATGATAATTATGGATAAATCATATAAAATACGTGGGAATTGGTTTCGTGTCGTTTGGGCACCGTACGAGAAAGTTACGGGCGAAACCGGGTCGAGACAAGTTGGAAAAAGTGCAGCCTTGCTGCCATCAAGAGTTCGCGACGCGAACTATAAGTTCCCGACCGGGAACTTGCTCCAGGGAGTTTGGCCATGTGTCGCTAAGTAGTTCGCGACTAGATAACGATCGCTAAGTATGCGTGTAGAAGGAGAGTTCGCGACGCGAACTATGGTCGCGTCGTGAACTTGTGTCTGGCAGCATTAAAGACGGGATTTGGCTCATTTATTGCCAAGTGAAACCCTAGTTTTTCTCTCTTCGAACTTGTAAACGATTTTGGGTGTCAAGCATCATTTGGAGTCGATTTCTTCATCAAATCTTGTGATTCTTCACTCCTAGTTGAAGATTTAAGGTATATCTTCAATCCTTTGTAGTTGTAGCTTTAGATCTATGGGTTTAGAAGCTTGGGGTTGAAACCCTAGTTCTTGGGTTATGGATTATGGTGATATAAATGGTGTATACACTTAATAGATGGTATATTAACAAGGAAAACAAGTGTATGATTATGACTTGTAAGAATCTTAAGGGTTGGTTAAACCTAGGGTTTGGTAATCACCATATTTGGGGAAAATGGATTGATGGGTGTTATCTAGGGGTAGATGAACACATTGGTAGTAGTAATTGATGTTGATCATATTGTGATAATTGTATTAGGCTTTTGGTGAAGTCTTGGAAAGTTGATTGGATTGAGAAGCAAGAGTTTGGGTGTCAAGAACACGGTTGGAACATCTTATTGCTAAGGTGAGTACGTGTGGACTTTACTGAGTACATAGCCTATGAAATATATTTTTATTACTTGTGTTATGGTCTATTTGCTTAATTGTGTAGACTAGTAGTTGATAGTTGGTTATACCAATGATAGTATTGAACTAACTTGTTTGATGATAGACGTGATAGCCGAGAGCTAGATTGACATAACCATCGAGTTATGATATGGTGAGATGATGTGATGATTCGGGGGATCCCCGGTCATGAGGTATGGAATGGGGAGCATTTGGGCGGATCCCCATCGGCCCATTCCATGATAGTAGTCTTGCTAACTGGAAGTAGTCCGGCGAGTAAGGCAGGTATTGGTAGATTGGGCGATTCCCTCTTGCCTTTACCTTGAAGCTTGTTAACGCGGGGGATCCCCGGTTAATAAGTTAATGTGGTTCTAGTTGGTTGGGGATGTCCTGACAACTAGGTATGATTGCTAGGAAAGCAAGGTATTAGAGTCACAATAGGGTGACTAGACAGATGGGTGATAGCTTATGAGTTTGTTTGTTTGTTTGTTTGATTGTGATTCGGTTATTATCATTAACCTTGGGGTCTAAACCCATGTAGCTCACGAGACGTTTTTGTCTCACGTACTCCTTGTTTTGTTTTGCTATGTACTCAGGTTCGGGATCGAAGGTTTAGGTGCGCATGGATAGAGATGCGGGACCTAGAATAGAAGAACTCTAGATTGGATTTAGTCTTAGCTTGGTTATGATATATTTTGTAACACCTACTTTTATACTCTGATTTCATACCAAGGTTTTTGTAAATCCGAATTGAGGATGTTCTTCTATTTATAAAATGTTTTGTTTTGGCCGAATTTTTGGTATTAAAATTTGAGGTGTTACATAAAGTGAGTCATGACATAACAGTATAGTTAAGCTTTAAGCCTAAGAAGTCATGACGAGATCGTGACGTTTCCTAGAGCGTGATGTAAGACGTTAACTTTGTACATAAATTATAACTATATATACAATTATACAGACAAAAATGAGAAAAACATAATTATAATTTATAACATTATTTTATCAAACTTTTTCTTCTTTTTGGCATATCCAACAATTATTATAACTAATTAACTATATATAATTGACTCATATAATTTAGTTGCTTTAATACACTTAAAAAATAAAACTTATTACAGGTAAATGTGAGCCAGGTTGGATCTGGACATACATAAGCCTTAGATCATGACGTGACGGTATGGTCAAGCCTCACACATTGACAAATCATGACGGAAGCCTATGCAAGCCTTTTAGAACCATGTTTTATGCTATGAAGTGTGTTTGTATTGATTGATTTTATATATTTTTTAAAATTTAATCCATGAGATTCTGTTAAGTCTACTAGATTTTATTTTAATAAAAACATATAGACTACACCAAAAATTAGATGGGTACATGAGTAAAGAACGGTTAATTATTTTCTTTTTATTTCATTATATAAATGATTTTAATTGAATTTTTGGAAGTTTATCTGTTAGTTGGAAGTTTAATTTATTTTGACTTGCATTTTTATGTAAAAAATGTATGTTTTAAATACCGCAGCATCGCGCGGACGCACAACCCTCGTTAATAACATAATAGAAAAGAAAGACAATTGTAAGGACAATTTCATGTTTTTTCTTATTACATTATCAATCTATATATATATATATATATACTTAATAATTGAGTTTCATTTTTTATGTTGTATTTAATTACCATAATTTAATTATCATGAATATAACATTTAATATATACTCCTCTTCTTCCCTAACAAATCACGTTAAAAATTCTAATAGTCATGATTTAATTACCATGAATGTAACATTTAATCAATCCTCTTCTTCTTCCCCCAACTTCTCTTTCAAAATCCTAAAACTTCCATGTAAAAACAAGTTCATGGTTGATGTTATATTTAATGACCATGATTTAATTATCATGAATATAACATTTAATCTATACTCTTCTTCTTTCCTAACTTCCCACTTTTAAAATTCTAAGAGTCATGATTTAATTACCATGAATGTATCATTTAATCTATAAATTTTCTTTTCTTTTACAATAGTTCTCTTCTCTCTTTCAAAATTCTAATTCAACCAGTGCTTCAAAGAAACATTTCTATTTAAGGTCATTCAGTTCCAAATCTTCTCATCAATTATTAATCATCATCTTCAACAACTAATGAATATTAATCATCATCTTCAACAACTAAGTTCATCCGTATCAGCCAGGTTCGTTCTCCTTTTTTTTTCATTAGTTTACATCAAGTTCTTTTTTTTTTTTTTTTGGTTTAAGGTTCATTACAAGGTCATATTTATTTGATCATGTAATTGATTGGAGAATTTTATTTTCTGCACACCACGTATTTAGTTTTCTAGCCACCGCATAAAACTTATTGATGCTTGATTACATGAAAACATGATGACTTTCGTATTTAGTTAATATCAAATTTAAATATGAAAGTTACTTTGAATATCTAAACTTAACTTTCAACATCTTTATATCAAATTGAACATCTCATTTACATGATGATATAATTGGAATCAATCTTATCAATTTCGTCAAATTGATCTTTAGATCATGTAGAAATGTTCAAAAAATTCAATGTGTGAAAACTAAGTTTTTGTTCTATTCATACTTTAAAATATATATTGATATCTGCAATTTGATGTAATATAATAAAACAATAATACTTTTCCAAATGATGTCACAGGAAACAGCTTATGCACATATACTTATGTCTACCACAATGTTCGATCATGTTCAAAGTGAAGATAAGATGTCTACCAATTAAATTTTTTTCATCTGTCTTATTATACATTCTTACTATTGTTATTTCTATAATATAATTGCTTATTCAACAATTTTTTTTTACAAATTGTTCTAAACAGATTAAAAGAAGTCATGGACATTAAAGATGTTCTGCAACATCAATATAATGCACTTAAATTGGAATAAATTTTGAAAATTAGGATTCATTGAATGTAAAAGATTAATTTTATTATATTCTATAGCCATAAGAACTTAGCCTATGTTATGCGAATATCTTTTTCTTTTTTCACTATGAAAATAAATATCATATTTTCCTTTGTAAGACTTTATTTTGTAAATTGTATTCTCTTATTTTGTTGATTAAGTAAATTTCCTATTAACAAAGGATGATGGTACTGGCCTTGGGGACCATAAAAAAACTACAAGTGTCCTGAATTTAGCTTCCAACCCTAGTCAGCAAGCTTCAAAAGTCCTTTCTCCTTTCTTTTTCGAAACTCAAATAGAAAACTCTCCCCATGGGACCGGGGTTTGTAGAAATTTATGCATATGTACCAATTATGAGTTTTGATAATTGATGTACCAATTCTACATATGAGTTTTGATAATTGATGTATCAATTATGCACGAGTTTTGATAATTGATGTACCAATATTGTAACTGATCATCATAAATTGCATGTGTATATCTATTTTTTCTTGCTCCCTTATTTAACATTTGTTATTTCCATGCATTAGATGCAATCGATAGTTAATAATACTTTTAAGCTAATCGCATTAACACCTTAACTAATAGAAAATTTAAAAAAATGGGAAATTGCAATCATGCTTTAGGTACTTTGTTTGTAACACCAGTACAATATATACGATTTACCTAAAAAATAACTCATGAACAAAGCCCGTGCATCGCACGGGCCATGTTGCCTCGTAAGCATAATAACCAGACAGCGAGTATCATGTAATTATATTTTACGGTGAATAAATATTTGGTTAGACACTTTTTAACAATTATTACACAAGTGAATTCTTCAAAACGCCACACGTGATGTCCGCGTCTTCCACGTATCATCACGATACCTATATGTATGTTGTATGCATCTTCACCAAAGGACTTCAAATCATCGTAACTGGCGTTTTGAAGAATTCGCTTCATGAATTACATTGGCATTTCTTGAAATGTATGTTTAAAATGTGTTCGATCTAACTCTTTACTCTTCATGTTGACATGAACTTTGATGCAAAATTGGTAGTTGTAGTTAACTACAAAAAACCTCATCAATACCAAATTTTGTCATACTCTAGCATTTATCTTTAGCTTTTTTCTTTTCCACAAGCATTTTTAGATATCTTCTCCTATATATGAGCCTAAATTTGATTTACTTTTGCCAACTCATCATTTTGGAGCTCTTTCATTGGTCCATATTGTCACGTGTAATTACACCATTTGTCAACAAATCCTCAGCCTATTCTCCTCTTCATTTACGTTTCAAATTTCTCTCATACCCATCTATTTCTCTCTCCTCAAATCAAAACTCACCATCAAGTTGTACCCTTATTTTGGCCCCCTTTCATGCCGAATCAGGGATAACAAAATTCACCGTTGAAACCAGCTCATTTTTTCGATCAATGTGGTACTCGCCTCTGCCGGAATCTCCGCCGAATCACGCCGCCGGACACTCGCCGGAGTTATAAAGGTGAGCCGGAATGCGTGTTTACTGGCGCCTTATTGGTCAAACGGGTATGTTTTGATTTTTTGAGTTGTCGTGCATACGTTTTATATAGGTTGAAACCACCACACAATTTATTTGATAATTTTACTGAGCACAATTTAATTTTCTTGTCACATTGCTTATACATGTATATATGAACTTCTTTCCCATGGTCTGATTGCATAGGTAATCTATGATGTACGTGTGAAAATTGTGACCAAAACACAAATTTGGCAAACCATAAAACTCGCTTCTTAGTTTTGTAATGCAACAGACATGAAAGTATAGGTGTTCAGTTCTGTAGTCTCTTCTAGATGTGGCTCAATTCATTTTAAGAGGCTACGATACTCAGATGAACACCAAAAATATGGAAGTGGTAGCTTTCACGTAAGACAATTATTTACTTGGAAATTGTCAATTCATCCGGAATTATAACAATCTACAATTGAGATTACGGCTAACTTTTATGATACTCAGATTCCGGCTACTTTTATAACTCCGTCGAGTGTAGGGCGGAAAAATTCTGCGGCGATTCGATCTGGCAAAGGCGGGTAGTACAAAAGGAGCTTATTTCAGCGATGAATTTTGTGCTTCCTGAAACTGAGAGTACTGAAATTCAGAGTAAAACTTGGTGTTTGGGGTTTTATTTGATAGAGAGAAATTTGGAAAGGTAGAGAACGTAAATGGGCAGGAAGAAGTCAAAAAAGAAAAGGGTATAATTGTCTTTCACATAAAATTGCTCTACAAAACTAAAAAGTGATCTGCAAGGAAAAACTCCCAATTCAAAAATGTCATTCCTCTTCTCTCGCCGCTCATTCTTCCACACTCTCTCACCGATATTCATCTTCAACCTCTCTCGCAGCTAATCATCGTCCACCTCTCTCGCCGTTCTCCCTGGCATACACAACCTCTGGATTTAGACTGGATTTCATCTGCAAGCTTCATATCGGGTAATATCATTCGTCGATTAGCGGAACGAAAAGACAGTATGATGAATACAGTTTCTTGATTCAATCTTTGATTAGCAGTTTTTCATATCAATTTTTTTTGATTATTTGTACGTCTCTTGCAGATAATTCAGGTAATAGCTCAATTGCCGATTTGAGGATGAAAAACATGTAAACTTCCATTTTGCTCAATATTATGAGGTTAATGTATTGTTGTTGTTCAATTCCCAGGCATAAGCAACCTCTGGAGTTTATTTGTGGCAAAGACGAGAGAGTGATGATTTGTGGATGATCTATTGTGTCCAGATCCTAATGGTTAGTAGTAATATCCACCACCTGCTTTTTAGTTTATTATTTCATGTGTTTATAGAATCAAGATTACAACTTTTATGGTTTAGTTTGATAATGGATGAAAATGATGTGTATGTTGATGATTCTTGAGCAATTTCATGTTTTTGTTTCAATTTATGAGTTTTTTTTTTGTTTGGTTCAAGTTTTGGTATCTAGAGTGGTTGATTATGTGAATAATTGGGGTGCTTTTTATATTACATGAAATTATGTAAACTGTATGCTGGTTTTATGTTTAGAAACTGCTATTAATTAGGGTGCTTTTTATAGTTGATTACATTACCATGTACTATAATGCTTCAGTGTGAAAATTTTAATTTTTTTTGCAATTTATTATTACTTTTCCCTGAAATTGTGGTTATTGGAATTGAAATTAGGATTTCGGTGTTGTCTTTTAAGTAAAAAAGATGATTAATCATTTTGACCCGTCAAATTTGATGTTAAAAATTTATATGCAGTTGAAGTCTTGAAAATATCAATTAACTGCAAGAATAAAGATCCATAAACTATGCATCTTGACCCATTATCCAACTCACACCCGCATTTTGACCCAAAAAATTCTTGAATGTTAATTAACTTTAAGAATCAAGAAAACCCTAAAAATCATCATCAACTTGCATATAACAGTTTACTGCATTTTTTGAATTTTGTCAATTAAATTGGTATGCTGGCGGTTGAAGGCACATAAAATGGAAGCTCTTTTATGCCAAAACATTCATCCTGTTGACATATTGTTAATAAACCTAAAATTTGATGTTAAGTCAGCAGTAGACTTGATTTTTTGGTGGGTTAAAGTATACTTTTTACCATTAAATTGTTTTATTTCTGCTCAAATTTTCAGGAAATTCAACTTTTGAATTTTCAGGAAATTCAACTTTACCATTAAATTATTTAACGGCACCTAATATTTGTTGCAGTTAACAAAAGTTCTAATATCTTGCAATCAAGTGGATCTTCAAGGCGACCCGTTGTCGCTAGCAGGCGTGACCTGATCTTAGCCGGTGGTGTGTAAATGAAAACCCTATATTGATTTTTATGATTTTATTTCTTTTAAAGTTTATTTTAAAACAAATTCAGTTTGACTATAAAAATACGAGTCAGTTTTGACTTCTTGGTAAAACCTCACTTTTAAGTATGAGTCAGTTTGAAAAATCTTAATCAAATCTAACTTCTAAATTAAGTTACTTCTTAGTAAATCTGCCTAGAAAAGTAATTTGACTTATTAGTCAAAAACAAATTATAACCATACATGGATCGCGCAAATTTTGACTTCTTGGTAGAACCTCACTTTTAAATATGTCAAAGGTTTGTTTGTATGCTACAAATAAGAAAAAAGAAAAAAAAAAAGAAAAAAAATAAAGACTTATATTGCTTTTAGGTAACCTACGATTGGTATGGTGTTTGATTAAGTGCACAGCAAGTGTTTGATGTAATACTTTGGTATCTTTGTCTGCTTATGAAATACCTTGGATTGGTATCTTATTATCACCATTTCTCACCAATTTGTGAATGGTAAAGTAGTTGTTATAGTATATTCTTTACCCGTATTTTATTTGAATTCTAATGATTTAAAACTATAATAATTAGACAAATTGTGTACCATTTGTGATATGTATCAAAACACGTTTAACATCATTTTAATAACATATTATTATATTTATTTCTTAAATTTTTTTGTTGGTATTTTCTTTTTTATTTCTCGAAGCATACTCGCCCAGTCGGGCGGGCTATGAAGCTAGTTTAAATATATTTTGATACTTATTTCAAAAAAGGTAAGTTTTTTTAATATCATTTGACATGTATTAGATTGAAATTTGTATAAATGACACTTTATACATACTTGAATAACTTGAATAACATACATTTGATAGATAGATGATCTTAAAAAAGAGGTGTTAAATAATTCAGTAACATTCACATTCCTATAAAATTATAACCGTATCAACATACAATCAATTTCCTCCCACTTTTTATACATTCAGTTTTACCAATCTTGTAATTTACATCACTTCCCATAATTTGATGTAAATAATTTATTACGTATTTTAACCATATGGTAATTACCTATTGGTAAGAGCCTCTGAACACGATGTTTTAGAACAATCTTTGCATTTAACCCGTTAATGTCCTGAATACAGTTGAACCAGTCGGATTGGATAAGCCGGTAGGTCGAACCGGTGACAATATCGTTAAATATTTATGATGTAATAATTGTGTAAATAATACACGAAGGCCAAAAAATTAACAAAATAAATATCTTAAAAAAATAATAATATCTAAACGTATTTTTCAACTAAGTTTATCATTTTAACTCTCAAAAACATTCATTTTAAAGCAAATTGTGTTTCTAGAGGCGTAGTTTAGATTGCAAACGCCCAAAACGATTTATTTGTTTAGATTTGAATACCCAATCTTTTTTTCTCACCCAATATATTTCTCTTCTTTGTGATCGTGATGTAATGATGTTAGATATTGTATGTCGCCATGGTACATCCAACATAGCCACCAAAACTTGATCTCCATCTTCTGATTCTTGTGAATCACTTGTATCTTCTGCAGTTTTAATTTAATAAGTATGTAAAATAAACAACTTAATTTGAAGAACAACAACCAATTTGTATAACAATTATAATTAATAAATTAATTAACAGTAACTTTTAGCTCGATTCAGCTTGCATTATTCATAAGACAGCACACAGGTATCAAATGTGTACCGTGCAATAGTGAATCGATTGCCTTCGTAAGTTCTTTCTTTGTGTAATACCTAATGAAACTATAATCAAGCTAATCCATGAAGATTCAAGTGAGAAATAGAAGATTTGAGTGAGTGTGTGTTCTTGGTGTAAGTGTGTGAAAAAGAGAGAGAATGAGATGAATGAAACTTTCCCAAAATGTGTATTCAGTAATTGTGTGGAAAGCTTGACTTGAAAGTCAAAGATACAACCTTATATACTCCTACCACTTAACAAAGGACAAGTTAACTAACGGACTTTAAAGATCAAAACTATTACAAAACTAGCCCTAACAATCTCCCCCTTTTTGATCTTTAACACGTCATCCCAGTCTTCAAACTTCAGATTCTTCTCATTATCTGTCTTTGGCAAGAAAATGTTTTTCTGAATTTCAGGATTAAAACATTTCAGAAATCTGGAAGTTTAAGATACTCAAAGTGGATATGTTTTTCGTTGATACTGTTTGAGTGAGGAAATCCTATAACTGATTTACTAAAGATTTGAAAATTTTAGGAAAGAGAATATCAGTTAAGTAAGGATTTGACTGAGTTTTCAGATAATGGAGAGGTTGTTTCTGTATTTTGTGGTAGAGGAGGATAAGGATATAATGATAGTGTTTTTGAATGATTTGTCAGTTAAAGTTTTGGATGTGTATGTATGATTGTTTAGTATGTATGGAAAAATGATATGTAGATTTAGGATTTGGGTGAATGTGGATAATTTGTATTTGATATGGAACAAAAGGTTTGTACAGTTAAGCTTTTGTACTGATAATGAATGTTATGGAATTTTGGAAAGAATGGTTTAAACGGTTAAGCTTTTGAATGTATGTGATCGTTACGGAATTTGAAAAGAAAAATTTAAACGGTTAAGATTCGGATGGAAATGGATGTGGATTTGTGGTTTGGATAGAAAGATTTATTCGATTAAGTTTCTGTTTGAACTGGTTGAGTTTTTAATGTCATGGTTGAGATTTTTTAAGAGAGATTTCTGTAGATATTTCGATTTCTTCTTCTTCTTCACTTGTCTTTCTTTTTAAACTTTGTTAATCACTTTCTCTTCCTCTGAATTTCTTGATATATACTATATCTGATTTTGCCGATAATTTGAGTACATTAGACATGAATTTTCTTCGTTGATGAGATGTTTGTGGTTCTTCTTAAAGTTGTACATTTCTTGCTCATTTCTCCCCCTCATGAGGATCATGAAAAGGAGCCTCATGTTAATGATGAATAAATGCGTTGAGAAAACGGAGAGAGGAAATTGAATGTCTTTGTAATACAAGAGCCAAGATAGGATAGTTGTACGGTCAATTTCGGAATCGAGAACCAGTAACATGTAGTACTCATAAAGTATCCAGCTAAAATTGATTTTCCAGAATCTTTGAAAAAAAATATTTGAAAAACAGAGAATAACAGTGTCAAGAATCACCGGAAGTCATAAACAGATGCAATCTTTACTGAAGAACTTCAGGAAAGAGATCGACGAATTTGACAGACAGGATGATTGAAGACATTGTTAAGCAAAGATTTGAGGTTTAAAAGAAATCAATTTGAAGTGGATCAAAGATCAGTGCACAAAGATGTTTATGTGTGTGAGATCATATGAAGAATTCAGAATCTAATCTGAACAAGTTGGAGAAAAATTAAAATACATTCTCCAGTGATATATGTTTGTAAAAACTGTTTGAAAAATGGTAAGAACAATCAATCCAAGAAGTTGTTATAAACAGATGCAATCAGTACTAATCGAAATTAGTAAAGAGATTAACGAATTTAACAACAGCTTGTGTTGATTGTTACAAACAGATATTTTGAAAAATTTAAAAATTGTGCAAAATCAGAAAAAATGATTTGAAAAATTATGTCAGCAACGCAAGAGAAAAAAGTTGGTCATAAACAGATGCAATCTTTACTAAGGAGATTAGTAAAGAGATCGACGAATTTGACCAAAATTTGTATCCTACGTTGTGAACACATCATTGTGAGCACAAAGTATGAGTGAAAATATTGTGAGGAATATACAGATGTTGAGCATATAATGTCAACTCTGTAAGAGAAAGTGAGGTCAATAACGCAAGAGAAAAGAGTTTGACATAAACAGATGCAATCTTTTCTAAATAGATTAGTAAAGAGATCGACGAATTTGTCAAAAACTTATATCCTACGTAACTAACACATGATTTTGAGTATAAAACAATTTAACAGTTAAGATTGAGTTGTGCTAAAGTTGTAGCAACAATGAAACTCAAAATGTTGAATTTAGTAGAAAAATTTGAGTTTCACATGAATATGAAAAATGAGAATGTGATGTCAACAATGCAAGAGACAAAAAGGTGTCATAAACAGATGCAATCTTTACTAACGAAAGTAGTAAAGAGATCGACGAATTTGACAACAGTTTGTATCCTACATTGGTAACGTATGAGTTTAAAAAAAAAATTGAATATAGTGTGAAGTTGTGCCAACGGTATGACAACAACGAAACTCAAATAGATTTTGAAAGATAATGAGTTTAAGATTGAAAACAAAACTGAGGAGATGATGTCATTAACGCAAGAGACAAAAGTATGTCATATACAGATGCAATCAATACTAATCGAAACTAGTAGAGAGATCGACGAATTTGACAAGAATTTGTATCCTACGTAGACAACATATTTGTGAGGAAAACATTTTTTGAACTAAAAGAATGAAACTCAATTGAAAAAATTTTGAAAATATTGAGATTGAGTTTCTGAAAAATTTGAATAATGAATAAAAATGGGTTAACAAAGAGTATGCTCCCCCTTTACCGATGAAGTTTCATAAAAATGCTCCCCCTTGACAAATGAATGTCAATTTTCTCCCACTTAACAAGTGAATATTGATTTTCTCCCCCTCAACCAATTAAGAGCTATTTGCTCCCCCTCAACCAATGAAATCATTGAGGAACGGGTTTCAAGCTGATCTACTTGAAAGCCATTATTTTGAAACGCGAGTTATACACTGAGGCGTGTATAAGTCATCTTCCTGCAAAACAAATCAAACAACTTTTGGTACCCATTTGTGTTTGGGTCCGACAATGTTAGCGTGGGAATGAAACCACCGATAAGCTGTATCGATTTGATTTAAAGATTGAGAGTTCCATGAAAAACTGAAACTTGATGTTTCACTTTCAAATAATTTCCGGGGAATTATTTGAGATGTTGGAGTTTTGGGAACCCATTTTGCTTTTAAGATTGAGGATGTTTTGTAAACATAAACAGGAGATGTTTTTGGCACTTGTGTAAAAGTCATATTAGGTGCCAATGAAACTAAATCATTTCTTGAGTATTTTAACGATTTAGTTTTGGAAAAGATTTTCTTTGAAGCACTCGAATGTTTCAACACGGTTGATGGTGTAGGTTTATCCACTTGAGAATGCTTAAGTCTATAAGAGGAACCTAATTTATTTGGAGTTTTAGGTGCGGAATTTCCTCTAATAACTTGTTTAAGAGCATTCATTTTCTTATCAGAGTGTGGCGGGACCGTGGATCTCCTAGGCTTAGGCTTGGTAGAGGATCTGACTTGTGATTTTGGTTTAGGTGTAGAATTTCCTCTATGAACCTCAGTTTGCTTGATTTTATATAAATCACGATATGCCATGACAGGAGAAAACATTCTTGAGTTTTTATATTTATTTGTTGCAGGTAACGGAGAATCTAAATTCATAGATGCACTAGGCTTCTTGAGTTTCTGAAGATACGACGATTTAGATTCTAAATTTTGAATTTGTGCTTGCAACTTTAGTTTCTCTTTATCATAAGATTTATGTGTTTCATCAATTTTATTTTCTAATTCATGAATTTTTGTTTGTAGAACTGATTTTTCTTTGTCAAACGCCTTATGTGTTTCATCTATTTCAGTTTCCAATTGACAAATTTTCTTTTCAAGAATTAGATTTGGTACATAAATCTTTGGTGTAACCTTTTGTTGAATAACATCATTTCCCTTAATTTCAAATTCTTCTGGTTTTATAATGGGAAAATAATCATCATTTTCAAATTGTGCCCTTTTAGTTTCATATGTTTTATTTAATTCAGTGTAATTGAAACTAATTTGAGCATTCTCCTTTTTAGCTCTATTGAAGGTCTCAATTTCTTCTTCCTCGTCAGTCATCCGAATGAAACGCTGCGAGATTCCATTGAGTAGATATCTTGAATCATATAATGTAGGAGCCATTTTGCACGCGGTCTTAAGATATTCAGGATTGTCAGCTCCTAGCCCTTCTCGAGAGTTGAAATATTTGAAATCTTTAGGCTTGTTAAGATGAATGGTTTGATCAGTGTGTCCTCGTTTAACAATCAATTCCTCAAGATGTTTGATATGTGAATTCAATTTAATTGTTTCATGCTTGAGTGTGTTTATGATATTTTGTTTGTTTAGCATTTCTTTTGAGGAAATGATGTTTTGTTCATGAAGATTTTCGGTTAATTCTTTGATTTGAGAAGTCAATGATTTAAACTGTTGTTCATTTTCATCAAATTCTTTTTGTTTACGTTCCAACCAATTTTTAGTTATTTGATATTCATGCCATGTGTCAATGTACAAATTGTAATATTTATCATTTCGATCGTTTGAAATTGTATTTTGGGCATTTTTAAGATTTGTTATTTCCATTTCTTTTTCAGAAATTGTATGAGACAAATTCTTAACATCATTATCATATTTGACATTCAATTCTGATACTTGATTTTGTAACTCCAGATTCTCAAGTTTGACATTTTTAATTTGTTTAATCTGTTGAACAAGTTGTTCATTTTCATTTTGCAAATTATTTAAACGTTCTTGAAATTGATTATTTAAATCTTTTTCATCTAAAATGTTTTGTTTTAAAGAATCAATTTCAGAAATCTGAGTTGTAACAAAACAAGTATCCGGACCAATAAGATTATCAGAATTTGAAAAGTGGGAACTGATTACCTCAAGTTCTTTGTTGGCCTCTTCATTAAATCGATCAGTGACCTCCATATGCTTTTCACCCTTAGGATCTGAATCTTCCATCCATTTACTATCTTCAACTAAGAACACTTTTTCATACTCAATTTGTTTAGCCCTCGACATTTTACGTTTATAATACTCGGAATCCCGAACGATTAATTTCTTTGTAGCATCCAAAGGTGTGACGGTTGGCTTTTTAGTTGAGATTGTAGCAGATATATCAGGCTTAATGTCAAATGAAGATCTCAGATTATTGTTTGTAGGCTTTGAATTATATTTCTTCTCATAGTCTGAAATTTTTGCCATAACTCGTAGTACGTCGTGACGTTCTTTATCCAAATCATCATTGATAGCTGGTGTAGGTTTTTCCATTTGTTTATAATATTCGGCAGCTTTTCTCGCATTGGCAAGGTCTTTATCCATATTTTTGCGATTATTAGGATTTTGGGTAAAAGTTCTTGTATATAAAAAAAAATGAAAATGTTTTAAAGTTCGGGTTAAAAAGAATTGAATTTAAAAATTTAAAATTTGTGATATGTGATATGGGTTAAAAATTGTGATAAGGTTTGGGAAAAAGTTTTTATTGACAAATTACTAGATGAAACTTTCAAATGACAAATTGTATTTTCAAGATGATTTTGTGTGACAATTTAAAAGTGTGGCTAAAACAAAAAATTTCAACAAACAAAAGTGTCACAAGTAAAATGATGGTTAAAACTTGGTTGTGCTACAAAGACTTGTAAATTGTACCTTGATACTTGTACTATGAAGTTGAAAATGATGATAAAAATGTTGAAAATTTTACGGATCAGAATTAAAAGAGTATAGATTTAAAAATGTATTAAAAGTGCATTAAAAATTGGTTTGGGCCAGCGGAAGTTCCTTAAAGAACAAATTTTGGCTTATAGACTTTTAATTGGTTTGAGCCCAATATAAAATCTGATTTAATGGTTATTGGGCCACTTAGTTCTTTGACAGTTTGACGGAAACAATTTACGCCTAGGAGATCCAGATCGAACACAAATTGAAGTAAGATAAAAAAAACGAGAATCAGAACATGGTTATGATTCAGGTTTACGATTCTGGATTTTTGATTCTGGATTTTTGATTCTGGAATTAAATTGTTGATTCTGGATTTTAAGATACAGCTTTACGACTTGTTAACTCTTTACGATTGATGATTCTCTGATAATGATTACAATTTACCAGATACTATTACGATCCAGCAGGTATTATTTACGATTACGATTAAGAATCCTGCTGTTCGGTTTACGATCCAGGTTTTGAAATGGAATCGGGAATCAAATTGAACTGGTTTTCGATTCTGATTTTGAAGAAGAATCCTGCTGTTCGATCTCTTAATTCTGATTACGATCAGGTTTGATTGAATAGAAATCGAAAAATTAACTAATTGTTTTGATCGGATACTAAATTGATTTTGTTATATTGAATTGGTGAAAGCCGAAGTTGTTGATCAGACCTAGGTGCCGATCTATGAAGAAGAAGCCGAACTTGGTGAAATATGCAAAGGCCGAACTAGGTGAATAGGGATTGGGCCGAACTAGGTGAAAAGGGATTGGGCCGAACTTCTAGAACAGCTTAAAGGGCCGAACTTCTACAAGCTAAAACTCGGGCCGAACTTCTACAAGTCAGAACTTCGGGCCGAACTACTTGCTTGGGCCGAACTACAACTTCGGGCCGAATTATAGAAACCGAACATGTTCATCGTCCTTTGAAGCCGAAGTTCTTCGTACGTATTTTTTTCTTAACTTTTTTTTTTTTGATTCGATTTTGATCAATTCTCAACCAAATGCAATGAAACCAATCACAATCTGCTCGTTTTTCATTTCCTAACACTTTAATCTGATTATCTTCTTCAATCCATAACACAAAAACTTCGAATCTTCGATTTACAGTGACTTTTTAACTTTTTCACTTTTTCTCTAAAATCATCAAATTGAAGATCGATTGTTGATGGAATTGATCTGAAATTGATTCTATTCTTCTTAGAAACAATGGAGACACACTATTCAGCACTCAATCCATCGATTTGGAACAAAAAATTACAACATTTAATTTTCATGACGAACATCAACTTTTCTTCACTTTTTCTCAGATCTTGATCGAATTAAGCTGAATTTGGATCCACTCACAGAGAGTTTTTGCTCTGATACCACTTTTAATACCTAATGAAACTATAATCAAGCTAATCCATGAAGATTCAAGTGAGAAATAGAAGATTTGAGTGAGTGTGTGTTCTTGGTGTAAGTGTGTGAAAAAGAGAGAGAATGAGATGAATGAAACTTTCCCAAAATGTGTATTCAGTAATTGTGTGGAAAGCTTGACTTGAAAGTCAAAGATATAACCTTATATACTCCTACCACTTAACAAAGGACAAATTAACTAACGGACTTTAAAGATCAAAACTATTACAAAACTAGTCCTAACACTTTGAATCTGCGAGACAACACAAGAAACATCAGAAGTCATAATCAATAATCGGTGAATAAATAAACTCCATAATACGAACTGAATAGACATCATTTGTGGTAGGGTTGTCAAATCGTGTTACTGCTTCGTGTTTTTGGGTAACACAATATGACACGAATTCGTTTTTCTCAACAGGAAAACGACACGACACGAAGTCGTGTTTTATTTTGCTAACACGAACACAACCCAATTAAAAAACGATAAACACGACAACACGGGATAAATAACAAAAATATCAAATTAGTTACTTAGTAAATGTTAAAAAACCGAAAAACACGACAAAAATATAACATTAATTTCTAAATGTACCTAAAATCACAACTATCGTGACAATTTCATGTTAATATTTGAACACGAACACGACACGATTTCATGTTTGTTTTACGCGACACGAACACACACGACACGCACACAAATTCAAATTTCAATTTTGTCTCAATTTTGTTTCGTTTGTATATTTTTTTGTGGTGACCCAAAATTTTGTAGTCTTATAATCACAAAATTTGGAATTTAAACTTCCTATTACACTTTTTAGGTTGCAAACTGGGGAAAACATAGGAAACGAAGATGTCAGACAGCATACTATTATTAGAATCAGAGGTATTTCAGTCGATTATATTATAGTACGATTACGATAACGTACCGGAAAGCGAACGATTGGTGTCAATCCTGATGCTTTCAGCTGTCGATTCACTTGGAGGTTTGGAAGATGGAAATTGTTTTGATTTCGAGGGTTTACGATGTGATGACGATGGTGAAGACGATGATGAATCTACGGCGTTGATTAATCGGGTGTAGTTTTTTAGGGTTACGTATTTGGCGGTGGAGGAGACAGGTGCGGTGGCGGAACGGTTGAGGATTTTTGTTGTGCGATCAGAGTACGTGGTGGCAGAATTTAGCAGCTTGGTGAGGGTTCTGGCCATGGTGGGCATCTGAAATTCAAAGTTTGGTGGGGGGTTAAGGGTTTGTTGTTTTAAACCAAACTTTAGGGTATTTTTCCGACATTATTTGTGCATGATATGCATATGTGACATTAATATCGTATATTTTGTTATTTTAAACCAAACTTTGAGACGACTGAATCTTACATTAATTGATCAACACTTTAAATTGGGTTAATATGGGTCGAGAGAACGAAATCCATATGAAACTAGGTTTGTGCAAACTGGATCGACAACCGACCAGAACTGCTGAACCAAACCGGATCAGACCGAACATGACCGCAACGAACCATAGTTCGGTTTTCAGTTCCAATTTTCATGCAAAATCGGTTTTCGGTCCGGTCTTGAACGATTCGCTTCGGTCCAAAATCAAGAAAAATCCAAAAAAGTCGATGTTTATCGGTTTTTGATTCAGTTTGATATTTATATTAGAAAATTGGTGTTTTAGAAGTGGGCCAGCTATACAATGCGGGGCTCTCTAAATATATTGAGACTAATATGCCCCGTAGTTTGAGCGGAAGGTAGACAGACATCACGTGTGACAAATTGATCAAAGTTTAGCCCATTCTGGATCATCGTTAGTTGAAGAATAGCCATCGATGAAGCGGAATGCACCTTAACTATCGCAATGAGTTTCGAAGAAATTGCTTTATGAGTTATCGTTGTGCTTATGGGGATCAAGGGTGATTGCCTAACGGCATGATTTTTCAAATGACTTTCTAGATGTCATCAGTTCGATATGGTAAACAGTTACCATATGGACAAGGGAATGTTCAGAAACGATGACAACAACAGTTAGATTGTATACATCATGAGTAAAACTCGACCGTCCCAAGAGACCTTATAACAGAAATACTCTTTAAAAAAAAATACTACGTATATTCTATCCAAAATAAACTAACAAATATAAAGACCAATGAAATTAAATCATACATATATACGCAAGTTGTACATTACTAGTAGAGATGCACAACCGGACCGGTTTTTTAACCGAACCGGTTTAAAAACCGGTTTAAAACCGGTTTGAAACCGGTTTAATAGTCGAAAATACCGGATCGGACATAAACCGGCGGTTCCAAACCGGTTTGGGTATTTAGCGATCGGATCGGTTTTTTAACCGGTTTTGGAGAACCGGTTTTTTCACCGGTTTTGTGACCGGTTTTGTCCGGACCGGTTTTTTAACCGGTTTTTAAACCGGTTTTTAAACCGGTTTTGTAATCGAAAGTATAGCCGTAGGAATATAGTCGTTGAACTAGCCGTTACGTTCGAAAATATAGCCGTTGGGATCGAACCGGTTACAAAACCGGACAAAAAACCGGTTTTTAAACCGGTTTTCAAACCGGTTTACGCAGCAGAAAAAAACAGAGCCGTTAACTAGCCGTTTTTTTACCGTTGGAAGAGTTTCTAGCCGTTATTTTCTCCATAAAAAATAAAAAAAAAAATAAAAAAAAAAGGAAAACCCGTAAATCCGGTTTTTAAACCGAAAACCGATCCGATCCGATCCGATCCCAAAAACCGATCCGATCCGAAAAACCGATCCGATCCGATCCGGTAAAACCGATCCGATCCGATCCGGTAAAACCGATCCGATCCGAACCGGTTTCAAACCGGTTCAAACCGGTTTTGACCGGTTTTAGATATTACGAGTAAAACCGGTTTCAAAACCGAACCGGTTTTGTCAAAACCGGTTTTGACCGGGGTTGACCAAAACCGATCCGGTTTTTAAACCGGTTCGGTTTTTCGAAAAATCCGGTTTGCGCACCTCTAATTACTAGCTAGAATTTTTAAAAAATACAAATATAGACACTAAAAATCAAAATACATACATTTAATTGAACACCAATACCAACGTACTAAAAACGACCAATAACAAAGTAACCGGGGACTGACCGGAATACAACTCCGGTACACCGGATTTCAACCTTGTACCTTTCTTCTTCACTTTCTGGCCTCTATCACTAACTTCAAAATCAGCTCCGACCACCAGTCTATGTCTCTTCGTTTTCCAAAACATTATCTTAAACCTAATCACGGTCTCCAAATCCAGTCTAAAAACCGCTCCATTTAACGGCAATCCATAAGTTTCCGTCCAATTTTTCCGGCGAGTATACTTGTCATGCCCTTGATAAAATCCTCGGATCGTGTAATTCGAAATCGGAATCTTGATTTTGTCGTTTGGATTTGATTGATTGAGGTAATAATGTAAAGTGATGTTGAGCTGCTTGTAATAAACACCTTTGTCACTGTTTTTGTTGTCGAGTTTTAGATCGATGTAGACTGATTGATATGAAGTTGAATTTAGGGTTTGGTTGAGAGCAGGAATGTAAATATCTTGGATTGATAGTACTGGATTTGAAGTGCGTAGGATTAACCATGTAAAGAGGGAGGTGAAAGATATTAGTACCAAGCTAACACAACACCAGCCACCGCCTGTTCCACCGTCGTTGCTGCTGCCGTAGTCCGCCATGGTTGAGTGGGGTTCCGGCGAGAGAGAGAGAGATATTTTGGAGGGGGTGTGGAGTGTGGGCGGACTCATTTATTTCAACATTAATAATGCATTTCTTTCCACACGAGGGGAAAAATCGTCATAATTTACAACTGGTAACGTGGTATAAATTATAAACTATAAAGGGGTGTTTGGATTGCAAAATTATTTAAACCAGATATTCAATTTTGAGTGTTTGGATGGATATATAGAAATTAAAAAAATTTGTTATTTTTAAAAAAAGTGATTAAAAATAAATGCCGATTAAATTATCACTAAATGATGAAGCATGCACAAAAATCAATTGATGGATGTGATACAAGTTTGAGATTATGAAATTAGGGGAAAATTGTAGTATGGGACTATGGTCACGTAAGTGAACATATTACGCTAATGATGGGAGATTTTGAAGGGGTTAATCATTCTTCGTTGTATGAAATGAAGAGCTACAAATTCGACAAACATAATATTTATTAGATGACAGTGGCGTAGATGATAGGTGAATGTTTTTTCATATATTTTTTAGTTAATAAGTCTTTGGCTTAATGTTTAGTTATTAATAGGTGAATGAGTGAATCATAAATAATTAAATATTCAATTTCCTAATTCTAGCAATGAGCTATCAAAATTTTCTAAAATAGCAACGTACTTTAAAATTTTTGCAATTTGGGAAACATATTACCTAAAATGACGGTAGTCGGTATTTTATAGTGACGTAGCCGGTTATTTAATTTTTCTAATTTTATTACAATTAATCTTAAACTGATTTGAGTAATAATTCTTAAACGGTTCCTCATTCCCGACCCTTCTTCCTCTTCTATAAAATACTGATTAGCGTCATTCCGGGTAAAATGTTTCCCAAATTGCAAAAAATTAAAAGTTCGTTGCTATTTTTGAAAACTTTGATAGCTCGTTGCTATAATTAGGAATCACCTAATAGTATGTTGCTATTTTATGCAATTTGCCCTATATTTTATATCTAAGGTGAATCAAAATAAGTGATATATTTCTAAAATTTACCTTATTTGGTTAAAAAGTGAGTTTTATTCTTCAATAACTATCTACTTTAATAAAATGAAATTATTTTTTTATCCGGACTTTTACTTTTAAACATCAGTAATATCACTTTATTCAAAAGATAACACTCATTTTCCACTAACTATCTAACTTAATTTATCTTAAACCACCATTTAATATTTTGCCTAAAAATACGTATTTTTTCATCAGTGTATCACTTATTTTGCTATCTTATTTAACACCACAAAATAGTGGACATGGAAAACGGGCCAATCCGACCCGGTTACAAGTCTTCTTTTTATATTGCGAATCTTGAGATCGAACCCATTTCAGCCATTTGTTCGCATTTGTTTCCTCTTTTTAGGGTTCTTCTATATCCCCTCACTCCCTTCACTCCAAACCCTAATCGTCGAATCAGGTATTATTTGTCACCATCCTTATCAATTTCCTTCACAATCTTCATCGTATGTATCACTAGAATATAATTATCGCGTTTTAATTTCATCTTATTACCCCTAATCGATAATCCAAACCATTTTCAGCAAAACCCCCTTTTAGCATATGTTTTTTGTTTTATTACCTATATCTGATCGTTCTCGTAGATGGACAGATGGTAGTTAGTGCAGTTTTATCTGTTTTGGAAATTTAAAAACTATTCGCTACTGTTTCATTCAACGGGGTTATTTTTAGGGTTCTTTTTGGATAATTTGTCATGTTAATTTACGATTCTTGTATATGTCAGCTGATTAAATGCTTGATTACTTTAACTTTTCTAAATATACACCTTTCTTTCTACAATTTGTTATTTTTATCCCTAAATATGGTGTTTGACCATAAATAATAATTAATAATTAATAATTATATTTATAATAAGCTTCTACTGAAACTTATTATGGTAACTTTAGAGTTTAGTATGGATATCCTAATCTTAAGTTTATGGTGTGTTTAGTTGCTTTTGACATGTTTGAATATTTCTTGTTTCAGATCTGTTCAACAGTTATCACTAAAATCTTTGGTTAAATTTTCACTTCATCAGCAAAGTTTCATGTCTGATCTCGACATTCAGATTCCAAACGCCTTTGGTAAGTCCAATTTGTGTTGACTATTTATTATTAAAAGGCCAATATAATTAGTTGATAAAGATAGATTTTTTTGCTGATTTCTTAGTTATCAATGATAGAAAATAATATTAAAATTTGTTGGTTACAGATCCGTTTGCTGAAGCAAATGCTGAAGACTCTGGTGCTGGATCAAAAGAATACGTTCACATTCGTGTTCAGCAACGAAATGGTCGCAAAAGCTTGACAACTGTTCAAGGACTCAAAAAGGATTTCAGTTATAATAAGATTTTAAAAGATCTAAAAAAGGAGTTCTGTTGCAATGGCACTGTTGTTCAAGACCCTGAGATGGGCCAGGTGTCTTTTCTGAACCTTGCAATTCCTTATAGTGTTGACTTTACAGGTCGCAAAATGGACGGGTCAAACGGGTTGGGTAACGGGTCATAATTTAATCTGGGCTAAAAATTGGTAGTTTCTTTTTAACTTGTTTGACCCGCTAGAGATGAATCATACCCGAATCGACCCATGGATAAGTAAACGGGTCGAAATTGCCACCAGTAATCAACTTGCATATGATTTTGTGTTCTTATATTTTTCATTTCTCTTATGAAGGTGATTCAGCTACAAGGTGATCAGCGAAAAAACGTCTCTAGCTTTCTTACTCAGGTGATGTTTTCTCGCGCTTAAATTATAAAATATAAATTAAATCAAAAAATTCCATTTTCATATAAACGTGTTGAAATTGCACCCTAAGATAGTTATAATATAAGGGCTAACGGAATAGTTTTTTGTCTTTTTGTACAGGCTGGAATAGTGAAGAAAGATCATATCAAGATTCATGGTTTTTAAGCATTGGGATTGTATGTGTCTACTATCGAATATATTGTCAACTTTAATTGGATATTATGGTTTATGTTCCAAGTTTGCTATTGCAATTAGGTATAATTTCAGTTGTTGAATTTAAGCAAATAACAATCACAATTAATAATTGTAGTGTATTTCCTTCTCTCTGTAATGCTATCAAACTCGGTTTTTGTTCTCATATTTTGATTCTTTCCCAATGAAAAATGTTTAAAATGATGAGCGTGTGCTCATTCTTTACAATTGGTTTGCAAAAATAGATATCATGAAGTATTTTTTTGAAGTTTACTATTTATGTAGTGTATATTTCTCATGTTAAATGTTATTTAGGTAATGATTGTTTGGTTGGTTGACACTAAAAAAAAGAGATTTAATCTGAAAAATAAACCGAAACCTAAACTATAATTTGCTTCATTTCATTTTCATAGAGATTACTGGAATTGAATGGCACCATTTACATTTCATATGTGAGCTTTTTGGTTTGCCCCAAATTATACAAATTCCTAGAACAATGGTGATGCAAATTAGCAGATTATGAACACAAGAAATAGTAACCTGTGATTGATTGCAATAACACAATCACAGTAAATGGTATTTCACTTTCGAGAGGTGAAATGCTCTCCAAAATAGTAATTTCTCAAATACAAACCGAATGCCCCTTAAGATGACAACTCTATCTCTTTTATACTAGTGATTAACTACTAACCACTTATTAACTAACTACAAGTTGTTACTAACTGACTCATAGTTGAAAGGACTAAACTACCCTTATTCGTATCAAATGGCTACCACATTCACAAAAACCAGCTTCTTAGAACAATCCACCTTCCATGGAGTTCCAATTTCATCCCCAATTCGTCTGCAACAGCTTAAATCCACACAAAACAAAATGTCAATCACCATGTCTGCAGCTTCGTCTTCACAATACGATCTTAATTCCTTCAGTTTACGACCAATTAAGGAATCTGAAATGATCAGTAGGTACATGACTGATATGATTACTTACGCTGATACTGATGTCGTTGTTGTTGGTGCTGGATCTGCTGTCTCTCTTGCGCTTATGAGCTCAGCAAAAACCCTAATGTTCAGGTACTTACTAGTTGAATTTCAATTTTGTCGAATTGTAGTTTTTGAAGTTGATAATTGGATCAGATCCTGACGATTTCAGCTATTAAATCAATTTTTTGACTCGAAATGCATAACAATTCGTGATTGTTTCATGGATATTATCTATAGCATGATCAATTCAGCAATTTGATCAACATTTTCGTACGAAATGTATCGTAATTCTTGGTTGTTTTAGATCGAATTGCAGTTATACTATATCGCAATTCGTTATTATTTCATCAGATTCAAGTTAACATAACAACTCGTTATCATTGTTACTCAGGTGACGATTATCGAGCAATCCGTGAGCCCTGGCGGTGGCGCGTGGTTAGGCGGACAACTCTTCTCCGCCATGGTTGTACGGAAACCCGCTCACCTCTTTCTCGACGAGCTAGAAATCGAGTACGACGAACAAGACGATTACGTCGTAATCAAACACGCAGCTCTATTCACCTCAACAATCATGAGCAAGCTATTATCCCGGCCAAACGTCAAGCTCTTCAACGCATGACACACAATCGTGTATTCGGAAAAATTCACTTTCAAATATTCGGAAAAAAAAAAAAAACCATGTGTGATTTCATACAAAATTTGACAAGTATCCTCTGATCACACACAAAAATGGTCTAATCATACACAGGTCGCACAAAAATGTTCTGCTCGCACAAAAAAAAACCGAGTTGCACAAAAAAGCTACAGAGTCGCACGTTGGCATAAAAAAATATCAAGTCACATGGTCTGTTTTGAGAAATCCAAATTGCATACGTCTATTAGGGGGTGGGCTTTATTTTTATTCTATTTTGCTAATTATCTTTAATAAAAAAGTTAAATTAATCAGTTTTCACGTAAATGATTTGTGATTGCCTACTTTTGATGAAATGCAGGGTCCGACATTTGGGGCGATCATGATTTCTGGGCAGAAACCTGCCCATTTGGCGTTGAAGGATTTGGGCCTTCCAAACGCTCTTGATGGATCGTATGTTGGAAGTGGGCAGCCAGAGCTGATTCTTGCGGCGGCAGACGGCGATGAGAGTGTTGATGCCTGAATGTGAAGAGAATTTAGGGTGGTGATAGGTGGTTTGTGGTGGATGAGATGATTTGTTTATATAACTTGATTTTGTTGGTTATGGTAATTTGGACATTTCTCTTAGTGCTTGGTATAGAGAATGGAATTGCAGAGAAATGATTAGAGAGAATGGAATTGCAGAGAAAGAGAATTAGTCTGGAGAATGAGAATTGACTCATTTGTTTGGTAGCGCAGTGACTTCAACAGTGAATTGTAATAGAGAATCATTTCTCTTGTTTGGTACAACAAAGAACACAATAGAGAATTGTACCAACATTATCGTTAGCTAACATATTTTTTCCGCAACAATCATTACTAAATCAAAAAATGTAACACCTCAATTTTCAAAACATCATTTAAAACATATTTTCAAATAAAAATATTACAAGATCCAACATCCCAAAATACGGTTTAACAAAAACCATTAAAAAGTTTATCAGAGTTTAAAACCGGTGTTACAAAACAATATCATAACCATAGGATAAACGGGATCTACCTACGAGCTCCCGAACTGATCAACACTAGGCCACTTCTAACGAGACCTTCTAATCCATCGATCCTGAACCTGAGTACATAGCCACAAAAACAAAGTAGTACGTGAGACAATATAGTCTCGTGAGATACATGGGTTTTCGACCCATTCTCAAAAGATTTATAAACAATATTCATAGCTTTATAATACCTATCTTTATCAACTTCATTAACTCATATATTACCTCCTATCTCATTTTCTAATCATTTATTCGTATTAGCTAATAAGCTTACCATAAGCTCATTCATCACATAATCACAAATATGTAAGCTATTTCCAAGCTTACTCTTTCTTTATCACATATGCAACGGACCTCTCCGAAGCCAACTCTCCCGATATGGGACGTCATAGGTAAACTATCAAGGTAATTGGGATCCCCCATCTTACCGAGATTCATAAGCTCTCCCCGTTCCCGGGTCGTCATGCTCACCCAACACTGGGTGTCGTAAACTGTGACATTCTACTCTTTGCGCAGGGAGGTACCACCCCAAGTAGACGTCTCATGCTCCCCCATTTCTGGGCGGTCTTATTCCGGATATCTCATTCATCACTTTTGAGCCTCAGCTCCATTCATCACATTCACATTAACTAGAATACATCTATTCTAGTTACCATATCATTCTTACTATTTGATCATTCTCATTACTATCATTACTAAGTCTTTTAATAAATAAAACATACTTATTATTTATCAAAATCGTATTACTTTAACTTTCCTTTGACCAGTATACATCTAATACTAGTCACCTGATACTCATTCTCTTATAGTTCAATCATTACTCTTATTAGTAAAATCTTACTAATAGTTACTTATTACTTACAAGTCATCAACATTAATTTTATTAAAGCAATTACTAATAAAACTCCATATCATATATTCTCAATCATTAACATTATTAATACCTCTTATTATTAGAACCCATTAACGATTCATAATATCATACTTATCAAATTAGTCAATTATATAGACTCTAACTTAATAGCACATTAAACACATTTTTCTTATCTTTCATGTAACGACCCGAAATTGTAAATAAATAAAATATGTAAAAATATGATAATTGTGGATAAATCATATAAAACACGTGGAAATTGGTTTCGTGTCGTTTGGACACCGTACGAGAAAGTTATGGGCGAAACCGGGACGAGACAAAGATGAAAAAGTGCAGTCCAGCTGCCTAAGGGAGTTCGCGACGCGAACTTGCGATAACGATCGCGAACTGATCCCAGGTAGTTTGGTATTTGGTCGCGAAGTAGTTCGCGTTGGGGTGGCGATCGCTAAGTCTGCGTGCAAGGCTTGGAGTTAGCGACGCGAACATAGTTCGCGCCGTGAACTCTGGACGACAGCATTAAAGTCGGGTTTGAGCTCATTTATTGCATTTGTAAACCCTAGTTTTTCTATCTTCAAGTGTGTGAACGATTTTGAGTGTAAAGCATCATTTGGAGCAGATTTCTTGGTTAAATCTTGTGATTCTTCACTCCTAGTTGAAGATTAAAGGTATATCTTCAATCCTTTGTAGTTGTAGCTTTAGATCTATGGATCTTGAAGCTAGGGTTTGAAACCCTAGTTCTTGGGTTGGTGATTTATGGTGAAATATATGTTGTATACACTTAATAGATGGTATATTAACAAAGGAAACAAGTGTATGATTTCGATTGGTTAAACCTAGGGTTTGGTAAATCACCATAATTGGGGGAAAGTGTTAGTTGATGGTATCTAGTGATAAATGGATACATTATTAGTAGATTGTGATGTTGAACATTGTATGTTTATTGTATTAGGCTTTCGGTGACATTTTGGAAAGTCGGTGAAATCGTGGAAGCAAGAGTTTTGGTGTCAAGATCACGGTTAAAGCATCTTTGTTACTAAGGTGAGTACGTGTGGAAATTTACTGAGTACATAGCCTATGAAATACATTTTCTTACTTGTGTTATGGTCTATTTGCTTAATTGTGTAGACTAGTAGCTAGTAGTTAGTTATACCGATAGTTGTATTGAACTAACTTGTTTGATGATAGACGTGATAGCCGAGAGCTAGATTGACATAACCATCGAGTTATGATATGGTGAGATGATGTGATGATTCGGGGGATCCCCGGTCATGAGGTATGGAATGGGGAGCATTTGGGCGGATCCCCATCGGCCCATTCCATGATAGTAGTCTTGCTAACTGGAAGTAGTCCGGCGAGTAAGGCAGGTATTGGTAGATTGGGCGATTCCCTCTTGCCTTTACCTTGAAGCTTGTTAATGCGGGGGATCCCCGGTTAATAAGTTAATGTGGTTCTAGTTGGTTGGGGACGTCCCGACAACTAGATATGATTGCTAGGAAAGCAAGGTATTAGAGTCACAATAGGGTGACTAGATAGATGGATGATCGCTTATATGTTTGTTGTTTACCATTCGGTTGTTATTACCACTTTGGGTCTAAACCCATGTAGCTCACGAGACGTTTTTGTCTCACGTACTCCTTGTTTTGTTTTGCTATGTACTCAGGTTCGGGATCGAAGGCTTAGGTACGCATGGATAGAGATGCGGGACCTAGATTAGAAGAGCACTAGATTGGATTTAGTCTTAGCTTGGTTATGATCTATTTTGTAACACCTACTTTTATACTCTGATTTCATACCAAGGTTTTTGTAAATCCGAATTGAGGATGTTCTTCTATTTATAAAAATGTTTTATTTTGGCCAATATTTGGTATTAAAATATGAGGTGTTACAACTTGGTATCAGAGCTATAGTTTAAGTGAATTAGGTTGGATGACCATCCTAGTCTTAGACTGTAGCATTAGGAATATAAGATTCCTTAGGATCATAGGTTGACCTTGAGACTTTATGTTAAGTTTAGGGTTGAACCTAGGGGACCGATGAAATTTGATATGATTTTGGATATTGAGTCTTATGCGACTAATGGGTTGTACACAAGGCACTAAATGTTTAATGTCTTTCGTATAGTATTGATTGAAAGAAATGGTGACCACGCGAAGAAGTGGTAAAGCCCTGGAAAATCGGGAGGATGAGATACCTCATGTAGAGGTTGAGGTTGAACAAGAAAGTCAACCGTCGATGCATCGGGTGGGTGAGTCGGAGGTCGGAGCTAATAGAACTCCGGTAACCATGGCGGATCTCCAAACTATTATCGATCAAATCAAGGGAACGGTGGCCGAAGAAGTGCACCGTATTATTGGAGACCGTGAGAGGTCGGGAGGAGACCGTGAATCCGAGGCTAAGTCGGATGAGAGAACCGGGGGTAGTGGTACCGGGGAGGGGAAATCCTCCACGGGTGGCCAAAGTGATGCTAGGGCTAAGCCCATTGTGAAAGAAGGTTGTTCGTTTAAATCCTTCATGGCTTGTAAGACAAATGTGTATTCGGGTAGTTCGGACCCGAAAGTAACGATGAGGTGGATCCGGGAAACCGAGAGGGTTATCGGTAGTAGCAAGTGTAAGGATGCTGATATGGTGACGTATGCGTCACAATTACTAAAAGAAGATGCCATGGTTTGGTGGGATATTGTGTATGAGACCCTCGGGAAGGAGGTGATTGAGAAGATGTCGTGGGATGAATTCACCGCGAGGTTGAAAAAGAAATTTTGTCCCGAAAGGGATTTGGAAAAGATGCACGAGAAGTTCGTGACCCTCAAAAAGGGTGATATGTCGGTGGAAGAATACTCGAGGGAGTTCACGGGATTGCTCCCGTTTGTTGCTAAAACCTACTCGGATGAGAGGTTGAGAGTAGTTCGGTATGCAAGTGGGCTACCGTGGGATTACCAGTTGGAAGTTAAGAGGGCGGTCTCACTCGATGAGGCTATTAGTGCCGCCCGGAGTGTTGAGTAAGTAAATGAGGCACGGGTTGCCGAGAGGGCCCATGTGGGCGAGAAGAGAAAAGCCGAGAGTGGCTCGGGTACTTATAAGAAAGGGAAGTTCACTTCGAGCTTCTCTAAGCAAGGTAGTGTTGGCTCGTGCAAGAAGTGCGGGAAGAATCATGCCGGCGTGTGCCGAGGAGAGTCGAAAACTTGCTTTAATTGTGGGAAGCCGGGGCATATGGCCCGAGAATGCAAGTCGAAATCATTGGCCGAGATTGAGTGTTTCTCGTGCCACGAAAAGGGGCACTATAGCAATGTGTGCCCAAAGAAGGGAATCAAGTCGATGGTGTCCACGGCTCAAAAGAAAGTGGAACCGGTGAAGGTGAAGGGGCGATCCTTCCAACTCACTCAGGAGGAGGCGAATGAGGCACACGATGTTGTGTCAGGTACTTTATTCATTAACTCCTTGCCAACTCATATTTTGTTTGATTCGGGTTCCAATTATTCGTTTGTGTCTTATGAGTTCGGTTGTAAATTGAATGTGCCGTCCGAGATGTTAGATGAGGTTTATGAGATAGAAGTAGCCGACGGGAAAACATCTATGGTCGAATGTGTTTATAGAAATTGTGAAATAGAAATTGACGGTAGAAAGTTTAAGGTGGATTTGTTGCCCATGGGAATTAGGGCGTTTGATGTGGTTATCGGTATGGATTGGTTGGGTATGCACCAAGCCAAGATTTTGTGTGGAAAGAAAATTGTGTCGATTAGGTCACCCGAGAATGAGAAAGTGTATGTGTATGGGGAGAAACGACATCACATGCCTAATGTGATTACCGCCATTAAGGCGAGGAAAATTATATCGAAAGGTTGTGCATCGTTTATTGCATATGTATTAGATGGCCGAAAGGAAAAGAAGTCAATGGATAATGTCAAAATTATTCGGGATTTTCCCGAGGTATTTCCCGATGACTTGCCCGGTTTGCCACCGGAGAGACAAGTCGAGTTTAAAATTGATTTAGTTCCGGGGGCGACGCCGATTGCTCGTGCTCCCTATCGTTTAGCTCCCACCGATATGCGGGAATTGATGACCCAATTGCAAGATTTGTTAGATAAGGGTTTTATTCGTCCGAGTTCGTCACCGTGGGGTGCACCGGTGTTATTTGTTAAAAAGAAAGACGGTTCGATGAGAATGTGTATTGACTACCGAGAGTTGAATAAGGTAACTATTAAGAACCGTTACCCGTTGCCGAGAATTGACGACTTATTCGACCAATTGCAAGGTGCTAGTTATTTCTCGAAGATCGATTTGAGGTCGGGTTATCACCAAGTTCGGGTGAAAGAAGGCGACACCGAGAAGACGGCTTTTCGCACACGTTATGGTCATTATGAATTTCTAGTGATGCCGTTTGGTCTTACAAACGCACCGGCTATTTTTATGGATTTGATGAATCGGGTTTGTAAACCGTTCCTTGATAAGTTGTTGATCGTGTTTATTGACGATATTTTGATTTATTCGAAAACCGAAGAAGAACACGAAGGTCATTTGAGGCTTGTTCTAGACGTGTTGAAACGGGAGAAGTTGTATGCAAAATTCTCGAAGTGTGAATTTTGGTTGCGGGAGGTGCAATTCTTAGGTCACGTGGTGACGTGTGATGGTATTAAGGTTGATCCGTCCAAGATTGAAGCGGTGTCAAATTGGGAACCTCCGAGGACTCCTACCGAGGTTAGAAGTTTTCTTGGATTAGCCGGTTATTACCGAAGGTTTATACAAGACTTCTCGAGAATCGCGATTCCACTCACGAAGTTAACGAGAAAAAGTGAGAAGTTTGTGTGGGAGAAGAAGCAAGAAGAGGCGTTTGAGTTGTTAAAAGAAAAGTTATGTAACGCGCCGATCCTTACGTTACCGGATGGTATGGAAGATTTTGTGGTTTATAGCGATGCTTCGAATCAAGGGCTCGGTTGTGTATTGATGCAAAGAGGTAAAGTGATCGCGTATGCCTCGCGACAATTGAAGAATGCGGAATTTAGGTACACGACACACGACTTGGAATTGGCGGCGATTATATTTGCCTTGAAGTTGTGGAGGCATTATTTGTATGGTACTCGGTGTACGTTGTACACGGATCATAAAAGTCTACAATACGTGTTTACTCAAAAAGATCTTAATATGCGACAAAGAAGGTGGATCGAGTTGATTGCCGATTATGATTGTGAGATTGTGTATCACGCGGGAAAGGCTAATGTGGTGGCCGATGCCTTGAGCCGAAAAGTTTATGAAAACCCGAACCGGGGAATCTTAACACGTATAGAAGTCGTCTCGAGTATTATCGAAAGAATCAAGAATGCCCAACGAGAGGTTATGGGGAAGGACGAGTTAAGACAAGAACGGTTAGGTAAGAACCAACATTTTCTCGAAAATGCACAAGGGTTGAAGACCGTAGGCGGTCGTATTTGGGTTCCTAAGTTCGGTGGTATCCGAAAAGAATTGTTGTATGATGTGCACAAGTCAAAGTATTCAATTCACCCGGGAAGTACAAAGACGTACCAAGATATGAAACGGATTTATTGGTGGCCCGGAATGAAGGCGAGAGTGGCCAAGTATATCTCTAAGTGTGCCACGTGTGCACAAGTGAAGGTCGAGCATCAAGTACCGTATGGGGTAGCTCAATCATTAGTTGTACCGACCGGGAAGTGGGAAGACATAACTATGGATTTCATAGTAGGGTTACCGAAGACGAGTAGAGGTCACGATGCCATTTGGGTCATAGTTGATCGGTTGACCAAGAGTGCGTTATTTTTAGCAATTCGGGAAACGTTGCCACTTGAGAAATTGGCTAAGTTGTATGTTGATGAGGTGGTTCGACTCCACGGGGTTCCGTTATCGATTGTGTCCGATAGAGACGCGAGATTTACCTCGAGATTTTGGCGATCTTTACAAGAAGAGTTGGGTACAAAGTTGCGGTTGAGCACGGCTTATCATCCGCAAACCGACGGTCAAAGTGAAAGAACAATTCAAACGGTTGAAGATATGTTGAGATCGTGTGTGTTAGACTTCGGTGGTAAATGGGATGAACATTTACCGTTGGTCGAGTTTTCGTATAATAATAGCTATCACTCGACTATTAAGATTCCGCCTTATGAGGCGTTGTATGGAAGAAAATGTAGAACTCCATCTTGTTGGTTGGAAGCAGGAGAGACGAAACTCACGGGTCCCGAGACCGTGAGGGTGACAAATGAGAAGATCGGTATTATTCAAACCAACATGAAAGTCGCCCAAGATAGACAACGAAGTTATTCGGGTTTGAAGAAAAGGCCATACGAATTGGATGTCGGTGATATGGTCATGTTGAAAGTGTCACCTTGGAAAGGTGTGATGCGGTTTGGTAAGAAAGGAAAGTTAAGTCCAAGGTATGTTGGACCGTTTAAAATATTGAAACGGGTCGGGCTTCAAGCTTTTAAGTTGGAACTTCCACCCGAGCTTCAAGGTGTGCATGACACCTTTCATGTAAGTTATTTGAAAAAGTTTATCGGGGAAGTTGAAAATATTATTCCGTTACAAGAGTTGCGGGTTGACGGCCCGAACCGGTTGATTGAAGAGCCCGAGGCTATATTAGAAACGAAAACAAAGAAGCTTCGGAATAAGGAAATCGAATTGGTGTTGGTCAAGTGGAAGCATTCACTTGGGCCGAATTTGACTTGGGAAGTCAAAGACGAGATTCGGAAGAGGTACCCGGATTTCGTGAACTATGATGAGATTCCGAGGACGGAATCTTCTTAAGGGGTAGATAGTTGTAACGACCCGAAATTGTAAATAAATAAAATATGTAAAAATATGATAATTATGGATAAATCATATAAAACACGTGGAAATTGGTTTCGTGTCGTTTGGACACCGTACGAGAAAGTTATGGGCGAAACCGGGACGAGACAAAGATGAAAAAGTGCAGCCCAGCTGCCTAAGGGAGTTCGCGATGCGAACTTGCGATAACGATCGCGAACTGATCCCAGGTAGTTTGGTATTTGGTCGCGAAGTAGTTCGCGTTGGGGTGGCGATCGCTAAGTCTGCGTGCAAGGCTTGGAGTTAGCGACGCGAACTTAGTTCGCGCCGTGAACTCTGGACGACAGCATTAAAGTCGGGTTTGAGCTCATTTATTGCATTTGTAAACCCTATTTTTTCTCTCTTCAAGTGTGTGAACGATTTTGAGTGTAAAGCATCATTTGGAGCAGATTTATTGGTCAAATCTTGTGATTCTTCACTCCTAGTTGAAGATTAAAGGTATATATCTTCAATCCTTTGTAGTTGTAGCTTTAGATCTATGGATCTTGAAGCTAGGGTTTGAAACCCTAGTTCTTGGGTTGGTGATTTATGGTGAAATATATGTTGTATACACTTAATAGATGGTATATTAACAAAGGAAACAAGTGTATGATTTCGATTGGTTAAACCTAGGGTTTGGTAAATCACCATAATTGGGGGAAAGTGTTAGTTGATGGTATCTAGTGATAAATGGATACATTATTAGTAGATTGTGATGTTGAACATTGTATGTTTATTGTATTAGGCTTTCGGTGACATTTTGGAAAGACGGTGAAATCGTGGAAGCAAGAGTTTTGGTGTCAAGATCACGGTTAAAGCATCTTTGTTACTAAGGTGAGTACGTGTGGAAATTTACTGAGTACATAGCCTATGAAATACATTTTCTTACTTGTGTTATGGTCTATTTGCTTAATTGTGTAGACTAGTAACTAGTAGTTAGTTATACCGATAGTTGTATTGAACTAACTTGTTTGATGATAGACGTGATAGCCGAGAGCTAGATTGACATAACCATCGAGTTATGATATGGTGAGATGATGTGATGATTCGGGGGATCCCCGGTCATGAGGTATGGAATGGGGAGCATTTGGGCGGATCCCCATCGGCCCATTCCATGATAGTAGTCTTGCTAACTGGAAGTAGTCCTGCGAGTAAGGCAGGTATTGGTAGATTGGGCGATTCCCTCTTGCCTTTACCTTGAAGCTTGTTAATGCGGGGGATCCCCGGTTAATAAGTTAATGTGGTTCTAGTTGGTTGGGGACGTCCCGACAACTAGATATGATTGCTAGGATAGCAAGGTATTAGAGTCACAATAGGGTGACTAGATAGATGGATGATCGCTTATATGTTTGTTGTTTACCATTCGTTGTTATTACCACTTTGGGTCTAAACCCATGTAGCTCACGAGACGTTTTTGTCTCACGTACTCCTTGTTTTGTTTTGCTATGTACTCAGGTTCGGGATCGAAGGCTTAGGTACGCATGGATAGAGATGCGGGACCTAGATTAGAAGAGCACTAGATTGGATTTAGTCTTAGCTTGGTTATGATCTATTTTGTAACACCTACTTTTATACTCTGATTTCATACCAAGGTTTTTGTAAATCCGAATTGAGGATGTTCTTCTATTTATAAAAATGTTTTATTTTGACCAATATTTGGTATTAAAATTTGAGGTGTTACAACTTGGTATCAGAGCTATAGTTTAAGTGAATTAGGTTGGATGACCATCCTAGTCTTAGACTGTAGCATTAGGAATATAAGATTCCTTAGGATCATAGGTTGACCTTGAGACTTTATGTTAAGTTTAGGGTTGAACCTAGGGGACCGATGAAATTTGATATGATTTTGGATATTGAGTCTTATGCGACTAATGGGTTGTACACAAGGCACTAAATGTTTAATGTCTTTCGTATAGTATTGATTGAAAGAAATGGTGACCACGCGAAGAAGTGGTAAAGGCCTGGAAAACCGGGAGGAGGAGATACCTCATGTAGAGGTTGAGGTTGAACAAGAAAGTCAACCGTCGATGCATCGGGTGGGTGAGTCGGAGGTCGGAGCTAATAGAACTCCGGTAACCATGGCGGATCTCCAAACTATTATCGATCAAATCAAGGGAACGGTGGCCGAAGAAGTGCACCGTATTATTGGAGACCGTGAGAGGTCGGGAGGAGACCGTGAATCCGAGGCTAAGTCGGATGAGAGAACCGGGGGTAGTGGTACCGGGGAGGGGAAATCCTCCACGGGTGGCCAAAGTGATGCTAGGGCTAAGCCCATTGTGAAAGAAGGTTGTTCGTTTAAATCCTTCATGGCTTGTAAGACAAATGTGTATTCGGGTAGTTCGGACCCGAAAGTAACGATGAGGTGGATCCGGGAAACCGAGAGGGTTATCGGTAGTAGCAAGTGTAAGGATGCTGATATGGTGACGTATGCGTCACAATTACTAAAAGAAGATGCCATGGTTTGGTGGGATATTGTGTATGAGACCCTCGGGAAGGAGGTGATTGAGAAGATGTCGTGGGATGAATTCACCGCGAGGTTGAAAAAGAAATTTTGTCCCGAAAGGGATTTGGAAAAGATGCACGAGAAGTTCGTGACCCTCAAAAAGGGTGATATGTCGGTGGAAGAATACTCGAGGGAGTTCACGGGATTGCTCCCGTTTGTTGCTAAAACCTACTCGGATGAGAGGTTGAGAGTAGTTCGGTATGCAAGTGGGCTACCGTGGGATTACCAGTTGGAAGTTAAGAGGGCGGTCTCACTCGATGAGGCTATTAGTGCCGCCCGGAGTGTTGAGGAACTAAATGAGGCACAGGTTGCCGAGAGGGCCCATGTGGGCGAGAAGAGAAAAGCCGAGAGTGGCTCGGGTACTTATAAGAAAGGGAAGTTCACTTCGAGCTTCTCTAAGCAAGGTAGTGTTGGCTCGTGCAAGAACTGCGGGAAGAATCATGCCGGCGTGTGCCGAGGAGAGTCGAAAACTTGCTTTAATTGTGGGAAGCCGGGGCATATGGCCCGAGAATGCAAGTCGAAATCATTGGTCGAGATTGAGTGTTTCTCGTGCCACGAAAAGGGGCACTATAGCAATGTGTGCCCAAAGAAGGGAATCAAGTCGATGGTGTCCACGGCTCAAAAGAAAGTGGAACCGGCGAAGGTGAAGGGGCCATCCTTCCAACTCACTCGGGAGGAGGCGAAGGAGGCACACGATGTGGTGTCAGGTACTTTATTCATTAACTCCTTGCCAACTCATATTTTGTTTGATTCGGGTTCCAATTATTCGTTTGTGTCTTATGAGTTCGGTTGTAAATTGAATGTGCCGTCCGAGATGTTAGATGAGGTTTATGAGATAGAAGTAGCCGACGGGAAAACATCTATAGTCGAATGTGTTTATAGAAATTGTGAAATAGAAATTGACGGTAGAAAGTTTAAGGTGGATTTGTTGCCCATGGGAATTAGGGCGTTTGATGTGGTTATCGGTATGGATTGGTTGGGTATGCACCAAGCCAAGATTTTGTGTGGAAAGAAAATTGTGTCGATTAGGACACCCGAGAATGAGAAAGTGTATGTGTATGGGGAGAAACGACATCACATGCCTAATGTGATTACCGCCATTAAGGCGAGGAAAAGTATATCGAAAGGTTGTGCATCGTTTATTGCATATGTATTAGATGGCCGAAAGGAAAAGAAGTCAATGGATAATGTCAAAATTATTCGGGATTTTCCCGAGATATTTCCCGATGACTTGCCCGGTTTGCCACCGGAGAGACAAGTCGAGTTTAAAATTGATTTAGTTCCGGGGGCGACGCCGATTGCTCGTGCTCCCTATCGTTTAGCTCCCACCGAGATGCGGGAATTGATGACCCAATTGCAAGATTTGTTAGATAAGGGTTTTATTCGTCCGAGTTCGTCACCGTGGGGTGCACCGGTGTTATTTTTTAAAAAGAAAGACGGTTCGATGAGAATGTGTATTGACTACCGAGAGTTGAATAAGGTAACTATTAAGAACTGTTACCCGTTGCCGAGAATTGACGACTTATTCGACCAATTGCAAGGTGCTAGTTATTTCTCGAAGATCGATTTGAGGTCGGGTTATCACCAAGTTCGGGTGAAAGAAGGCGACACCGAGAAGACGGCTTTTCGCACACGTTATGGTCATTATGAATTTCTAGTGATGCCGTTTGGTCTTACAAACGCACCGGCTATTTTTATGGATTTGATGAATCGGGTTTGTAAACCGTTCCTTGATAAGTTGTTGATCGTGTTTATTGACGATATTTTGATTTATTCGAAAACCGAAGAAGAACATGAAGGTCATTTGAGGTTTGTTCTAGACGTGTTGAAACGGGAGAAGTTGTATGCAAAATTCTCGAAGTGTGAATTTTGGTTGCGGGAGGTGCAATTCTTAGGTCACGTGGTGACGTGTGATGGTATTAAGGTTGATCCGTCCAAGATTGAAGCGGTGTCAAATTGGGAACCTCCGAGGACTCCTACCGAGGTTAGAAGTTTTCTTGGATTAGCCGGTTATTACCGAAGGTTTATACAAGACTTCTCGAGAATCGCGATTCCACTCACGAAGTTAACGAGAAAAAGTGAGAAGTTTGTGTGGGAGAAGAAGCAAGAAGAGGCGTTTGAGTTGTTAAAAGAAAAGTTATGTAACGCGCCGATCCTTACGTTACCGGATGGTATGGAAGATTTTGTGGTTTATAGCGATGCTTCGAATCAAGGGCTCGGTTGTGTATTGATGCAAAGAGGTAAAGTGACCGCGTATGCCTCGCGACAATTGAAGAATGCGGAATTTAGGTACACGACACACGACTTGGAATTGGCGGCGATTATATTTGCCTTGAAGTTGTGGAGGCATTATTTGTATGGTACTCGGTGTACGTTGTACACGGATCATGAAAGTCTACAATACGTGTTTACTCAAAAAGATCTTAATATGCGACAAAGAAGGTGGATCGAGTTGATTGCATCACGCGGGAAAGGCTAATGTGGTGGCCGATGCCTTGAGCCGAAAAGTTTATGAAAACCCGAACCGGGGAATCTTAACACGTATAGAAGTCGTCTCGAGTATTATCGAAAGAATCAAGAATGCCCAACGAGAGGTTATGGGGAAGGACGAGTTAAGACAAGAACGGTTAGGTAAGAACCAACATTTTCTCGAAAATGCACAAGGGTTGAAGACCGTAGGCGGTCGTATTTGGGTTCCTAAGTTCGGTGGTATCCGAAAAGAATTGTTGTATGATGTGCACAAGTCAAAGTATTCAATTTACTCGGGAAGTACAAAGACGTACCAAGATATGAAACGGATTTATTGGTGGCCCGGAATGAAGGCGAGAGTGGCCAAGTATATCTCTAAGTGTGCCACGTGTGCACAAGTGAAGGTCGAGCATCAAGTACCGTATGGGGTAGCTCAATCATTAGTTGTACCGACCGGGAAGTGGGAAGACATAACTATGGATTTCATAGTAGGGTTACCGAAGACGAGTAGAGGTCACGATGCCATTTGGGTCATAGTTGATCGGTTGACCAAGAGTGCGTTATTTTTAGCAATTCGGGAAACGTTGCCACTTGAGAAATTGGCTAAGTTGTATGTTGATGAGGTGGTTCGACTCCACGGGGTTCCGTTATCGATTGTGTCCGATAGAGACGCGAGATTTACCTCGAGATTTTGGCGATCTTTACAAACAGAGTTGGGTACAAAGTTGCGGTTGAGCACGGCTTATCATCCGCAAACCGACGGTCAAAGTGAAAGAACAATTCAAACGGTTGAAGATATGTTGAGATCGTGTGTGTTAGACTTCGGTGGTAAATGGGATGAACATTTACCGTTAGTCGAGTTTTCGTATAATAATAGCTATCACTCGACTATTAAGATTCCGCCTTATGAGGCGTTGTATGGAAGAAAATGTAGAACTCCATCTTGTTGGTTGGAAGCGGGAGAGACGAAACTCACGGGTCCCGAGACCGTGAGGGTGACAAATGAGAAGATCGGTATTATTCAAACCAACATGAAAGTCGCCCAAGATAGACAACGAAGTTATTCGGGTTTGAAGAAAAGGCCATACGACTTGGATGTCGGTGATATGGTCATGTTGAAAGTGTCACCTTGGAAAGGTGTGATGCGGTTTGGTAAGAAAGGAAAGTTAAGTCCAAGGTATGATGGACCGTTTAAAATATTGAAACGGGTCGGGCTTCAAGCTTTTAAGTTGGAACTTCCACCCGAGCTTCAAGGTGTGCATGACACCTTTCATGTAAGTTATTTGAAAAAGTTTATCGGGGAAGTTGAAAATATTATTCCGTTACAAGAGTTGCGGGTTGACGGCCCGAACCGGTTGATTGAAGAGCCCGAGGCTATATTAGAAACGAAAACAAAGAAGCTTCGGAATAAGGAAATCGAATTGGTGTTGGTCAAGTGGAAGCATTCACTTGGGCCGAATTTGACTTGGGAAGTCAAAGATAAGATTCGGAAGAGGTACCCGGATTTCGTGAACTATGATGAGATTCCGAGGACGGAATCTTCTTAAGGGGTAGATAGTTGTAACGACCCGAAATTGTAAATAAATAAAATATGTAAAAATATGATAATTATGGATAAATCATATAAAACACGTGGAAATTGGTTTCGTGTCGTTTGGACACCGTACGAGAAAGTTATGGGCGAAACCGGGACGAGACAAAGATGAAAAGTGCAGCCCAGCTACCTAAGGGAGTTCGCGACGCGAACTTGCGATAACGATCGCGAACTGATCCCAGGTAGTTTGGTATTTGGTCGCGAAGTAGTTCGCGTTGGGGTGGCGATCGCTAAGTCTGCGTGCAAAGCTTGGAGTTAGCGACGCGAACTTAGTTCGCGCCGTGAACTCTGGACGACAGCATTAAAGTCGGGTTTGAGCTCATTTATTGCATTTGTAAACCCTAGTTTTTCTCTCTTCAAGTGTGTGAATGATTTTGAGTGTAAAGCATCATTTGGAGCAGATTTCTTGGTCAAATCTTGTGATTCTTCACTCCTAGTTGAAGATTAAAGGTATATCTTCAATCCTTTGTAGTTGTAGCTTTAGATCTATGGATATTGAAGCTAGGGTTTGAAACCCTAGTTCTTGGGTTGGTGATTTATGGTGAAATATATGTTGTATACACTTAATAGATGGTATATTAACAAAGGAAACAAGTGTATGATTTCAATTGGTTAAACCTAGGGTTTGGTAAATCACCATAATTGGGGGAAAGTGTTAGTTGATGGTATCTAGTGATAAATGGATACATTATTAGTAGATTGTGATGTTGAACATTGTATGTTTATTGTATTAGGCTTTCGGTGACATTTTGGAAAGTCGGTGAAATCGTGGAAGCAAGAGTTTTGGTGTCAAGATCACGGTTAAAGCATCTTTGTTACTAAGGTGAGTACGTGTGGAAATTTACTGAGTACATAGCCTATGAAATACATTTTCTTACTTGTGTTATGGTCTATTTGCTTAATTGTGTAGACTAGTAGCTAGTAGTTAGTTATACCGATAGTTGTATTGAACTAACTTGTTTGATGATAGACGTGATAGCCGAGAGCTAGATTGACATAACCATCGAGTTATGATATGGTGAGATGATGTGATGATTCGGGGGATCCCCGGTCATGAGGTATGGAATGGGGAGCATTTGGGCGGATCCCCATCGGCCCATTCCATGATAGTAGTCTTGCTAACTGGAAGTAGTCCGGCGAGTAAGGCAGGTATTGGTAGATTGGGCGATTCCCTCTTGCCTTTACCTTGAAGCTTGTTAATGCGGGGGATCCCCGGTTAATAAGTTAATGTGGTTCTAGTTGGTTGGGGACGTCCCGACAACTAGATATGATTGCTAGGAAAGCAAGGTATTAGAGTCACAATAGGGTGACTAGATAGATGGATGATCGCTTATATGTTTGTTGTTTACCATTCGGTTGTTATTACCACTTTGGGTCTAAACCCATGTAGCTCACGAGATGTTTTTGTCTCACGTACTCCTTGTTTTGTTTTGCTATGTACTCAGGTTCGGGATCGAAGGCTTAGGTACGCATGAATAGAGATGCGGGACCTAGATTAGAAGAGCACTAGATTGGATTTAGTCTTAGCTTGGTTATGATCTATTTTGTAACACCTACTTTTATACTCTGATTTCATACCAAGGTTTTTGTAAATCCAAATTGAGGATGTTCTTCTATTTATAAAAATGTTTTATTTTGGCCAATATTTGGTATTAAAATTTGAGGTGTTAGAACTTGGTATCAGAGCTATAGTTTAAGTGAATTAGGTTGGATGACCATCCTAGTCTTAGACTGTAGCATTAGTAATATAAGATTCCTTAGGATCATAGGTTGACCTTGAGACTTTATGTTAAGTTTAGGGTTGAACCTAGGGGACCGATGAAATTTGATATGATTTTGGATATTGAGTCTTATGCGACTAATGGGTTGTACACAAGGCACTAAATGTTTAATGTCTTTCGTATAATATTGATTGAAAGAAATGGTGACCACGCGAAGAAGTGGTAAAGCCCTGGAAAACCGGGAGGAGGAGATACCTCATGTAGAGGTTGAGGTTGAACAAGAAAGTCAACCGTCGATGCATCGGGTGGGTGAGTCGGAGGTCGGAGCTAATAGAACTCCGGTAACCATGGCGGATCTATAAACTATTATCGATCAAATCAAGGGAACGGTGGCCGAAGAAGTGCACCGTATTATTGGAGACCGTGAGAGGTCGGGAGGAGACCGTGAATCCGAGGCTAAGTCGGATGAGAGAACCGGGGGTAGTGGTACCGGGGAGGGGAAATCCTCCACGGGTGGCCAAAGTGATGCTAGGGCTAAGCCCATTGTGAAAGAAGGTTGTTCGTTTAAATCCTTCATGGCTTGTAAGACAAATGTGTATTCGGGTAGTTCGGACCCGAAAGTAACGATGAGGTGGATCCGGGAAACCGAGAGGGTTATCGGTAGTATCAAATGTAAGGATGCTGATATGGTGACGTATGCGTCACAATTACTAAAAGAAGATGTCATGGTTTGGTGGGATATTGTGTATGAGACCCTCGGGAAGGAGGTGATTGAGAAGATGTCGTGGGATGAATTCACCGCGAGGTTGAAAAAGAAATTTTATCCCGAAAGGGATTTGGAAAAGATGCACGAGAAGTTCGTGACCCTCAAAAAGGGTGATATGTCGGTGGAAGAATACTCGAGGGAGTTCACGGGATTGCTCCCGTTTGTTGCTAAAACCTACTCGGATGAGAGGTTGAGAGTAGTTCGGTATGCAAGTGGGCTACCGTGGGATTACCAGTTGGAAGTTAAGAGGGCGGTCTCACTCGATGAGGCTATTAGTGCCGCCCGGAGTGTTGAGGAAGTAAATGAGGCACGGGTTGCCGAGAGGGCCCATGTGGGCGAGAAGAGAAAAACCGAGAGTGGCTCGGGTACTTATAAGAAAGGGAAGTTCACTTCGAGCTTCTCTAAGCAAGGTAGTGTTGGCTCGTGCAAGAACTGCGGGAAGAATCATGCCGGCGTGTGCCGAGGAGAGTCGAAAACTTGCTTTAATTGTGGGAAGCCGGGGCATATGGCCCGAGAATGCAAGTCGAAATCATTGGCCGAGATTGAGTGTTTCTCGTGCCACGAGACTTGTGAACTCCAAGCCTTTCAACAAATGCCCTAATCAAGAAACCGCACAAGGTTTAACATCAAACATCACCATTGACTACATAATCTATCACTAGTTTACCACTAGTATCAATTTTCCCCAATTTGACAACCCATAAAACCCTAGGTTTTCATAGATCTTAAGATCTCCATAAATCCATGTTATGAACATGTTTCCCTTGTTAAAATACCATAGATCTGAGTTATACACATCCATTTCGTCACCCATGGCAAACCCTCCAACTAGGGTTGTTGGAGGGTTTGCATACAACACCAATTTTTCCCCAAAAACACCATCTATAACAAACAGGAGTAGAGATTTACCTTATATTTTAACGATAGAGCAAGAATCTTCTAGAATGAGTGTGAAAATCGGTTCCAATGGCTTCTTTACACTCAAAATCGTACACACACACTTGGGAGAAGATTCTAGGGTTTGAAAATGAGAGAAGTGGCTGAAATCACGTTTTTATACTGCCAGGCACGACTTCGCGCCGTGAAGGGTAAGTTCGCGCCGCGAACTTCCCGCGTCGAGAACTCCTCGCGATCGGGAACTAGCCGCGAACTTCATGCCTCAAAACCTTGAACTCACTGTTCCATCCTCGCGATCGCGAACCCCTAGTTCGCGCCACGAACTCCTCTAGGCAGCTAGGCTGCAACTTTTTGTTGTCCAATTTATCCCGGTTTCGACCTTAACCATATCAAACGGTGTCCAAATGGCACGAAACTAATTCCTACGTCTTTTAAATGATTTATCCTTATTTATCATATTTTTCACATAATTTATTTGATTAAAAATTTCGGGTCGTTACAAAAAACATACAAAAATATGGATAAATTGATAATAAAAGTTCATTAATAAATCAAGTAATCAACAATAACATTCAAAAACATAAACAATGGTCTATTCAAAAACATCAATTTAAACATAATGTAAAAGCAAAAGTAGTTCTAAAAACAATGCAGCTCTCTCGATCAAAATGGTCAGATACATTGTAGAATGTGTTTCGGGCCCATAAAATTGCATAGATTTTTGTCAATTTCTTTCAGCCATGGATGAATATTGTTTAGCTCTTTCTTTTGATAAATTATTCTTTATAAATCCATTTGTAACATGCAAGCTGAAAAAATGCATATACAACCTCTTATTTCCTTAAATCCCCTAATAATTCATACAGCATATGCATATCATATACAGCCTATTCAAAACAAGACAGTAACTGCAGAAACCTGCTCCCCAAAAGTTGACTTTTTATGTTACAAGCTTCTTGAGTTTAATACAAACCTTCTTTAGCAACAACCTCACACGTTCATATGCATCTTTTAGGAGTTTAACAACCTGAAAAATCAAATGCAAATATAAACAATACTTAATTGTATAAATAGAAAGCTTGCAATTCCAGAAACATACTTTAGTGTGACCTAAATCAAGTTCTAATCAACATCAATAAATAAGACTTCAATTAGTTTGACCTAAATTACATTATAACATTTGACCTAAATCAGTTTGTAATCACAAGTATTTCACCAGTAATCACAAGTATTTCACCAACATCAATAAACATCAACTACACAGTGCAATTTAAAACCAAGACATAATCAACTACACACTGCAATTACATGGTTTATTAGTCTGTTTCTCAATGATAATCTTATGGTTTCTTTTTTAATTCGTTTTTGTAATGTACAAGAGGACGAGATGGAGAGAGAGACAGAGATCGACACACAGAGAGAGATTCAAAACCGAAAAAGAGATTGGGGCTATCTTGAAGACAATCGCAGAAGGTTGTGGAGAAGAAGATCGATCTCTTGACCTGTGAGGCTGTGACTTGCGAATAAACTCCGTATGGGGGATAAACACCGTATGAGAGAATGACGATAAAGACGATGGATGACCGACAACTTTTTGAGAATTGAAGTCTCCGTGTTTTTTTTTTTTCAATTCCCACTTTTTCTATTCTCTCTTTTTCCCTTTGTTTAAGGAGGAATCAAAACTAGAGAATAGGAATTTTCTTTTCTCCTCCTCCTCTTTTCTCAATGCAACCAAACAAGAGATTTAATTGCTAATTCCCTTTCCCACCTTCTATTTCTCTGTACCAAACACACCCTTATTTTATTTCGGCATCGGTACAAATTAATGTCTTAGTGTCTATAGCATTCATACAAGACGAACATCGTTTATTTTCTGATGTGTTTTTAATGCAATGCACATAACCTTTTAAATCGTTTTATTTAAAGTTCTACATTAATTGATATTGTACTAGTCTAGGGGAAAGTTTCTCTGAAACCATTTGAAAAGAACTTGAGAACCAAAGAGCATTTCCTGACCCTTAGATCAAATAATGAAAATAGAGATTGAGGGTATTTGGGATTGCTTATTGAAAATAGATTATATAGTTTGAAAATTGATAATCAGATAATTATCGGTTACAAAACGTTATTTTGAAAAATAGTGTTTCGATTTGATAATGCTATTTGAAATCACAATAATCATATAATAACTTTTTTAATGTTTGACAAATCTGACTATATGTTTAATTAATGGGTAAAATGATTAAAATAGATATTATTTGTTAATATCATTTACTAGTGTTTGAAATCACAACATTCTTTGACATAACCAACCAACATTTAGCAATACTTTTACTAGTGATTGTCAACCTTTTCCAGTTACCATCTACATCTTTTACATGTGGTTTTCACCAGAACAAGCAAACTTCACTATCTACATCCTTTGAAGTTTGAAATCACAATTTCCATTCTGTAGCTAACAGATGAGTCAAAGAAAAAAATGAAAAGTGACAAAAACTCATTCGCAAAGAAGCTCTTTTAAATTAGAAGAGACATATTTGATTTGTCAATAAGATAGTTTGGTAATTTTCATACATAAGTAAAATCCCGTTTCACAAAAGTAGGTGATCACTTGCTTTTAGTAAAAAATCACGTTTTGAAGGCAAGAGAACGCAGATAAGTGCTTATGGTTTTGGTTTTACCAAACACTAAAACTAGATTAATTTTGTGAGTTTTGAAAACGTGATATCTAAGTTGGCTAATGAACCCCAAACACCATTTGAATGTGTTCACATATAAAGATGTGGATCGAGGGCATGTTTGAGAAAACTTATTTAAGGTGTTTCTAAACTTATTAACTTATACTCCTTCTGTCCCTAAATAAAATTCTCATTTCTCTTGGGTAGAAGTTTTAAAGAGAAAGTTAGTGGTGGGGTCATTAATAATAAATTTGATTAAAATATAAAGTTAGTTTGGAGAGAGAAAGATAGTTAGTGGATAGTTAATAATAGGGGTCCTTGGTAATTATATTATTTTGTTAAGTGGACCCCATCAACTTGTTGAAATGAGAACTTTATTTAGGGACAAAAAATGAAGGAGAAATGAAAACTTTATTTAAGGACAAAGGGAGTATAAGTTTAAATACATTTACAAATTTACACTTATATAAGCTAATAAACATCTTAGATTCTTAGATAAGCTTTCCCATACAACTCCTAAATATGACCGAGTGTAATCACATATGAATTAGCTAGGTACGATTGTGCAATGACTAAAATGGATACATATAAAATACTTTATTATTTTAGGAAAAAAAAATCCTAATATAATTAACGTGCATATAAACACAACGACATAAGTTATTTACCTAAGAAGATGAGGATAGAGGAATAACCTTGTATGTGATGACTGAAAAACTAATAGAAAATGAGCATTAAATCTTACTCCTTCTTAAAGTATTTAGGCCTTTTAAATTTAGAAGATTTTAATCTTAAACTTAATCTTAAATTTCTACTTTGGGAACATCTTAAACACCACAAGATAAAAAAAAATATTGCTTAGGGGATTCAAACCCAAGACCTTTTGCGAGTACGGACTGTGTGTTAAACAATTGATCTACTTGATACTTTACTTTATCCCAAAAAAAATCCAACATAACGCATAAATTTAAAACGCCAGTCAACAATTTCTTTTTCTGTCGGATATTTAGTTACGGGTACCTGCAGTCGCATTACGCGGGTATCCTGCTAGTCATATAAAATTTGGAAAGTATGAAATAACTAAGTGCAAAAGAAACAAATAAGGTAGTAGGATGGAATATTTCAAAATTAGGATATGTATTTAGTACAAGGGAAATACTAATAATTAACCTAGGAAAATGGTTAAAATGTTCAAAGTATATAATTAAAAAAAAAACCATTATAAAATGTTTAATTATTTTTGTATGGTTACAGTACATGTTTCTTATTTCTTTAACTATAGTACTAGATGGCTAGAGGCTATGGTTAAATATCATTTTAATTTCATTTTATTTTGAACACATGTGAGGAAAAAGATAAGAACAAATCGAAGGCCGAATTTGACATCCAAATCGATAAATTTAAGAAATGGAGAAGTTGCGTGCAGTTCCAGATCACAATGCTTCGAGCTACTACTACTTTCAGGCACCTAATCTCTCATTCTCATCGATCAATCGCCTCTTCTAGATACGTAAGCTTTGATTCTATTATCCCAATTTAACTTTTACTTGTTTATCGATTTCAAGTTGATTGCTACTGTGAATCGCGGTTTTTAATTATGCCGATTTATGTTTACATCATCTCTTAGCTACTTAATTTAGCTTTTATGATTTTGTACTGTTGAATTAGGTTAGCAAGCTACTCAAATCAGTTAACCGTTGATTCATATATTTATTATTATTGTTTTTTATCTAATTGACAATGATTATATATGCTAAATATGTGCCCTAATCGCTTAAAGTTAAATAAATAGCTGTAGTGAATGGGACAGGAATTGCAATTTTGTAACAGGTGATTTAATACTTGTAATTAGAAGTTCAAATTTGTTTTGCTAAATCTATAGTTAAATTTACTCCAAATTAAATGTAATACTTGTAGTTAGAAGTTCAAGTTTCTGAATTATTCATTTATTTTCAACATTTTTTGCTGATTTATTTTTCAAATTTTGTAATAGATTGGAACATTAGTTATAGCAGAACATGAAAATGGTTCACTCACTACAACTTCTTTAAGTTCAATAGAAGCTGCTACCAAATTCTTATGTAAAGACAATTCTTTATCTTTGCTATTGGCCGGGTCGGGCCCCACATTGCAAGAAGCTGCTGCAAATGCTGCTTCATGTCATTCTTCCATTTCTCAGGTATTTCCATTTTTTGTTAATTTTATTTAATTTTGATAAATAATTATTAATCGTGTCTTAATTTTCTAATAATTGGAGTTTAGGTGCTGGTGGCTGCTTCTGATAAATTTAAACACCATTTAGCAGAACCATGGGCCAAATTAATCCATTTGGTGCAGCAAAAGGGTGAATACTCGCATATAGTTACTGCTTCAACTTCTTTCGGTAAAAATATTTTACCTCGTGCAGCTGCCCTACTTGATGTCTCACCAATTACTGATGTCATTGAAATATCAGAATCCAAAACATTTGTCAGGTACTTCTTGTAACCATATATTTACCATGAATTAATTATTATTATTTTTAAAATTTATTATTATTTTAAATCTGTATGATAGGCCAATATATGCTGGAAATGCTCTATGTACTATCCGCTACTCGGGTTCGGACCCTTGCATGTTGACGGTTCGACCCACTTCTTTTCTGGTTGGACCCGTTTCACCCGATTCTAAACCTAATTCTGCACCGATACTTCAAATTGATCTATCAACATTTTCTGAAGGTGTGTGCTAATTAACTTTACTATAACCATAATAAAAAAAGTACCCATTTTGACCCGCCCGTTTTTTAATAGATGGGAATTCTAGACATGTGAAACAAATGAGTCAGGATTCAGAACGCCCGGATCTTGGAAGTGCAGATGTTGTAATTACAGGAGGACGGGCTCTTAAAAGTGCTGAAAACTTTAAAATGATTGAAAAACTTGCTGAAAAACTTGGGGCTGCAGGTTATATTATTATTCTATTTTTATTTCATTTTTTTTTATTATATATTTTCATTATCAGTAGTTTCATGCATTGTTATTAATTTTGACTTTTTTTTTAAGATTGTCTAATTTTTTTAATATTTTGTTTATAGTTGGTGCTACTCGTGCTGCTGTTGATGCAGGATACGTTCCAAATGAGCTCCAGGTAAAAACCATTATGTTTTACAAATGTATTTATTATTATTATTAATTTATTATTATAATCTTTTTCTACTATTGAAAAAGAATTAGGCAAAAACCTTAACTTTATGAATTCCAAAAAACTGAATTTTAGGAAATAAAGTGCGAAATGTGGCTATTTTGTATAAACCTCAAAAAACAGGGTCATTTTGGTCATTTTAGTAAATTTCCCTGTAATTTCGTGTTCATTATTAACTCGATTATTACTAATCCATAGTTGAATTTTTTTGGAAAAAAAGTGTTTCTGGTTGACCCAATTTAAAAAATCACATGTTTTGACCTGAACTGTCTTTGACTTGTTACCCAACCCGCCCGTTTTTGCTAGGTTGGTCAAACGGGCAAAATTGTTGCTCCAAAACTTTACATGGCTTTTGGTGTTTCTGGAGCCATCCAACACATAGCCGGTATGCGAGATTCTAAAGTCATTGTTGCAGTCAACAAAGATGCCGATGCACCCATTTTTCAGGTCAAATTTCCCGACCATATTGCGCTTTTTTATTCTTTTTTTTTTATAATTATTATTGTTTTTTTTACTTTTATCGTGTTCTGATTATACCCTTGATGATGTTTTTTTAATATTTTTTTTAAATTTCAGGTTGCTGATTATGGACTTGTAGGTGATCTTTTTGAGATAATACCCGAGTTGTTAGAAAAGCTTCCCGAGAAAAAATAAGATTAATGACCTTCTAATTCATCTTTATGATGTACTCAATAAGATTCGATTCCAATTTCCTAATGATACATCAATAAAAGCTGTGGTTTTTTGGATGTAAGGATGCATTAACGTCTTGTATCTTGTGCAATGAAAGTTGTTAATTCTCTGACCGTTGATAAATCATGAGTTTATACTGTACTTTATACCTTATGCTTTTCATATTGTAATTGTTCGACATAAAAAATTTCATAGATGGTGAAATGGGCGGGTCAGTTACCGGTAATGGGTTAAGACAAAATGTGTAGTTTCTCTGCATACTTTTTTTTAATAAATAATTAATATTGTGCATATAAATACAAGATTTATATTGTTATAAGAGGTTTTTCTAAAAAAAACAAAAACAAAAATACACTTTGGATTTTTATTTTTTGAACGGCAATCCTAATCTACTTTTAAATATCACTTATGTCCACTTTAGATGCTCCGTGGTTGAGGCTTAGGCCTATTTTTGTCTTTAGGACAAGGGAATGACCAAAATACCCTTTGACGTCTTCTCTTTTAAATGTCCTTATGAGATCTTATTTATTTTTAGCTAAACTTATAAAACTAAAAGGACTAAAGTTCTCCAAAACCTCAATCACAAGACCATTTAGTGTCATTTTCAAAATTGCGAATTAGCTAAACTTATTCACCCGTTAATTTATTTTACCAATTTAACATTAATTTAATAATTTAACATTTTAAGGACAAATTATAATTCAGATTGACTAAATGATGTGAATAGTTGAAATTATGACATCTAGGGTTTGACAATTAACCAAATGGTGTATTTTTTGGTTAAGAAAATGGTTAGTTGCAACTTGCCTTGTCTACCTAATCTCGTGTGTAATCTTTTCTTTTGTATGTCTACCTAACTAACAGGTAACGAAACCTACGGTTTTTTCCGGTTAATTATATTACATCTAAAGTTAATTTTCACTTTACGTAATGTATTTTTTTAGGTGACTTGTATACAGAAGAAGTTACTCGTTATACATAAAACACAACACCCCTTTAATTATGGTACGAGTCATTCTAGTATTCACTCTATGTGTATGAATCAACAAACATTATTTTATATGTTTGAAATAGAATTTATGTTAACATTTAGGCTACAAGGTATGGGCACCACATGTGGTACCCTTTTTTTTGCCACATCATCGCCACCTAAGCAACCACACCACCACCACACCACATCATTTGGTGGAAATACCCACCACACCACACCACACCATTTTATTTTCCATCTCATCATTTTTTTTCTATTTATTTTTTAAACATAATATTAAACTTCCATTAAATTAAAATAACAATACATAAAATTAAAAATACAATACTTAAAATTAAAAATAACAATACATTAAATTAAAAATACTAAAATTTTAAAAACTACAATCCTAAATCGCTCATGGCTTTTCGGGCCCTTTCCTTCGCGGCTAGGAAAATCTTTTTCTTTCCTTTTCCTTTTCCCTTTCCCTTTCCCCTTTCGCTTGCTCCCCCCGCTTGTGGTTCTTGTGTTTGGGTTTGGTAGGGCGTTTGTTGAGAAAATGTTTGTTGTTGAAAATATTGTGATGTGGGTGCAAATTGAGATACATTTTGTGAAAATTGGGGTTGTTGAAATTGGGGTTGTTGAAATTGGGGTTGTTGAAATTGAGGTGCGGTTTGTGGATAAAATTGTGGAGGTGGGGCAACACCGGAACTTAGGATGTTGACATATTGCTCGTAGCCACCAAATCCAAGGTTCGGTGGTATATTTTGTTGTGAAGGTTGGTTGGGTGTTTGTGGAGAGTTGTTGTGTGGATCCATTGTAAGTAGGGAGATATGAAGATATGAGTTTGTAGAGAGTAAAATGGATTAATTGTGTGTGTAAAATGAGTGAAAGTATGTAAATATATATAGGTAAATAATTAAAAAAAAGTTTTTTTTTTTAAATCTAACGGCTATATTAGCCATTGGCAACGGCTATATTGGCAAAAACTCGAGCATCTCCACGCTGTTTTCTCCCGTGGGCCGTTGCCCTATCCACCCACGCCGCACCTCAACGCCATTGGGGGGGGGGGGGGGGTGTTCCGGACCAACACCACACCGTGGCCGGCCATGTCACACCCCACGCCGGGCTTCCCGTGGACCCATACCGCCAAGCCTTATGCAAGATGAAAACAGGAAAAAAATGCAAATTAAAATATAAACTATGTTATTAGTTGAAGTAAAACATAGTGAAATGTTCAAGGTGGTCCATTAATTTTATCTAGTCCAAAGGGATATTTATTAGCCCTTGGATCAAGAAAAATTAATGGTCAAGATCAAGATTCAAAACCACCACCACCACTACAAGCACATGTGCTTCTCCGGCGGCCGGAGGCGGCGCCGGACGGCGGCGATGGGCGGCGGCCGGCGGCGGAGGACGGCGGCCGGAGGTGGCCGCCGGTGGTGGTGGTCGTGACTGGAAGCACATGTGCTTCGTGACTTGTTTTGATTTTTTTTCTGTGTAGTGAAGCACATGTGTTTCATAACGTCAAGCATATGTGCTTCGTGATTCAAACACAAATGACTTGCTTGTAAGTTACATTTGTTCAGGAACAAAAACACATGTGCTTGGCTTTATGAAGCACATGTGTTTGGCTTTATGAAGCACATGTGCTTCATAATGATATGTTCGTCACTTGTTTTGATTTTTTTTTTCTATGTAGTGAAACACATGTGTTTCATAACTTCAAGCACATGTGCTTCGTGATTCAAACACAAATGACTTGCTTGTAAGTTACATGTGTTCAGAAATAAAAACACATGTGCTTGGCTTTATGAAACACATGTGCTTGGCTTTATGAAGCACATGTGCTTCATAATGATATGTTCGTCACTTGTTTTGATTTTTTTTTTCCGTGTAGTGAATCACATGTGTTTCATAACGTCAAGCACATGTGCTTCGTATGCTCCCTTGTGTGTTTAGAAACTCATGTTTTTAGTGACTTGAAGCACATGTGTTTCGTGACCTGAAGCACATGTGCTTCGAAGTAATATGCTGTGTTTTAGTGAATCACATGTGCTTCGATAAATCAATACCACCACCACCCCCATTAGCACCAGCACCTTCACTGTCAGCCACCACCACCACCCCCGGCCGCTGGCGGCGGCCGGCGGCCGGAGGTGGCCGGAGGCGGCGGCCGGCGGTGACTGTAGGTGGGGGATTTGATCTTGACCATCTTGATCCAATGACTAGAATTTGTCCCTTGGGACTAGACAAATCATTTATACTCCCTAGAATACAACTCTAATACAAAATTGACCTAAAACATGTTATTATTAATTTATTATCCATATATATTTAGCTCATTGTGAATACGTTTGAATATGGGATGTCAGTTGATATTGAAAATACGATTTAAGGTTTTATATTCCTTCAATGTCTTAAGATTAGCCAGTGGCGGGGGAGCCTTTTATTCCTTCTGATTCTGGGTCCAGGGAGTTTTATAGTAATGTTGACTATATATATTACGTGTTTAGTTCGTAAATAAGTTAAGATTAAATAACTACCTACCGAATTCATTTTCTATCAACCAAACACTTTTAAGTATCAAGGTTGTTGAGTTGTTATTACCACGTTCAAAATTCAGATTAAATAATTATTTGTGAACTAATTTTATTTTATTTTTAAAATGGTATTTCCATTTATTACGGGCACCCCATGTACCGAGTTTTGTTCATTATGTACGCGACTTAATCGTTTGTCGTGACCGTTCCCTCTGACCATCTAGTAAATATTTATCCAGGAATAAATCAAACTTGTAACTTCTAAGAGACAGGGGTGTCTTTGAGGAGGTGCAACCGCACAGGGCCCATATTTTATAGGGGCTCAATTTTTATATATATCTTATATATATATATATAATATTAATTAATATTAATATTCAAGCCAAGTTATTAATTTAATAGAAAAAAAAATTAGAAGGACCAAATTTTTATAAAAATCTTGTATTCAGGGGGTCCATTTCCATATTTTGCACAGGGTATTCAAAATCTCGGAGACGCCCTTGCTAAGAGATCATTTCGAATGTGTTACGTTATGAGCCTATGGTTATTTGTGAGGTAACTAATTTGAGTTAAATGATAGATGCATGATTGTATATTTACCCCATGGAAACATTTACGTTGCATCTTGAATGTTTCTCTAATGCATTTATTATAACTTCAATAATCAAATTTGTCAAACGTGTCCATACGTTTACTCAGACGATTTATTACTGGAACCTGAAGTAAATGTGATGTTGTACAAGAAGAAAGTACCACGTGAGATGTTCACTAATATTTTTCATCGATAGTTTGGCACGAAATATATGACCATGCTAAGCGAAGCTCAAATCTAATTAAACAACGCTTGCATGCTATAACAATGGTATTTCTTTATATTAAATCTTTTTTTATCTATCTTACTACTCATTTGATCCATATAAGTTTCTAAATCAAATGATGAGATTAGAAAAAAGAATTAGCAAATTTCACATGTCAACTATTTTAGTGGTATGATGATGAAATGTGCACATATAGTACGAAACAATACAAATTTTCTAAGATTAATCCCTTGTAAGTTGTAACACATGATTAATCATCAAACATACATCAATTGACTTCAGATCTTTCTAGAAAATTGATCCATCTTAGTTTGTGCATCAAAGAAACTTGCTTGTGGTTCAAGAAAGATAATTGGACAATGAAGACAAAGGTACTAAACAAAGTCCTCTTTTCTTCAACTCCATATTTGTATCAATCCTTCTCTTGTTTTGTTCTTCACACGTGCCAACCTTTTCCTACAAAATCCAAATGCAAGGAAACAAGCTATTAACCTTTTGAAGCATTATATTTGTCACTTCTTCAGGCCCAAATAAACTTTTCATTTGTAGAAGAAAGTTAATGATGAGTTATTAGTAAATAATTGTTATTCAAATATAAGGCTACTGAAGTTATTCAAACTTTTGTATTCCTTAAAAGAGAGTTAGTGACGGGTCCTTGTATATATTTTTATGAAAAGAATATTATTTTATTAACTAGAGCTCATTAAGTTGGAGAAATGAGAAGTTTATTTAAGGATGGAGGGAGTATTTTGATCACGGCATCAACTAGCTATCATTGTCGTAAGAATAGATAAACGACTCTACTTTTTATAAAAATGAACGATATTGGAAAAAAAGTTAAGTATAATGTTCGTCATTTGCAAGAATGAATTGTTTTAACTAACCTCTAATATGTGTACCGTCTTCTTGTTCTTGATTTTCTCTTGATCGAAATAAGCAACCTACAATTGACACAAGATGAAGAGAGAATTAGTCAACATTTATAAATAATCATTCTAAACCATATAAAGACCCAAGAAATTCAAATAAACCTCTCCAAAACCCGACCACATAGCATTTCATTTTGTGATTATGGGTCACATTACAACAAATGTGCCGACAATAATGGACAAAAATCGTTGCTAAATGCACCAATTAGCAACGGATCTAGCACAAAACGAAATAGGAAAAACGGTTCAAAAGCCTGTAAACTTACCTTCGGACTACTTAGGGGAGAACTAGCCGTATCTTCTAAAGAATCGTCAAATACTACTTCGGTTTTCCTCTTTTTAAACCCGATTTTGTTAGCTTGATCATCTTGAAAGTAGGCCACTTTCTTGACAATAGCTGAAGAAGTGGCGTCGGGTACTAACGAATTTAGGGTTTCGTTGTTACAACTCATGATCATTTCTTGATCATTTTGACATATAAATTCCTCAAAGTAAAAGGTCCATGTGCTTTCTTCTGGCTCGTCACCTTTGTTCATGGGTGATTCCATAAAATTCTTCGTGTTTTCAAGAAACAGAAGTAGTGCTTATTTGTTAGTTTGCAAAGCCCTCGTGGGATTGTGTATATATAGCTAAAGTTCCACTATTTAAATAATAAACAAAAGTAAACTCAAGATCATGATCTGTATTGGAATCTTGATTGTGGGGCCATATAGAGTTGGGTGATAATAGAGGGTATGTTTTGACCTTTGTTGTTTGTGATTATTGAAGTTGATTATTATAAATACATCATATTTAATTTCAAACCCATATTCTTTCCTCTAGTGGCTTAAGTAAGTCACATTCTAATCTTCTACTTCCTCCGATTCAAAATTAGTGATAAACTTTGAATTTCACGGTTTTTAAGGTAAAAGATTATAATGATGGTTAAATTAGATTAATTGCGTGGTTAGTGAAGAATAAGTCTCATACTTTTTGAATAAAGTGAGGTTAATGATGTTTAAAAGTAAAAGTAAGGGTAAATGAGTCATTTCACTTTGTTAAAGTCGATAGTTAGTGGGTGTGAGTCTCACTATTTTTTGCCAAATAAGATAATTTTTTAAGTGTATCATTTATTTTGAATCACCCAAAAAAGGAAAGTGTATCACTTATTTTGAATGGGAGGAAGTATTAGATTTGTGGCTTAAAGGGGGGGAAATAGGTAGGATGGAAATGTTTTGGTATATACCTATTTTTTGAAATAAAAATGATAACTACAATTATTAGGATTGGATTGTGGTTAAGATGTTATGAAAATATAAATTTCTAATATATACGTGTATCAACTAAATAAAAAATTCCTTTATATATGTTAGTTGAAATTAATAGTCTTTTAGTTTTGTGTTTTGTTACCCTCTATTTAATTGAAAAACACTATATTTTTAGCACTAATGCATTACCTAACAAATGGCAAACATGGTATGGTAAAGGATTATAAGATGGTTAATAGAATTTTTAAGTTTTTTTTTTAAAACGGCTAGAATTTTAAAGTTAATATAAATATTAGGGGTGAGCATAAAAACCAAAAAAACCGAACTGAAACCGAAAAACCCTAAAAAACCGTCCTGAAAAAACCGAACCATTTGAAAAAGCGATGTCAACGGTTTTGATTTTTGGAAAACACGAATGTCTGGGCGGTTTTCGGGGGCATATGAAAAACCCGACCGAAAACCCCGCCCCGCCCCGCCATTACATATCTTTCAAATTTTATAAAAATATTCTTATATTTATAAAACATTTGACATTTAATTATCTTTAAAATATAAGATATGATTGAAGGTATTCAATGGATGAAGACATTGACTAAGGTTGTTGTGTAAAAATCGTTGAATGTAATTCTATTAAAAATCTATTTAAGTTGTGTTAGTTGAATTTATTATTACATTTTATTAAACTTACTAGTTGTTTTTTTATTTATAACGAAATGTGTTAAGGTTTGGGAGTTTGAATCATAATATTAATTTTTAGGGTAACAAATTGGTAAATTTAAAAGAAAAAAAAAACCGAAAAACCCCGAAACCGAACCGAAAAACCCGAAAAAAACCGAAACCGAAAAACCCGAAACCGAACGGGGTGTAATTCTTAAAACCCGAACTTTCGGGGCGTGTGTTTGTTTTAGTTAAAAACCGCCCCAAGCCGCCTCATGCTCACCCCTAATAAATATCTACAGGATTATAATATAAAACTATGAACTACATAATTTTCTATCATCTAATAGAGAAACGTTCAAGGAGGTCCATTATTTTTATCAAGTTCCGAGGAACAAATCTCAACCATTGATCAATAAGATCTAATGGTCAAGATTAATCACATGGTTTATACATGAAGGGTATTTTTTTTCAAGTCATTTGGCACTAAAAACAATTTCGATTTTTTTTATTTTAATTTTTTTACTTTCTTTATTTTTTAATTGAGGGGTATTTTGGTAATTTTTTAAAAAAATATTATTTTTCATTTTTTATTTTTCGTTTTTCATTTTTTATTTTAGAACTTTTATTTTTTTAATTTTTTAATATTACTTTTTAAAAAATTATTATTTTTTCATTAACAACACATAATGTGATTGCCTAGTAAATCACATGTGATTGCATACTGAATCACATGTGATTGCAATCACATGTGATTAAACTAAAACATTAAATGTGATTAAATATACAATCACATGTGATTTTACATTAAAATCACATGTGATTTTACATTAAATTCACATGTGATTAAGTTATACACGTAATTATCAAATAAATTATTTTTTAATGAAAAAAATAAAAAATAAAAAAAATAAAAATAAAAAATAAAAAAAATCGAATTTTTTTTAAGTGCCAAATGACCAAAATACCCCTTCATAATAAAAAAAATTTTAAATAAAAAAATATTTTTATTTTAAAAAAATGACCAAAATACCCCTCAATGTATAGAATATGTGATTAATCTTGACCATTAGATCTTATTAATCAATGATTGAATTTGTTTCTCATGACTTCATAAAAATAATGGACCTCTTTGAACGCAATTCTCATCTAAATATATTAATCTTACTCATTTATAGGTTTGTATCTCCACTACGGCCAACACCATTGACGATACGGAATTTCATTGTAATTATTTAAAGAGAAAGGCTCCCTCTAAATTCACTTCTAAGTAAAAAGGTAATAATGATCACAATAATTGAAAAAGTATTTAAATGGTGATTACTAACAATTATTGAGATGATGATTATTAATAATCTACTTTTTTTTCACTTTTAATTCCTAGTAATAAAAATGACGTTTTTTATTTTCTATAAAAAGTAATCAAATATTAAAATATTCATAAATTAATAAAATATAATTAACATAAAAATAGTGTTACATAAAAAAAAAGTTCATGATCATTATAATATTTGTAAAACTCTTCTTAACGACTAATATACGGGTCTGTCCATCTAGATGTAATGTCACTTTTTTATACGCCCTCCAAAATGTCTTCCGGACAACTAAATTGAACAATAACGTAAAAATAGAAAGAAAAAAAATTAGTGTGAAAATAGAAAAAAAAAACCCATAACATAAAGTTAATTTAAAAAGTAATTTATTATTTTGAAAGGGAAAATTTTCCCAAGACTAATATAAAAAGTAATTTAAATTAGCCTACCTTGATGGCTTCATGTAGATCATGTGGAAATTCTTTTTTTTTTTTTAAATGGTAAATCTAATTTACTCCTAATTACTACATATGTCCACGACGGGGCTCGAACTCCTAACCTCAAAGTTGAGAGGCAAACACCATACCGCTAGGGTAAACACCATACCGCTTGATGTAGATCATGTGGAAAATTAGGATGTTTTTTTGGCGTTCAGTCCTTCTATTGAATGTTTTAAGCATATTGTCAATTCGTGATAAAGCATTAATGGCACACATTTGTATTTTAAATACACGGATCAACTAGTTCAATCGGCGGGTTAACCGGGTAACCTACGTACATATAAAAAAGATCTGTACCTCATTAAGTAAAACTTGTATCTTAGTATACATTTGAAGTAAAAACGGGTCAACCTGGGTCCCTGTTTTTCAACTTGTTCGGGTTGAACCGGGTCGATTCTAAGCAAAAGCCCACTAAGTTTTGACCTGCCCTCTTACCCGTTAAACTGGCTGGTCGGCCCGAATTTTAAAACATCGGTGATTATTTTGAGCATATAATGTTGATTAGATGGTGTATTTTCTAAATAATTTCATGAACAGTTATTTTAACGAATATTGGTTTTTTTTTTTTTATTTTGTGTTTGCTCTTATTTATGTTTTAATTCTATTAATATTTATTTTATTTTTTATTTGTTACTAGATAGCTGTCATATTTTATTTGGAGTTAAATTAGAAAGGAAAAAAATGTGGATGTGTCATATTTTAGTTTGGTGTTAAATTAAAAAAAAAAAAAAGATGTAGACGTGTGTGGTAAAAGAAATAAACAAATGCAAATGCAAGCTAAATAAAATAAAAATAAGGATTGGGTAAAAAAACCTTTAATATATCTCTTTCTACAAATATTTTTAAAAAGGGGATAGTGATTGTATGACTGTCACGTACCTAAGTTTAGATGTGAAACCACCTAAAACTATGTAATTTTTGGTTTAAACACTTAATTTTACAAATATTTGTCAACTTCCAATCATATTAAACACTTAGACAATAAAAAAATCATACACACACATTCACATGCGTTCTATAGGAACACCATTTCAAGAAACATGAAGTTTGAAATATCACAAAAAAAAAACCTTATTAACACAATTTTAAAGATGGAGATTTATATGAGTTTTGATCACCTAGGACTTGAGTTTAGACATACTTTAGTTCACTAATGAGTTTATGTGATGATTTTTAAGTATTTTAATCAAAACTATATTGTTTTTGTATGATTTCACACCTAAGCTTAGATGTGTGACAGTCACATACTCACTTTTCCCTTTTAAAAATATTTCTTAAATATTTTTTAAAAATACAACGATCACTTACAAAACTCAAATTTACATGAGCTTTTGGGTCCCACATCAAGTTTACATCATCACTCTAACACCTGACAAGTGATCCTTTTCACGCTAAGAGTATAATTTTCAAGATAAAAACCATTTAACTTTTAATTTTTGAAGTCAGTTAGCCTAGGAGCCAACCCTAAACCCTAAACCTATCACGTCTTTGGATTAAATATAATATATAAACCATTTAGTTCTTCATTTTTTTTTTAAATTTGATGCAACTAATAAACTTTGGGAAATTAATACAAACTATTTTTTCATGAATAACATGTATAATTAGAACATCTTAAATGTTTTAAAATTGTATATAATGCGAAATGAATTTTTTTAAAACATGTAATCCGAACTTATGAATAATTACAAAACTAATTTCAAGCGCTTATAATTGAAATAAATCAATAACTAATATCAACTTCTTTGAGTGTATATGATATGGAATAATAAAATCAGAATTTATAAATTTAATTAAAAAAATATATCCATTTTTTTCCAGCAAATTACACAACTTCTAAAATACTACTGTATTAAATCTATATTATTTTATCCACATTAAAACTCGAATCCATTATCACAGGCTAATAAAAAACATATTCTAACACTTTATACCGCTTGAACACATATCATTTAGTAAAAAAAAATCCGTTTACTAAGGAAGAATAGTGTTAAGAAAAATAATCAAGTAATGAAATTATTCCTCTGACCTCATTACCACAAATTGCAAAATGTTAGATACTTCAAGTGGATTAGTCTATGACTTTATGCGACATTTGTCATAATTTGGTTGGTACTGGTTGACATTAGTTATATACAATTATAATATAGTTTCTTTAATTGGTACCCATTTCATCATTCTTTATTTAAATATACCTCATAATGCTAATATATATTGAAAATTGTAATATAAATTTAGATAATTGCTTTCTTGGTTTGTCAAACGAATTGTTTTTTTTTCTGTAAAAAATTAACTAGAAAACGAATTTGGATACGTGATTTTGAAATGTGTCAAGGGTGGTTCACATGAAGATATAGGAGGTAGAAAAAAAAAGCAATCAGTAAAAACCATCACCCCCACCTAAAAACCATCATATCGGCGCTGGGCGTCAACGTTGACAAAGAAATTCTTCCAAGCGGCAATAGGGGCCCTTGTTTGGCTCATGTGGAAATCTAGGAATAACGCGGCGTTTGAAAATATAAATGTATCGGTGTTTAGAATTCAAGATGAGTTGAAATCCCTAATGTATTCGTGGGTAAAATATAGGGCTAAGTGTCATAATATCTCGTGGTCTGTTTGGTGTTTATGTCCGGTCTTGGTTTTTTGAACTATTTGTATCTTTTCTAGCTCCTTGCTAGAAGTGTTTTCTATATATATATCTTTTGGGTTTAGGTGGGGGTGATGGCATTGCCGAAGCTCCCTTTCCTTTTCCCTTTGCCGTTCAAAAAAAAAAGTAAAAACCATCAAATAATTGACGGTGAAAAAAAAAATCAACAAAATGACATGTTAATTGGCAATAAAAAGTTGAAAAAATTAAATAAAAAGAGAGCTAAGAAGATTTAGTGGTAGGACAAACTATAAAAACTCCCACATTTTTTGAAGATTATAAAAACTCTCATAAATTAAACAATTCCTTTATAAAAACTCCCACATAAGACAAACTATACAAGAAAGACTTTGTACGGCAATAATAACTACATGTGTTAATGGGAGGTGTGTAATAGCGTTCTAAATTAAGATTAATTAAATTTTTTTTTTGAACGGCAAAAGGGAAGAGGAAAGGGAGCTTCGGCAAAGTCATCACCCTCCATCAAAACCCAGAAACAAATATATTAATAAGAAAGTACTTCTAGCAAGAAGCTAGAAGAGATACAGAAACATTCAAAAGACGAAAACAGGACATAAACACCAAACAGACCACAAAATACTAGTACATTTTGCCCTATATTTTACCCAAGAATATAATAGAGATTTCAGCTCGTCTTGAATTCTGGACACCGATATGTTTATATTTTCAAAAGCCGCATTGTTTCTAGACTTCTAGATTAACCACATGAGGCCACCAATACCCGCTTGGAAAAAAAAATTTGTGGAAGCCGAGGACCCAGCTCCTAAAATGCCATGGATCAACTCTTGGATCGAATAATGTGTTGGCACGGTAATTTGACACCAACGTAAAAACCAATCCCAAATATGTCTACTAACCGGGCACGAGTAGAACAAGTGCTCCATTGTTTCTTCTGCAGCATCGCAAAAATGACAATTTATAGAGGGGAGATGTATACCTCTCTTGCTAAGGTTCACCTTTGTAGGGATTCTGTCTTGTAATAATCTCCAAACGAAGCAATTCACTCTAGGCGGCATCCAATTATTCCAAAAGCAAACATTCGAGGGGGAATCATATGATAAGTTCTCGATAATAGATTTCAAGGAGCATACCGAGAATATACCAGTAGCATCTCCATTCCATCTCCACGTGTCATCATCATTTGATAAATGAACATGTGCCACCAGATCTTCAAGATCCCTAAGCTTATGTGAGCAGGCCATCGGGAATGGGGAAACCGTCCATGACCAAGACATACGGTTCGGGCCCGATATTCTGTCAGCAACCGAGCACCATTTATTAACTTCCAACGAGTACAACTCCGGAAACAAATCACATAGTTTAGGAATCCCCAACCACCGATCATGCCAAACTTCAGTCTTTTGACCGTTTTTTACCACTCTTGTACATAATTCTTCTAAGTTTAGATTAATAGAGTGAAGGAGATTTCCAGCTTTTGCAATGTTAAGCCATGAACCTGCATATTTATTCTTAGCAGAAACAGAAAAGTTTGTAGTAGATGGACCATGTATTGCAATAATGACCTTAACCCAAAGAGCGTTTGCTTCCAATTTAAGCCTCCACCACCACTTTATTAAGAGTGATGTGTTAGCAAGTTTTAGCGATCCGATGCCGAGTCCCCCGAATTTCTTAGGAGCAGTAGCCTTTGCCCAATTAACCCAACAAATCTTCGTTTTACCATTGATTGATGAGCCCCATAAAAATTTCCTTCTGATTTTGTCTATTTCCTCGATCACCTTTTGTGGAGCGGAATAAAGGGACATATAGTATAGTGGGAGACTGTTAAGAACCGATTTGCATAATGTGACTCTACCACCAAACGATATACTTTTAGATTTCCATGCCGATAGTTTCGATTTTATTTTATCGATCACCGGTTTCCAGTTTTTTGATAGGTTCATGTTTGCACCAATTGTTATGCCTAAGTACTTAAATGGCAATTTTTCCGCTTCACATTTAAAAATAGAAGCAAGGCAGCAGACCTCACTATCCAATACCCCCACGCCAATTACTTTACTTTTTGTAAAATTGACTTTTAGACCCGAAACAATGTGAAAACAATTCAAAACTCTTTTGAGATTTAGAATATTTTGAGAATTCCACTTGCCTATAAACAATACATCATCAGCAAAGAAAAAATGAGAAAGTACCGGACCGCTATTGGGGAGCTGAACACCACTGAATATATCTTTGGTGACCGCCTCATTCATAGCAATATGCAACCCTTCCATTGCAATGATAAATAAGAAGGGAGATAATGGATCTCCCTGCCTAAGGCCACGGGAAAGTGCAAATTCATCCGTTGGGGAACCATTGACTAAAACGGATGCACGGGCCGAAGCAAGGCAATTTTTAATCCAAAACCGCCATTTATTACAAAAGTTCATTTGATCAAGTACCGAATCCAAATATTCCCAACTCACCGAGTCAAAGGCTTTTTCAAAATCAACCTTGAATATAAGAAGTTGATGTTTTGCTTTTTTTGCCCAGCTGATCACCTCATTCATCATAAGTGGGCCATCGAGAATCTGTCTCCCTTCAACATATGCGGACTGCTCGCTACTAACGACTTTACCCACCACCGATTTCAACCTGTTCGTGAGTAATTTAGAGATAATTTTATAGATACTTCCGATCAGGCTAATGGGCCTGAAGTCATTTAGAGATTGCGGGTCTTGATTTTTTGGGAATAACGAGATGAAGGAAGCATTACACCCCGGAGAAATGGTGCCTTTTGTTTCAAAGCCTCTAACCATATTTATCACATCCGGGCCTACAATATCCCAACATTTTAAAAAAAATATAAAAGTGAAACCGTCGGGTCCCGGCGCTTTCTCACTACCGCAGCTCCATACAGCAGATTTGATTTCATCCTCTGAAAACCGAGCCACCAGTTGAGCATTATCCTCATTTGAAATATTTTTAAAATTTCCATTTATGAATTTAGGTCTATGAAGCACTGGTTCCAAAAACTTTTTACCGAAGAAATCCGAAGCAATACATTTAATACTGCTTGGATCAGTTACCCACGAGCCGGATACGGAAAGGCCATGTAATCTGTTTCTATTTTTGTTGGCATTGATCATACCGTGGAAGAATTTTGAATTTTCATCGCCATCAACCGTCCATCGTATACGGGCCTTTTGTTTTAGATCGAGTGATCTCAAGTACTCGATGTCTTTTATCTGATGCTTAAGATTTGATCTCCTATCTCGCTCACCATCCGTAAGTGGCCTGGTCTCCGTAATGAGTTCAATTGAGTTGACTTGATCTTTTAACACCCCAATACTTGATTTTTCTTTATCAAGAACTTGCTTTTTCCAATCCTTAATAGCAAATTTTGTGGCTTTCAGTTTATTTGCCAATATTTTGTCTGCCATCCCCCGCCACGTGACGGAATTCCATGCAATTGAAACGACATTATAAAAATCAGCATGATAAGTCCAAGAATTATAGAATTTAAAAGGTATCTTGCCGAAGTCGGCGGGCAGTGATCAGATTCGTCTCTCGGGAGAGCTGTGGCGGACACCTCAGGCCAGTTGGTGAGAAAATCAGAGGCTACAAAAACCCTGTCCAGTTTACTTACCGAGGAACCGTCATCTTTAATCCAGGTGAAATTTCTCCCCCCGAGGTTTAATTCTACCAAACCCGAATCATATATAAAGGTATTAAATCTATCAGTGCACGATTGGGAGAAAGATTGGCCAATTCTATCCTCCTTTGTTCGGATGTCATTAAAATCCCCGAGTAAAATCCAACAGCCTGGATTAGATTGTATTAAAGATAAGAGTTCTGACCATGTCTTAATACATTGTTACATGGTGCATAAATATTGGCAATAAATAATTTTTTGTCTATCCCCTTTACATGACCAATGATAATTATAAAATTTCTTCGAACCGTTTTTGACGAAAATAGACGGATCCCATAGACTAATTAGCCCACCAGATCTGCCTGTTGCAGGTACTGCCTCAAATTGCACCTGATTATAACACCAAAGGTTTCCGACTTTTATATTATGGATATTTGTAAACTGAGTTTCTTGAACTGCAATAAAATTGAGATTGTGATTTCTTTGTAATGTTCTAATCCACTCCGGATACCTTTATAGAGAGGTAATTCATTGGATAACAGTCATATTCTCCTTGCCTATGACAATATTCTTTCTAATTTCATCTTGGAAACCATTCAATTGAAAACCCAATTTATCACCAATCTCAATTGTTTCGTTTACCTCTTTGTCGACCCTTGTAACCGAATTAGAAGTTTCAGATACATGTGACTCAGCTGACGATGTCGTAGCCGAAGCCATGCTCGATCTGTGCTGGGAAATTTTTCTTCGTCTTTCACTTCTCCATCTCATTTGTGACCTTGGGGGAATCGATCGAATGGGGATTTTCATGTGTTTTCTCTTCCTCGATAAAAGATGAATCGCCTGATGTTTCTTGCCCTGGGTATTATTAAGGACTAAAGAGGGTTCGTCATCGTCATCCGCTTTAGAATTGGTTGGATTCGGGCCCACCACATTCTCATCTAATTGATTATTATTATCTGAATTGGGTATGTCCACCCCAAAATCAGAAGTTGGTCCAATAGGGGAATTAGAGCCTCATCCGAGCCCAATGGAAATTTTGTAAATTCTTCAGTGATAGGGGATAAAATATTGGAGCCGCCAATGATGGTAATGGGTATCACCAACCTTCCCCTCGGAAATTGATCGTCGGTGATCTCCATATCGTGCATGGAACCATCTTCTTTCCAAAATCTTTCATTGTGCTCACTACCGTTTTCCGAATCTGATTCTGTCTCCTCATCCGATGCCCAACCAGATGACTGGAGGTATTTCGGTTTCCACAATTCTTCAAGTTCTTTGATGTAGTGTAATTCATCTTTCTCCATAATACAGACACCTGAGATGATTTGAGTATCGACGAGAATGGCAGCTTTGAAGGATGATAAATCCGCCACGGTGTTATCACAGGATGGGGGGATAAGGACCCGACCGATCGAATTAGTGATTTTCATGATAATGTCTTCGGTCCACAGGTGAGGTGGCACCCCAAGCGGCTCTCATTTTTAAGAAACATGGGGAAGTATAAGTTATGTTTTAAGGTCGAACTTTGTTTTATAGTAGTGGGGCTGTGGGGGTTCAACCCTAACATGATGACTTGTTTTCTCAAACCTCGAAAGAGTCAAAATAAAATAACGTTTTTCTATAGGAATTTAGGTCTATGTACTTCAAATTTTTTACATGAATAATAACTTGTATAAGAAAAGTGACATTTAGTGGCGGGTGATTAGTGACATATAAACTTGTATAAGAAAAGTGACATTTAGTGACGGATGATTAGTGACATATACATTTTTTCCAGTATATTTGGGCTTAAGATCGTTATCAACCATGACACAATTGATGCTTCAATTTTTTTCAAATCTACGACACATCAATTAGCAGTAAACTGATATACTCATGTCAATAATACTAATTCACTTGATATTTTATACATAAAATACACAAACAAAATACCAGTACTCACAATCTATCGCTTTACACTTCTCAAACTAAAAGATTTTGAATTTGAACCGAAACTTAAAATAAAGGGATTGTGACATTGGTCTAATGACACATTTCATAAGGGTGGTATAAAAGTATGCTTTTTACTCACTCTTTTTTCATATATAGTAAAACCTCCTTAAATTAATAAGGTTGAGAGTATGATATTTTATTAATTTAGCGAGATATTAATTTATCGATAAATTAATAAATTATTAATTTAAAGATAATATTATTATAAAATCAACTTATCTAATACGTACTTACATATTCACATGACCTTCAAAATTCTGCATCACATTCACATTCACAAGACCTTCAAAATTCCCACATTAATGAACTTGTCAAGTTCAATGTACATAGATCTAGATTGATCACTATAAAATGTCTAATGATAAATTTTAAAATCACATCAACTCTAGAATTTTGGAATTTTATTTTAGTAATTATTAATTTATAGTTTGGTTGGGACTAATATATTTACATTAGGATTTCAAAAAAACTATTATCTTATTATTTTATCGATTAGGGTCCGATTTTGTACTAGTCCCAAGTTGGAACCGGATAAATTATTAATTTTATCGAAGTTATTAATTAATCGAGTATTGATTTATGGAGGTTTTACTGTATATAGATTAAAAATTTTGTAGAGAGCACAACCATCGAGTTCTATTTTTTCACTCAATCTTTAGTGACTAGTTTGTTTACTTCTAGTGACATGTTTTTCTTTTGTGGCAATTTCAAATGCGACAGTGACATTTTTCTTGTAGTGATTCTAACTCAAAACCTCGTTTTACAACTCATGTAATATTCATCGTATACATCTAATTATTGTCTTCCGGCCGGGTTTTCCTGAACGGGTGCCAACAAGATATAACTGACCCATATCACCACATGAAACGTTAATATAGTTGGACAACATGAGCTACTTAGCCAAGCTATTGATACGAATTTGATTTGATGTTGTAGTTAAAACATATATAAGGTAAATGTGTCATATTTTAAAAAGAGCTGATTCTTTCATACATCAATTTTATATCAAAGGACAATTATGTCATTAGTAAGAATGATGTTATACAAAGTGTGGTAAAAAGAAATGAATGACATAATTGTCATTTGTAACGGAATTTCTATGTATGGATAAAAAATGTTTTGTAAGAATTAATTTCATATTATAAATGACATAAAACCTATTGGTTAAATTGTAAAAAAATAAAAATAAAATAGTTTTTTATATACCTTTTTTAAGGTGATCTCATTTATAAAAGGCCTCCGGCTGGATTTTGCTTGTGATATACGTGATATAACTGTTGTTGTGTTCATTTCCGAAACATTCCTTAATCATGTAAAAAAATATTTATCTATGGAAAAAATCAACATGTGATTTCTAATAAATCATTTCAGTGTCTTTACATCTAGTAAATCATTTATAAATATGCATATTAACATTAAGCATACTTGAAGGTATTATCTCAAGACAAAGTGTACTCATCAGGAATTGTGGTACCAATGCACATGCAATCTGATGAACAAAATGTGTTACCATTTTGCCCCTATATGAATGCACACGCTACGAAATAGTACAAGGTAGGTGTTGCATATGATATGCTGGGAAATGATGTCCATATATACATGTTTCTGACACCTTTTTGGTGATGGGTATTTTGGTAAAAGGGTTTTCATAAGGCTTCTTTTGTCTCAGTCTCACGGAAATTCAACTACAAGTTTCAGTGAACACAGAAATCAGTCGCTAAAATGGCAAAAACAGTCAAAATATGATATGCTGGAGAATAGTGATTAGTGTCTAAAACGCATGTACTTAACACTTTATTTAGCTAATGGGTATTTTGGTCTATTCAAAGGTTAATTTCTGAAGGCTTCTTGGGTCTCAAGAGCAACAATAATGATCAGGGGTGGAACTAGAACTTTTCATCAGCAGTAGCACTCTTATGGGTATCAAAAAGACGGAGTTAATTAAAGGGGTTGCACTCTCTTGCAGAGTCCAGGAGCAGCGCCCCTAGTGACGTCCAAGAAGCAGTGTGTCGAAACAAAAATGAATTTTACATAAATAATTCTATTACATAAACATCATGTTTGATTATAATGTCTTCAATGATTAATTATTAATTTCATAAATCTACAAGACAGCTACTAATTTTATGGACCTAAAACTATAAACTATAAGACACATATTTTGGATTCTTTTTTATTTGGTTTAGATCTATATTTGGCTTTGAGTTTGAACTATTGGTTAATACTGTAGTTCTTTTTAAGATTGATTGGATTATTGATAGGTTTTTTAATCCGGTAAAAGCACTGCACCGTAATACCAAAACAAATTCAGAAAAATTTACCCTGTGGAAAAAATTTGAGTATTGACCCGTGCCACTGCGGGACACCTAACGAATCCGCCCCTGATAATGATACTTAATCCTGTTAAAGATGAGGGTATATAAATAGTAAGATGTGAGATGTAGACAGTTATATTTCTATATGAGAATAGACAAAACTGTTTCTTAAAAGAGTTCTAGCAAAAGTTAGTGGTGGAAAAAAGAAATGTGATGATATAGCTAGAGTAAGTGAGTAACTAGATACCTAAAAACATAAAACTGTGTAAAACATAAATGACAAATAAAACACAAACATGTAAAGCATACAAATTTACATAGACTAACGAAAAATATATGTTTTTAAGTCCCCTGCGAAACAAACCAAAAATCCCTCTTAATACAATTTGAGATCGTTCCCAAAATAATACACACACACACACGTGTGTGTACATACATTACACGTGTGAATGACCCAGGGCCCAAAAGAGCGTGTCATGTCGTCATTCATAGGCCCAAAAAGTTCAAAATCTAATCACCAATATGCATTTATATTTTATACTGGTTCTATACTAGGTTTAAACATTCATATGCATTTCAAAATCAAAATCAATATTTTTATTAATTTCTACTTAATCTTTATAGTTCATGACCTATAAATTAAGAGATTAATTGAGATCTAGAATCTACTAACTTTTTTTTCCCTCATCTCATTCTTGAATAAAGAGACTTGTAATGATCAAATAAATAGAAAATTTTAACAAAAAACAATATAATCTTTATCTTCACATAGTTTTTTGCAATTATTGGCGGAAAATGACAACTATGCCTTTTCCTGTAATATCGCAGAAGGTTCATATATTTTATGATTAAACACATATAAATCATGTGTCAAACTCAGGCAACATATAAATCAAGCCGATATTATATAGATTCATGAAAAGACATATCATCTTTTCTAACGAATATCGCGGAGTGAATTGATTCTTGCTACTAAATTCTCCAATTATTTTTTTTCTCCAATAATGATTGGGTCACTTGATTAATAGTACGAATACTTAAATTAATACTCCTTTCGTCCCTAAATAAAGTTCCCATGTCACCTTCAAGTTTTGTCTCTAAATAAAGTTCTCATTTCTCAAACTTAAGGGATCCACTTAATATAATAATATTATTACCAATACTTTCACCACTAACTATCTCTTAAAACACTTTCTCTCTCCAATCAAACCTTATATTTTATTCAAAAGTAATATCAAATACCCCACCACTAACTATCTCCTAAAATGTTGTGCCCAACACAAATGAGAACTTTATTTAGGGACGGAGGGAATAGTAATGATGATCAAATATAACCACTATTAACTCAGCATCACCAACCGGACCGAAAGACAGGGGCGTCTCCGAGATTTCGAATGCCTCGTGCGAAAATATGAAAATGGACCCCCTAAATACAAGATTTTTATATAAATATGAGCTTTCTAAATTTTTTTTTATTAAATTATTAAGTTTGCTTAAATTTTAATTTTAATATTATATATATAAAATCTATATATATAAAAACTAGGCCCCTATAACATATGGGCCTTGTGCGGCTGCACCTCTTCAAAGATACCCCTGCCGAAAAAAGAGGAGTGGATGCGTCGGCAAAGGGCTTCGTAATGGGACGGGATGTGTCCGCAAATGAGGTGACCGGCCAATCATTAAATTCAATAATATTTGTATAAATATATTATTAGTAAATCATCTCCTGGAAATCCTTCTCCACATATCTTGCAACAAACACAAATTATTTTGCAAATCTCTTCTACATAAATAATATACAAGTCACTCCGTATCATAGTTTTCTCCCCAGGCCATTTGATAAAACTCTAGTAACCGAGGTAGCAAAAAGCCATATTAAGACCTAAAGATATGTTTATTTTAAAACCAATTATTAAAAAAGTTTTTCATTTTAAGAGTAGAAATTAAAAAACATATATTTAAATTAATAAAAAGTTGCTATTTGCGATAGTGCCTTTATTTGCACCGAAGCCTTGTCAGTTTGAGACCATCGTTGGTACGCTGCCTTCAATTGTAACCATCGGCTCCTGCTTTGGTTTGGTGACGAAAGAAGATACAAGATGTGCAGGGGTTCATTTGAACAAAAATTGTATTTTTGTGTGTATATTACTTAGGGCCGGTCCAATCAATCTGTGGGCCCTGGGTAAAATCTTAAAAATGGCCCTCGAAAGTAACTTTTTTCCAAATAAATATAAAATTTCCGTCAACTTAAAACTGTCACCCAAATCCCCAAGTAAAATGTCCAGATTGGACCATGTAGTCCGCCTATTTTTAATATTTCATTATACTTACATTTATTCAAATGAGTTTACACCCATGTATACATGGGCTAATTTTTTTGAAAAATGGGCCCCTAAATTTTATGGGCCATGGGCGACCGCCCTTATTGCCCATGCCCAAGAACGGCTCTGATATTACTATATTATAACATATAAGATCTAAAAATATATATTTAAAATATATTATTGGCACAGTGTGTCAGATATTTGAAATGTCAATTGACGTAATTGTTAAGTTACAAAAATTGAAGTAAACGAGTGTCTTTTCATTTTTGACTTTTTAGGCTTTTAGCTTTAAATATAATCATAAATCTTTTTGTTATTTCTTGTGTTTTGTTTACAAAGGGCCCAGCCCATCTTAGTGCATACAGACCAAATTTCTTCTAGAACAATAACGATACCGACCTGTTATTTTAAAGCCCTAAACTTTTTAGAAAATGTAAGTAATAATTTAAGAGTTTTGATAATGACAGACCTAAGCCCTTAGAGCTGTCAATAAGAACCGATAAAAATGAGCATTCTTGATTTTAATTTGAGGAGAAATTTGAATGTTGCTAAAAAGGAGTATGATTTGACTAATGAAGTTAAAAGAGGGTAAATATCAAAATAATCTTTCCATTATCGGTTCTTATTGACAACCATAAAAGCTGTCATTATCAAAACTCATAATTTATGTTAAAATTTTTCTCTAACTTCTTGATTAATAAATCTTCTTTTCTCTAACATTCAGATTAATAAATTCACAGCGGAGCATGGTCATATTACCCTCGTTATTAAACATCTACAATATTTTTATTATATTTTATATAAAAGAAAAAATATAAATAAAATAATTATTAGACTATATTCATTCAGTTAAAGTTTACTAAACCTATACAACAAATATACTCTAATAACAATGTGTAACCAGATAACAAACACAAAGGTACCACACATTATTACATATAGGTCAATATTACTAGACTATGTTTAAAACAATATATTACGTTATTTATGTCGTATTTAATTTGGGTCAAGAAATTCTCTCCTTTGAGTCTTTGACCATAAAATACAAAGTTGCCAATGTTTGAAGAATCCCCCTTTGCCTTTTCCTCACATCGATCAATCTTTCTACTTGCAACGTTAGATTTGTTCTACCAGCCAATATTTTCAATTACAACGACAGATGTCAATTATTAGAAGTAATTATGAAGTTTATAATAGTCATGATAGTCGAGAGTTCCTCTAGTCGGTCGGACTAGTTGAACTGAAAAATTAGAAAGTAGTTGAAAACATCCGATTAGATCGATGATTATATCTCAGTTAATGCCGGTTAGTTGGACATAAAAAACCAGTTAGATTAGCCGGTTGAACCACAAAAGTAGGTTTTCTAAAAAATTAGACATAAAATAGATATATAGATATTTTATATAGGTGAGTCCGGATCCGGTGAGGACTCAAAAACCGGTGAGGACTCCAAAAAAACTCTAAAAATAATCCAAAACAAACTTTTTTAAATTTTTTTTAAACATAAAAATCGCAGCCTATATGATCAAAAAAATATAAAAAATTTCAAAAAAAATCCAAAAAAATAATATAGATCATAATAATGATCCACAAAAAATATATGGATCATTATTATGATCCATAAAAAAAAGTGGATCATAATTTTTTTTTCAAATTTTTTTTTGGTCAAATGTAGTAATATTCATGGGGAGTTATATAATTTTTTTTCGGAATTTTTTGAATTTTTTTTGAGGTGTCCTCACGAGTCCTCACCGTTTTTTGAGTCCTCACCTGATCCAACTTTTTATATAGGTTTTGTATTTTATTTGTATTTTAATAGCTTTTCTTTAGCATTTATACAATTTTATATAATTATTTCGTCATAAATATTCAACTTGCGTTATCCGGTTTAACCAACCGACTAATCCAGTCTAACCGGTTCAACCGTATGTAAATACTTTGCTAGGTTACCGTATGCCTATGTCTTGTATATATCGGTTCTTGAAATCCCTCCCATCATTTGTAATCAAACTGTATTTTTCTAAAACATTTGATAAAAAAAATGTTATTAAATTTGAGTGTGAATTGAAAGGATGACGCTTAAAAATGATGGTCGAACCAAATTACAATATTAATAAGTATTTTTAGTAAGTTATTTAAGTAAGAGGTGCATAAATGTCCAGAAAATCCTAAAAAGTACAAAATAAATATTATAAAAAATCCAAAAAAAATTAAATTATTTTCCAAAAAAAATCAACTTTAAATACCAATTCTATAAAAAATGATACAAAGCACTTAACATTCACTAAAAAAATTTGGTATTTCAAATTTTAAAAAATATAAATAAAGTTCCAAATATACTAAAAATGATATCAAATATTTACTTTAATAAAAAAATTGAGATTAAAAGAAAATTAAAATTAATAAATAACTCCGGTTCATCCATCTCAGTCTAATCCGGTTCACATTTAACATGCTCAATTCGAAGTAGTTCATAAACAATCTTTTAATCCGAATTATTCGAACACCCTGAATTTTAAAACATTACATGGTAAGCCATTTTGTATGAAAGCTGTGGGTTGTTTTGTTCATGTAGTAGAAAAATGTTGGTGAGCCCTTGAACAAGGTGAAGGGCTTTCTTGTGAATTGATGAAAGGACATCCTTTGGAATATGGTATTAAACCCAAACCAACCTAACCCCCAACACCAATTGAAGAGTCACACTTTGGTTCCTTTGATAATAATTGAAGTTTGAAACCACTTGCTAAAGAATTAAAGTTCTTTTTTGATGGTTGAGGATAACTTTAATTAATTAACAACTTTCTTTGTTTTTTTAAAAACAATCTACAAACATTATCTTATAAAAATTTTGAAAGTGAACATGCACATACATATTTAGTTAATTATTGGCCATAATCTATAAAATTAATTAATATTAATATCTTATAACAATTGTAGGTCTTGATAACTAACGGTGTTCTTTTTGTGGCAAAAATGGGTTGTAGTTGACTGTACATATGTTCTTCATCTAACTTATTTTATTTAGAAAACCGAATAAAAATAGTATTAATTTATTGAAACTGTGAAAAACAAAGTATAAATTCACATTACCTAAATAATATTTTTCACTGAGAAATATACTATTAATCTACAATTATAAATAGTTTTTTCTTTACGTATGATGTTTTTCTTTTGTTTTTTTAAATGATTACGAATGTTTTTTTTTAAGTACAACGGAGTTTTTTTTTTTGTAAAATACTCCCTCCGTCCCACAAAAAACTTCCCATTTGAGATGGGCACAAGTTTTAAGGTGATAGTTAGTGGTGGGGTCATTGATAATAATTTTGATTAAAATATAAGATTGATTTGGAGAGAGAAAGAAAGTTAGTGGATAGTTAGTGGTGGGGTCCTTAGTAATAATAGTATTTTATTGAAATGGGAAGTTTTTTGTGGGACAAAAATTTAGGGTGAAATAGGAAGTTTTTTGTGGGGCGGAGGGAGTAATGTTTTATGTATTAGTATGAATATATTACTCCGTATATTATAAATAGGATAGGATATGTATATTTGTAAAATCGACACTGAGCATCAGGTATGGTCACAAGGTCGGATTGCCACCTCTGCGCCACCTATGCGTTACATCATTATTTCACATTTCACGTTTAACACCGCAAAATACCCCTCTATCATCACTAACCAATAATACTCCTTTGGGACCCACTAAAATATTTCTCAGTCACAAAATACCCTTAAAAAAATACCCCTTTCTCTCTCCTCCCATTGGCTCGTTGGATGCGTGGGGTAGCTGACGAGGGGTGGAGTTTAACATGGCGGGTGGTGTGGTGGCGAGGATCGGAACGTGAGGTGGCATCCGACTTGGTAGGGGGTAAGTTACCACACCAAAGCTAGCACATACTTCTTGTTTTATATAATTCTATTTAATAAAAAGTATTCCATGTATAATGAGATTCTTGTGGTGATCAAACTTTGCTCACAATGTACGCGACGTAATTATTTCAATGCTTGTTTTTGAACTTTCCATTAAATATGTACCGTGAAACTGATTTAATCCGTAACATATAGAAAGTTATTCAATAGTTTTTATCAATATATAATTACCAAATAAATATTTTTTTCTTAAAATAGATATTGAATATTTTCAACTATAATACTAATCATAGTCCAAATCAAATTGCTTTAAATAAGAAAATTGGGACTACATAAAACCAAAAACTCTTTCAAGTGTGTACACGAGAATCAAAACACCAAAATCGAAGAACAAGATTTTAGTAAATATCGTTTGTTATTCTAATTTTTTACTCAAGACCCTCAATTCCAAATATTTTTCGTCACGCAATCAATATGATCTTTTCTTTGAATCAATCCAATTCAACAATCCCTTCTTCTAGCTCTATAATCTCCGATCACCGGAAAGTTTCTCCGGCGAAATTCTTGGTTTTACCGCCTCTATGTAAACCTAAAATCAACAAAATTTCCGCCATCTCAAATTCAAAACCTTTACATATTTCTTCAATTCAGGATTTTGGGCCATTAAGAACACAACCCACAAGTGTATGTAAGGCATATGAAGCTGATCGATCTGATGGTGAATTAATCGTTGAAAAAGCTGAAGCAGCAAGAAAAGCTAAAATTGGGGTTTATTTTGCAACATGGTGGTTTTTAAATGTTATTTTTAACATTTATAATAAAAAGGTTTTGAATGCTTTTCCGTACCCATGGCTGACGTCGCTTTTATCTCTTGCTGCTGGATCATCGATCATGTTGATTTCTTGGGCTACAAAAGTTGCTGAAGCACCTAATACTGATCTTGATTTCTGGAAATCTTTGTTCCCTGTAAGCAAATTTTGATCTTTTTAGGGTTTATGATCCTGGGTCTGTTTAATTGTTTAAAATTTGATCTGGGTTTTGTTTAATTATTTAAAAACTGAATTGGGTTTTGTTTAATTGTACAGAATTTGATCCGGGTTCTGTTCAATTGCTCAGAAATTAATCTGGGTTCTGCTCAATTGTTCAGAATTTGATATGGGTTTGTTGAATTGTTATAAATTTTGGTTCGGCTTTGTTTTTATTTTATAAATTTGAATTGGGGTTTGTTTAGTTATTCAGAAATTAATGTGGGTAAAGAAGTTTTGATCTTTTTAGGGTTTATGATCTGGGTTTTGTTTAATTTTCGAAAAATTGAACTAGGTTTTCTATGATTATTCAAAAATGAATGTGAGTATTGTTTATTAATGTTACACTCAGGGGTTTATGAATTATGACATGGGTCATGTTTAATTGTTTAAAAAAATGATTTTTTTTGCTTAATTGTTCGAAAATTGAATCGGGTTTTGTTTAATTTATTCAAAAAATGTGTTTTTGTGATCTGGGTATGTCTCATTTACTTATAATTGTTCGCTTATTTTAATATTAATCATATAATATCTTTCAGGTTGCATTAGCACATACAATTGGTCATGTAGCAGCAACCGTAAGTATGTCAAAAGTGGCAGTTTCTTTCACACACATAATCAAAAGCGGTGAACCTGCTTTTAGTGTGTCGGTTTCAAGATTCATTTTGGGAGAAACATTCCCAACATCGGTTTATTTGTCACTTTTACCAATCATTGGTGGTTGTGGTCTTGCCGCCCTTACTGAACTCAATTTCAACATGATCGGTAATTTTACATACCTTAAATTAATAAAATAATTAGTGTTTCTAAAAGAAGAAAATGTATTTTGGGGTAATGTAGTATGTTTGTTTTATCAATCTGGGTAACAAAATATTTTCTTTCTCCAATTTCATGATTATATCCAATTAATGTAACACTTATTGGCCAATTGTATTGATTTTAGCTAGTTAGAACTTTATTGTAGTCCATGTACGTGACTGTTTGTGCTTACTCATCTTCTATATATGAAGTATAAAAAAAATAAAATTACCCATAATTTCATTCTTTGTGTACGGAATATGAATAAGCACAAACATCCACGTACAGATGGCATGGACTATAATTGAGCTCTAATCGGTTAAAATCTATAATTTTCTATTTTTTTCCAGTAAATGTTACATTAATTGAGTAGTTTAAGGTACTATAATCCTTCTAAAAAGGATTCTAATCGTTGTTTATTGTTAATTTTTAGGGTTTATGGGGGCGATGATATCCAATTTGGCGTTTGTGTTTAGAAACATATTTTCTAAAAGAGGCATGAAAGGGAAATCCGTTAGTGGAATGAACTATTACGCTTGTTTATCGTTACTATCACTATTAATTCTTACACCATTTGCAATTGCCGTTGAAGGCCCAAAAATGTGGGCCGCTGGATGGCAAAATGCCGTTTCCGAAATTGGGCCCCATTTTATTTGGTAATTATATAAAAATTACATTTTTACCCTCCTTGATATATTATTTATTATTTGTTTATATTTCCGATTAAATAACTAAAATGCGCATTTATAGGTGGGTAGCGGCCCAAAGTATTTTCTATCATTTATACAATCAAGTTTCGTATATGTCACTTGATGAAATATCTCCATTAACGTTTAGTATCGGAAATACTATGAAACGTATTTCGGTTATTGTGTCTTCAATAATTATTTTCCGTACACCCGTACAACCGATTAATGCTCTTGGTGCTGCAATTGCTGTTTTTGGAACTTTCTTGTATTCGCAGGTATGCTCTTGATTTTATTTTATAAAATTGGTTAATATTATAGTATCTAGTTTTTGAATAATCTTGAGATTACATAACAAATTTTGACCCATTTCAGTTATGGGTAAAGTTTAAATGTTTTTTGGAACCAGGTTGAAAGTAGCCCAAAGTATATTTAAAATCTCCTAACTTTGTATTTCATAAAGGCCAAAATGCATTTTAGTTAAGTCATCTACTACTATTAAAGTTGCATGGTACCTGAATTTAACGAAATAGTCGATGTAAAACCCTGATTCACTAATTTAGTATTGGTTTCTCACGCGATTTGCTTCTAATATCAATATATTGAGATGAACGTATATTTTTTAGTTCGTCAAAAGTTCCAACGAAAGTAAGTCAAGCAAGAAAATATAAACAAATTAATGAGTCAGTGCACTAAATCGACCATTTTGTCAGGTTTATGGTATCATGCTACCCCTTTAATAATTCAGGGTAGTAGAAAACCTAGTCATTTTTCAACCTCGAGTTTCAGTGGTCCATTTTTAACTATTTAAAAATAAATAAAGATGCTTAATATATTCGGGATGCGGGATTTTATGGTTTTTGAGGCGATTTTAGTTACAAACTTGATTTCTCAATAGATAATCAGTTATTTATATCTGTAGTTTTTTTAGTAAATTTAAAACATTTCATACCTCAGAAAACAAAGCCTTCGTGCTCGCACGTCTGGAATCTCTTTGTTTAGCAAATTACCCAACAAGACGAAGATAGTTGACTCATTTTTCTTAAATCTTGAAACAAAACATTAATTTAACGAACCTTGAAATACCTGAAAACCGTTGAGAAAAATTATTTGGGACTTCAGTATGTTTATGAGATGTTTGGGTGTTTATGTTCGAACTTTATTTCTCAAGAAATGATTTTTTAGAAGACAAATTAGGATAAAATCACAAAATCTTGGTAATAATTCTGCACCACTACAATGTGATAAGGTTAGTCAGGAATGTGTGTGTCTAATTATGTGCGTATATATACATATATATATTTATGTAAATTTCATGTTAATTCTTTGTTTGATATTTCTGTCTATGTGATATTTCTTATCATTTTACGGCCTTTTTAGTGTGTGTGTTTTTTAATAACTTTTTTTTGTTCAACTTGAAAAGGCAAAGAAATGAAGAACGAACGAATATCGATGTATTTTCATCCGCAAATCATCAGAAGTTGGATAGAAGCTTGTTGATGTTGTAGATAATAAAAGTGGATGATTAATTTAATTAGATTTTATTGAAAGGATTAGACTTTTTTGGGATGGTAGTGAAGTGAGTTTTTTGTTTTTCTTTCCAATAAGCATGGGCAAATTTGGTATTAATTTTTGTTTAGCCTTCGTATGATGTTATTAGGCATCTTTTGTATGTACTTTTGATAGTAATAGGAAGCAATTTGTAACATCTTATCTGCTTATTGACAAAAAGGTCCTAGTGTTTTGGGGTGAGAAATGATGTTGATTCTTATCTTTTATGCCTACTTATGTGGTTGTCCATTTCACAAGATGTCATGTGTAATTAATTAATTTTTTCTCATAATATTATCCTTTAGTTTTGACACATATCTTGATCAAGTGAGTAGGTATATAAATACGCACAAAAGGTAATACCATTACTCTTTTGGGGCTGCTTTTTTGAAGTGTTTATCTGCTTATTTTAGGTGAATTAATAGTTTTCAATTATCTAGTGATGACCTAGCGGTAATACGTCTGGAATAATCTCCTAAAGGTTATGGGTTTAATACTTTCTCCAGTGGAAAGTTCAGAAACGGACAAGTTAATGGTTAGGTCGCATACATCACAGCAAAACTCGGCCACGGGAACATGTTATAAAGAGAATACTCTTTTAAAAATGTTTTCTTTTCTAAGTTGCGTATGTAGAAAATAAACATTTTTAAACATGCAATCCCAAACATCCCAAAATGTGACCGTTTTTGCTATATTAATGATCTATACTCTTAATTTATCAGCTTAACAAAGAAGATATGATGACAAACGGTAAAATTGGGATATACTAGGAGGGCTTAACAATTTCTTTTTTAATAAAAATTCAAATTTGGATTTGTGTCAAAATTTATGGGCCAGAAAACGTTATAAAATTTCTTCTTAAGACTTTGCAAACTGGATTAAGAATCAATCAAATCGTCAAATCAAATTGAGCTATACCGATTCGCTTCCGTTTTGAATTTTTATACAACACCGGTTCTCGTTTTGGTTCAAAACCGAAAAGACCGAAAAATCAAAAAAAAAAAAACACAGTTATCGTCTGGTTCAGTCTGGTCCAAGAAGTCTGTTCGATTATCAATCCAGCCGAAACTACTTCCGCGATTCCCAGTCCGATTCCAAGCGATTTAGTTACATCATTAAATCTTGAGTGACCCAACAAGAAATTTAGCGTAAAAGAAGTTGATAAAATTAAAAAAACAGGATTTTTATAAAATATAAATTAGGGATACCACTATTCCAACCCTTGAGTATTTAGTGCCATAGCACATTAGCATGTAGGCTTTTTTTAGAGCATCATGTATGGTTACAAGGGTCGGATTGCCACCTATGCGCCATCCGCACCACATAATTATTTCAAATTTCACATTCAAAACCCCAAAATACTTCATCTACCATTACTTAAGTCACTCACTCCCCCCCTTTTTTTTTTCTTTTTCCTTTTTTTAAAACAACTTAATATTTCATTAAAATAAAAAGTACAAACTACAAATAAAAAATTAAATATACTGAAAAATTAAAAAAAGAAATTGAAAATTACTTTGTTGTGTGAAAATTTGTTGTATGAAAAGGTTTAGGTTGAGAAATGTTGTGTGAAAATTTATATAAAATTGTGTGGTATTTATAAGGGTTTAAGGTTTATTAAAAAAAACAAAAAAAATAATCAATTTTACACGTGTCAGCGCCCCATTGGCTCGTTGGCTAAGTCGGATGGCCGGCGAAGGTAGGGGTTTCACTTGGCGGGCGGTGTGGTGGCGGGTCAGATAGCGACGTAGCGTCCGGCAAGTTAGAGGTCAAGTTACCATACCGAGGCTCTTATGTAGTTTTTGTTCCTAAACCTCTGGTTTATTCTTCACGGTCCTCTTCAACAATTTCTCAAATTCATAGACTTGTTTTATTCTAGCCGACGTAAAAATCGCAAATAACATAACTACTAGGAAAACAATATTAAGAAAAAAAAAAAACATAACGAAAATTATTAACTAGTTACTAGAAAATTCATTAACAATATCAAGTACAAAAACAAAAGAAGAGCATTACACCTTTTAAAAAAAAAACAATATTACTTTTCAGTATCATCTTCGTTTACTGTCATATTTCGTCAATACCTGTTTTATATGCAACGGCACGTGGGTAAGTGGGTTAGGATCATGTAATGTCAATTTGTGGTCAAACCAAGTCAAACTAGGTTAAATAGGATCATTGAGGTCATTTTAGTTCCAACTTTTAGACTATATACAAGTAAACGACTTCGTTGTTGTTAGTAAAGATCGATAATGGGTTCCCCAAGGTTTAGGTTGGGTTCAAGAGACCATTGTAAGTTGAAAAGTCGAGCCATAATGAATTTAAAGATCTTGTTTACGTTAATGTTGTGTGTTGCACTCGAGAAAAACAACGTTGCTTTCATAACCTTCGCATAAGCCCGTGCCTGCGACATCATCGAAAATATGTTTAATATTACATGTGTTATATAGAATATTTCATTTCATAATAATTGAAGAAAGAGAAAAACAATCTACCCACTAATATAATATCAAAATTGCTTAGTATAAAAGACAAAACTATATGTCTTAAAATAATCATCTATATAAAAATAAGTAAATGTTAATTAAAAGCTTACACAAAGAATATTACGTTTGTTTAAAAGCATTTCTATATCAAGTTAAAAGAATAATGGTGCATGTTAATATTACTAATTTTTTTAAATGACAAATCTAAATCTAATCTTAATCACCACAGTATAATGGGACTTGAACCTACGACCCAGGAATGGGGCAAACATCATATCACTAGGCCAAAAACCTATTGGTATGTTAATATTACTATTATTTATTTATTTCGTGCAGATTCATCCTTCACTCCTTCTAGAGTCGAACCGAACTGTTTGAAATTTGAATCGAATCAAGAAAACGGTTTTGGTCAGACCGAGGACCGGACTGATACCGGCAGAAACTGAACAGATAACAAAAAAAGTTTCTTCGACTTTTTGCGGGGGGTTTTCGGTTTTGGACATAATCAGATCAAATCAAACCTAGAACCAATTTTGCATTAAATTTAGAACCGACAACCGGACTGATATAGTTCTGTTTGGTCCGATTCGATCAAGTATGATTCGATTCGGCAGTTCCAGCCGGTTCTTGGTCCAATTTGCTGCCTAAACTGCATATTTTAGAAAATCATGACTAATTTTAGTCTTTTGTTTCTTTTCTTTCACATGGCTAATACTCATCTCTTGATAAGCTTGAATCTCATAACATGCAAGTGTAAATTAATATAAAATCTTCGTATTCTGAGAAAATATTCAGTGTATAATTCGTATCTTCAAAATAAATATTATATTATACATATTTTTAATTAAAATTGTTGAATACAAATAAATAAACACAAATATGATATAAAATTCGTGCATGGTTTTATAAACAAAGATCTTATATTTTATAAACGTTTAATGCATGGTTGGATGCTAAAACTGTATAGATAAATACTAAAAATATTTATCGGTAACTATCTTACCTGAGTCACAATGGTCAATTGTAGATCTGGTGGTAGCCTTACAAAATCATCAAATTTGGTCCCTATCAGTATAGGAATTGCGTTCTGCACATGCAACAATTTTATAATTTAATTTCCAAATTACCAATTAATATACTATGTTATAATGGATTATGAAAAGATATACTTTCTCCGATTCAAAATAAGTGGTACACTTTAAGTTTCACAATTTTTGAGGCAAAAAATTATAATAATATTTAAATTAGATTAATTGGATGGTTAGTGGAGAATAGATCCCACACTTTTTGAATAAAGTGAGGTTAATGATGTTTAAATGTAAACACTATGGGTAAATGAGTCATTTCACTTTATTAAAGTAGATAGTTAGTGAGTGCGGATTCTACTATTTTTTTAATAAATGAGATAATTTTTTTCAAAGTGTATCATTTATTTTGAATCACCTTAAAAAGAAAAATATATCAATTATTCTAAATCGGAGGAAGTACTACGTATGTAACTTTTGCTATAAACAAAGGTAAAGTAAGCCGAATATGTTATCCAAAGTGTTTAATTTGTACCAATTACATTTAAATAGTTAATATTAACATAATAATATAAAAGATAATAACTAAATACCGTACTCAGGAAAAAAGATTTTGAAAAAAGTGGAAAAAACAGTGACAAGTCTATGCACCTGACCTGACGAGCTAACTTGCAAAGTTGATGATCAACAACCCAAGTATGTGTGTAATTATTCCCTACCCAACTTTTTTTACTTTTTATTTAAATTAATACATATAAATAAAATAATTAACTTTTTTGCATGAGAATTAATTTGTATACTATAATTTTTTATGTCTATATCATACTGTACAAGTATTCCTACATATTGTACAAATATATATTAATAGATAAATTAAAAAATATGATATAAAAATCACCATTTTTTTACATACCTTATTCCACTTTCTTGCTTGCATATACCATTCTAATACACTGAAAAATAAAGAATTGTAAAATAATGATTAATTAAAATTTTGGATCCTTAAATGGAATTAAAATAATTGATTTCAACTAAAAAATAAATAAATATTTTACTTGTGGAGGGTGCATCGGCTAGTAAGATCAAACATAAACAAGATTGCCACAGCATCTTTGCAAGCTATTGGAACTTGATCATTCGACCTTCTATCACCTATATTTATTAATTTTGTTTATTATAGAAAATAAAAATGAACAGTACTTTTGACTACTTTTTTTAATTAAAATTTTCAACGAATTCAAACAATAAACAAGAAAAAGTAAAGTTGGTTACCTCCAACGTCCCATATACTAAAAGCTATTCTTGCTCCACCAAACGACAGCGTTTTGTCCATTAGATTCAAGCCAGCCATCTCCAAACTTCTATTCTCTTGTTCATCTCCAATGTATTTAATCTTGAAAACATCGAAAAGAAAATTGTAAAAATTTATTTTTTCCCCCACAAAACTTGAAAAAAATCATCAACCCCATAATATATAAAAATATTTAAAATTTTCTTCTCGAACTTGAGAATTTCGTCAACCCCAAATATAATAAATTAAAGTAAACTAAAATATTAAATCTTGAAAAAAACAAGAAATAAAGGAAAACATGGAAAGAAAACAATATTTTAAAAAGTCATCATAACCCCTCAACTGCAATACAAAATACCCCATCATTCCTTTAACTTTATTTAAGGAAACAGATTTATATACTGATTTTTTTAGAATATAATTAATAAAATAAAATTATAAAAATAAATTCACCATAAAACTTGTTTTTCCAATGTGACAATCACCCAATAAACTAATCTTGAGAGTAACTAAATCTGAATCTGTATCATAGCCGTTGCAGGTGGTGGTGGGGTCTTCTAGGTCAACCCCAGATTCCATTTCTTCCGCCGGAGAATTTGCCCGGCGAGACAATCTCCGGTACCGGACTGGTTTCCCAATAGAACAAGCAAGAAATCTGTCCCAAATAAATCTCATAATTTCTCTAAAGACTGAAACTTTATGGAGTAAAACACTCCATCGGATGTCTAGCCGGACGATTTTCCGGTAAACTTGAGTCATCTTTCCGGTGGCTTCTCGTAATCTTGTTCCATGAAAGTATAAACTTCTTTCATGGTGTCTCATGGTGTGTGTACATTGTGTGTTTGTGTGATTACGTGTTATATATGGGTAGGACTTAATTGGGTTCACGGTTGACCCGAGTTCTTGTGTTTTTATTTAATGACAAAATAGTCCAGTAAGCCGGCTTCTTGTTTCCGACGAATTAGGGGTATTTTAGTCAATTTACGCAACCTTTTGGTATACTAGTCCATCCTAGACTTGGGACTCTTTTCTAGTTTTCTTTCTTTTTTTTTTTTGTTAAAGAGTTGATTGTTTTAGGTTAGAAAAACAGTATTGGTATCAAATGAAACAGGGAAAGAAAACTAGTAAATTACATATGACATTTTTATGGTATGTAGTAATATGAAGTAGACACAAATTTTATATATCAATAACATTTATCTTTAGCTTATTAAGAACCCTCTACATGGTCTCACCAGTAAGTCGTCGCCAACTCGTCACTTTTTTCTATTGTTGGCACCAATACGTCGGCATCTCAGCGGTTATTTCTCATCTCAAATAAGTCACTTATCTGACGAGAAAAGGTAATTACGTCTTTTTACATAATCATAATGACGTGATGTATATTTGTAATGTAGTGTGTGGGCTCACTAGAGAGTCGTGTGTTGACATACCAATATAGATTGACTTGTCACAATTACGTTATTTGCTAAAAATACTTAGTTACAATTAAAGAACATTATTTACATTAAAAATATACAATGAACATATAAAAAAACATAACAACGTTGTAAAACATCAATAACGTTGTATTTTTGTTATAATAAATTAAAAGAGTAATTCATTTTAAATAAGAGAGAGGACTAATTTTTTAAACAGTATTTCTGTCTAAATGAGTTTTTCCCGGTGTTCAGTTTTATTCGTTATGTATGTGAACTAATTATTTATGAACATTCTCTTAATTATCTGATAATGTTTACCTAATAAAATGATCAAATTTGTGACTACTAAAAACCCATTACAGACATATTTATCCCTAGACTATTACTATATGGTTAGAAATAGGGGTAAGTCTATCTATCAAAACACAAGTGGGCCAAGAAACCATGATTCTATCTTGAGGAAAAAGAAAAGATACAACAAGATTTTTAACTTTATTAACTACAAGTAACTAATGAAATGCAAAAGTTTTTAATAATGGCCTTTTATTTCCTTAGTGCCCATGTCTTTTTTTAAAATGGCAAGAACCTCCCTTAAAGTTTAAAATCAGGATATAAGTATAACACAAGCACCACCACCACACTAAATTATTTGTCACATTATCTGCCACCCCAGCAACTACACCACACCACTTTATCCAGGAAATACTCACCACACCACACCACACCATTTTTTTTCATCTCATCATTTCTTTTCCATTTATTTTTAAACATAAAACTAAATTTTCATTAAAATTAAAAATTTTAATACTAATAACTAAAAATTAAAATTCTAGAAATTAAAAAATACAATACTTGAAAGAAAAAAAACTAGAGTATTCTGCTAACATTGTTACGCGCCTTCTCTTTGGCAGCCCTCAAAATCTCGAGATCCATTCCCGTCATTCCTTCCTCAGTCTGCCTCAAAATGGAAATGGTATTGAGCATTATTTGTCCCTCCGTAACGGTCCGGTTCGTCTGCTGTTTTTTCATCCTCAACTCAACCTTCTCTCTTGACGTCACACCGTGGTCGGTCAACATCTTTGACACTTCTTTTCCATAGTCTTCCCCGTCGATGCCTGCTCCGCCGCATGCCGTTGTGCTCGTTTGGTCTTATCTCTTCCTACCAGTCGGCTTGGAGGGGAATTTGTTCAATGTCATCGAATATGTCATCCATGATGTCTGTAACGACCCGAAATTTGAATCAAATAAATTATTGGAAAAATATGATAAATAAGGATTAATCGTTTAAAAGACGTGGAAATTGATTTCGTGTTGTTTGGACACCGTACGTGAAAGTTATGAACGAAACCGGGTAATGACATTGATGAAAAAGTGCAGCCTTAGCTGCAGGGGGTAGATAGCGGCGCTATCTTAGATAGCGGCGCTATCTTGTGCAACGTTGGAACACCGATCCGAAATAGTGGTGGGGAAAACGCGATTTCGAGATAGCGCCTGAGATAGCGGCGCTATCTCCCACGTGAATTAACGCGGGATTAGAAATAGCGGCGCTATCTTTAAGATAGCGGCGCTATCTTGGTCAGATCTGCATAAAAACGTAAAAATTAGGGTTTTTGCTCATTTCTCTCCTCCCCAAAGTGTGCAGCCGTTTTAGAGAGAGAATGGGGAGATTTTGGTGTTCTTGAGCTCAAATCTTCACCATCTATGTCGTGCAACCCCGGAGTGTATTATGGAAGTTCGGAACCGAAGGTGACGATGCGTTGGATTCGTGAAACTGAGCAAGTGCTAGAAAGTAGCAAGTGTTTGAAGAAAGATATGGTCACTTATGCATCCTGACAGTTGAAGGATGAAGCGTTGACATGGTGGGATACCATGTATGAGACTTTGGGTAGGAAGGTATTGTACAAGATGTCGTGGAAGGAGTTCACGAGTAGATTAAAGGAAAAGTTTTGTCCCGAGAGAGATCTAGAGGAATTGCAAGAGGTAGGGGTGAGCATGGGGCGGTTTGGGGCGGTTTTTAACTAAAACCAAACCCCGCCTCGAAAGTTTGGGTTTTGAGAATTACACCCCGTTCGGTTTCGGGTTTTTTGATTTCGGGTTTTCGGTTTTTTCGGTTCGGTTTCGGGTTTTTTTAAGTTTTTTAGTTTCCTTTAAATTTACCAATTTGTTACCTTAAAAATTAATATTATGATTTAAACTCCCAAACTTTAACTCATTTTGTTATAAATAAAAAATAACTAGTAAGTTTAATATAATGCAATAATAAATTCAACTAACACAATTTAAATAAGATTAATAATAGAATAACATTTAATAATCTTTCGTAACAATCTTAGTCAATGTCTTCATCCATAAAAGTTTCATTGCATGGTTACTTTCATTTTACAAACAAATCTATATCAAATCTTTTAAAAATATAAGAATATTTTTATAAAACTTGAAATATATATAATGCCGGGGCGGGGCGGGTTTTTTCGGTTTGGGTTTTCAAATGCCCACGAAAACCGCCCCAAACATTCGGGTTTTTCAAAAATCAAACCGTTGATATCGGTTTTTCAAATGGTTCAGTTTTTTCGGTTCGGTTTTTTCGGGTTTTTCGGTTTTTGTGCTCGCCCCTAGCAAGAGGAGTTCGTGTTTATCAAGAAGGGTAATATGTCGGTGGAGGAATACACCAAAAAGTTTACGGGATTGCTCCCGTTTGTGATCAAGGCTTATCCGACTGAACGTTCGAAAGTGGTTCGGTACGCTAATGGGCTACCATCAGAGTTTGAATTGGAAGTCAAACGAGCGGCCACGTTAGATGAGGCCATTTGTACCGCTCGAGGTGTTGAAAGGGTGTTTCGTCGAAGGGCACAAGAGTCGGCATCAGGAAAGGAAAAGAAGAAGCTCGATAATAGCTTGGGATCGTCAAAGAAAGAAGGATTGGGGTCGAGCTCATCAAAGCATAGTGGTATTGGAAGTTGTCAAAGTTGTGGGAAGAATCACCGTGGGGAATGCAAATCAAATACGGCTATATGCTTCAAGTGTGGTCGTGTGGGGCACCGAGCAAAAGATTGTAAAGTAAGGAACCTCGACGAAGTGGAATGCTACACTTGTCACGAGGTGGGACACTATAGTAGTGCGTGCCCGAGAAAGAGAACCAACACGTCAGCATCAACCGCCAACAATAATCGGGTAAAGGGAGCTCATGGAGCCGCTTCAGGTAATTCATTTATAAAGATTAATGATTTATAATTTGAAATTGGTGTTTATATGAATTGTGTATGAGAATAAATTATAAATGGATAGTAAAAGTGTGAAAAGTAGGTGTGGAAGAATATCTCCCCGATTTATTATATGTGTATATTTGAATGGGTCGGCGACCGGTATGTCGCGGGAGGTAAGAGTAGAAAGGATTAGGTCATTATAGGTTATCGGAAGGTGAATCATGGGAATAGAAGATGTGTTCAAAGAAAGGGTGGTAGTATGGTGAGGTACTAAGTTTTGGTAAGAATGGTAACGTATGATGATTTTGAAAATGGAACTTTAGTGCTCGGTGGGAATTCGGAAAAGTAGTGCAAGTGTTTATGTCAAGGGTGAAGAATTTATTAATGGTAAAAGTTTATAGAAAGGTGTGATATTTTAAGTATGTGTAATGATCGGAGTCAATGGGTTGACTCATAAAGACCGGGAGGATCGGTAAAGTATGGATAATTAAAAAGGTAATAGTGGTTACCTCGGTGGTAAAGGAAAAGTTGGAAAATATTAATGCGGAGAAAAGATTTTTTTTTATAAAAGTCGGTTAATAAATAATTTGATTAGTGGATAGCACTAGAAGTGAATATGTGTATACCGTGTGGTATTGTGCATGAGTGGAAATGATGGCCTTTGGTAGTCATGTGATTTTTAGGAAGATAGTGTTATGGGAAATGTGGAGAATTGTAAGTAGAATAAAGAATGTGATTAGTTGGGAAAAAAAAATGATAGCATGATGCTAAGTGAATGATGCATACATGAATTGTATGCAAGATAAAATGGTACTGTATGGATCTTGTTAGATCGGGGGCTTTCCGGTTAACGAGATTGGATGAGTCAATTTGGATTGGAGGCTTTCCGATCATTGTGACAGTTTGGATCGTGATGGATTGGAGGCTTTCCGATCACCTCGATGAGATAGTTAGAGTATGATTTGATGCATCGGGATTATGATGTTTATATCTGGGGCATGTTGAACCGTATGGTTAAGTTATTGCTATAACTAGATGGTAAATAAGAACTTGGATTGAAAACACGGGTTGTGTTTAAAGTGTAGGTGTGTAGGTGGTGCCTACAAGTTTATAGATTATGAAAAATTGATGCTTTTATGAAGCAAAGTTAATAGTAATTGATGAGTGGGGAAAATTGTATGATGAGTGGCTAGACCACAATCGGATGTGACAAAGTCTCTAAAGCCGGTAATCGAGAATTACAAGTGTGGTATAGGGACGTTTGAAGGAAATTATAAATGGTATAAGTAATTGGATGAAAGTCAAAGAGTAATAGGGATTGATATTGTTTTAATGGAAATTGCTAATAGATTGTGGGAATTGAAATCGAGTATAAGAGAAGTAATTGAGAAAGGAAATATAGACATTGGAATCGGGAATGAAAAGCTTGGGAAGTGATGTCACACTAGTAAGAGTATGTGAATTTTTCAAGTAAGTTTGACTTTATTCATGAGTCAAGATTAGTTAACTAGCGGATTGTTGACTTTGGTCAAAATTGGGTTTGACTTCCGTTTGGAATGGTTAGACGAGGATAAGAGCATAAAGCATCATTTATATGATTATAAGAAGGGTTAGTTTATTAATGGAGAGAGTTATAGTCAAAGAATGCGACTTTGACCCGTTTGGATGATAAGGATTAAAAATTTGATTTATGACCCGTTTGGGCATAACGGAGTTAAGTGGGTCTTTAAAGGTATAATTGTCATTGGACCGTGATTGGAAAAGTTAGTTATGATAAATGTAAGAGAATAAAAATGGTATGCGTGAATGAATGCGGATTGGAAATCTTTGAGTTGATTCCGAGGACGGAATCCTTTTTAAGGGGTAGATAGTTGTAACGACCCGAAATTTGAATCAAATAAATTATTGGAAAAATATGATAAATAAGGATTAATCGTTTAAAAGACGTGGAAATTGATTTCGTGTTGTTTGGACACCGTACGTGAAAGTTATGAACGAAACCGGGTAATGACATTGATGAAAAAGTGCAGCCTTAGCTGCAGGGGGTAGATAGCGGCGCTATCTTGTGCAACGTTGGAACAGCGATCCGAAATAGCGGTGGGGAAAACGCGATTTCGAGATAGCGCCTGAGATAGCGGCGCTATCTCCCACGCGAATTAACGCGGGATTAGAAATAGCGGCGCTATCTTGGTCAGATCTGCATAAAAACGTAAAAATTAGGGTTTTTGCTCATTTCTCTCCTCCCCAAAGTGTGCGGCCGTTTTAGAGAGAGAATGGGGAGATTTTGGTGTTCTTGAGCTCAAATCTTCACCATCTTGAAGGATCTAAACACCAAAGGTAATATTTCTTGATTGTTGATGTTATCTAGCTAGTTATGAACTTTGTTTGGGGAAATTTGGTGGTTTGGGTAACCTACCAAGTTATCTTTGGAGAAGATGACTAAGATGAGTGTAGAACACTCTTTGTAAGCTTAAGTACCTTGTGTTCATGTTGGATCTGGGTATTGTTGATAGAAATCTTGAACTAGGATGTTGGGGTTTCACCAAGTTGGATGAATTTGGTGGTTAAGAATGTTGTTATGGGGTTATTGGTAACTAGTTATGGATAATAACTAGATTTTATGATGATATGGATGATAGGTCAAGAAGACCTAAAGATTTGGTGACTTTTCACAAGTTGGAGAGCAAGGATTCGTGCTAGTAGACACGATTTGGAGTTAGCTTGGCTAAGGTGAGTACATGAGACTTTTACTGAGTACATAGCAAATGATTTTGAAAACTATGATGTTTAGGAGTCTTTATTAGTAAACGTTTTTAATAAAGATATGATTGATAAGATGGGAAAATGCTAGTAGTAGACTATTTAAGTATGTCTAAATGATTAATGATTGTTAAAGAGATTTTGATAATGAAAAGTAATTATTGAGTTTTTGAAAATATATATGAATGAAGATAATGATTTAAAAGAGTCTGATAGTCGGGTTATTAATAATATGTATTAATAAAGCTTGAGACAATGATTTTTAAGTAATGAGTATCGATTAGTATATTATACTAATAAAAGTAGCTATTGAAATACTAAGAGAATAAGTATAAAGTGACTAGTAAGAGATAAGTGTTCTAGTTAAAGTAAAGCTAAAGTAATATGATTTCTGATAAATTATAAATGTATTTTATTTATTAAAGGACTTGGTAAAGTTAATAATGAGAATGATTAGGTAATGAGATTGATGTGATAATTAGAATAGATGTATTCTAATTAATGATGAATTTGATGAATGGAGCTGAGGCTCATATGTGATGAATGAGATATCCGGAATAAGACCGCCCAGAAATGGGGGAGCATGAGACGTCTACTTGGGGTGGTACCTCCCTGCGCAAAGAGTAGAATGTCACAGTTTACGACACCCAGTGTTGGGTGAGCATGACGACCCAGAAACGGGGAGAGCTTATGAATCTCGGTAAGATGGGGGTTCCCAATTACCTTGATAGTTTACCTATGACGTCCCATATCGGGAGAGTTGGCTTCGGAGAGGTCCGTTGCATATGTGATAAAGAAAAGTGTGAGCTTGGAGATAGCTTACAATATGTGATTAAATATTGAATAAGCTTACGGTAAGCTTATTAGTTTGTACAACTAAATGAGTAGAAAATGATATATGAGTTTCTAATTTGATAAAGATAAGTACTGATATTGATGTAAATATTATTTATAAATCTTTTGAGAATGAGTCGAAAACCCATGTATCTCACGAGACTATTTTGTCTCACGTACTACTTTGTTTTTGTGGCTATGTACTCAGGTTCAGGATCGATGGATTAGAAGGTCTCGTTGGAAGTGGCCTAGCGTTGATCAGTTCGGGAGCTCGTAGGTAGATCCCGTTTATCTTATGGTTATGATATTGTTTTGTAACACCGGTTTTAAACTCTGATAAACTTTTTAATGGTTTTTGTTAAACCGTATTTTGGGATATTGGATCTTGTAATATTTTTATTTAAAAATATGTTATAAATGATGTTTTGAAAATTGAGGTGTTACAATGTCGTCGTCCCCAGCATTAAGGCCGATACGTGAAGTAGTTGTACGACTATCAAAAACATCCATCGATTGGGAACTACGAGACCGCTTTGATTGTTGTTGCTCATGTGCTGTAATTATGGCTATCCATTTCGGATCGTCTTTTACAACCAACCACTGCCTTTCTTGTTCAAAAGTGTTACATTTTTTCTGCTTTGTATTGTGCCCTTGCCACTTCCATAACATCAAAATCAATCATCCCGCTACGTTTTTCTGACATAAGCCTGTTACAGATACCGTTAAACTTTGTTACGTTGGTGTTAATTTGACGCCATTTCCCAGAAATTTTATCGTGATTTCGGTACTCCGGGGCCCCCATGAGCTCGTGAAAGACTTTTGACGTAGCCTCCCATAGCCCTTTCGTTTTGTTGCTATTCCCATCCTTTGGGTCTTTCGAAGCGCTACACCAAGCTTTACACAAAGCGACTTCTTCGTCAGTGAACCAAGTCATTGGATCGTCAGAATCCAGAACTGCTTTCTCCTTGCCTTTCCCCTTTGCTTTCTTTTTTGCTTTGCTACCGCCAGCCTCTTTTTGTTGGAATTGTGTATTTTGGAATTGTGCACTTTGAAACTGACTTTGTTTGAATTGGGGTTTTGGAACTGACTTTGATGGAAATGGGGATTTTGGAATTGGGGACTTTGTTGGAATTGGGGATTTTTTTTGAATTGTGGATTTGGGAATTGGGACCATAGAGGGGGGGGGGGGTGGATTGGGACCTCCTGTGTTGAGCATATTAAAATATGGCTCGTACGCCGCAAATCCAAGGGGACAGTTTGTAGGGGTCATTTCGGGAGAGCTTTGGTTGCAATCCATTTGTGTTTGATTTTGGTTGTGAGAAAATAAAGATTGTGGAGAGTATGGTTGTGTAAAGATTGTGTTGTTGTGATTGTGTAAAAAATGATGTGTTGTTATATGTATATATAGGGAAAATAAAAAATAAAAAAATAAAAACTTTTTTTTTTAATTTTCAAACGGTCATATGACCGTTAGTCGCTCCAAATGGTCAAAAAATCCACCCCCAACGCCGTTCCTAGTCGTTGCCGTGTCCACGCCTCTCCACCACCGCACCCCATGCCGTGTAGGGGGCGGTGTTCCCCCTTGCCTCCACGCCGTTGCCCAGCTCCACCTCAGCACTACGGCCACTTCCTTTGGCCCATTCCGTCTAGTCTAAGAGCACTCGGCGTTGAACATCAATGCCTCGTTAAATCATCTTTAGCACTGTCAAACTCACATTATGGGTGGCGGCAAATGAGTTCGTTTATGATACCCTTTGAATAAATTTAAAATTTATACTGAGTTTTGTAATGACTTACACACTATACTCTTTATTATTTCCTTTCTATTTCATTCTTAATCATCCTAGTTTAATAGAAGAGCATCCGCGTAATGCGACGACGGGTGTGTGGTAATTGGGATGGTGGTAGTGGTAGGTGGTGGTGGAAGGTGGTGTTGGCAGGTGGTGGTGGTAGGTAGATGGTGGTGGTTATATCAAATATTTTAATGTTGAAAAGATTAATAAGAATAATTATAATCAAATCATGTCCATATGATCTAGTAACTTAGTTGAGTATGATATGATGTTAATAAGGCAGTTGCTATAACTTTAAGTTTTGCATGCTTTATATTTTATAAAACATAAATTTATTTTAAAATAATAAATATTTTGCCTAAAAATTAAATGTTGTTAATTTAAGAATATTCCAAATACGTAAAAATAAAGATAATATAATCATTCGACCATCAAACCATATATGTACTTTATATTGTCGAGTTTATATTAGTAATTATCCATTTGCAAATCACGTCTAGCTCAGCTAGATTGATGCATGAGTTTACTCTCATATGAGGCGTGCGGTCTAGAGTTTGAATCCTGTAAACACATCTTATAGTGCCAAATATGGGGGATTTTTCCCTGAAAATCCCTATGGGGATTGGGTTTACCCTGTAAAGGAGCTCGAACCCGGAGTGCTCGCTGGAATATTGCGAATAGGCTTCCGTTTATCGTTTCCAAAAATAAAACATAACTTAATTGTTAGCAAATTGCTTACTTCCATGACACGCTTAAAATACTAAAATTTGTATTCCGTATAAAATAATAATTTCTTCTTTTAACAAAAACTTTTTTTAAATGTAACCATAGCTTTTAATGAGGAGGTTAGATGGCTAAATAGATAGGTTTGATAAACCAACTTTTTTTTTTACACGACGGGATTTGAACCCATGATCAATAGATCATGAGCAACACCTTAAACCCTCCTTGGATAGGGAAGATATACTGCCCTTGTGAATGTCACTGTCTAGGCTCGAACCACTAACTTACTAACTAGCCGTTCAAAAAAAAAGATAAACCAACTAATTCTTGATATTACTTTATTGTACACCTATTATAAGATAAAAATTGTTTACTTTAAATTCTATAAAGATGATATTCCTCTCAATAAAAGGGTTGTTTTATAAATTTTATGTTTAATCTAATGTTGTATGTTGTAAATTGTTCTTTTACGGGTATTCCCATTTATAACGTGAACCTCTCGCGATGCTCTAACTTTGCTCGTGATGTACGTGATCTAACAATTGTTGTGATCGTTTTTGAACATTTCTCCGACCATCTGGTACTTTTACATCAATAAGAGATCGAATCTGTATCTCTATGATATTATTTCAGACGTTTTTGCCATTAGACAATTATCATGTAGTTGTTGTATATTGTAAACATAAAACAATATTAAATATTCTATTTTGGATATAATAACGATAGTTAATGTAGGATAAACACTCAAGCTCGGGGCGAATACAACTTTGGAATAGATAATTTTTAAGATCTACCTTTGTATTTAAAATAATTATAGACATAATACGATAATATTTTAAAGGACATACCTTAAAATTTTATAAGGATCTACCTTTGGTGATTTCAACCACAAAATGAATTATGAATTTGTTAATCTTCATCTCTTAGTTAGGGGTGCTCGTTTGGACGGTTTGGTTTTATCCGAACCAAATAGGTGAAATCAAATAAAGTCTGGTTTTCAAAAGTTCAAAACGAACCGTCCAAACTAATTCGAAAACCAAACCGATCCGAACCAAATAACAATTTGGTTGGTTTGGTTTTATTCGTTTGATTTTTCCTTAAAATTTTCAAAATACTACAAAAGTATATAACATAAATAATATTAAGTTCGCTATGTAAAATTTCAAAATGATATACTACTTTGTACATAAAAAGAAGTGTAATTCATAGCTTGTCACATTTACAATCATATATGCAAAAATTTTGACATCAATTTTATCAAAAACTCCAAAAAGATTGGTACATCGCCAACTGATACAATACAAAATGGAAAAGTGTTAGTATATAAATCAATTTACAATAAGAAATGTAAAGAAAATGAGGACCATAATTGCTTACAATGGAAACCAACAAGTGTTAGTATATAAATCAATTTACTATATATTACTATTCGGTTTTTTTGGACAATCCGATTTTCACAACGGAAACCAAATCCAATCCGAAATCCAAACTATTAATTTGGTTCAAGTCCAAACCGGTCCAAATAACCAATCTAAATAGTTCAATTCAAAATGTCCAATTAGACAATCCGATTATATCCGAATAGTAAACACCCCTACTTTTAGTAAACTTGGCAAAAGGTAGACCATCATGTGAACTCAAATGTTCAAAATTGTATCCTGTGTCTACAAATTACGTACACGGACACATATGTTGGTTCATCAGCTAGTTAGTAATAGTTGGTTCATTATCTATTTGTTTATAACTTTAGAGTTGTGTTCCAGGTAGTCCAAGGGTTTTATATAGTCCTAATGGACAAATCCTAGTCATTTGATTAAAATGGTCAAGATCAAATCACAGTGTTTCAAACACATGTGTTTCAAGTCACGACTACCACCAACGACCACCGCCAGCAGCCACCTCCAGCCAACGTCCGCCGCCATCCATCGTCGGCGTGGTGGTGGCTGACAGTGAAGGTGCTGGTAGTAATGGGGGTGGTGGTGGTATTGGTGTATTGAAACATATGTGCTTCACTAAAACACAAGTGTTCCAAAATACAAACGAGCATATTACTTCGAAGCACATGTGTTTTAAGTCACGAAACACATGTGTTTCAAGTCACTAAAAACATGAGTTTCTAAAACACAGGGGAGCATACGAAGCACATGTGTTTCAAGTCACGAAACACATGTGTTTTCACTAAAAACATGAGTTTGTAAAACACAGGTGACCATACGAACTACGAAGCACATATGTCTCAAAGTTTCACATGTGTTTGAAACACGTGTTTCAAGACACGAAACACATGTGTTTCAAATAACGAAAGACATGTGTTTCAAGTCACTAAAAACATTAGTTTCTGAAACACATGGGAGCATACGAAGCACATGTGTTTCAAGTCACGAAACACATGTGTTTCACTAAAAACACGAGTTTATAAAACACAGAGGAGCATACGAAGCACATGTGTTTCAAGTCACGAAACACATGTGTTTCACTAAAACATGAGTTTCTAGAACACAGTGGAGTATACGAACTACGAAGCACATGTGTTTCAAAAGGTGAAACACATGTGTTTCAAACACATGTGTTTCAAGTCACGACCACCTCCGGCCGTCGTCCGCCGCCGCCGCCCATCACCGCCGGCCGCCGGAGGTGGGTGGGGTATTAATGTATTGAAGCACATGTGTTTGTATTGGTCGAATCTTGATCTTGATCTTTGACTTTTTCTTGATCCAAGGGCTATTAATTGTCCCTTGGGACCAACTAATATCCTTGGACTACCTTGAATATTTACTTATAACTTTAATATTATACAATTATCTATAATAAGAATATATCCACACTAGCTTCAAAGCCTGCCCGAATGGGCGGGCATGCTTCGAGAGATATGTAGGAAAATAATGAAATGTTAATACTGTATAAATAACATAGCAATCCATAATTGTAATAATGAGAAACCATTTTTGATACATCAATAAATATTATATGAAATTTATAGACGAAATAAAACTTCTTTGTAAATGACATTTGTTGTTGAATTATTGTAATTGACATCTTTGTTGCAACAAATAACCTTCCATCCTTTCTTGCTCTTAACTTTTGATACAACGACATACAGTTGACCATGCAAGAATACTGATTTTCGACGTATGTAAGATAATAGATTTATTTTTTGGTAAACCTCTTATTTTGTTAGACAGATCTAAAAAAAGGGAGACATTGTACATGAAATTTCATAATGATGATGAATAGAAGATGATTTGCAAACATAATATCTTATCAATTGTTAATGCACCTTGATGTTTGTGAGATATGATATGTCGGAAACATGTGTATCACCACAAGGACATCTGGGAAAAGCACCTAACTTCACAATACGAGGAGTGCTACCCTGCAACATAAGAGCAAATTTTGACTTTTAAAGTCAATGAAAGTACTGTAAAGATGTAATTGAAAATGCAGGATGAAATGTAATCTTGAAATTTAAATAATTACACTTTCCTTTGGAAAAGGGAAATGTACTGGGGGAAAGATTGTGTTTATTTCATGTGAATGGTGTATCATGTAAGTTGGTATGAAGTTGACCTAAAAGTCAAATTCAAATTTGAAAACATAGTAAATTACCTTAGGAATGTAATCAGGAAGGCCACCACCACACAACTCAACAGCCATTTCATATGAATATAAAGCAACAGTAACCTAAACTCTCATAAAACTAATATTAATAAATAAATAAAATGATTAGTCGAAAAATTCCAAAATAAAATTTGCAATCACACCACACCTTCCCTCCTTTGGATATTAAATTGTTTGCTTCTAACTCTAATTCCTTCTGCTTACTTTGCAATTCAGCATGTGGAACTGTACCCTTATATTCTACATATGGCCTCAAATTTGAATCTTAATCAGAAACAATTCAAAAAAATATGAATGATATAAAACATTGCTTAACCGTATTATGTTTAATTATATTCATAATCGTACCCATCAGGGAATTTACTTGCTCCAAATGGCTTAATCCCACTTTTTCCAAACATAAAACTCCAATTTACCTAGAATTAATCTTGCGTTTGGTGTAACACCTCAAATTTTAATACCAAATATTGGCCAAAATAAAACATTTTTATAAATAAAAGAACATCCTCAATTTGGATTTACAAAAACCTTGGTATGAAATCAGAGTATAAAAGTATGTGTTACAAAATAGATCATAACCAAGCTAATACTAAATCCAATCTAGTGTTCTTCTAATCTAGGTCCCGCATCTCTATCCATGCGTACCTAAGCCTTCGATCCCGTACCTGAGTACATAGCAAAACAAAACAAGGAGTACGTGAGACAAAACGTCTCGTGAGCTACATGGGTTTAGACCCAAAGTTAATAATAATAATAATAATAATCGAATGACAAACAAACAAACATGTAAGCAATCATCCATCTATCTAGTCACCCTATTGTGACTCTAATACCTTGCTTTCCTAGCAATCATATCTAGTCATCGGGTTGCCCCGATCTAACTAGAACCACCTTGACTTATTAACCGAAATCCATCGCCATTAATACGCCTCAAGATACTGGCAAGAGGGATTCACCCAATCTACCAATACATGCCTTACTCGCCGGACTACCTCCAGTTAGCAAGACTACTATTGTGGATGAGTCGATGGGAATCCACCCAACTGCCCCTCACTCCACACCTATCGTGGATGAGTCGATGGGAATCCACCCAACTGCCCCTCATTCCACCCTCTCATGACCGGGGGTCCCCCGCATCATCACATCATCTCAACATATCATAACTCGATGGTTATGTCTATCTAGCACTCGGCTATCACGTCTATCATCAACAAGTTAGTCCAATACAACTATCGGCATAACTAACTACTAACTACTAGTCTATACAAATAAGCAAATAGACCATAACACAACTAATAAAATGTATTTCATAGGCTATGTACTCAGTAAAGTTCCACACGTACTCACCTTAGCAATAAATGTTCCAACCGTAATCTTTCCGCCGGTTTCCTTGCTCACAATTCGTCCACTTCAACACTTCACCGAATGTCTAAAACAATTATCACAACAAGATTATCATCACAAACTACTACCTATGTGTTCATCTACCTCTAGATAACACCCATCAATCCATTTCCCCAAATATGGTGGTTTACCAAACCCTAGGTTTAACCAACCCGTAAGATTCTTACAAATCAAAATCATACACTTGTTTCCTTTGTCAATATACCATCTATTAAGTATATACAACCTTTATTTAACCATTAATCACCAACCCAAGAACTAGGGTTTCAAACCCAAGCTTCTAAACCCATAGATCTAAAGCTACAACTACAAAGGAGTGAAGATATACCTTTAATCTTCAACTAGGAGTGAAGAATCACAAGATTTGACCAAGAAATCTGCTCCAATTGATGATTTGCACTCAAAATCATTCACAAGCTCGAGAGGAAGAAAACTAGGGTTTTGAAATGCATTAAATGAGCTCAAACCCGACTTTAATGCTGTCGTCCAGAGTTCACGGCGCGAACTAAGTTCGCGTCGCTAACTCTGCATATCGCAAGCAAACTTAGCGATCGTTAACCCAGCGCGAACTACTTCGCGACCAAATGCCAAACTCCCTGGGATCCGTTCGCCATCGTTATCTCGAGTTCGCGTCGTGAACTCCCTTAGGCAGCAGGGCTGCACTTTTTCATCTTTGTCTCGACCCGGTTTCGCCCATAACTTTCTCGTACGGTGTCCAAACGACACGAAACCAATTTCCACGTGTTTTATATGATTTATCAATAATTATCATATTTTTACATATTTTATTTATTTACAAATTTCAGGTCGTTACAACTATCTACCCCTTAAGAAGATTCCGTCCTCGGAATCTCATCATAGTTCACGAAATCCGGGTACCTCTTCCGAATCTCGTCTTTGACTTCCCAAGTCAAATTCGGCCCAAGTGAATGCTTCCACTTGACCAATACCAAATCAATCTCCTTATTCCGAAGCTTCTTTGTTTTCATTTCTAATATAGCCTCGGGCTCCTCGATCAACCGGTTTGGGCCGTCAACCCGCAACTCTTGCAACGGAATAATATTTTCAACTTCCCCGATAAACTTTTTCAAATAACTCACGTGAAAGGTGTCATGCATACCTTGAAGCTCGGGTGGAAGTTCCAACTTAAAAGCTTGAAGCCCGACCCGTTTCAATATTTTAAACGGTCCAACATACCTTGGACTTAACTTCCCTTTCTTACCAAACCGCATTTCACCTTTCCAAGGTGATACTTTCAACATGACCATATCACCGACATCCAAGTCGTATGGCCTTTTCTTCAAACCCGAATAACTTCGTTGTCTATCTTGGGCGACTTTCATGTTGGTTTGAATAATACCGATCTTCTCATTTGTCACTCTCACGATCTCGGGACCCGTGAGTTTCGTTTCTCCCGCTTCCAACCAACAAGATGGAGTTCTACATTTTCTCCCATACAACGCCTCGTAAGGCGGCATCTTGATAGTCGAGTGATAACTATTATTATACGAGAACTCGACTAACGGTAAATGTTCATCCCATTTACCACCGAAGTCTAACACACACGATCTCAACATGTCTTCAACCGTTTGAATCGTTCTTTCACTTTGACCGTCGGTTTGCGGATGATAGGCCGTGCTCAACCGCAACTTTGTACCCAACTCTTTTTGTAAAGATCGCCAAAATCTCGAGGTAAACCTCGCGTCTCTATTGGATACAATCGATAACGGAACCCCGTGGAGTCGAACTACCTCATCAACATACAACTTAGCTAATTTCTCAAGTGGCAACGTTTCCCGAATTGCTAAAAATAACGCACTCTTGGTCAACCGGTCAACTATGACCCAAATGGCATCGTGACCCCTACTCGTCTTCGGTAACCCTACTATGAAATCCATAGTTATATCTTCCCATTTCCCGGCCGGTACTAACAATGATTGAGCTACTCCATACGGTACTTGATACTCGGCTTTCACTTGTGCACATGTGGCACACTTAGAGATATACTTGGCCACTCTCGCCTTCATTCCGGGCCACCAATAAACCCGTTTCATATCTTGGTACGTCTTTGTACTTCCCGGATGAATCGAATACTTCGATTTGTGCACATCATACAACAACTCTTTTCGGATACCACCGAACTTAGGAACCCAAATACGACCACCTACGGTCTTCAACCCTTGTGCATTTTCGAGAAAATGTTGGTTCTTACCTAACCGTTCTTGTCTTAACTCGTCTTTTCCCATAACCTCTCGTTGGGCATTCTTGATTCTTTCGATGATGCTCGAGACGACTTCTATACGTGATAAAATTCCTCGGTTCGGTTTTTCATAGACCTTTCGACTCAAGGCGTCGGCCACTACATTAGCCTTTCCCGCGTGATACACAATCTCACAATCATAATCGGCAATCAACTCGATCCACCTTCTTTGTCGCATATTAAGATCTTTTTGAGTAAACACATATTGTAGACTTTTATGATCCGTGTACAACGTACACCGAGTACCATACAAATAATGTCTCCACAACTTCAAGGCAAATATAATCGCCGCCAATTCCAAGTCGTGTGTCGTGTACCTTAATTCCGCATTCTTCAATTGTCGCGAGGCATACGCGATCACTTTACCTCTTTGCATCAACACACAACCGAGCCCTTGGTTTGAAGCATCACTATAAACCAAAAAATCTTCCATACCATCCGGTAATGTAAGAATCGGCGCGTTACATAACTTTTCTTTTAACAACTTAAACGCCTCTTCTTGCTTCTTTTCCCACACAAACTTCTCACTTTTTCTTGTTAACTTCGTGAGTGGAATCGCGATTCTCGAGAAGTCTTGTATAAATCTCCGGTAATAACCGGCTAACCCAAGAAAACTTCTAACTTCGGTAGGAGTCCTCGGAGGCTCCCAATTTGACACCGCTTCAATCTTGGACGGATCAACCTTAATACCATCACACGTCACCACGTGACCTAAGAATTGCACTTCCCGTAACCAAAATTCACACTTCGAGAATTTTGCATACAACTTCTCCCGTTTTAACACATCTAACACAAGCCTCAAATGACCTTCGTGTTCTTCTTCGGTTTTCGAATAAATCAAAATGTCGTCAATAAACACTATCAAAAACTTATCAAGGAACGGTTTACAAATCCCGATTCATCAAATCCATAAAAATAGCCGGTGCGTTTGTAAGACCAAACGGCATCACTAGGAATTCATAATGACCATAACGTGTGCGAAAAGCCGTCTTCTCGGTGTCGCCTTCCTTCACCCGAACTTGGTGATAACCCGACCTCAAATCAATTTTCGAGAAATAACTAGCACCTTGCAATTGGTCGAATAAGTCGTCAATTCTCGGCAACGGGTAACGGTTCTTAATAGTTATCTTGTTCAACTCTCGGTAATCAATACACATTCTCATCGAACCGTCTTTCTTTTTAACAAATAACACCGGTGCACCCCATGGTGACGAACTCGGACGAATAAAACCTTTATCTAACAAATCTTGCAATTGGGTCATCAATTCCCGCATCTCGGTGGGAGCTAAACGATATGGAGCACGAGCAATCGGCGTCGCCCCCGGCACTAAATCAATTTTAAATTCGACTTGTCTCTCCGGTGGCAAACCGGGCAAGTCATCGGGAAATACCTCGGGGAAATCCCGAATAATTTTGACATTATCCATTGACTTCTTTTCCTTTCGACCATCTAATACATATGCAATAAACGATGTACAACCCTTCGATATACTTTTCCTTGCCTTAATGGCGGTAATCACATTTGGCATGTGATGTCGTTTCTCCCCATACACATACAATTTCTCATTCTCGGGTGTCCTAATCGACACAATTTTCTGTCCACACAAAATCTTGGCTTGGTGCATACCCAACCAATCCATACCGATAACCACATCAAACGCCCTAATTCCCATGGGCAACAAATCCACCTTAAACTTTCTACCGTCTATCTCTATTTCACAATTTCTATAAATACATTCGACCATAGACGTTTTCCCGTCGGCTACCTCTATCTCATAAACTTCATTTAACATCTCGGACGGCACATTCAATTTACAACCGAATTCATAAGACACAAACGAATAATTGGAACCCGAAACAAACAAAATATGAGTTGGCAAGGAGTTAATGAATAAAGTACCTGACACCACATCGTGTGCCTCCTTCGCCTCCTCCCGAGTGAGTTGGAAGGATCGCCCCTTCACCTTAGCCGGTTCCACTTTCTTTTGAGCCGTGGACACCATCGACTCGATTCCCTTCTTCGGGCATACATTGCTATAATGCCCTTTTTCATGGCATGAATAGCACTCCACATCGGCCGACAACTTGGCCTTACAATCCCGGGCTATGTGCCCCAACTTGCCACAACTATAGCAAGCCTTTGACTCTCCTCGGCATATACCGGTATGATTTTTCCCGCATTTCTTACACGGGCCAACACTTCCTTGTTTAGAGAAGCTCGAAGTGAACTTCCCCTTCTTATAAGTACCCGAGCCACTCTCGGCTTTTCTCTTCTCGCCCACATTAGCCCTCTCGGCAACCCGTGCCACATTCACCTCTTCTACACTCCGGGCGGCACTAATGGCCTCATCTAGTGAAACCGCCCTCTTCACCTCCAACTGATAGTCCCACGGTAACCCACTAGCGTACCGGACCACCCTCAACCTCTCATCCGAGTAGGTTTTAGCAACAAACGGGAGCAATCCCGTGAACTCTCTCGAATACTCTTCAATCGACATATCACCCTTCTTAAGGGTCAAGAATTTCTCGTGCATTTTCTCCAAATCCCTCTCGGGACAAAACTTCTTTTTCAACCTCGTGGTAAACTCATCCCACGACATCTTCTCAATCACCTCCCTTCCGAGGGTCTCATACACGATATCCCACCATACCATAGCATCTTCTTTCAATAGTTGTGACGCATACGTCACCATGTCGGCATCCTTACACTTGCTACTACCGATAACCCTCTCGGTTTCCCGAATCCACCTCATCGTTACTTTCGGGTCCGAACTACCTGTATACACATTTGGCTTACAAGCCATGAAGGATTTAAACGAACAACCCTCTTTCACAATGGGCCTAGCCCTAGCTTCACTTTGGCCACCCGTGGAGGATTTCCCCTCCCCGGTGCCACTACCCCCGGTTTTCTCATCCGACTTAGCCTCGGATTCACGGTCCCCTCCCGATCTCTCACGGTCTCCAATAATACGGTGCACTTCTTCGGCCACCGTTCCCTTGATTTGATCGATAATAGTTTGGAGATCCGCCATAGTGACCGGAGTCCTATTAGCTCCAACCTCCGACTCATCAACCCGATGCATCGACGGTTGACTTTCTTGCTCAACCACCCTCTCGACAGGAGGTACTTCCTCCTCACGGCCCTCCGGGGCTTTACCACTCCTACGTGTGGTCACCATTTCTTTCAATCAAGACTATACGAAAGACATTAAACATTTAGTACCTTGTGTACAACCCATTAGTCGCATAAGACTCAATATCCAAAATCATATCAAATTCATCGGTCCCCTAGGTTCAATCCTAAACTTAGTATAAAGTCTCAAGGTCAACCTATGCTCTTAAGGAATCTTATATTCCTAATGCTACAGTCTAAGACTAGAATGGTCATCCAACCTAATTCACTTAAACTATAGCTCTGATACCAAGTTGTAACACCTCAAATTTTAATACCAAATATTGGCCAAAATAAAACATTTTTATAAATAGAAGAACATCCTCAATTTGGATTTACAAAAAACCTTGGTATGAAATCAGAGTATAAAAGTAGGTGTTACAAAATAGATCATAACCAAGCTAAGACTAAATCCAATCTAGTGTTCTTCTAATCTAGGTCCCGCATCTCTATCCATGCGTACCTAAGCCTTCGATCCCGTACCTGAGTACATAGCAAAACAAAACAAGGAGTACGTGAGACAAAACGTCTCGTGAGCTACATGGGTTTAGACCCAAAGTTAATAATAATAATAATAATAATCAAATGACAAACAAACAAACATGTAAGCAATCATCCATCTATCTAGTCACCCTATTGTGACTCTAATACCTTGCTTTCCTAGCAATCATATCTAGTCATCGGGTTGCCCCGATCTAACTAGAACCACCTTGACTTATTAACCGAAATCCATCGCCATTAATACGCCTCAAGATACTGGCAAGAGGGATTCGCCCAATCTACCAATACATGCCTTACTCGCCGGACTACCTCCAGTTAGCAAGACTACTATTGTGGATGAGTCGATGGGAATCCACCCAACCGCCCCTCACTCCACACCTATCGTGGATGAGTCGATGGGAATCCACCCAACTGCCCCTCATTCCACTCTCTCATGACCGGGGGTCCCCCGCATCATCACATCATCTCAACATATCATAACTCGATGGTTATGTCTATCTAGCACTCGGCTATCACGTCTATCATCAACAAGTTAGTCCAATACAACTATCGGCATAACTAACTACTAACTACTAGTCTATACAAATAAGCAAATAGACCATAACACAACTAATAAAATGTATTTCATAGGCTATGTACTCAGTAAAGTTCCACACGTACTCACCTTAGCAATAAATGTTCCAACCGTAATCTTTCCGCCGGTTTCCTTGCTCACAATTCGTCCACTTCAACACTTCACCGAATGTCTAAAACAATTATCACAACAAGATTATCATCACAAACTACTACCTATGTGTTCATCTACCTCTAGATAACACCCATCAATCCATTTCCCCAAATATGGTGGTTTACCAAACCCTAGGTTTAACCAACCCGTAAGATTCTTACAAATCAAAATCATACACTTGTTTCCTTTGTCAATATACCATCTATTAAGTATATACAACCTTTATTTAACCATTAATCACCAACCCAAGAACTAGGGTTTCAAACCCAAGCTTCTAAACCCATAGATCTAAAGCTACAACTACAAAGGAGTGAAGATATACCTTTAATCTTCAACTAGGAGTGAAGAATCACAAGATTTGACCAAGAAATCTGCTCCAATTGATGATTTGCACTCAAAATCGTTCACAAGCTCGAGAGGAAGAAAACTAGGGTTTTGAAATGCATTAAATGAGCTCAAACCCGACTTTAATGCTGTCGTCCAGAGTTCACGGCGCGAACTAAGTTCGCGTCGCTAACTCTGCATATCGCAAGCAAACTTAGCGATCGTTAACCCAGCGCGAACTACTTCGCGACCAAATGCCAAATTCCCTGGGATCCGTTCGCGATCGTTATCTCGAGTTCGCGTCGCGAACTCCCTTAGGCAGCATGGCTGCACTTTTTCATCTTTGTCTCGACCCGGTTTCGCCCATAACTTTCTCGTACGGTGTCCAAACGACACGAAACCAATTTCCACGTGTTTTATATGATTTATCCATAATTATCATATTTTTACATATTTTATTTATTTACAAATTTCGGGTCGTTACATTTGGACTCATCAACTTGAACACCCCCCCTTAAGCTCTTCAACAGTCTTTTCAAGAACCCCATAATGGTAAACCTATGTGATACATTTACCAGAAAATTAGTAAAATTTGATCCCAAAAATTGTGAGATCTGAAATGGATAACTACTTCATCTATAGGGCCTAGTGATTTGTACGGTCAATAAAAGTGTGCTTTTTATTAAAAAAAATGACTATTATTTGACATTAAATATTTGTAAATCATTTATAATTTTCGACAAAAAGTTCGATATCAGTATTACCCATCTTGACTGATTGAAGGACGCCATTCTTCAGATTCACGCATAAACTGATACGACCCGACTGCAAGTTAAAAAGATATTAAAACAAACTAAATTAGATGTCAAAATAGGCATGAGGGCGTATAGAAGCAATCTCCAATTCTCTTTCACCTTCACTTCAACCTGATTTCATCACATTTATCAATAAATCGAGCAAACATGTTCTAGATGACATATAATAAAAACCATAATCTCGTAATATAAAAGTTAATGCGGTACCTCCAAGACAACCTTTTTGTGCAAGAAATCTTTAAACAACGCCTCAGGACAATCAATTTAAAATATCTTTTGAAATTTTGACCAATCTGGCCCATTTCACCTTTAGATAAGTACAAATTAATTAACTTGCTATCAGCCCTGCCCCTAATTGACCCCGTTTTTGTATAAACGGGTAGAAATATGTCATCTATAGGACCTACTGATTTGTACGGTCAATAAAAGTGTGCTTTTTATTGTAACCGATGGAGTGTATCTATAACACCTCAATTTTTATAACAAAATATTTGGCCAATATATATCATTTTCATTAAATAGAAGTACTATTCCCAAAATATGGATTTACAAAAACCTTTGGTATGAAAATCAGAGTATAAAGTTGGTGTTACAAAATAGAACAAAACCAAAGCCAAGTCTAAATTCAATCTAGTGTTCTTCTACTCTAGGCCCCGCATCTCTATCCATGCGCACCTATACCTTCGATCCCGAACCTGAGTACATAGCAAAACAAACAAGGAGTACGTGAGACAAAAAGTCTCGTGAGCTACATGGGTTTAGATCCAACTATAGTAAAATGTCACATATCAAGCAATCGTATATATATAAACATATAGATATGTATCCGCGTGATCCATCGATCCAATCTGACCACCCTATTGTAGTCCTATCAATTTGCTTTCCTAGCAATCATATCTAACTATCGGGTTGCCCCCGAACTAGCTAGAAGCACATACATATCTAGTTATCGGGTTGCCCCCGAACTAACTAGAAACAAGGTACCGGCAAGAGGGAATCGCCCAATCTACCGATACCTGCCTTACTCGCCGGAATACGTCCAGTTAGCAAGACTACTAACGTGGATGAGTCGATGGGAATCCACCCAACTGCCCCTCACTCTACACCTCATGACCGGGAGTCGCCCGTGTCATCACATCATCTCAATCTTACCATGACTCAACAGTCATGTCATTCTAGCTCTCGGCTATCACATCAATCATCAACAAGTTAGTCCAATATCATCAATAATATCTATCACTAACTCAACATACCATAAGTCTACACAAATAAACAAATAGACCATAACACAAGTAATAAAATAATTCAAAGCTATGTACTCAGTAAAGTCCACACGTACTCACCTTAGCAATATGATGCTCAAATCGTGTTCTTGACACCCAATCACTTGCTTCACAATTCAATCGACTTTCCAAGGCTTCACCAAAAGCCTATTACAATTATAACAACATGATCAACATCACTTATTACTACTAATGTGTTCATCCATCTCTAGATAACACTTACTAACCACTTTCCCCCAATTATGGTGATTTACCAAACCCTAGGTTTAACCAACCCTTAAGATTCTTACAAATCTTAACCATACACTTGATTCCCTTGTTAATATACCATCTACTAGGTGTATACATCATTTATTTCACCATAAATCACCAACCCAAGAACTAGGGTTTCAAACCCTAGCTTCAAGATCCATAGATCTTGAGCTACAAAGATGAAATAGTGAAGATATACCTTTAATCTTCCACTAGGAGTGAAATCTACCAAGGATTTGTGAAGAAATCACCCAAAATCAGATGCTATGCTCGAAAATCGCCAAAGAGAGAAACTAGGGTTTTGATATGCAATAAATAAGCAAAATCCCGTCTTTAATGCCTGGTCGGACGAGTTCGCGCCGCGAACAAGCAGTTCGCGCCGCGAACTTCCCTTGTCGCGAATTCTTCCCGAACGTGAGCTGGCCGTGAACTTCGATCGCCAAAACCCCAAACTCTCTGTTCCAAGTTCGCGATCGCGAACCCCAGTTCGCGCCGCGAGCTACCCTATGCAGCCAGGCTGCATTTTTCAACCTTTGTCTCGACCCGGTTTCGTCCACAACTTTCTCATACGGTATCCAAATGACACGAAACCAGTTCCTACGTCTTTAATTGATTTATCCTTATTTATCATATTTTTAAATAATTTATTTATTCACAAATTTCGGGTCGTTACAGTATCCAAAAGAACTACAGATTGATTTTGATTTATCTAAAATTTCCAAATAATTTGTAAAAAATACAAAACAAAAAAGTAGCAGAATAACAACAAAACAAAATTACGATCAACAAAGAAGATGTTAAAATACTAAATGAGAATGAACTTTAGTAACTAAATACTAAATTGAACCAATACCTTCCATAATCGAGAATGACCTTTAGGGGGTTTTCTTTTCTAATTGTGAACCATAGATGGTCGATTTGCCACATCCATGTGCACCAGCAAGTATCACCACATGACGGCTACATTCTGCAAAGCAGATTGTTGAATCGCAATTTAAAAAAAAAACCTTAAATCGGGGAGATGATGGCATGAAATCATGGGCGAAGAGGATGAACAAATCGGAGTTGCAGAAGGAGTGGCTTGAAATCACGGCAGCAAGTATCACCACATGACGGCTAAATTCTGCATAGCAGATTGTTGAATCGCAATTTAAAAAAAAAACCTTAAATCGGGGAGATGATGGCATGAAATCACGGGCGAAGAGGATGAACAAATCGGAGTTATAACTATTCAAAATAAGTGTTTCCGTGAATTTTGGATTTCCGTAAGTGTTGCAGTGAATTTTGGTTATTGCCATTACTTTTTTCCAATTTGTTTGCACAGTTGACGTAATTTCTGTGGAAGGGTGCTGGCCAATTACAGGATTACAGGTGGCATATTGGACCAATGAGGATGCTTGGAACTGCCTAGTTGTCATACCAAAATCAAATTAGGGACCATATATAGGGGAAGATTTATACTTATCGACTATTCCTTTTTTTGAACGGGACTTATCGACTATTCCTTACATATAAAAAAACGTTCATGATGTTTTTGGATTCAGTTCAAGGCAAAATATGAAGAAACGATGATATTGTTTATTTATTTTGCCTATATGTATTGTAAATATATAACAAAAGTAGAAGGACTGTTTATGTAAATGAGAAATTATATTTCTTTCTTATATTTACTTCATACTTATATTTTTACTCATTTTTAAACGTTACATGTGTAATCTACTAATTTTTATTCCTCATATCATCATTTAATATTGAGACATCTCATGATCAAATAGGTAAATACATAAGTAGGGCTGTCAAAATTTGACATAACATGATAAAAGTACACGAAACGAAACGAAATTGAGACGAAATCAAAATTTTGAATTCATGTTCGTGTCGTGTAAAACAAACACGAAATCGTGTCGTGTAAAACAAACACGAAATCGTGTCGTGTTTGGCTTCAGAGATTAACACGAAATTGATACGATACTTATGATTTTGGGAACATTTAGTAGTAATTTATGTTATATTTTTGTCGTGTTTGTCGATTTTTAAGCATATATTAAGTAAGAAATTTGATATTTTGGTTATTAATCTCGTGTTTATCGATTTTTATCTGGGTCGTGTTCGTGTTAGCGAAATAAAACACGACTTCGCGTCGTTTTATGTTCATGTTGAGAAAAATGAATTCGTGTCGAGAAAAACAAATTCGTGTCGTGTCATGATAATATGATTTGACAGCCCTACACACAAGTAGACACAAATATTAAGTACTAAAACCATTTCTCTATGTAAATACTGAGGTTTCCATTAAAAGAAACAAAATGACAATAAAAAAGACTCCATTTGTCATAATACAAAAACTTGCAATCATGAAACCGATGTCCGTTTGGTTTCGTTTTCGCTATCACTTCCATTGAGATGAACTACTATTATATTATAATCAACTTTTTACGTGTGCTCTTATACTAATTAATTAATAATAGATGTATTCATATGAAAATGAGATTATAAGCAACTTTAACGATAATATAAGTAAAACTGATCACATTATCATTTTGTTATCGGTTGCAAATGACTCAAATGGTCGGTTTTATAACCATAGTCACTTAAATACACACAAAAAAAGGTAATTATCAAAGTGAACTTTTTTCATAAAATACAATTACTAATTAGCTCTAAAATAAACTATTTTTAATCATCATATGATTTCAACACAATTACACAACTTCTATGACTTTATGCTATTGAAAATCTACTCGATTTGGCATTATGATCATTGGCTTGTTCTTTTATTTAAACGAAAAAAAAAAACTTTTAGGAAAAAGATGTTTAAACTTGTTGGCTATCAAAACCACTTGTATAGTTGTATTACTCTTACATATTTGTCTCTATGTGGAAATATTAGTAAAATCATGGCAGGCATTGCACTCCATCTACCATTTTTTTTAATCGAAAACCATCTACTCATTGCATTTTAAAACATAAATAATACTCCCTCCGTCTCACAAAAAATATCTCATTTAACTTTTACACAAGTTTTAAGGTGATAGTTAGTGGTGAGGTCATTGATAATACCTTTGACTAAAATATAAGGTTGGGTTGCAGAGAGAAAGATAGTTAGTGGATATTAGTGGTGCGGTCTTTAGCAATAAAAGTTTTTTTTATTGTGTGGAGCCCATCAATATGGGAAATGAGAAGTTTTTTGTGGGACAAAAATTTAGAGTGAAATGAGAAGTTTTTTGTGAGACGGAGGGAGTATAAATCAATATTTGACAAAAAAATAATCTGAAAACCCAATTATTCAAGCTTTGAGCATCCAAAATAGAGTTTTGGAAAAACAAGTAGATGGATGCTTATTCCGTTTTGAAAACTGTTTATTTGCAATTTACCTATTAATAAACATATAATCAGGTTTGTCAAGCACTAAAGAAACCGATTATTTGTTTATTACGATTCCAAATAACATAATCAAATCTAAACACTAGTATTCTAAATTATGTTTTGTAACCACTGATTATTTGATTATCCGTTTTCAAGACGCACAAATTTATTTTTAATAAGTAATCCGACCACCACTATAAAGGATATGTAAAAATATACGGATACATACTTATTTTTAGGGGGTGATTTTCCTACCACAACTGTTGCTTAACATGCTTGTACAGTTAGCTGTAAAATTTGTATGTTATGGTATAAGAAGTAAAAATTATGATACATAAATGAATTCCCCTTATTTTTTAGGGGTCTTGTACAAACGTTATTTAAACACCAAAAATAAACCCTAATATTATAGAAAAAAAATTAAATACATGTTTATTTCATTGGATATACATGTAATCGGTATAACAACTTGCTTTGCGAGCTAACCAATGTCATGTCAACTACTAGCTTAAGTAACCTTAAGTCAACACCGATGAACTTCAGACCACATATTACTCCTACAAATTAAACAAGAAATCTCTTAAGAATTTTTACCATTTTAAAAACCAAATCTAATTACCACCCCACCACACTTGTGGTTGCACTTCTCACATATTGTGTAGATGCATTAATTTCAATTATGAAACTTTGACAACGATAACAAAAAAAAGCTATAACACGTCGTCATCCAGAACCATTTAAACACTAAATCGGCAATAATGTTAATATAATATTCATGAATTGATAGCATTTGCGATCTTAATAAACACATGAATTTAAAAGTCATAATATTTCTAAATTCGTCATGGCTGCCAAGGAACTCCAACTACTTAATTAGGTATGCTTTGAATTGGCCACGCATGCATTCTAATTAACAAGAATTTCTATCCGTAATTTGCACTTGATAATAATTTAAATAGTCATGTTGACTTATTAGTTGCTCATAACCTTTTAGTTGTTGGTACACCAATAATAATTTTAATAGGATGATTTTTATTTATATCATATTATCCTTATATAGAAAACATCTAACATGGCCATTACGGCAAATTTGACCGTGGGTTCGGGTACTCGCGGGTATCCGAGTTTTACGGGGCGGGTATTACCCTTCTAAACAGGTAACGGGTTGGGGATGAGTTTAAATTTCATACCTGAGAGAGGGTACGGGTCGGGTACGGGTTTTATAATACCCACACCGTTTATACCCGACCCGAATATATATATTAATGTGTAATTTTTTTTAATATAGGTTTAGCCCACTAGTCACTATCCAAACTTAGCCAAACTCTTAATCTCTCTTTAGCCCAATCTAATAATGGTTAAAATTTGGCCCGTCTCCCGTTAGTCCATTACGTATTGAACGAAATAAGCATGAACGAACTAAGAGTATTAAATGTTTTAGCTGTTTTGTTTAATTTTTTATTGAACGGCTACCCGGCGGGGATTTTTCTACCCGAACCCGACGGGGATTTGACCGGGCACGGGGCGGGTACGGGTATGGGAATAGCGGGTCGGGTACGGGTTTTGTAATACCCGCTATTACCCGTACCCGTTTGCATCTCTAATTACGACCTAGTGGTCATGCAGTGTTCATACTGGCGTTATCCATGGTGGTACGTGTTCTCGTGATGGTGATCACGAGCGCGGGTAGGATGTGAGGAAAATATGTTTCTTTTTATATTAAAAAGTTGGGCAAGGTGAGTGTGATCCAACATAATATTTGTGATGGTTAGTGGTGTTGATTAAATCTAATGCGAAATTAATATAACACTTGGTTATGGTTATAGTGGTATAGAAAATAAAATAGAAAATAATATTTTTATATTATCAAAAAAGTATTGAAAAAAGAAAAGAAAAATTAATCTGTCTCACTCTCCTGAGCGTGCTCTCCTCTCTCTTCGCTTTCCACCTCTCTTTCTTTCCTTTTTTTCTCACCGAATGAAGCGACGCATCTCGTCTGTCATTTCTTCAGATTTTTGACGAACAACCGACAAAGGTCCACCAATGAGGCTGTTCCAACAAAGTCAGTGGACCGACGAGGAAACTGACAAGCCGTTAGCATAGGCCTAAGGTCTGTGCCAACGACCACGTCACTAGCCTCGTCGTGAGGCATGCATCTCGTCTCCATCTCGTCACCAATGGTACGGATCTCGTCGTGAGGCCCACACCTCGGTAGGGGAAGTCTGACACTACTCGTCGTTTGAGATTTCTAGTGAGAGATAGAGACGAATAGGTGGAGAGAGGGAGAAAGGGAAGAGGGAAGGAAGACATATGGTTGACACGACTTTATCAGTTTCTTGTAAGTAGGGAAGAAGATGATGTAGTACTACTGATGAGTTAGATAACACATCACAATAGAGAGACCTAGCAAAGTTACTTTTAACACGTTGCATGGTCTGAGATTATCACAATAATTTTATATGTAGACCCATATAAAAAGTAAGCCAATCATTAATTAATAAAAAGGACAAATACTTTTTTTCGTTATACATTATACGAAGTATATTTTTATTAGTGGTGGTGGGTTATAGTTTACTTTTTTGTCTTTATATTGGGTTTTTTAATTGTAGTGGACTCTCCAATTCCACTCCAATATAGGCCCGTACGTGATATGCTTATTGGTCTTGCGAACTTATTCATTAATTTCTTTTTATACTTCAAAAGACCCATAAATCCATAATAAACAATGGTTAACACTTAATACATGTAAAGTTATGTGTATGTAGAAGTTAGTGGTTACAAATTAGTAATATGCTAGAGGTGCTAAGTGAATAGGTGTATTGAGGTTCATGAGAATATCTTAGATTTATTGAATGCCCTTTATTGAAGGTTAAGGGTGTTTATTTTAGCTTCTTTATTTGGCTTATTAGTTATGTAACTTTTGAAAAATTCATAAGCGTTTTTTTTTCCAGCTTATGAACTTAAATAAGTCAATAAGCTCAAGCTCATAAACTCAAAAAAGAAAGAAAAAAGGGGCTAACAAACTTTTAAAAAACCAAATAAGCTACTAAACCAGGTAAATAAGCTAGAACAAACACCCCTAATGTTGGTCCCTTTATCTAGCCATGGTAAAGTGCACATAAATGTATCAAACTTATCACGTACTTTTGTTATATGTGGGTGCACTTTCAAACGGTTTTATGTATGTAATAAGTTTCTATTGTATCTCACGTTATGTAACATGTAAAGTGATGATAGTACATAAATAAAAATCTTACGAAAGTTAAAATATCACCAAGTAAAAGTCTATTACAAAAATAAAATCGTATGATAGTACTTGACACACAATAAAAATACACGATAATTTAGATAATTTTCTATTATGTTTTATATTTCTTGTACTACAAAGATGCACAAACATGATTAATCTAGAAAATTTTCTCTAAATGATTAATATTTGAGTTTTGATAATGACATCCCTTAAGACGGTCTTTAAATATATAAAAAATCATATATTAATTCATGAGAGGATTATTCTTAAAATTGTGATTATAAAATGATATACAAGTTTCTAATGTATGGTCATGTAACAATTATTAATATTGAAATTAATAAAACTCGACCGTTTTATTCAAGAATCAAGAACAAAATTACAATCGATATCAAGATTACCGAAAAAAGACAACAACAGGTACAAAGGAAAACAAAATACATGGTGAAAGGAAATAAACCTTATACCGATGTTCGATCGATTAGCTAGTGAAGGTGCAGATTGGGGGTTTGAAAGAATAAGTTTCCATTTTGCATGCCCGTATCATTCGACACTTGCACTTAAAGCTTCTTGAGTAAAAATGAATGAATCGAGGAAGCAAATGAAGGAATCAAACGGGGATGAAGGAATCGAGGAGGCAGGTAACAACACAAACCCTAGAGAACTTCAATCGTCTGCCTTCGTTTAATGGTCGAATTCACGGAGGCGGGGGTGGAATCGAGGAGGCAGAATTTGACATGAGTTCTTTTTCTCCAAACGCAGGTCTCCCATATTTAATAGCTATAAGTTTAGGTGATTTAACAAAATCTTCAAGTAGGTCAGCTGGTTTGGCGTTGTGATTGTTACCTCAAGGTCGCGGGTTCAAAACTTTGTGTTCTAGCTTTTTTTCACCAAAAGTAATACTTTCCATAATTGGCAAGAATTTGGCTGAATTTTCAACCGACTATTTATGGAAAGGTCCTAAATTCTTTATAAGTAGTAGAGATTAATCAACAAATCCCGCTAATAGTACAAGTTCTAAAGCGAGAGTACAAGTAGATGAAGCAAGCTCGAATAACACCACCGATATAAATACAAACGAAAAGATCAAATCCCAAAAAACAAAAAAAAGTAAAACTAACTGAAATCTGAGTAGACGAAAAGATCAAATCCCAAAAAACAAAAAAAAGTAAAACTAACTGAAATCTGAGTAGACGTTACATTGTTGAAGTTGTGGATAGAGAGTTGATTTTATACATACACAGCAACTTTATATCAAAAGACAATTATGCTTTTTAGTGGGAGTGCTGAAATGCAAAGTGTCGTAAAAAGAAAAAAGAACATAATTATCATTTGACATTAAATTGCTCTATATGAATAAAATTTTCCGAATCTTTTGGAAACAAATAGCTAAAGTACGAATCTTTTTGAGTTCTTGTGAATTTTTAACCCTGAAATGATATTTGGCCCATTGTTGTTTTCTACATCAATGGCTGAACAAATGCTTGATATGAACTTGTTTTTTCTTGTACCACTTGTGCGTGTTTGAGATGCTTTGGGGAGTTGTAAACTATGCTTCCGAGTGTGTACATCGAGTCTATTGAAGTACTCGATCTCTTGCAAAATAAGCGATCCAACGATTCCTTTTGACCCGATCTCAACAGGAGGTTTTGATGATGAAGAAGAAGATTGTGGTTTGGTGGGAGAATTTGACATTTTTATGGGTTTTTTTTTTCAAATGATGAAATGGTGATGAAGTTGAAATATTTGCCTTATGATTTATATCCATGTGGAAAAGTTGGATCTCGTTTTTGTGAAGAAGATTAGGTGGTGATGTGTCAATGTTTATACGCTTACACATGTATCATTTATGTATGTGTAGGACTGTTAAAATCTGACACGACACGATAAAAATACACGAAACGAAACGAAACGAAACGAAATTGGGATGAAATCGAAATTTAAATTCGTGTTCGTGTCGTGTTCGTGTCATATAAAACAAACACGAAGTCGTGTCGTGTTCGTGTTCAGAGATTAACACGAAATTAACATGATAGATATGATTTTGGGGACATTTAGAAATTTATGTTATATTTTGTCGTGTTTGTCGTGTTTCGTGTTCAGAAATTAACACGAAATTAACACGATAGTTATGATTTTGGGGACATTTAGATATTTAAGTTATATTTTTGTCGTGTTATTAGCATGTAATAAGTAAGAAATTTGATATATTTGTTAGGGATAATTGTTTTTATATCCTTGTAAAATTCATAAATTATTTCTATGTCCTTCTCAAATTCATAAATTATCTTTATATCCTTCTAAAAATAATTACCTTCATATCCTTCCAAACCTTTAAAACTATTTTTTATGTCCAAAACCTATTTTATTATTTATTAAATCGTAATAATGTCAATAATGCAGACAAATAAACATGATTTATAATACATAATCAATAAATATATTGCATATATTTATTGGATAATTATTGATTTAATAAATACTAAAATAGATTTTTGGACATAAAGATAATTTTTAAGATTTAGAAGGATATGGAGGTAATCATAAAGTTTTGAAGGATATAGAAATAATTTATGAACTTGAGAATAATATAGAAATAATTTATAAATTTTACAAGGATATAAAAGCAATTAATCCATATTTGTTATTTATCTCGTGTTGTCATGTTTATCGTTTTTTAATCGTGTCGTGTTCGTGTTAGCAAAATAAAACACGTTTTCGTGTCGTGTTGTTTTTGTGTTGAATAAATTCGTGTCGTGTCGTGTCATGTTACCCAAAAACACGAAACGATAGCACAATTTGACAGCCCTATGTATGTGTTAAGGGTGTTAATCGGGTTTGTCGGGTTGGGTTTGTGTAACATCCCAAACATTAGGGGAAATTTAAAACCTTTCATAAAATAAAAAAATAACATTTTCCCCAAAGTACAAGTAAACGAAAGGTCCCACACTTTAATAAATTTAAAAAAAAAAAAAAAAAACTGAACCGTCTCATGGTTAAATGCATAAAATAAAATAATTGTTTTAAAAACATTTGACTTAAAATAAAAGTTTGGAATCCAAATCAATAAAAGCTCATCGAGTAATAGCTCATCCAATGCACTTGCGCTAGTACCTGCAAAATGGGGGGGGGGGAGTGTTTGGGGTCAGCCATATGCTGAGTGAATAATATCAGAATAAACATGCAATTACAAACAACTCAAGTCACATAAGTGATCCCTAGAGACTCTACTCAATTCTCAATTCTCAATTACTCAAATTTATTTCTCAGATTTTATTACTAGGATTTTAATTTATATAGCGCGCTAGTGTGACTTGGGCCGAGAGATCAACCTCGCCCCGCCTCACACCACCTCAACACCTGTACACTTTGGTGTTGAGTCAAAACGTCTGACACCAGTACTCTTTGGTGTCAAGTCAAAACGTCTGACACCAGTGCTCTTCGGTGTCAAGTCAGATATATTATGTTTAATATTTAACTCAGAACCCAGATAACTCAGATCACAGATAACCCAGATCACAGATAACTCAGATAGCAAATATGGTTCAAGTAATTTAACACGTAAGTCACGCATGTATAACGTTAAAACTGATTTCACGGTAAGAATACTCATATAAAACTAATAGCTCGATCACATAGCATGTCTCAATACATATCAACTCATAATCAAACCTCGAGTACTCAGATAAATCGCACAATCAAAACTGAAGTCCAATCAACAAGACAATTCACAACATATAACAGAAAACCATGAATCGAAAGTAAGTACAAGTTTATAGTGAGATTACCCACCTCGAGTGAACGTAAGCTCCTAGAAGTATCCTCGGCACGGGGAAGCGTCTCTAGCAGGTCCTACATAGCACAAGAAAGCTCGGATTAGGATTAGACTCAAAGGTAGTTTCAGCAGAAACATAACAGCACTCAGCACTCTCACGGCAACGGCCATAACTCTCAAACCGCTTACTAGATTTTACTCAAATATTTACAGTAGCTAAATGACTCAGAGGGCTACAATTCATCAGAAGACCACGGAACTCGAGTCCATATAGAGAGGGCTGAAAACAGACTCACAAGACAGAATAGCTGAACCGAAAACTATTCCGCGACGGTGTACAAAAATGGCGATATCTTTTAAACGAAAAATCAGCTTAACGAGACGTCAGCGGAAACTGAAAGAGGACTCAGAAGACTAGAGACCAATGCGGGCCAAAAATCCAGAAACGTATTTTAAGCGTGACAAAAACGGACTTGGACATGCCCAACAGAATCTGTCAAAAATTCAACATAACGTTTAAAACCCGTTTTGAGTCCCGACATCAACCCTTTTATTCCCGAGGCACCCGACAGCCCCGAAGCTAATTTGTAATCTCATAAACATGTACTCCATTAATCTAGTTCTTTATTTTAATAATCTATCTCGGTTTAGGAAACCAAGAACCCTACGGGTTCGGTTTCCGGTTTGTCGATCGATAAGACGTTTAGACCATTTAGCAAAAGATTTTAACCCAACCCTTGACCCGACACTTCCCAAAACTCAGCAACCCAAGACCTACAAACCCTGAACGAAAACATGACAATTAAACAACTAAACGATATAACGATCACACTAACAAAACCCGATAACCATAATTCGAGATAGCCAAACTAGCTAACAAGAAACCCGAACCCCTTAAGGTTCGGCCCCAGCCCCTGCAAAAACGATATAAAATCTCGAGAATACAAGGTTTAATCAAACGAACAATAAAACGGAAGAAGACTAGCGAAAAGAATACGAAAACGGGTTCGGGAGAACTTGCTCGGGGGAAACTGATCAGCTACGGGACTCAACCCAATCCTGCTCGCTCTCGTGTACTTCTTTCTACATTAAATCAAGAGGTGTACACAGAACCGATTAGCACAACAGCAAAAGAATCAACAATGTGAATGTGACAACCCTAAAATTTAGGCATTTAATTCGATATTTTTCGTAACCCTAATAGTGTCCTAGAACTACAATTTAATTTATGAAAGCATTTAATTTCATTTAAGTGTGGCGATAAACCCTAATGTCATTTATGATATTAGTTAGGCTGCATTTAAGTTAGTGAAACCCTAGATATCATGTCTCATTAAAATACACGTCATCATTTGTGCATCATCATTTTATTTGCATTTTATTGTTAGATCATTTAGTTAGCGAGTTGGTGACTCAACATAATTATGAAACAAATAAAAAACATTAATTTTATAAGTTCAACCAAACAAACCGAAATGAAAAACAAAGCATGCAACATCTTATGTGATTAAATAAACGAGTAACAAGCACTTAACACTCGGTATGATATGAGAAAAATGAAAGTAGCCAAATATATATTTACACTCATAAATTTCAGTTAAGAAATAACCACATTCAAAAACCAAGTAATATCCCAATTAAAATATTTTGCTAGACAATTATGTCAATACTCACGTATACTAAATAATACATAAATAATATCAATCTAGAATTCCAAAACCAAACTCATACGCATATAAATCGGATCGGATCTTACGCCAATTTTAAATATTTTGTTTTTCCCAATTAAATTAAACCACTTCCTAAATTTCATCCCATCACAAATAACTTCCAAATATTAAAACCCATCGTCACCCTTAAAAAAAAAAAACCCAAAACCTATGACCTACATCCCTACAATACCCATATCAGCCGCCGCCACCCTTGGCATCTTTCTCTCCATCGTTTGGATGCATCGCTGACGATCATCACCTTTTCTTGTATCTTCCGGTTACAAATAATCACCACAACACCTCTTCTTCCTCGTTTTTCCAGCCACACCTATCTCCTCGTTTTTTTCCGGTAACAAGCAAGCAAAGCTCCAGAAACCACCATTATCATCTTCATCTTCATCGCACGAGAAAGAGAAACCCAGCATCTCCATTGGTTTCCTATCCACTCCGGCGACCGTCGACTCAGTAACCGCTCTAGTTCCGGCTTCCCAAAAGATATCCGGAGATCCTGTCTCTCTCAGATTCTCTCTTTCTAAAGCAAAGGTGTATGTGAGTGTGCGTTTTCCGGCGGATGATTCCGATGAAGCAAGTGCGTGTGCTCGTGGTTGTGTGTTTTCCGGCAAGGGATGTCCATGCCTGCTTATTCTCCTTGATTTCCAACGTTTTGTGTCTCTGTTGCGAACCAAACATCAAATTTCATGAGGTATACAAATGTTAATGCATGAGGTACAACTTTGTTAAGCACGTTACGTAGTAAAGACGTATCAGGAAAGAGAATATGGTCTTGCCCAATTTGCATAAAAAGAGATCAGAGTTTTTTTTTAAGTTGACATTAAATCAATTTATTTAATTTAAAATTTTATTAAATTATTATGAGTTATTAGTTAATAATAATATTTGTTTATATACAAATAGATATTGTCATAAATCATTTACCTTATCATTTTAGATGTTTTGTAACTATCGATCAACGCAATACGATTTCCAAAAATTAATAAAATTCAAACAAAGTATTAAAATGCAATATCAATTCAGTAATGTCACCAACATATCGCTCATAAGTTTACTTCTATGCATTTAGGATGCTAGGAGTCGTTTGGTTGGAAATTACACTTCACTACTCGCATTATGATAGCATTGCATCAGGTGAGTCCACAGCCCCTTTTTTACTCTTTTTATTGTTTTACAACTTTGGGGTGAAAAACATATCAACTACTTTTATAAATGTTTACATTTTTATCACTTCGTATTTAATAAATCTTATTGTGACTGTGAGTCCACAGCCCTACTTTTTACTGTATTTTATTTACTGCTTTTACAACTTTTTGGGGTGAAAAACATATCAACTATTTTATTAAATGCTTACACTATTTTTATTGTGATGATACATTATTCAAACCATGACAAACAGTCTTTATGTTCGGACTAAGTAGGTGTAGTGCATAGGTAGATGCTTACATGCCATAAGCTTACCTAGTTGCGACTAGGCCCTGGATATGCAGATGGTACCATTGGCTGAGACTCTTCCTCCCACATTTTGTTGTTACTTTAACGGTTCTACCCAACCGTCAGGGGAGTGCATGTCTTAGAGAACAGAAACATCACACTTAGAGTTGCAGTTTGATTATGGGCTTAGGGTCGGCATATTAACTCAATGGCGTAGCTAACTGTTGGGGACATCAGTCATGCATTTTCAATATTTATTACTCTTTACAATCTTACTATTTTGTTTACTTGTTGAATGTTTTTACATAACAAATTTTATTACAACATTTCTTTATATCAAATCATTTGGAACATCTTATCATCACAAATATTTTTGCCATGTTGGCACATAAACATTTTGGGTAGCTCAAATCTATATTTTATTATACAATTTTTGCCAGTTGGCATACAAAAACTTTGCTTTCAAATCATTTTCAAATAACATTTTACTACAAAATTTTGTCATGCTTGGCTTACAAAACCTTGTTTTTCAAAAGAAATATTAAACCTGTGGATTCACTCAACAATTTTTGTTGATCGTTTTATATATGTTTTTCAGGTAAATAGGAGAAGCATTGAGTCCTTAGACTTTGGATCACGATCATGCTTATTGTGTCGAGATGCCACGAACGTCTTTTCGTTTCCAAACATTATTTTTTTTTATCTTTTCCAATTAGATATAAATTTTGGATAATACTTATTTCAAGTATTTAATTTCATTTTAAAACTATTAAATGTTTACATTAATCAGAGTTGTGCTACTCATGAATGTTACATCTCGTTCTTCCGCAAATCATTTATTACATAAAATTATTTTTGGCGGGGCGTGACAAGGAAACCAGAAACAAGAGAAGGATCTTACCGATTAGCACCTGCATGATTTTTGTGATTTCTCAAACATCTCACTCGCACAAAATCTGCTCTTCAAGTTCGTCTCTGCAGTACCCAATTCGCAAGTGGGAATAGCAGTGTGTCGGCCGATTATGATTTCTAGAGATTAGGGAAGGAGACGGGTGTAAGTACTACGGCTTAAAGATTAATTCTTGCCACACGAACATGTGGCTCATCCCATTTTAAACTATTATTTCTTGCCTCCAATCCAATAAAATAATAATATTAGCTGTACAATACGATTAAAGAAGCAAATCAAGGGCTGTGGAAACATCATTTTTCTTTTTTCTTGTAGACGCACACATCAAAGTTTATTAATTGGAGGTGCTTAGTCCTCCAAGTTGTAATCACCCAACTTACAAAAACGAGAAGGAGAGCTTTAGAGGTTTAGGGTTTAATTAGGTTTAGGATGTAATGATACTTAATTGATCAAGCCCACAACTCAAAGGTTCGGAGCTGTGGCCTTTGGCCGGCCCGACACAAAATAATAACTCAATCTCTCTCTTTTATCCCGACACACATAAACTTGTGAAATAAATAACGTCTAAAACTCGAGAGACATATAATTTAATTATAAATATAAATGTCTAATTAATTAACGTCTATAATAACGAACCGTCTAACTACATGTCGACTAAATATTATGAACCATCTTGACCTATTAATTGAAAGCGTCCAATTAATATAAAAATAAAATCAATTATAAGTAAGATAAACGTGATTAAATAATATTATTTAATTACTACAAATTTCGGGGCGTTACAGTTTGAGCGTTTATCGGGTTAGCCCGTCGGGTTTGACATAAAAAAATCTTAAACCGAACCCGACCCGATAAGGAATCGGGTTGGTCGGGTTTCGGGTTTGCCATGTTGACCCGATCGGGTTGGTCGGGTTACGTTAAAATATTACGTTTGGTCAAATTTTTTTGTGAAAAAAAAATTCAATATTCCACTGTTAAGTTTAGGGAATTAATTTCTACACTACAACTTTTGATTTTTATATCACAACGTATAAGTATTACTGCAAATTGTACAAACATATATAACACTAATTGTGGTATATCTATTAAAAGATGTGGTACATGTATCACCCCTTTAAGTTTAAGGGTCCAAGCTTACCATCAAACACATTGAGATTTAATAAGGATCTCGAATTGTATATTTATATAATGCAACACTGAGATGATCAAACACATCTTATTAAGCTCACTGATAGCAAATCTTCCATTTTATGGAATATTTATTTATTGATATGCTTTCCATTTGATCTGCGTTCCTATGTAAATGATGTAGTGAACGTGGTAAAGTGGTAATGGAGCACTGTTGAAATATTAATAATTTGACTTTGTTCCTAAGAACTTCAATCGGGTTTAATCGGATCAACCCGAAACTTGAAAAAAGTAGCAACCCTAACATGATACTCAATCTGATCATTGGGTTTGCTGGGTCGGGTTAAAATAAACTGATATTAACTTAAGACACGAATACACACGACCCGACTGTAACGACCCGAAATTTGTAAATAAATAAAATATGTAAAAATATGATAATTATGGATAAATCATATAAAACACGTAGGAATTGGTTTCGTGTCGTTTGGAGTCCGTATGAGAAAGTTATGGACGAAACCGTGTTGAAACCTAGACCGAAAAGTGCAGCCCTGCTGCACAGGCAAGTTCGCGGCGCGAGACAGGCGCGAGCGAAATGCGAGGTTGAGCAGAGGGACCAGAGCTGGAACGCGAGCATCTCGCGTCGACTTCGCGTCGACTTCGCGTCAACTTCGCGGCGCGAGCCAAGCGCGAGACTGGCGCGAAGTCTGGTAAAAGCGGCGACTAGGGGGCAGATCCGCGTCACTTCATGACGCGAGCTCGGCGCGAGCGGGGCGCGAGCTCTTCCGACCAGAGCAATAAATCGGGTTTGAGCTCATTTGATGCATTTGAAAACCCTGGTTTCTTTCTCTTCGAGCTTGTGAGCGATTTTGGGTGTAAACCATCATTTGGAGCTGATTTCTTCATCAAATCTTGTGATTCTTCACTCCTAGTTGAAGATTTAAGGTATATCTTCACTCCTTTGTAGTTGTAGCTTTAGATCTATGGATTTAGAAGCTTGGGGTTGAAACCCTAGTTCTTGGGTTGGTGATTTATGGTGAAATAGATGGTGTATACACTTAATAGATGGTATATTAACAAGGAAAACAAGTGTATGATTATGATTTGTAAGAACCTCAAGGGTTGGTTAAACCTAGGGTTTGGTAATCACCATATTTGGGGGAAATGGATTGATGGGTGTTATCTAGAGGTAGATGAACACATTGGTATTAGTTTGTGATGATAATCTTGTTGTGATAATTGTATTAGGTTTTTGGTGAAGTCTTGGAAAGTTGATTGGATTGAGAAGCAAGAGTTTTGGTGTCAAGAACACGGTTTGAGCATCTTAATGCTAAGGTGAGTACATGAGACTTTTACTGGGTACATAGCAAATGATTTTGAAAACTATGATGTTTTAAGAGTCTTTATTAATAACGTTTTTAATAAAGAAAAGAATGATATGTTGAGAAAATGCTAGTAATAGATTATTTAAGTATGTCTAAATGATTTATGATTTTGAAAGAGCTTATGGTAATGAAAAGTATGTAATGAATTTTCATAAATAAGATGCATGAATAAAGATAATGATTTAAAAGAGCTTGATAATCGGTTTATCAATAATATGTATTAATAAAGCTTGAGACAATGATTTTTAAGTAATAAGTACCGATTAGTATATTATACTAATAAAAGCAGTTATCGAATTACTAAGAGAATAAGTAATAAGTGACTAGTAATAAACGTGTATTCTAGTCAAAGAAGAGTCAAAGTAATATGATTTTGATAAAAGATAAATATCTTTTAAATTAGCAAAGGACTTGGTAAAGTCAAGATTTAAAATGAAATAATAAATAGAATAGCATGATAAATTAGAATAAATGTACTCTAATAAGTGATGAAAGGAGCTGATGCTCATATTTGATGAAAGGAGCTGAGGCTCATATGTGAAATGAAAAATCCGGAATAAGACCGCCCAGAAATGGGGGAGCATGAGACGTCTACTTGGGGTGGTACCTCCCTGCGCAAAGAGTAGAATGTCACAGTTTACGACACCCAATGATGGGTGAGCATCACGACCCGGGAACGGGGAGAGCTTATGAATCTCGGTAAGATGGGGGTTCCCAATTACCTTGATAGTTTACCTATGACGTCCCATATCGGGAGAGTTGGCTTCGGAGAGGTCCGTCGCATATGTGATAATGAAAGTGTAAGTTTGGAGATAACTTACAAGTATGTGATTAGATGACGAGTAAGCTTACGGTAGGCTTATTAGTTTATACGGTTAAATGAATGGAAGATGAATTATGAATTAATAAGAAATGATAAGGATAAGTATTTTTAATGTTATAAATAATATTTTATAAATCTTTTGAGAATGGGTCGAAAACCCATGTATCTCACGAGACTATTTTGTCTCACGTACTACTTTATTTTTGGCTATGTACTCAGGTTCAGGATTGTTGGATTAGAGGGTCGCGTTAGAAGTGGCCTAGTGTTGGTTAGCTCGGGAGCTCGTAGGTAGTTCTCGTTTATCCTATGGTTATGATATTGTATTTGTAACACCGGCTTTAATACTCTGATAAACTTTTATTGGTTTTTGTTAAACCGTATTTTGGGAACATTGGATATTGTATTATTTTTATTTAAAAACATGTTTAAAAGGTGTTTTGAAAAATGAGGTGTTATAACTTGGTATCAGAGCTATAGTTTAAGTGAATTAGGTAGGTTTGACCTCTCTAGTCTTAAGCTATGCTAAGTAGGACCATATGTTTTCCATAGGATGTCCTTGACCAGTCCGTTGAGTTATGTCCTAAAGTATGGGTATATTAGGGTCGATCCCTAAGAGAAAGGATAATGTTTTGGGCTATATGGGTTATGTTTGACTAATAAGTCAATCTTTGAATTTTGATGGTTTAATATGTTGATATAGAAAATGGTGAACCCAAGAAGTGGAGAGATCCCACGAGATCATGAGACGGATTCAAATCGAATTCCGACTCATCCCGGTAATATTGGAGAAGATTCCGGTTTGGATGCAAACCAAACCCCGGTAACTATGGAAGCGATCAGAAATTTGTTTCATCAGATGAGGGATGAGGTGAATGTGGATATGAACCGGATTATCGATAACCGTTTGAATGTGAATAGGCGAGATGATTCTAAATCTCACGGTGGAAGTAAGTCTTCGGGTAGCAAGACCCGTACAGAGAAGTCATTGACTGAAGAGACCGACGATTCGGAGTTGGAGGAAAGAGAAGGATGTACATACAAGGCATTCATGACGTGCAACCCCGGTGTGTATTATGGAAGTTCGGAACCGAAGGTGACGATGCGTTGGATTCGGGAAACCGAGCAAGTGCTAGAAAGTAGCAAGTGTTTAAAGAAAGACATGGTCATTTATGCATCCCGACAGTTGAAGGATGAAGCGTTGACATGGTGGGATACCATGTATGAGACTTTGGGAAAGAAAGTGTACAAGATGTCGTGGAAGGAGTTCACGAGAAGGTTGAGGGAAAAGTTTTGTCCCGAGAGAGATCTAGAAGAGTTGCAAGAAGAGTTCATGTTCATCAAGAAGGGAGATATGTCGGTGGAAGAATACACCAAGAAGTTTACGGGATTACTTCCGTTTGTAATCAAGTCCTATCCGACGGAACGTGTGAAGGTGGTTCGGTATGCAAATGGACTACCACCGGAGTTTGAATTGGAAGTCAAACGAGCGACCACGTTAGATGAGGCCATTAGTACCGCTCGAGGTGTTGAGAGGGTTTTTCGGCGAAAAGCACAAGAGTCGGCATCAAAAGGGGAAGAAAGGAGGCTCGATGGTAGCTTAGGACCGACAAAGAAAGAAAAGTTCAAACCGAGCTCGTTAAGGCATGGTAGTGTCGGAAATTGTCGAAGTTGTGGGAAGAACCACCATGGGGAATGTAAAGCAAATACGGCCATATGCTTCAAGTGTGGTCGAGTAGGGCACCGAGCAAAGGATTGCAAAGTAAGGAACCTCGAGGAAGTGGAATGCTACACTTGTCACGAGGTGGGACACTTTAGTAGTGCGTGCCCAAGGAAGAGAACCGACACGTCAGCATCAACCGCCAATAGGAATCGGGTGAAGGAAGCCCGTGGGGCCGCTTCAGGTAATGCATTTATGAAATTTTGATAGGTAATTAGAATTTAATTGCTTTTGTGTCGCTCAAATTGGCGCTTATGTGATATAAGTATGGAAATAATTATAGATGGAATATATGATGTGAAAAAAAATAAGTTTGGGAGATAATATCCCCGGGTTACTATGTGTATAGTTATGGGTTGGCGGCCGGCATGTCGCGGGAAATAAGAATAGGAAGGATTATGTTATCTTAGAATATTGAAAGTTGGGTTGCGAGAGTGGTGAATAATTTCCACATGAGAATGGTAGTGCAATGAAGTACTAGGTGTTAGTGTGAGTCGTGAAATAAAAAAAAAAAAGAGAGAGAAAAGGATATATGTATATATGAAATGGAACCTTAGTTATTGGATATGATTGATGGAGTGTTGACAGGTAACCATGGCAAATGGTTGTGTCGGAGATGTCGGGTGTGACATCAAGAGTGGATAATTTATTTTTGGTAAGGGTTTATAGAAAAAGTATGATAGCGTATGTATGGGTACCGATCAGAGCCAATGGGTTGACTCATAAGGACCGTGTGAATCGGTAAAATATGGATAATCAAGCAAGTGTTAGTGGTTACCTCGGTGGTAAAGGAAAGATTGGAAAATATTAACGTTGAGGGAGCATGTTTAGTAAAGGTCGATTGATAAATAAATTGGTTAGTGAATTTGTGCATACCGTGTGGTATTGTGTGTAAGTGGAAAAGTGAAAATGTGGATAGAAAATGTGATTGATTGTGAAAGAAAAATGATAGCATGATGCTAAACGAACGAGGCATACAGGAATGGTATGCAAGATGAAGTGGTATTGTATGAGTCACTTTGGATTGGAGGCTTTCCGATCATTGTGACAGTTTGGGCCTTGATGGATTGGAGGCTTTCCGATCATCTCGGTGGCATAGTTAAAGTATGAACTGAAGAATCAGAATTGTGAGGTTTATATCTGTCGTATGTAGAACCGTATGGTTAGTTGTTGTTATGATTTTTATGGCAAGTGAGAACTTGGATTGAAAGCTCGGGTAGTGTTTAAGTAGAAGTATGTGTAGGAGATACCTACAAGTTAATGGTTCATGAAAAAGGAATGCTTTAGGAAGCAAAGTGGTTAGAAGCCAATGAGTGGTGAAAGATATATTATGGGTGGTTAGGCCACAATTGGATATGATCGAGGCTCTAGAGCCGGTAATCGGGAAATTCAAGTATGGTATAAGGATGTTTGAAGTAAATTATAAAAGGTATAAGTAATTGGATGAAAGTTAAAAAGTAATAGAAATTTGGTATTGATTCAAGTGGAAATGGTTAATCGATTGGGGAAATTGAAATCGAAGAAAAGAGGAACAATTGAGAAAGGAAATTTGGATATTGGAATTTCGGGAATGAAAAGCTCGGGAAGCAATGCCTTAGTAGTAAAGAATATGGAAATTTTGCAAGGTAAGTTGACTTATTCATAAGTCAAGGTTAGTCAACTAGTAGATTGTTGACTTTGGTCAAAAATTGGATTTTGACTTTCGTTTAAAGGAGGTTAGTCGAGGATAAGGGCATAATGTATCACATGTATGTGTGTATGATAGTGGTTGATTGATTAATGGAAATAATTGTAGTCAAAGGGTGCGACTTTGACCTTTGGGCAATTCGAATGGAATTTAGAAATCGAGTATGATTGTTGTTGGACCATGAAGGTAAGGTCCATTGTTAAGGAATTTATGGTTAATGGAATCATTAGTGGGTAAGGAAATTGTCAAGAAATGGTTGACTTTGTGCTTAAGTCAAAGATTTGACAATGTGGACAATTTGGTCAAAACTAGACATTGACTATCGTTTTGGTCAATTGGCTATTAGTAATGAGTGGCTTATATCATCCCAATGTAGATAAATGAATTGGTAAAATGATTGAAAGTGTTAAGGTCAAGTTGTGAAATTTTGACCCGTTCGGGTATTAAGAACTCAAGTTGGTTTCTGACCCGTTTGAGTTTAACGGAGTCAAGTAAGGCAATCAAATGCATAAGTATTATTGGATCATAATTTGGAAGAGTAATGAGGATTGGAAATCCTTGAGTTGATTCCGAGGACGGAATCCTTTTAAGGGGTAGATAGTTGTAACGACCCGAAATTTGTAAATAAATAAAATATGTAAAAATATGATAATTATGGATAAATCATATAAAACACGTAGGAATTGGTTTCGTGTCGTTTGGAGTCCGTATGAGAAAGTTATGGACGAAACCGTGTTGAAACCTAGACCGAAAAGTGCAGCCCTGCTGCACAGGCAAGTTCGCGGCGCGAGACAGGCGCGAGCGAAACGCGAGGTTGAGCAGAGGGACCAGAGCTGGAACGCGAGCATCTCGCGTCGACTTCGCGTCGACTTCGCGGCGCGAGCCAAGCGCGAGACTGGCGCGAAGTCTGGTAAAAGCGGCGACTAGGGGGCAGATCCGCGTCACTTCGCGACGCGAGCTCGGCGCGAGCGGGGCGCGAGCTCTTCCGACCAGAGCAATAAATCGGGTTTGAGCTCATTTGATGCATTTGAAAACCCTGGTTTCTTTCTCTTCGAGCTTGTGAGCGATTTTGGGTGTAAACCATCATTTGGAGCTGATTTCTTCATCAAATCTTGTGATTCTTCACTCCTAGTTGAAGATAAGGTATATCTTCACTCCTTTGTAGTTGTAGCTTTAGATCTATGGATTTAGAAGCTTGGGGTTGAAACCCTAGTTCTTGGGTTGGTGATTTATGGTGAAATAGATGGTGTATACACTTAATAGATGGTATATTAACAAGGAAAACAAGTGTATGATTATGATTTGTAAGAACCTCAAGGGTTGGTTAAACCTAGGGTTTGGTAATCACCATATTTGGGGAAATGGATTGATGGGTGTTATCTAGAGGTAGATGAACACATTGGTATTAGTTTGTGATGATAATCTTGTTGTGATAATTGTATTAGGTTTTTGGTGAAGTCTTGGAAAGTTGATTGGATTGAGAAGCAAGAGTTTTGGTGTCAAGAACACGGTTTGAGCATCTTAATGCTAAGGTGAGTACATGAGACTTTTACTGGGTACATAGCAAATGATTTTGAAAACTATGATGTTTTAAGAGTCTTTATTAATAACGTTTTTAATAAAGAAAAGAATGATATGTTGAGAAAATGCTAGTAATAGATTATTTAAGTATGTCTAAATGATTTATGATTTTGAAAGAGCTTATGGTAATGAAAAGTATGTAATGAATTTTCATAAATAAGATGCATGAATAAAGATAATGATTTAAAAGAGCTTGATAATCGGTTTATCAATAATATGTATTAATAAAGCTTGAGACAATGATTTTTAAGTAATAAGTACCGATTAGTATATTATACTAATAAAAGCAGTTATCGAATTACTAAGAGAATAAGTAATAAGTGACTAGTAATAAACGTGTATTCTAGTCAAAGAAGAGTCAAAGTAATATGATTTTGATAAAAGATAAATATCTTTTAAATTAGCAAAGGACTTGGTAAAGTCAAGATTTAAAATGAAATAATAAATAGAATAACATGATAAATTAGAATAAATGTACTCTAATAAGTGATGAAAGGAGCTGATGCTCATATTTGATGAAAGGAGCTGAGGCTCATATGTGAAATGAAAAATCCGGAATAAGACCGCCCAGAAATGGGGGAGCATGAGACGTCTACTTGGGGTGGTACCTCCCTGCGCAAAGAGTAGAATGTCACAGTTTACGACACCCAATGATGGGTGAGCATGACGACCCGGGAACGGGGAGAGCTTATGAATCTCGGTAAGATGGGGGTTCCCAATTACCTTGATAGTTTACCTATGACGTCCCATATCGGGAGAGTTGGCTTCGGAGAGGTCCGTCGCATATGTGATAATGAAAGTGTAAGTTTGGAGATAACTTACAAGTATGTGATTAGATGACGAGTAAGCTTACGGTAGGCTTATTAGTTTATACGGTTAAATGAATGGAAGATGAATTATGAATTAATAAGAAATGATAAGGATAAGTATTTTTAATGTTATAAATAATATTTTATAAATCTTTTGAGAATGGGTCGAAAACCCATGTATCTCACGAGACTATTTTGTCTCACGTACTACTTTATTTTTGGCTATGTACTCAGGTTCAGGATTGTTGGATTAGAGGGTCGCGTTAGAAGTGGCCTAGTGTTGGTTAGCTCGGGAGCTCGTAGGTAGTTCTCGTTTATCCTATGGTTATGATATTGTATTTGTAACACCGGCTTTAATACTCTGATAAACTTTTATTGGTTTTTGTTAAACCGTATTTTGGGAACATTGGACATTATATTATTTTTATTTAAAAACATGTTTAAAAGGTGTTTTGAAAAATGAGGTGTTACACCGACTAGCATAATCGGGTTCGGTTCAGGATTAAGTCAAGTCGGGTTGACCCTTTTGACACCCCTACAAAATGTATTGTTCTACAAAATATCTATCGTATGTATTGTTGATATAAGTTGTAATTTATTCCAAAAACATGTGTCCACGCTTCATGACGGGTTTGTTAGCATACACATCATATTTAATAACATCCATATCAATACATTTTACAAAATTTAAAAAATATTATTAATGGAAAAAACAAACAAAATACTATTTATAAATAATTGATGTACTATAATACTACGAGGGTGTTTGGATGTGCATTTCAATATGGCTTATTGACTTTTTGAAATGCCAAAATCAAGAAGTAAGGAGCCCCTTACTTCTTATTTTGGATACTTAAAAAGCCCCTTACTTCTTGATTTTGGCATTTCAAAAAGTCAATAAGCTAATAAGTCATTTTGAAAAGCTTAGCCAAACATGCCGTACGTAATATTTAAAATATCATTATAGGTAATCGCACATGTGTTTTAAAACGAGCAATATTATGCCCGCATCAACGTGAGATTTTATAGCTTTCATTTTCTTAAGCGAATTATGATACTAATGAAAACTTATAATATTTAGCACGTTGTAGCAACATGTAAATGGTATATTTAATGAAACTAATCATAAAAAACCGACATATTAAGCTAACATATTTTTTTATACATAAATATAGTAATTATGCAGTAAATTTTTTTTTTATAAGACTCATCAAAGTATCTAATGTTTTTGATATATTATATACATACTAAAGCCTTTAAAAATAATGGAAATATAAAAATATTGTAATATTATACTAGGTCAGATCATAATACAATAACAAATTTAATGGTGGGCCTTTTAGAAAATAAATACTTTTTTTTAAATATAAGTGAAATTAAAATGAAATTGTAATTGTAAAGTAACAAGAATAATAGGTAGCCGCGCTCCGCTGCGGATTTTATAGTTGGTTCATTTACCTGTAGAAATTACTAAAGATTTGATTTTGTTTGCATACTGAGTAGTGATGTTTGCTACAAACTCTTATTTTATGTTTACGTGGTCTCTAACTCAAAAACAATTTGTTCAACCCTCATACTACTTATTATCCAAACTTAGTAATTTTCTTTCTTAGTCTTTATCATTTAATATGGTCATTTGTATTGATCAAATACGAAGATAAGTATGACAATCTTATTAAATAATTACAATAAATTGGGAATTTTTTTAATTTTTTGAATGACATACACATATACCAACGGTGAAAAATTAATCGCTGATCAGGCACAAATGAAAAGTTCAAACAAAAACAGAATAAAAATAACCGATAATTCAATTTCAAAAATCAAATAAAAATCGCTCACGTGCGAACTTTGATTGTCAATTTATCTTGTGTTGATAGCTTCGTTTTGATAAAGTCTTCATAATTGTGTATAGTATATTCAAATAATCCAGCTGTGTGTATGTAATTACATATGTGAGTTGACGAAATTGCATAGTTTTTGTTGTTCAAAAATAGATTTAGTAAACATAAGACGAAAAAAAAAGAACAACTGCAAGTCTTGAACCCGGGTGGAAACCAAAAGAAAGCCTTCAGATTTCACTTATCTAGTATTTATAATGGTTTTTAATTAACTTTATGAACAGTAAAAATGTTATGAAAATTGTATATAAGAGTAATTAGAAAATAATTTAAGAGTAAATAAAAATATTTATAGATATTTATAAAATAACCCTTATTATTGGGTGAGTTTTGAAAATATTTTTAGAAGTTGGTGGAGCTTTTCTCCTGCATCACATTGTGTAATACAAATATTTATAAAATAACCTTCATTTTTGGGTGAGTTTTGAAAAATATTATTTGGTGGAGCTTTCCTCTGCATAACACGTGTACTATACACATTTTAAAAAGAAAATCGAGAGGCTGCGGGAGTCAACTCTGCCTCACCCTAATCCAGTAATCCCCCAGGTGATTCTAAGCCCTCCTCTCCGCCTAGGAGCCAATGAGGGTTAAGTGAATAAAATAGTAAAATTTTACTACCATAAATGTATTTTAGAAGTATTTTACGGAGTGTTTAACTTGAAAACATTTCAAGGATGTTATTCTAGCTCATATGAAATTTTCCTTCATATAAACTTTATTAAGTAATAAACTTCAAAAAAATTAACTCAGCTGTTCCAAAAAAAAAAAAAAAAAAAAAAACCCTTCAAAATTAAGGGGAATTAAATACCAACCCAAAAAAAGGATGGTCAAAACTAGACATGTCTAATACAAACTGAGAATCAAGAAAATGATTTTGACATGACCGAGAACTGAATCAATGATGTCTTGGACAAGACTGAACCAGAATTAAAACCGAGTTTTCCAATTTTTTCAACTTTTTTTTGTTGTTATTTTGGACCTAATCGAAAACCAAATTTACATAAAAAATATATATAACTTGGAATAATATATCTAGATGGTTCTGTAGTTCCAATTCTCAAATCCAACTTGCACATTATCAGCACCGAGGAGGCAAACTTCAGTGTGAGATAATTCTGGTATGTACAAGTGATGGGAATTGCATCTCGTTTTTGAATTATTAGTGGTTAAGTGGCACACTTGTCAAAAAATATAAATTTTCTTTTATTCCCAAATCCTTCCCTATATATGGACCTACATATGATTCCATCATGACACCTCATCAAAACGCTGCATTCTCATTGGACGCAAATGCCACATGTAAATCATTCATTGGCCCAATCATTATTCACAAACTACACTTAACGCTGCCAAAGGAGTTAATCAATCTTCCGTAGCCCTAATTCCCGAGCTTCGCCCGCCGCAACCGTCCGTCAACTCACATGGAGGATAGTCCGTTCCTAAAATCACCAAACCAGAGCACCAGTCCACTGTGAATCTCATCTTCATCCGCAAAATATCCACATCGTCAATCGAAACCCGCCCTTCACGATACATGTGGACTGGTGCAAGTGTCGGTTTGTACCCGCCGATGAGTCATGCAAGCAAATTGATCGTTGCTTGATTCCCAAATGGTAACAATTTTAATTTAAAACTGCTTCGTTTTCATTAAATTTCATTGATTGCGAAGATACAAATTTGTTAATGTATGTTCATTACAAGGAATACAATCCAATAATGGCGTCGGCTGAATAACAAAAAACCCCTTTACTATGTGCTTCATCATTTTCAAATCAAGTTACACAAACAAACGTATGTTCAATTATGATCAATGCCTAATTGGATTTTGATGAAAACCCATACGGGTTTATAGGGTCCAATGGATTTGAAATTCTCGGGTAAGTTAAATTAGCTTTTAAGTTTTAACAATTTCATTACTGTGTTTAATTAACTTGATTATTTGTAGCTATCATTGGATAAATCGGAAAGGGAAGCCTGCTCCAAGAGAAATTGCTCCTATAATTGTATCTAATTATGTATCGTATATCAATCCAATATATTCTTTTACCAGATTATTTCCTACAATTGTTGCATTTGAATCCCATGATTCTATGCCAGTTCCTACAATTGCTAATGGCTTTGCTGCTACACTTAATAAGGAAGATGATAAGATTACAGGAAGTTGATTACTCTTATTCAAGCATTTTTTTCATAAATACCGTACTCACATAATAAAACTAATGGCTTTGCTGCTACACTTGATAAGGAAGATCATAAGATTGCAGGTTAATAATTATAAGTTATAAGTATGAAGTATTTAAACTTACTGAATTATTACTTGGCAATCTGTATATACTACTTAGAATAAGGTTGTAGACTTGGCCAAATAGTTAGTGGCCCACAGGTATTATCACTTACTTGCAAACAACTATGATCAAATGTCTTAATTTTATCTCCTTGAAATTTCAGTATGAAAAGTGTTGAAATTTGTGTCAACTGCCAAAAATGAAGGTGCAACCATTTTTATTTGTATTAACTTTAATACTTTTCCGAAACCTTTTGAAGCTAAGAAATACTACAGGATTGATAGAGTTTCTAGAAACAAAGTTGTTGATGGGGCATATCTTGCTGAATCTCATCAAATGGAAGGTATTCTTGTGTATAATTTTTCGTCTTGCCAACAGTGTACAAGTAATTAATGCTTCATTCACGGGAAGATTGATGCCAATGAATTAAGAGAGGCACTAATGAGCTTAGGATTTGCGGTTTCAACTGTTTTATTTGGATATTTTAGATATTGATATCTAAGTTTGATAAAACTGTTGGAAAGAATAAGGCGATCGAATATGATAATTTCATTGATTATGTATTTTTTTGGTATTAAGGATGATTAATTTATTTATCTTAATATTTTTTTTAATGTCTTTTGTTAATTTGTATCTAATGATGTCATTTTTCATGTATTATCAATTATGACTTTAAGTATTGCTTGACTGTTAAGGTATGTCGTATGCAACAGACTCTATGTTATCAATTACTATTCGTTCTGTGGTAAAATGGGCGAGTCGGGGTTGGAGCAGGTTGGGTTTGGATTAAATCAAGTTTGTTTGGGTGGGATGAAATGGGTTGGGTTGACCCATATAAGCGTTTTGGGTTTGGATTAAAGGAAGTTTTTTTGGGTGGCTTGAAAAACATTTTGTGATTCAAAATCTCAATATAAGTTCGTATTTAGTGTTGAATTTTTAACGCTAAACGTATTCATCTCATTTAGCAAGGTTATAATTATAAACTTTATTCGGCTAATTTGGGGTTCTGATTGTTAGTGTTAATCCATGTCAGGTCCGTAATGCTGCATGGTGATCGTGGAAATTCGTCTTCTACATGTCTTCATAATGCAGCTATATAATGCAGTACCAGTATTAATACTGACATGGCATCTTTTTAAAATTAAAATGTGTACATTTGGGGCTTCGACTTTGCTCCTGAAGATAAATTATTCTATATTTGCACCGAGTCATAGGGGTTCACCGTATACCCAGTTTTTGATTTAGATAGGAGTTTACACAACATGTTATAGTTGTAGATTTGTTTTTATCAACCACCCAGTTATGTGTTAGGGTTTTTATCCGTCATAAATACATGGTATCAATTTAATTTATAAAACCTCTGATGTAAGCATTACTCGGTTGGTCCAGCCTGTTATTTTTCATTTAACTAAGGTTTTTTCAAACAATTGCAAGGATTTACGAGCAAAGATTATAGACTGTCAAGATTTCCTTGAAGCAGCCGTTCAACATACGATTACATCCAAGAATCTTTCAATACAGGTATTTAGGTGTCGAATTTTATAAAGGAATTGAATTTGATGTCATTCTGCTTTAGGAAAATAAGTCGTTTATGTATTATAAAAGGAAATCACAATAAGATGTTCCTAAATAGAGTTGGTCAATTAAAATTATGTCTCTCAATAATGTTATATTTGAACTCAGGAAATGTGGCATCGCTTTATTCTAAAAGGAACATTTACCTTCATTTCTGATTCTGTCCCAACTCTGCATTTTCTTTACGCCCATATTCAAAACTCAGTAGTATTTACTTAAGGTAGATAGATCCATATAAAAATGATGCTGGTGTATTCATATTCAACTACAAAACTCAGTGTTATTTACTTAAGTTAGATCCATATTCAAAACTCGGTGTTATTTACATAGAGTTGGTCAATTAAAATTATGTTTATTAATAATTGTGTAAACAGAACAAGAAGGGGTTGAAGATTATTTGTTGCGACCACGATGACAACTACAACTCGGCGACAAACATCGTATATAAAGAAGTTTTATTTCGTCTTAAACTTTTTTAACGGATTATTCATGTATAACAAAACATTTATTCATCATTTCAATAATAATTGACTATATGATTTTCTACATTATTCTCATTGTTATGCATTATATATCTCGAAGCATGGCCGCCCATCCGGGCGGGCTTTGAAGCTAGTATCTTCCCCTATATATGCAGGTACATTCGATTTGGTTTTGACATGTCACCACTTTGCAGCTCTATGATTCGTCCTTTATTCCACGTGTAATTCAATGGTTGGTCAACTGATTTGCTCACAAACTCCACAATACGTACGCTTCGAATAGGCAACAATAGTTATTCTTTCTCTCTCTTCGAATCCAAAAACCCACCAACAAGGTTTACCCTCTATTTCGGTCATCTTTCAAGCTGAATCAAGGAGCACAAAATTCACCGTTGAAACCAGCTCATTTTTTCGATCCATATGGTACTCGGATCTGCCCGAATCTCTGCCGAATTGTTCCGCCGGACACTCGCCGGAGTTATAAAAGTTAGCCGGAATCCAGTTATTGGGACTGCGGCAGACGATTTTATCTGATTATTACGGTCCCGAGTGATTAAGGATTAGGGTTTTTGTGTGTTATCTGTGACTTTTTCAATTGGGGTGCGGTGGGGGGAAAAGGTTATGACTTTAGTGTTTCAATCAGGGTGGTTGCTGGATTGGTTAGGGTTTCTGGAACATCATATGGTTTTGATGTTTCAGTTAAGATTATTATTGGATCTGGGACATATTTGTTCTTCGCTGATGGATGCAATTATTAACACTTTGGATCATTGCTTATGATTATGCAAAGGAGTTGCTGGTTGTTCATAGAATGAACTATGACAGTTATTGTCATGCTTATCTTCTTCAAAAGAAGAATCTTTCAATAAGGAAACTAATCATCAGTGTCTTTTTTTTTAGTATGGCAATGAAAACAGCTGCAAGATTCTCTGTTAAGACAGACACATCGGTTTTCAAGAGACTTGGAACCAGAAATCAAGAAAATATTGCAAGAAATCATCAACTTAAAACTGTGGTTTGCAAATATTGGTTGGAAGGAAGATGCACCAGAAATCCCTGCAATTTCTTGCATCCAGATAAAAAAAAAAAACCGATACTTTTAAGTCAAAGTATGCTTGGAAAAATCCCAATACTTTTAAGTCAGAAATTCAACAAAAATCTTTAAATAAGAAAGAGAACTGTGAGCCTAATCAGATTGTTCCAACGAAGCAACAAAAGGTGTTGTCCTGTCAAGTAAATGTTGGTCAAAGTCAAAGTCAAAGTGTTGTCGAGAAGACCAAGAATTGCATGAAAGTCAGAAAGAGTGAATTAAATGTTGATCAAACTCAAAGTGTCGTAGAGATGACCGATAACAGCAAAAATAGTGAAGTAAATGTTGGTCAAAGTCAACGTCAAAGTACCGAGAATTGCAAAAAAGGCAAAAATTGTGAGAATTTGCAATCTGATTACGGGCTCTCAACGGTGGCCAAGTTAGAAGGACATACAAAGGTAAATTTTGTAATTCAGACCAATTTTTTAATCCTGTTTATTAATCAAAATTTATATATATATTTTTGGGTGTAACTAGGATTGTTTATGATGGATCCAACAAGCTTTTTTGTGGTAGCAAAGATAAATCAGTACGAGTTTGGGATTGTAATAACGGACAGGTAACTTTTTTGCTTTAATTAAAAATAAAACATATTTTTCATATGATATTAATTCATATCTTTTTGTGTTGGGCAGTGTGGGAATGTAGTCAACTTTGATAACGAATGCAGGACTTTGGTCAAAGAAGGCCCATGTATTTTTGTTGGCCTAAAAGATATGATCAAGGTAGATCAAATAAACAGCTTATTAAATGTCATCAAATGAAATAAGACTTCTTTGTAAACGACATTTGTTGCACCTTTCAAAGATTTTCCCATCCTATTAGTGACACAACTCTATGTATTTAAGAGAACATAAAATGGGCAGGTTTCATAATATAGGAAGGCGAGAGCTTTTGTGTCCATCCATCAACGTGTCACTGGTAATTTAGAAACCATTTAAGATTCATAGTTCATACTAATGAAGGTGCTAATTTTGTGTGCAATAATGAATTAAGGAATTGTCTTTCTGGTCAAATCAGTAATTGCTAACTTAAAAGTTTTTGTGTGAGTTTTACGATATACAAGAGCTGTTACTCTGAAGTGTTAGTTATTTCAATTGTTAAAATGCTAATCCATTTCCTCCATTAAAACACATTCTGGTGATGTTGTCATTTTTTATTTCACAAGAATAATCCACCAATTGGAAGAACATTCGTTTTTAGTTTTTGATTTGATTATTTTTTCATTCATAAGCTTTAATTTTTAACTGTTCGTATGTTGTAGTGGTGTCCATACAAGTATTCTGTCTTTGGGAGTTCAAACAGAATATGGCTTTGTAAATATATGGGGTTACGAATAGGTAACAGTTTTTGTGTATATATTAAATATATATATCTGGTTTTTAATCAGAAAATATAAAACAATAGGTAACAGTTTTCGTATGTTGTAGTGGTGTCCATACAAGTATTCTGTCTTTGGGAGTTCAAACAGAATATGGTTGTGTAAATATATGGGGTTACGAATAGGTAACAGTTTTTGTGTATATATTAAATATATATTTCTGGTTTTTAATCAGAAAATATAAAACAATAGTTAAGTTCATTTTTAGAGAAAATATCATATATTTCTGGTCTTTTATGTTGTAGGAAATAAAAGTGCAGATAAAAACACCGGGAATAAACAGCAGAAAAACAGTTAGGTTTACTGCTTCAGCACCTCGAAGAAGACCGACCCGACCTGTAGCCGAACCGGACCCGCAGAAAAACACCCGGAAAAAACAGCCGAAAAACAGTCAAGTTTCCTTATTTTTAGGAATTTTCTGGATTTTTTCTTGATTTTATTGATATTTTCTAGAATTTTTTGGAATTTCTTGAAGTTTTTCGGGTCAAAACGGACTGTTTTCGGGACCTGCAGTTGTTTGGTTATTCTGATCAGGCTGAAATTTTGTGGAATGCCTGGGATTATGAATTCCCATTTTTCAGAATTCTTTGGGATTTTTTTGAATTATTTCGGGAAAATTCTTCACTATGAGAGGGGTATTTTCAGTATTTCTGGTGGTCTGATCAGCCTGTAAAGTTTTATACAGTGTTGGAATAAAGGTTTATATTTTCAGGGATTTTATGAGATTTATTGCGATTTTTTCTGGATGCTATTGACCACTTCAAGACTGTCCCTAATTTACTTGAAAAATATTGGGTCAAAATGGACTGTTTTGACAGTTTTTGGCAGTTTGGTTGCTTGGATTAAGCTGATTTTTTTGTGGAAGACTTAGGATTATGATTTCCCATTTTTCAGATTTTTTTTGGGATTTTTCTGAATTTTTTCTTGAAAACGGGCCGAATGAGTTTATTCTGGATTGTTTGGTCAGTTTTAGACAGTTGGGGTGGATTTTTGAAGCTGAACTTTTTTGTGGGCCTTAGTTGCATAAATTCCCATTTTTATGGAGTTTCTGGGATTTTTCTGATTTTTTTCTGCTGTTTTTGCTGTTTGGTGCATATTTTCGGTTTAAAAATGCAGCAGAAGGGCAGATTTGGAAGGAGGGTTGTTTGGTGCATATTTGCTGTTTATGGATTTATCAATTATTGAGAGAAGAAATAATATAGGTAAAAAGAGATTATCAAAATTTTGTACAAACTCATCATTATAGCTATCGATTCTTATGTCATTTTTAAGATTATTAATATTTGTTGGTATTTTTCTATAATATAAATCTTGAAGCATGCCCGCCCAATCGGACGGGCTATGAAGCTAGTACTATATATATACGTAGTATAATTATAGATTATACTCCGTAATTAATATTTAATAGTAGTTTAAAACTTTAATTACACGTCTGATTTTGTCAAGTGTTTTGACGAGTATATATAAATGGGCTAACATTTAATATTTTTACTTCATACAAAAATATTTGAACTCGATTTTTATCATATTATTAAAATCGCTTGTCCGAGAGTTCATTTCACTCGTTTTCGTTTTATTTGAGAAAGTAAAATGAAATATAAAATTAAAAACATAATAAAGAATTTATTACTTCAAGTTCTTTTTTTATATTATAAAAATAGAGTTGTGTTCAGGGAAGTACACTCAAATTATAAAGTCCCAAGGGACAATCCACAGCCATCAGATCATATCTAATCAATGATCAAGATCAATTCATTGAATTAGACACGGAGGGGTATTATCGTCCAAGCGTCCAAAAATTGATTCAGACCTTCTTTCTCAGTCGAATTCTTTTTCAATCGGCAGCTTCTTTCTTCCGCTCGAAAATCACTCGAATTAATTTTGCGATTTATTCAATCGAGAGCTTCAAAAATCACTCGCAAACGTCAGATCTGAATCTCAAACATCGAATCGACTGCAGCAAAACAAATCAAAAACTGCGAATCGCGTTTTTTATAAAATCGAAGAAATCGAACGCAGATCTGAAATCGAAATAAAAAATAACTGACGTTATCAATGAATCTGAATCCAGAGTCTGTCAGTAACAATCATACAGATAAAAGAACCGATGAATCAGGTAATAAAATTTATTTCAAGTTATCTAGATAATAGAATCACATGTGATTTGATTGATTAGAGACAGGGGAGGTTGATAAGCGACAAATCACAAGTGATTCGCTTTACAAAATCACATGTGATTGTTTGCTCTGCCTTAGTTGACTGATTCATGTGATTTTGCTAAGAGAAATCACATGTGATTTGATTGATTAGAGACAGGGGAGGTTGATAAGCGACAAATCACAAGTGATTCGCTTTACAAAACCACATGTGATTGTTTGCTCTGCCTTAGTTGACTGATTCATGTGATTTTGCTAAGAGAAATCACATGTGATTTGATTGCTTAGAGACAGGGGAGGTTGATAAGGGACAAATCACAAGTGATTCGCTTTACAAAATCACATGTGATTGTTTGCTCTGCCTTAGTTGACTGATTCATGTGATTTTGCTAAGAGAAATCACATGTGATTTGATTGCTTAGAGACAGGGGAGGTTGATAAGGGACAAATCACAAGTGATTCAATTTACAAAATCACATGTGATTTATATTCTGATTGATTATGTCAACACGCAGATTTTGATGGGAATGGCACTCCAAAACAAGTTAATTCATTGTACATGGATACACCAGGAGGATCGATATTTTATGCTCCAATTGTAGATGAGGGACTACTACCAATTATGGGGCAAAAGTTTGAAACACTTGAGGAATGTATTCAAATGTACAAAAATTATGCGTTTAAAGGAGGTTTTGACGTACTATTGTCAACACAGAAACGGACAAGGTCAGTTTAGTAAAAGACAGATATGTTCGGTGCGATAGAGCTGGTTACCCAAGGAATGTATCTATTGACACCCTCGATGGAGAAGAAAATGTTACAAGAATTAGAAAAACACACACCAGAAAAACAGGATGCATGGCTCATGTTAGGTTTCTTTGGGATGACCGATTAGCAAAATTTTCAATTGTTGGCTTTGAGGATAAACACAATCACGAGTTGGTTCCTCCAGAGTATATGCATTTATCTAGGCAAAGTAGAAATTTAAAGTATGCTGAACAAATGTTTGTATTCAATGCTGCAAATGCAAACATAGGACCAACAAAAGCACATCTTCTTTATAGTAATATGAAAGGATGTGAAGAGAATGTCAATGGAACAGTTGATGATTTCAGGAATTGGAGGAGGGATTTAAATGTCTATATAAATGAAAGTGATTCACAAATGCTTGTAAATAAAATGGAAGAAAGGATGAAATACGATCCAGGTTTCTCATTTGAATACAAGACTGAAAACAATCAATTGCACTCAATATTTTGGGCAGATGAAGTGGCAAAGTGTAACTACAAAGAATTTAGCGATGTCATGTCATTTGATGCAACATATAGAACAAACAGGTAAACTACTTGTTAGGTACTAGATATGTTGTAATAGTTAGTCTAGGGGGTAATAGTGTAACAATGTATAGATGTTAGGTTTTATTACCAAAATGGTCCTAACTAACCAAGAATTGAGCCATGGTATAAATACCAAAGTGTAAGGCTCAATTCTTCAACTTTTGCACAATTAATCAAGTTAACATTCCAGCAATTGTTCTCTCTAACTTCTCTCTACTTTCTCTCTCTAAAAGCCCTAATCTCCTTCTTCACTTTTATCACCAAAATCATCATCAAACCTCTCTAAATGGATTGAATCAGTGTTATTGTGCTTTTCAATTGGTATCAGAGCATAATTTCATCTTGAAAACGATCCAAATCCATCAATTGGTGTTAAAATCAGAAGAATCAGTGGGTTTTTGAAGGTTTTTGAAGAAAAAGGGGTTTAAGATCAAAAATCAGATTTAAGGTACTATTTCTTGTTATTATGGATTGAATAGCTTCATTTTGTTGATATATTAAGCTTAGAATCAAGTTAGGATCGAATCTAATCCATTCTGATGAAGAATTTGGATTTTTAGGAAAAACCATTAAAGCTTCAAAAACCCTCTAAATTCAAATTTTCGAATAGATCTAGGTTGTTTTTGAGTAAAATAGTAGTAGTGGATTGAAGGAAATAGTTTTTGAGTCATTTTGCAAAAAGAATCAAAGTTTTTGGCTAAGAAACGACCATTTTAGGATCAAATTAGTGGGTTTTTCTGTTCTGTTCGTCACGGTTCTGCCAAGAACAACTTCGGCCCGAGAACAGTAACAAGTTCGGCCCGAACTTCAACCCAAAGTTCGGCCCGAACTTCAACCCAAAGTTCGGCCCGAACTTCACCCCGAACTTCGGCCCGAACTTCACCCCGAACTTCGGCCCGAACTTCACCCCGAACTTCGGCCCGAACTTCTACACAACTTCGGCCCGAACTTCTACACAACTTCGGCCCGAACTTCTACACAACTTCGGCCTGAACTCTTTCTATACTCGCGTGACAAAAGGGGCTGTACTGTAACGGTCATAACTTCAGCTCGGGTGTCCGTTTCGAGCCCACGAGTAACCAAATCGAAGCTAAAGACGAAGGCTACGACGTGATAAACGGCCGTAGGCGGTTTACCCAACTTGCCGGCCCAAAAACGCTTGTTTCGATCGCTTAATTTGCGTTTTTGTGATTTCTCGGTCAATTTCCAAACTTCGTTTAGCCCCAGTTTCTAACCCGATCGTCGTTTTTCCCTAATTCGAAATTCTTAGGCACATTTAAAGTGTACTTTATCATCTGGAATAACCAGTTTAAGATTTCGGTAATTTTGAATTTTTGAAGACCAATCCACGGTCTACATCACATATTCTATTCCAGAACCTTCTCATTCTTAAAATTTTCTTTACCCCGTTTCAATCAAAAATTCCCGTGAATTGTTCTTAACATGACTACCAAAGAAACATTGTCTGCCGGGTCGAATGCCCAGGAGGATAAACAGTGCATTGCCAACCTGGCATTCATGGCAATACCAACTGAGGCTACAGCTGTGTTAGGCATTCCAAAAGATGATGAAAATGAGGTACTCTCTTTCTCCTTTGACTCTTTATTATCTGATTCAGACACTGATAAATCAGAGAATTCCTTGTTTAATGAAAAACTTTTTACTAAAATTGATGAGAAATCACATTTGACAAAACAAATAACTGATTTGGAATCTGAAAAAGCACAACTCTTAAATGATTTGAGTGAGTTAAGTCAATGTTCTCTTCAAATAAATCAAGTAAACAAGGAATTACAAAATCAGTTGTCTACGTCAAAATCTGCTTATAAATTTCAAATTTCTGAATTACAAGAAAGTTTACAAAAACAAGTAAACACAACTAATGAATCAAATGCACAAATCTCAAAATTAAAGGCAGAAAATTTAACCTTTCGTCGTCAACTTGAAACTCTTGTTCCTCAAGTCAATCAAAATAAACTTTCAAATCAAAAAACACAAGAGTTACAACAACAGTTGTCAACATTTCATGCTGCTCACACCAGTGAAGTAAATCGTCTAAATCACATAATTAATACAAAAAATTTTGAAATATCAAACCTAAAAACGATGAAGACGGTATCAAATGACAAAGACGACTCCAAGCAGCTGATAAATGACTTAGCTATCCAACTCAGTCGAGATCAAACATGGATGAAGTCTGCTGACATCAAGATGAAGGATTACCAAGATAAGTTGAAGGCAGCTGATAACGAAATTCAAAAACTAAATGAACAAATCACAAACATCACAAACAATTTTAACAAGGAAATCGGTGAACAATCAGCAACCATACACAGTCTTACTGTAAAGAAAGAAAATGCTGAAGAACACATCTCCAAACTGGAGCAGACGATTGTGAAAGCTGGTCACACTGAACAAACAATAAAATTAAATCAACCAAAAGAGTTCAGATCTTTCAAATCAAAAGTGGGTCTCGGCGCTGAGAACTCCCGTCCTCTGGAGAAAGCTGCTGATGTTGTCCCTACACTGTACAACTATGACTACATGAATTTGGGAATGTGGCAAAGCTTTCTGCATATGCCAGACGAAGAAGCAGAAATCGAGAAGTTCAACAGAGAAAAGAAGGAACACGTTCAAATTAGCTTTAACTATTCTGAATTGAACTATACATATGAAAAGAATAAAGCAAAATTTGAAAACAATGAGTACTTCCCGATTGTCACTCCAGAAGAATTTTCCATCTCTGATAATGAAGTTTTAAAACAAACCATCGAACCCAAGCTTTATGTTCCAACGTTAATTTTAGAAAAGAAAATAGTCCAACTTGAATCTGAAATTGATGAAACTCATAAAGCCTTTGATAAAGAAAAAGAAAATCTTCAAACAAAGATACATCAATTAGAGGACACGATTTCAGAATTAAAACATAAAACTGACAAAAATGTTTTTCAAAATTCTAAATCTTCATTAATAGGACCAGCACCTGTTAATCCAGTACCAATTACTTTGAGAAGAACCTCTAATTCACCACCTTTAAACGTCTCATTTAGAAAATTAGAGCCTCAGAGCAAGGAGCCCAAGCCCAATAGATTCAAAGGAGATATGCCATCTAAGAAGCCGAGTTCGTCTAAGTCTAGTACGCTTAAGAAGCCTCGCGAGCTTAAGCAGTCTAGACCATATACGTCTTCAGTTTCTTCGTCCACTGTTAAAATTAACAGTAACAACTCCAAAAATTTTAAATCTCCTGCATTTGCTTTTGGAACTGTGTATGATGCCTCTGCTTATCGTCCTGTAAATTACTCACCTGATTTTGGTAATGTGTGTGTCAAATCTGAAAAACTTGGTAAAAAGATATTGAGAGATAAATCTACAAATGAACAAATTTCTCAGAATGATGATCGATTTTTTGTTAAGCTAAATGCTCCATGTGGTTTAAAAATCAATGTTTTCCATAAATCTGGTAAAATTATAAAATCATGCAAAACATGTTTTCCACAACCATGCAAGAAATCTGTCTCTCATCCACACAAACCAAATAAAAAATGTTCATCTTCACATGCTTCCAAAAAGGCGAAGAGTTCTTCCAAAACCCCACCAATCTCTGATAAACACTCGTCTTCTCGTTGCAAAGTTTCTCGAGGATCTTCCGCACCTAAGCCAAAGTCTTCAGGTTCCTCAAATAGCGACAACAACACAGCGACCAAATCTTCAACATTTGTAAAATACACTTGGATCAAAAATGAAAAATCTCATTGGATTATCCAATCCTCTGAGAAATCTTTAAAATGGGTCGTCAAATCCACAACCTCTGAACTGCCTCCTTGCAGTTATCGAAAGCTCTAAATTGATCATAAAACAATTCTACATAAAACATCTGTCACTAATCGTATAGGACCCATAGATAATTGGGTACCAAACATGTTTTAATTGTTTTATGTAGAATAACCAGCAAGGTGTTTGGAGTTCAGAATGACTTATACACACTTCCGTGTATAACTCGAACCTCAACAGTATGACTTATACATACTTCAGTGTATAACTCGAGCCACAACGAATATGGCTTTCAAGTACATCAGCTTGAAACCCGGTTCTCAACGTTCCATGGCTTCTGATCAAAACAGATTCAGGACCCGCTCTTAAAAGAAACCACAAATCTCAATCAAGCTTAACCGCAAAACCTCTCCTTCAACCCTCCGACGATGTATAAGGTACGTCCTTCGATCTCAAAACTTGTCAATTACTTTTGTTTTGTCGAGGGGGAGAAATATTAATTCTAGGGGGAGAATTATTATTTCTAGGGGGAGAAAATTCAGAAAAACAAAAACAAAATACCCAAATAAAAAGTTTTATGTTTGTAACGTTAATCATAAGTTGTTGTAATATCCGTAAACGATCTCTTTACTAGTTCTCTAGTAAAGATTGCATCTGTTTATTACAAATTCTTTTAATTCTCGTTACTTACTACTTCAAAAGACATACCTTCCCATGGTTTGCCAGATCCGGCCACACCTTCCCAGGGAAATATTTCAGCCAACTGGTAAATGTGAGGGTTTAGGTCTAGGGTATAGTAATAGGTGAGTGCAAGGTGATGTGAAAACATGATAAATCAAAGAAAACACACCTTACGAGTGCATCCAAACCGAAAACAAACCGGGCAACCAATTAAATAGGTGATCATTCATTCGTTGAATGTTTCACTAGACTTTACTGGCCCAGTAAAGCAAATGCACGCCACCACCAACTACTCAAATTCCTCTCAACAGGGATTTGTTTCATTTCATCAGGGGACGTAGCACAAAAGCTACTGACTACTCATTCGGAGTATGTCGGTATTGAATAATAATAACCTCCTGCCCCGGGTTAAGTCTCTTTGTATGCACAGTGTGTCTAGTTCTCACCCCCAAGAATATTTCCAATATAGGACACCTGCACTACAAACATGGATCTCCGTGAATCCATCGGAACACTCGTAGTGGCATCACAATATGATGTTTCACGAGGATCGAGTGGAAATCCTGCTAGAGCTAAAATCACGCCAACTCTAAACGCAGGTCACACATTTGAATCAACGGTTGTGCAAACGACTACAGATTCATACCGTGTGCCAACAGATACTCTATGTGAGTCCGGTGTTACCTTAAAAGAACAAAGTTGCTGTGCCTTAAACTTCAAAATCATTCAGGCACCAACTTATACCGGAAACACATAAAATTCCGATGAAAAATCCATGTGAACTAAAATTCAACATCTTGAAAGCTGATTAAAATGCACATGATCGTAATAGTCCACTCTCAAATTACTCCTATGATCTGCTAAACCCAGCATGATCTTCCCCGGAGCCACCGACAATATAGGAACTAAAAAGTGAGGGTCCCTAGGTCTAGGTGAGCAGAATCAAGTATCATGGGATCTTGATTGGGGTGCGCTGAGGTAAAAATTGAGAGGGGGTATGAAGTATGGGGTGCAAATCAGCTTATCACATGGTAAAAACAAAAATGAGGGTGTGGTTGAAAAATGAAAAAGTGAGTTGAGTGAGGAGCGTGTGTGAAAGGGTTAAAAGAAAACGGAAAACCCTCCCTAAACCGAACAAATGACCGGGTAACCTCATCTATATCAGATTGCATATGTTGCTTTCTGATTAAGACATCATGGACCCAGTGATGCAATGCACAACCCCCACTGACCACTCAAGTACAAAAAGTACTTGTTTCAAAATCACGGAGATTACCACATCCACTATCGACATCTCATTTGGAGATTGTTGATATTGAAAAAGAGGACCCACCTCCAGTCCTCGCCTTCGTTTGTCCACGTATAGAGTCTAGAACCGAATTAAATTTCTCTAGGACACAGGCACTCTACCAAGCATATCTTTGAGATATTGCCGGAACATTCATAGTGATACCAAAATTATTGGTATTCCACGATGATTGAATGGAAATCCTACCAGTGCTAACATCAATGCCAACACTGAACGTAGGTCACACAGTTTCTGTAACTGTTGTGCTAACAGGCAATCTATGTGATCCTGGGTTACCCTGATACATTCTTGTGCGAAGATCAGACGACCGTACTCCATTCTTATCAACAACGGTCACTATGTCTGATAGAAAATCTGATGACTGTACTTCAATCTTATCAACAACAGTCAATAAATCAGATAAGGGATTCTATGACCGTACTCCAACATTATCAACAACGGTCAGAAAATCCACAACATATCAACATTCCGCACTGCTTCAACTTCAACAAACATCAGGAACCAAGGATCTGCAACAAATCGACAAACGCCACAACTTCAAGAAAGGACTTCCGCTGCTAACCGCTCTATCTATGGGTCTACTTTCAGTCGATTTGCATGAAGTCTTCTGGAATACTTTATATTGGTTGAAAAGCCGATTAAAAGTATATCTGTCACCGATGATCAAAGGCTGATGCTGTTTTATCAACAAAACTGCTCAACGGTTCAATTCTCAGCTCCAGCCTTACAATCACAGAAGTCTTCAAAGATATGCAACCTAGTCTACTATTACAAAGGGGGAGATTGTTAGGTACTAGATATGTTGTAATAGTTAGTCTAGGGGGTAATAGTGTAACAATGTATAGATGTTAGGTTTTATTACCAAAATGGTCCTAACTAACCAAGAATTGAGCCATGGTATAAATACCAAAGTGTAAGGCTCAATTCTTCAACTTTTGCACAATTAATCAAGTTAACATTCCAGCAATTGTTCTCTCTAACTTCTCTCTACTTTCTCTCTCTAAAAGCCCTAATCTCCTTCTTCACTTTTCTAGCCAAAATCATCATCCAACACCATCAAATGGATTGAATCAGTGTTATTGTGCTTTTCAATTGGTATCAGAGCATAATTTCATCTTGAAAACGATCCAAATCCATCAATTGGTGTTAAAATCAGAAGAATCAGTGGGTTTTTGAAGGTTTTTGAAGAAAAAGGGGTTTAAGATCAAAAATCAGATTTAAGGTACTATTTCTTGTTATTATGGATTGAATAGCTTCATTTTGTTGATATATTAAGCTTAGAATCAAGTTAGGATCGAATCTAATCCATTCTGATGAAGAATTTGGATTTTTAGGAAAAACCATTAAAGCTTCAAAAACCCTCTAAATTCAAATTTTCCGATGCCGGAAACAACTTATGCCGGAAACACATTTTCCGATGAAAAATCCATGTTATTCTTACAAAGTAACATCATAAATGCTGATAATTTGCACATGAGCGTTATAGTTCACTCTCAAATTACTCCTATGATCTGCTATAACCGGTATGATCTTCCCCAGGAGCCACCTACAATATAGGACAATATGTAAGGGTACATAGGTCTAGGTGAGCAGAATCAAGTATCACGGGATCTTGATTGGGGTGCGCTGAGATAAAATTTGAGAGGGGGAATGTAGTATGGGGTGCAATTCAGCTATACATGGTAAAATGAAATGAGGGAGTAGTCGAAAAATGAAAAAGTAAGCTTGAGTGAGGAGGGTGTGACAGGGTTAAAGAAAACGAAAAACCCTTACCAAACTGATAAAAAGCCGGGTAGCCACGTCTCTATCAGATTGCATGTGTTGCTCTCTGATATTGAACAAGACATCATGGAACCCAGTGACGCAATGCACAACCCCCCCCCCCCCCCCCCAGCTACTCAAGTATTTCTTAAAAAGTACTTGTTTCATTTCCACGGAGATTAGCTCATATGCTATCGACATCTCACTTGGAGATTGTTGATATTGAAACAGAGGACAAGTCTCTCCAGTCCTCGCCTTCGTTTGTCCACTAATTGAGTCTAGCACCGAAATACACTTTTAGGACACAAGGCATAATACCAAGCTTATTTTTGTGATAAAGCCGGAACATTCATAGTGATACCAACATTCTTGGTATTCCACGATTATTGAATGGAAATCCTACCAGTGCTAACATCTATTCCAACACTGAACGTAGGTCACACAGTTTGTGTAATTGTTGTGTCAACGGGTAATCTATGTGATCCTGGTTTGCCCGAATTAATTCGATCATTGCGATTAAATGCCAAATGATTTGATCGGATATCTATATCAACATCGGTTCGGTTTTCGATACTACAATATGTTGTATATTGATTCATTCAAAATATGAATATATCATTATTCATCATATTTGTATTCATGGGCTTAGAAGATTTTCTTCATTTCACCTCGACGAACTTCACATTTTTCATGATGATTCCGATATATCTTAATCATCATGAGGGGGAGAAAATTTACAATGAAGTTCAGTTTATGAAGAAAAATACTTACAAGACTTAAGAGAATATTTTAGCCCAGTTTACTCCACATCAAAAAGACACATGCACCGATTAAGGGGGAGTAAACAAGAAACCGAAGAAGATTTGTTGAAGTATAATTGTTTGTTTGAGGGGGAGCGTAAACTTCATCAACATTTTATCCCTAACAACAATTATCAATGATCATGAATCGACAAAGCCACAACTTCTAGAAAAGACTTCCGCTACAAAACAACTCTATCCATGGGTCTACATCTTCGTCGATTTACATGAAATAAATTGTGAAGAAAAAGAAACCGACTTATCTTCAGAAATTTCTCACAAATTCTCAATCTTTCCATTACAAACCTCAAACTGACAAATCATTCTATCCAAACCACGAATCACATTCATACCTACTCAAAATCTTGAGTTTTCCATTCATCCATTTCAAAACACAAAACATCCATTTCAAACTGAAATTTTATCGAATAAATCTTTCTATCCAAACCACAAATCCACATTTATTTCCATCTAAAAGCTTAAACGTTCAAATCATTCTTTCTAAAAAAAAAAAAAAAAAAAATCTCAACCACGTATATCACAAGCTCAACCGTTTAAACCATTCTTTTCAAATTCCTTAAACATTCATATTCATATAAAAGCTTAACTATTCAAATCTGTTGTTCCATACAACATACATATCATTCTTACAAAAAACAAACACACACATCCAAAACTTTAACTGACAAATCATTCAAAAACATCATCATTCTATACTCAATATAATCCTTTACCACAAAATTCCAAAAACAACCTCTCCATTATCTGAAAACCCAGTCAAATCCTTACTTAACTGATATTCCATTTCCCAAAGTTTTCAAATCTTTAGTAAATCAGTTATAGGATTTCCTCACTCAAATATTATCAACGAAAAACATATTCCCTTTGAGTACCTTTAACTTCCAGATTTCTGCAAATGTTTTGTTCTTAAAATACAGAAAAACATTTTCTTGCCAAAGATAGATGATAACAAGAATCTGAAGTTTGAAGACTGGGATGACGTATTAAAGATCAAAAAGGGGGAGATTGTTAGGACTATTTTTGTAATAGGTTTTGACCTTTAATCTCGTTAACTAACAATTCCCTTGTTAGGTGGTAGATGGTATAAATACTTGTAATATTGAGTTAGAATGTAAGCTTTCCTAAACTTTCACAGAATTATCAAATTGAAAGCTCTTCTTCCATCTCATTCTCTCTCAACTTCACACACTTACACCAAGAACACACACTCACTCAAATCTTCAATTTCTCACTTGAATCTTCATGGATTAGCTTGATTATAGTTTCATTAGGTTCTACACTACTAATTTTAAATCACATGTGATTCATAAATATATCACATGTGATTTTGAAATAACATTTTCAGAAGTTGTTTATTAATAATAAAATCACATGTGATTTATAGGTACAACCTCATGTTTGTGCCCTTCACTGGAATAGATAATCATCGTAGGTGTGTGACTTTTGCTGTGGGATTGATAAAAGATGAAACAGCAGAGACTTACACGTGGCTTCTTAACTCATTCATGAAGACTTTTAAGAAAGAGCCAATTATGGTTGTAACAGACCAGGATAAATCTATGAAGAAAGCTATTGACATTGTATTTAGGACTGCTAAGCATAGACTTTGCATGTGGCATATTACTCAAAAGTTGCCAGCAAAGGTATTAACAAGTCATTACTTATAAAATCACATGTGATTCGTATTAATTATAGTTAAGATCACATGTGATTAGTTATAGAATCCCCTATTTTTTTGAAAAACTCTGTTTTACATTGTAAAATCACATGTGATTTGCATACATATTCTTTTGTCACATGTGATCCGTATTAATTATTATAGTTAAGATCACATGTGATTTGTTATAGAATCCCCTGTTTTTATGAAAAACTCTGTTTTATATTATAAAATCACATGTGATTTGCATACATATTCTTTTGTCACATGTGATTCGTATTAATTATAGTTAAGATCACATGTGATTAGTTATAGAATCCCCTGTTTTTTTGAAAAACTCTGTTTTACATTATAAAATCACATGTTATTTGCATACATATTCTTTTGTCAAATGTGATTCGTATTAATTATAGGTAAGATCACATGTGATTTGTTATAGAATCCCCTGTTTTTATGAAAAACTCTGTTTTACATTATAAAATCACATGTGATTTGCATACATATTCTTGAGTCACTAAAAACACATGTGTTTCACTGTATCTACTGAATCACATGTGATTCGTATTAATTATTATAGTTAAGATCACATGTGATTTGTTATAGAATCCCCTGTTTTTATGAAAAACTCTGTTTTACATTATAAAATCACATGTGATTTGCATACATATTCTTGAGTCACTAAAAACACATGTGTTTCACTGTATCTACTGAATCACATGTGATTCGTATTAATTATTATAGTTAAGATCACATGTGATTTCTTATAGAATCCTTTTTATGAAAAACTCTGTTTTACATTATAAAATCACATGTGATTTGCATACATATTCTTTTGTCACATGTGATTCGTATTAATTATAGTTAAGATCACATGTGATTAGTTATAGAATCCCCTGTTTTTTGAAAAACTCTGTTTTACATTATAAAATCACATGTTATTTGCATACATATTCTTTTGTCACATGTGATTCGTATTAATTATAGGTAAGATCACATGTGATTTGTTATAGAATCCCCTGTTTTTATGAAAAACTCTGTTTTACATTATAAAATCACATATGATTTGCATACATATTCTTGAGTCACTAAAAACACATGTGTTTCACTGTATCTACTGAATCACATGTGATTCGTATTAATTATTATAGTTAAGATCACATTTGATTTGTTATAGAATCCTCTGTTTTTATGAAAAACTATGTTTTACATTATAAAATCACATGTGATTTGCATACATATTCTTGAGTCACTAAAAACACATGTGTTTCACTGTATCTACTGAATCACATGTGATTCGTATTAATTATTATAGTTAAGATCACATGTGATTTGTTATAGAATCCCTTGTTTTATGAAAAACTCTGTTTTACATTATAAAATCACATGTGATTTGCATACATATTCTTGAGTTACTAAAAACACATGTGTTTCACTGTATCTACTGAATCACATGTGATTCGTATTAATTATTATAGTTAAGATCACATGTGATTTGTTATAGAATCCCCTGTTTTTATGAAAAACTCTGTTTTACATTATAAAATCACATGTGATTTGCATACATATTCTTTTGTCACATGTGATTCGTATTAATTATAGGTAAGATCACATGTGATTTTCTTAAACATATAGAATTTATGGTCACCTATAAATTATGATATAGGTACATGATGCAATTCCGGGAATTGAATTAGAAGCTGAAAGAGATTTCAAAAGCAGATTTGATAAAATTGTTTGGAATATGTACATCGAACCTGAAAAATTTGAGGGAAAATGGGAAAAGTTGATGACTGATTTTGATTTAAAGAACGATATTTGGTTCAAACATATGTTTGACATTAGATCAACTTGGATACCTGCATATTTTATTGAAACCGAAATTTTTGGTTTAATGAGAACAACTTCAAGGTCTGAAAGTGAGAATGCATTTTTTTCAAACTTCATTAAACAAGGAACAAATCTAATAAATTTTATGGGGAGCTTTGATTCAGCAATGTTGAAACAGAGGTCAAAGCAAGCAGAAATGGATGCAAAGACCATCAAAACTACTAGAAAGTTGTGCACCAAACTAAAAATTGAAGAGCATGCATCAAAATTGTACACAAATACAATATTTGAAATCATTCAAAAGGAGATAGAAGCAGCTATATATAATTGTTCATTACATAACATGAATACAGAGGAGGATTGTCAGATTTCTATTGTTAACGAAACCTCAAAGGAAAAAGAATGTGATCTTCAATACAAGGTATAATTACTAAACAAAAATTGATTTCTACAACAGAATCACATGTGATTGTTAATAAAATCACATGTGATTGTGTGTTGAATCACATGTGATTGTTAATAAAATCACATGTGATTGTGTGTTGAGTCACATGTGATTGTTAATAAAATCACATATGATTGTGTGTATAATCACATGAGATTGTTAATAAAATAACAGGTGATTGTGTGTTGAATCACATGAGATTGTTAATAAAATCACAGGTGATTGTGTGTTGAATCACATGTGATTGTTAATATAATCACATGTGATTGTGTGTTGAATCACATGTGATTGTTAACTTACTAACATTGAAACTATTTTTTCTGATTCCAAAGGTACTCTATAATCAGAAAGATGGATTATTAGTGTGTAGTTGTAGACACTATCTTAGATTTGGACTCCTATGTCGACATTCTTTTTGGGTTTTGAAGAATTCTAATATTGATAAAATCCCTAATCAATACATAATGAGACGTTGGAGAAGAAACATAATACCACCTGAATTAAGAGCAAGAAGAAACAGATATGGCAATGAGAATGTAGGAGTTCAAAATTTGGTTAATGAAATTACATATGTTTTTGAGGATTCCATGGAGCTGCTTAGCACTGATGAAGAAAAGCTCAAATCATATCTAGAAAAACTGAAATTGTTGAAGTATGAAATTGAAATTGATATGCCAAAACAACCTTCAAAAAACAAAAAGGTTACTATAGAGAAATTTTACGGTCCTCAGCCTGATCCTAATAATTTAGGAAACCCAAGTCTTGGAAAATACAAAGGATGTGGAAGAGATAAAAGATTAATGAGTGGTAAAGAAATAGGAATTAAAGAAAAGCAACAAGAGGAAAATAATCTGTGGAAAATGTAAAAAGACAGATCACAATACCAGGACATGTGATAGATATCATGAAAAGCTAAAACAAAAAGAACAAGAGGAAAAAGCAAAATCTGAAGCCGCTGTGAACAAAGAGTGAAGAAATTCTTACACTATGAATTTTTTGCTTGATTAAAAGAATCTGTAACACTTTAGAAATACTATATTTAGATAAAGACTTTTTAGAATTTTGTAATACAGAACTATCTCATTTAAAATAGAAAAAGAATCACATGTGATTCTTGATAACAATCACATGTGATTGTTAACAATCAAGGGCAGAACAAACAGTTACATAAAAGAGATTTTAATAATCACATGTGATTTCTACAGTAAAAATCACATGTGATATGAAAATTGAATATGAAGTGCATAAAAACAGTACTCGGAAAGTAAAAAATCACAAGTGATTTCAATTCAGGATCACATGTGATTTGTTTGCTTAAAAATAAAGTGCAGAAAAACACAGTAACACAGTAAAATAAAGTGCAGAAAAACACAATCACATGTGATTTCGATATTAAAAAACAGAGTTTTTATTATAAAACGAGTACTCTATATAAAATAACAAAATAACATATGATTGGAAAAGAGAATTAAGTCAACAAAAACAGAGATGTTTGATTTAGTACTAAATCACAAGTAATTTTAGCATTCTATACATTACTACATAAAAAGCATCAAAAAGTGCATCATTACTAAAAATCACCTGTAAATGTAAGTATGTTAACAAAATACCATAGGACCACATGATACATCAGTTCTAAAAATTCAAAATAAGGATAACACAAACTAAGCACAAATTGTTTGAAAATGAACATTGTTTATGCAGAATTAAAAAATTTTCACAAAACATTAAAGATTTATCTGACGTCTCGACTTGATCTGTTTTTACGAGCTTCAAGTATCATCTGTCTGATTTCATCCTTGGAATGTTGATTGTAAAAAATTGAAGCCTCATCAATTATCTTTTTTGAAAAGATGTTAAGCTCATGAGTTAAAATCTTGCTTGCAAAACGCATCCTAAGCTTGTTAAGAACCAACTGTTGTTTAGAAATATCTGAGGGCATCCCTATATCCCATGAATTGTCAGATTGACCTAGATATAACTCCATGTGCAACATCAGAAACACACCACAATCAACAAAATTTTGGTCCGAAAACCATGGCATTTTTAATCTCTTAACAGATAACTTTGATACGGCATCAGCAACTTTATGATTTTTCTTTTGAAGATGCTTCGAGAAACAATATTGCTATAAATAAAAGATTTAATTAAAGGAACAAAATATAATAATTTTAAATAAAAAAATAAGTTTGATATACAACTTACAACAAAGGATGATATTCTTTTGTATCTTGAATTAAAATTGCCTCCAGTTAAGTTATCAATAATCAGAAACTTTGGATTACTTCTAATGTCAAACACAAATGTATAGAAATGTGATTCATAATAAATTGGGAAGAAAACCTGAAATAAATTTAAATGTAAAAAAAATACAAATCATTAGAACTACAGAATATATGATTGATAATGAAATCACTTGTGATTTGATAAGCTATATATACTCCCCTGTTTCATGAAAACTCTGTTTTAAATTACAAAATCACATGTGATTTTGATATGCATATGGACACCCAATATTTATTGAAAACACTATTCTACAGAATAAAATCACAAGTGATTTTGTTATGCATAAAAACTCCACTGTTATGCAAAAGACTGCACTAAAATCACATGTGATTGAATCAACAGTTGTAATATTCAGAATCACATGTGATTTCAATACAAATATGCTTTAGAAAAATGTTATCGATCACATGTGATTCAAATACAAAATCACATGTGATTGTTAATAAAAATCACATGTGATTGTTAATAAAATCACATGTGATTTGATTTATAAAAAAACTCATTACCAAATCATAATTTCTGAATGATAATTTATCTTGATCATCCCCAAGAAACACCGCTAGTTTTTCTGAAAAAGTTTTATATCTCTGGAACTTTGAAACTTTGCAATCAGGTTCTAAGTCACTGTTTTGCTGTTCAATAAAAGATAAATTAATAATCAGAAAAAAATATAAAAATATAATGAAAATAAACAATTAATAAAACTTACAAATAGACAGGTTTGCATAAAAAGTCTTCTAGGAGCAGACGGATTTTTATACTTTTCTTCATAGTTTAAAATGTAGGCCCATGTATCAATAACAGATGCCTCAAGAAACAATCCCGGGCATAAAGTCTCTAGTCCCAAACGATCACCAAAACACGGATCATTAGAAGCCTGAAAGATAATAGATCTATTTTGAAAGAAACAAAACAACACAACATTAGCCACTTAGAACTAAAAAAAAAATTATTAATTACGATTAACTAATTTTAAGAAGTGAACAAACTAACCCAGAATCACCCGTCATGCAAAACAAATGGGAAGCAACTGCATATTCATCATTATTCAAATAAGAACGACAAGAAGTCTTCTTATTAATGTAAGGTGACCTCAAAACAGCTGTTGGTTTTTTTAGTCTTTTAAGTACATTGTTTGTTGTAACGGCCTTTTCACTTGCAGCTTGACACAAAGCATCCAACGTCTCAGCATTCTCGGACCACCAATCATCATCAATATACTCTTCTGGAACAACCACATCTTCCTTCTCAACAGGCTGATCTACAACATCAGCTTTTTCAGAAACAACACCAACACCTTGATCTTTCTTCTCAACAGAAACAGCATCACGAACAACATCAGCTTCATCTTCCTTCTCAACAGAAACATCCTCACCAACAACATCATCATTTGGAGAAACATCAACATCAGCTTGGCTCTCAATAATAGGAGAGAAAACGACAACATCTGAAACATTCTGAGCCATATCTACATCTTCACACACCAACGATTCCAGATTAAAGACTCTTTTAAATTCTGATTTTATATAATTATACGCAACATTCCTCTCAGGGAATTTTTCATCAGCCCTATCAAAAATCTCATATGCTAAATCTTTATGTTTGTTTAAAAATTCCTACAAAGACATAAACGATGAAGTTAAATTCATAAAGTGAATAAAAAAGAAAAAGCTGTTGTAATATTCACAATCACATGTGATTTTAACAAAAAATCACATGTGATTCAAACACTAAGATCACAAGTGATTGAAACAGCAGTTGAAATATTCAGAATCACATGTGATTTCAATACAAATATCACATGTGATTCAAAATACAAAATCACATGTGATTGAAGCAGGAAATGAAAAATGTTATCAATCACATGTGATTCAAACACTAAGATCACAAGTGATTGAAACAGCAGTTGTAATATTCAGAATCACATGTGATTTCAATACAAAAATCACATGTGATTCAAATACAAAATCACATGTGATTGAAGAAGGAAATGAAAAATGTTACCAATCACATGTGATTCAAATATAAATATAATTTGAATACCTTTTTGATACATATTCAGGACTCTTATTTACATCAGGATTTAAGAATCCTTCATCATCATTTTCATTATCTTCGAAAGGAGGTAATAGATCAAGTGAACCGAAAGAACCCAACTCCAATTCTTTTAGCTCCCGGGAACCCAAAAATCCCTTCCAATTCTTAAAAATTGGACGTTGCCGAACAACGGGAAGAGAATCAAGTTTTGTTCTATCGCAATACAAAAGCTACAAAAATAAATAAGAAACAACATAATATTAATAAATAAGTTTTTTAAATATATATAACAAAACAAAACAAAAAAAAGAATATACTTACAGTCAAAAAAGTGCTGGGTCCACAATAAAAGTTTTTCTCAACTTTCTCCCTATCCCAAGTTTTCTTGCTGATTTTAGCACATTCAAGAACAAACAAACACCAATCCAGCGAACTAACATCAACATCTCTTGAGACATAATTCAAAACATCCAGTTTTACTGTCCCATTTCTATCACAAGATGCCATTGTATTAGCAAATAACATCAGTATATTCATCTTAAATACATGATCAGGAGCAGAAACTGAATTTTTAATTTGAAATGTAATGTTAGAAGGCCTAATCTCTTTATCTGCCGGAAACTGATCAAGCCATTCCTTAATAAAACAGGGATCAGATTTACACGATAATGATTGAATACTAGTACCACCTTTTGGAATACCAAAAACATCATGAACGGCATCAACATCGACAGGTATGTCTCCTTTATCAGTTCTAATCACCATATCCACAGGGTCAAACCTATCAACAACGTAATAACACAATCTCCCCGGAAGCTTTTGTATGTCAAACCCTATCAAAGAACCAAAACCAAAACTTTTGACTAATTCTTGTTGAGCAGAAGACAAAGAATTCATAACTTCAGACAGTTGATAAGGAGTTGTCCTAGTTCGAATTGATCTAAGTGTGTTAGCCATGGATATGTTTTCATCAGCAGATTTTTTTCCCTTTTTTTCGGTTTTGGATTTATTTTAGATTTAGAAATTTTTGCTTTTTTCGAAATAGGATTTTTGATTTTGTTGGATGATATAGGCTCTTTGTCTTTGTTGGATGACATAGGCTCTTTAGATTCGTTGGATGATATAGGCTCTTTGTCTTTGTTGGATGACATAGGCTCTTTGGATTTGTTGGATGATATAGGCTCTTTGGATATGTTGGATATAGGCTTTCCGGCTTTTTTGGATATGAGCTTTTTAGATTTTGTTTTCTTAGCCTCGTCAGGTGAAATAGAAAATAGAATTTGTCCATGTTTTTTTGCTATCGATTTCTTTCTAGGTTTTGTTTTCTTAGACTCGTTACATGGAGGTTGTTTTTCATCTTGTAATTTTCTTTTTTTGGAGATTTCTTCATTCGGTTGCAACATAGGCAACTTGATTATTAACATATCTAAATCGTTTTCGCCACCTACAAACAGAAAAAAAAACACATAAGATATCACAAATGATTAGATTGGGAAATGATTAAACACAAACATGTGGTTAAAATCTAAAAAAAATCAAAATCACATGTGATTTACCAAACACATTTATCTTAAAATTAGACAGATCTAAATCGCATGTGATTAACTAAAAGCAAAATATATGTTTTAAAGCTAATTATATGCGCAATCACATGTGATTTAAAACAGAGGTTTCACAAAAACAATAAGAGCTATTAACATTTAAGTATATCACATGTGATTTAAAACAGTGGTTAAATTCTAAACAGAATCAAAATCACATGTGATTTACCAGACACATTTATCTTAAACTTAAACAGATCTAAATCACATGTGATTTACTAATACAAAACACTAGAAAACAAACACATTAAGTGAATCGTATCAACAAAAAATCGTACGAAATCGAAGGATTATAAAGTAGAAACCCTAAATAAAAGTTCGCAATACAATAATACAGATAAATGAACAAGTATTTGTGGATAAACAGTAAAAAAACATAATAATAAGAAGAAGAAAATCGTGTTTGAACTTACCTAGAATTTCATCGGAGGGTTTTTTTGGAGAAGAAGCAGAATCGGCCATTCTAAGTCTAGTAAAAGTTGAATGCAGAAGTGTAAAACTAACAATTTCAGTAAACGACGGCACAAATCGGCGAAAATGTGTTGAATCACGACGGTTTCCGATCAAATTGATTGAGATGAAAAGGGTTTTAAGAGAGAGAGATAGACAGAGAGAGAGAATGAAAACACGATATAAGTGAGCGGGAATGATGAAAAGTAAAGCACAAATTAGTTTTAACACTCGGCGTAAATGACCAACATACCCTTGCGCTCACTTATTTAGATATTTATGAAAAAAAGGGAGTCAATATACAAAACAAAATCACATGTGATTTTAGATCAGTATCAAGTGCACAAAAACACGATTTGGAAAAGTAAAAAATCACATGTGATTTACAACTAAAAAACACTAGAAAACACAAATTAATTTTAAATAAGAATAAAATCAATATTTTTTTAACAAATCACATGTGATTTGTTATAGTTAAGATCACATGTGATTTGTTATAGTTAAGATCACATGTGATTTGTTATAGAAACCCATGTTTTTATGAAAAACTCTATTTTACATTATAAAATCACATGTGATTTGCATACATATTCTTGAGTCACTAAAACACATGTGTTTCAATATATCTACTGAATCACATGTGATTCGTATGAATTATTATAGTTAAGATCACATGTGATTTGTTATAGAATCCCTTGTTTTATGAAAAACTCTGTTTTACATTATAAAATCACATGTGATTTTAGTTCAGTATCAAGTGAAACAAAACTGGATAAACTGTTTGCCATATAACAAAAACACATAACTTAAATATAAAAACTAGAATAAATAAACTAGAAAGTACGATAATTAAACTACAATGTACATTGTTTGAAAATAACAAAACACATAACTTAAAATATAAAACTGTGTAAACACAATTGTTTATTTATCACGAACTGATCGATTAGAAATGGGATGAAGAATATGAAGCTTGATTTGATCTTTTGTGTTGGACTTGATGAAATCAGAAGCCTTTTCAATCATTTTTGAAGCATGAATGTTAAGGTCATGAGTAATAATTTTTGATGCGAACCGCATCCTAAGCTTTCTCATCATCAAATTTTGTTTCTCAAAATCAATTGGAATATCAGTGACCCACTTTTCTGATTGGCCACTGTATCCTTCCATATGGAACATAAGAAAAACACCACAATCAGTGAAATTCTTCTTAGAGCACCATTTAAATTCCAACTTCTCCGGCTTCAACTTCCCAACATCTTCACCAAAACGATGACCATATGCGATTAAATGGGTAGAAAAACAATGTAGCTGTATACAAAAAAGTTTATTAGATATTTATCAAAATGAAATAATTTTATAGAAAATTAGATGAATATTTATTTAAAAACTTACAAATAATCACATATATGCTTGTATTTAGAATCAAAATCATCCACAGTTCTATTGTCAAGAATATAAAATCTTGGATTCTTCCTTAAATCAAATACAAAACAATAAAAGTGCTCAAAAGCACATATTGGGAAGAAAACCTGTAATACATTTGAATCAAAAAACACAAATTAGATATAAAAAGTTACAAATCACATGTGATTGTTAACAAAATCACAAGTGATTGTTAAAAAAATCACAGGTGATTGTTAACAAAATCACATGTGATTGTTAAAAAAATAACAGGTGATTGTTAACAAAAATCACATGTGATTGTTAACAAAATTACATGTGATTGTTAAGAAAATCACATATGATTGTTAACAAAATCACATGTGATTGTTAACAAAATCACATGTGATTGATATCTTTGAAATTTAAAATAAAAAAAATAAAAAATCCACCTACCAGATTGAATTTCTCAAACGACAGCTTATCAATATCATCATTAAAAAAAGAACAAATACTTGATGAAAAAGTATTGTATATCCAATCTTGAGAATATTGGTGACCGGGTGAATAAATAGTGGAAGGCTGTTCATCAAAAAATAGTTAATATTAACACAAAAATATACATATTAAAAAAATTACACTTACAAATATAGTGGATGGAAAGAACACTCTCTTCAAAGCTTTATGATGTTTAAAATTTTCTTCATGATTTAAAATAATTGACCAAAGATCAATTACACTTGCATCAACATAAAGACGAGGAGTTAGTGACTCTAGAGTCAAACGGGAAGCAAATGTCAATTGATCAGCAGTTTCAAAAATGTTTTCCCTGTTATGGAAGAAAAGAAAAAAATACAATGTTAAATAAAAAAAATAAATAAATAAACATTAACTAATACAAAATTAGACAAACAAACTCACATCCTTTCTTCAAGAGCTGCAAAAAGCTCACTTGTAACAGCAAATTCAGAAGCTAAAAGGCATGGACTTGCAGCAGTCTTCTTAATTATATATGGTGATTTCAGAGGTGGTGATGGTTTTAAAAATCCTTGTTCATTTAATGGTTGCAATGCCTTTTTAGAAACATTGGGAGACCACCATTCAGACAAAATATCATCATTATCAGGAATCTCATAATCATCAATAACATTACTCTGAACCTCAACAAACTTTGAAGGAACATTTTCAGCCAAAGCATTCTCAACAAACTCAACATTCGAAACACCAACTTCAACCTATAAAATTCAGTTAATACTATTAGAGATAAAAATCACATGTGATTATGATATGCATATAGACTCCCCTGTTTTTATGAAAAACTCTGTTTTAAAGAAGAAAATCACATGTGATTATGATATGCATATAGACTCCCCTGTTTTTTATAAAAAAATATGTTTTACACAATAAAATCACATGTGATTTTTGTTAGGAATATAAAATTTATGTGATAACATCACTCTGAACCTCAACAAACTTTGAAGGATCATTCTCAGCCAAAACATTCTCAACAATTTCAACATTCGGAACATCAACTTCAGCCTATAAAATTCAGTTAATACTATTAGAATTCAAATAATACTCTGCAAATCACAAGTGATTGGAGTACATTTATAAGAAATTAAAAAGAAAGAGAAATGATAATACCTCAGAAGCAATCACTAACTCAAGATTAAAAGTTCTGTTAAATTCAGATTTAACAAAATTTATCGATCTATCGCCTTGAGGAAACTGAGCATCAACACGAGCAAAAATTTCATAAACCAAATCCTGGTGTCTTTTGAGAATTTCCTACAAAATTTCATTTGAGGTTGTTAGGTGAATCACATGTCATTTATTTGCCATAAAAACAGGGGAGGTTGTTAACAATGACATAAAGAGTTTTATATCACATGTGATTTAACAAGTACAATCACATGTGATATAAAAATGTAAAATCACAAGTGATTCAAGAAAATTATAATAACTTTTGAAAAAATGTAATACCTTTTCCGATACCATATCAGCAGGGTCAACAATGTTAATATCCTCAGCATTGTTAATATCATCATCATTTGCATTTGAGGGTTCTGCAGCATCTAAAGGAGGTAATACATCAAATAAACCAAATGATCCACAGTTTGCTTCTTTATTCTCTCGAATGCACAAATAACCCTTCCAGTTTTTAAATACTGGACGCCGACGAGGTAAAGAGAGAGAATCGCATTTTGTGCGATCACAATACAAAAGCTATAAAAAAATAAAAAAAATATTAATAAAAAAACTTATAAAATTATATCTAAGAAAAAAAATTAAAACAAAAAGAAACTCACTATCAAAAATGTAATAGGACCACAATAAAATTTTTTATTAACAGCATTCCTATTCCAAAGTTTTTTACTGTCTTTAAGATTGGCCAATAAAAACGAGCACCAATCAAGAGACTTAATATCCATATCTTCAGAAACATAATTCAAAACATCCATTTTAATTATGCCATTGCAATCACAGGATACCAATGTATTGGCAAACAGCATCAATATATTCATCTTAAAAAACTCATCAACAGCACCATTTAAACTTAAAATTTTTTCCTTGATAACAGATGGCCTAATATCCTTGGACGATGTGAACTGATTAAGCCATTGTTTAATAAATTTAGATTCAGAATTGAGTGGTAAAGAGTATATATTGGTACCACCCTTGGGAATACCAAACACATCATGAACAGAATCAACATCAATTGAGATAACACCTTTCTTAGTATTAATAACCATCTTTGCATCATCAAAACTGTCAACAACATAATATCCTAACTTTCCAGGAAGTTGATGAAAATCAAAATCAATTAAAGAACCAAAGCCAATATCTTTTACAATTTCCTTCTGTTCAAGAGATAAACCACACATAACAAATGAGAACTGAGATGGGGTTGACCGAGTCCTAATGGATGGAAGATGTTTAGAACCAGAAACATTTTGTGCAGCCTTTGATTTTTTTGTTCTCTTTTCTGTTATTGGTTTTAATTTTGTTGGAGCCTCAGGAATGATTTCTGATTGAACTGAAGAAGAAGATACGCCTTTTGTAGAAAACTTTATTTTTAAACTTTTTGGAGGCATAGGCTGAACTTCAGAATCAACTTCAGAAATTTTCTCTTGTACAGATTCGGGTTCAGAACGTCTAATAAGCTTAAACCTTTTATTGATTTTTGATTTACCCTCGGCAGTTCCTCTTGTTGATGATGACCTAGGTCTTTTAGTTCTTATCTGAAGCAACTCAGATAACAGAGTAGATAAATCATCAACACCTATAAAACAGAAAAAGAAGCAAGTTATGACAACTAATAACAATATGAGATAGATAAACTGAAATCACATGTGATTGAACTCACAATCTCAAATAAACAAACTGTAATTTAGCTTACTAATCACATGAGATTAGAAGCTATGAATTAATTGACATTGATTAGGTGAGATATTGAGAACAATCACATGTGATTGAACTCAAATAACATAATAATCACATAATAAAAAACAATCACATGTGATTTAAAAACAGAGTAAACATTAAAATAATAAAACATGTGAACACAGTAAAATCACATGTGATTTACAATTAAAAAAAACTAGAAAGTTGAAAATCAATAATAAAAACGGTAAAATCACATGTGATTAACAACTAAAACACTAGAAAGCTGAAATATATAATAAAAACAGTAAAATCACATGTGATTTACAAATAAAAAAACTAGAAAGTTGAAAATCAATAATAAAAACGGTAAAATCACATGTGATTAACAACTAAAAAACACTAGAAAGCTGAAATATATAATAAAAATAGTAAAATCACATGTGATTTACAACTAAAACACAACAGAAGGCAATAATCTAAAATAAAAACGCTAAAATCACAAGTGATTTACAACTAAAAAACACTAGAAAACAGTAATCTACAATAAAAACGGTAAAATCGACGGATTACAAAACCTAGAAAAAAGCCGAAATATACAAAAACACAAAAAAATGAACACCTATACAAAAACAATAAAAAAACTAATAATAAAAAAGTTAAAATGACCTGATTGTAGTTCGGCATTGACGGAAACTTCAGCAGATGGTTCTAGTGGAGAAGATGATCGTAAATCAGACATTTAAACATTAGAAAAGGATTTTCTTCGACTGATAATGAACGAGGAAGAAAGAGGAATGAAGAATCACAACTAATCGCCGGTAAAACCACCGTAAATCGCCGTAAATCGCCGGAAATCACGATTTGATTCGAGAGGTTTTGAGAGAGAGAAGGAGATGAAGAGACGTGATTGGAGAGCGGGAAAGGAACAAATGACAGAGTGATGGGGGTTATATCAAAGTGTAAAATGACGAATATACCCTTCCACGTACAAAATCAGTTTAAAAAGGGATGTAATCTGAACCATTGATTAGACTTGATCCAAGGGACCAAAAGTGTTCCTTGAGACTTTAAAAAATATGTGGACCTCCTTGAACATTTTACTATAAAAATATAAACCAATAATAATAAAAAAAAGTTCGGAATATATTAATTGTATAAAAATGTGGTTTTGGAAGCCTTTTCTCTAATATCAGAGCCAGGTTTCGATCCTGGGACCTGTGGGTTATGGGCCCACCACGCTTCAGCTGCGCCACTCTGATTTGTTGACTGATTTTCATTATAACTATATAAATACTAAAATCTTATTTAAGAATATAAATTTGCAGGATATGTTTTATTCCATTCTGTGGCGATAAGAGGTGTTCTTTGATTCCTGATACAACTAACACCACAAATGGCGACAATATCATGTAATCTTCAGCTCAATTTCGAAAATGTAGACAAAAAATCTGCAAGCAATTCAAACCCAGTTCGTATATTTAATTCACAATTTCTGGGTTTGCGAAAAAGGCTCGGATTTTGCAACCCGACTTCAAGAATTGGGCCAAATAGTTGTGGTTCAAGAACCATATGTTGGTTTAAGTTCGGTAAAAATGGTGTTGATGCTGAAGGTGCTGGTATTTACGGCAGTCAATCTCGAGATGATTTTGACCGCGATGATGTTGAGCAGGTACTGTAATTTATTTATTATTTTTTTTTTTTTGTATTTTGTGGTGAAAATTTTAATCTTTTTTAGAAAATATGGTTTATTTATAGGGGGTGATTTTTCTACCACAACTTTTGAGGCATCTACCACATCCAATGCTTAATATACTTGTACAGTCAGCTGTAAAATCTGTACAGTGTGGTATAACCATTAAAAATTGTGGTAGCAATATCAATTCTCTTTATTTAAGGGTTAATTTTGTATATTAAAGAATCAAGCTCTAGAGTCTAGACTTTATTCATGGGTTTCTTGAAATGATAGGTTTTAGGTTATGAAATTTTGGTTATTGGAATTGAAATTAGGGATTGGGTTTCAGTATACCGTAAAAAGATGATTAATTTATGCTAGATTTTTATTTGGAATATCAATACCGAGTGGCATTTTCGTCCCATTTACTTATAAATGAGTTGAATAAGGTAATATCTTTGACGGGTCAAATCATTAATTTCTAAAAAGGGCTTAAAATCAAACGGGCCAAACGGGTCAAATGTTAACCATATTCTCAATGAGAAACCTTTTTTTTTAAACGAAAATTTAAAACTTTGTTTTATAATAATAGTGATTTTCACCAACACTTCAATTTTTTTTTAAACCATTTTATTCTCAATGCATATTCTCAATGCATATTCTCAATTTTGCGTTCGGCTTTGCCGTTTTGAGAGGAGGTGTAAGGACAAGAAAATCGAAAAAGCATGCCATTTTTAGAGAAAAATTGTTGAAATTGGGTATTTGAGTATTCTTTCCCGTTGTCACATTGAAAGGTTTTAATTTTGCGGTGAAATTGATTTGTAATGAGTTGGGAGAAGTTTTGGAAGATAGAGAATACTTGTGATTTTTGACTAAGGGGGTAGGTCCATAAATAATTTGTAAAATCATCTAAGAATAAAATATAATAGCGGTGACCTCCCGAACTTGAGATTGGGGAGGTCCATAAATCACTGTGAACAATATCGAAAGGTAAAGTAGTACGAGATAAAGAATCATTAAAAGGTAATCTAATATGTCTGCCAAAAACACAAGACTGACAAAGTTTGGATTTATTAGGTTTCTCACAATTAATAGAAAAATTATTCCTAAGAAAACGTAATTTGGACATGTCCGGATGACCGAGACGATGATGCCAAAGATCTTGAGATAAAGCAGCAAAGGCGGAGGCGGAGGTGCGGTGGGTGGCGGAAGAGGTGAGCGGATATAGGTCGCCTGTGCTGTTACATCGGAGGGTGGGGATCCGCGTCTGGTAATCCTTCACAGTAAAACCAAGTTTGTCAAATTCAAGAGTAATGTCATTGTCGTTAGTTAAACGACGGACAGAGAGTAAGTTTTTAATGATGTTAGGAACGTGTAAAATATTTTTAAGTTTGAGGGGTGGGTACGGTCTTGGGAGAGTGGAATGGCCGGTACCAAGGATAGGTGAATGGGAGCCATTCCCGACAATGACGTTAGTATTAAGACCATTATTAAAATAAGACGAGAAGCTACCTGTCGAGTGAGCCATGTGAGAGGTCGCCCCGGTGTCTAGGTACCAGTTTTGGTCCGGTTGGTGTAGAGACATGGTGTAAAGAGCCTGCTCGATGTCGGTTTGGGTTGGACCGCTGGTTTGGGATTGTGGTCGCGGACCGAGGATGCCCGGAGCGTGCGACATGGGTGGTGTGGATTGCTGTTTTGACCACGGAGATTGCGAGGAGGTGGGATAAGGGCACGGTGGGAATTGCCATTGAAAATAAGGCCATTGTTGCATGAGGGCAAAAGGGTTGTAGTTTTGTTGTGCATTGTTGTATTGTTGCGGACCACGACCACGACCCCTGCCTCGACCGCGCCCACGGCCTCGGCCACGGGAGTCAGAGCCACGACCGCGGTTGGATTGGTAAGAGGATGGTTTTGGGTCATCGGTGGTGGCGGTGTGGAGGGCGGTGGCGGCTGCGGCAGCAGCGTTGGTGGAGAGGTTTGTTTTGCGGGTTTCTTCCAGGCAGAGTTTAGATCGGGCCTCATAGAAATCCGGAAGGGGTTTGGTTTGCTGTATCATCATGGCAACCCCGTCGTAGCTTTCGTTTAACCCTGCAATCATTTGTAAAACTAAGCGGTGGTCCGGTACGGGTGCACCGACGTTAGCAAGTTGGTCAGCAATCATCTTGATCTCTTGACAATAAGAAGACACATTAGAGAAGTTATCAAGTTTAATATTTGAGAATTTGTTTTCAAGGTATACCGCCCTTGTGTATTTGTTGTCTTGGAAGATATTGGAAAGAGCAGTCCAAGCGTCGGCGGCAGTGGTGTCTTCCTTTAGAATGGTGTGAAGAAGATCATTGGATATAGTCCCGTAGATCCATTGTAGTACGATGGCGTCAATACGGGACCAAGTGGCGTCGTGCGGATCCGAAGAGGAGGAAGCCGCGGCGGCTGGTTTGATGTGATCGAGTACTTGGAAGGCTCGACAATGGATTTTGAAGAGTTCTGCCCATGAAGTGTACTGACCTTTCTCCATCTCAAGAGTGATAGGGATAAAGGTCCGTATGTTGGTGACAGTAATGGCCGGATGAGTGGTGGGAGTGGCGGTGTTTGGTGTTTTGTCTCCCATCGGAAAAAGGTAGGGTTAGGGCAGAAAACGGCCGAATTTTTTTAGAGGGGGGAAAGGAGAGAATTAGGTATAGGTTTAGCTCTGATACCATATAAGATTATGAATGAATTGCTTGCCATTCTCATTGATTTACATTGGTATTTATACACAATACATATCTCCTATAACTAAGGAAAAGATATACACAATAATTCAAACTATTCAAATATACATAATATCTTCGGTATCTAATAATATTCATGTAAGTATTTAACCCCTTTTCAGAAAGTTGGTAAATATTAAAATTAGAAATTGCAAAGACAGTTGGGGATTTCAATTTTCCAATTTCAAAAACCTCAAATTTCCAGCTTTGATAGTTGCTTTCACGTTGGGGCATCAAACTATCATTTCCCCCATTTCAATTTCCGATTTCATCATCTCTTCCGCCGTAAACCACCGTCAACCACCACCACCCAAAACCACAATGTCAACCAAATCATCAAACCCCACAAAACCCCCACTTCCACAACCATCAAAACCCTCAAAATCGCCCCCAATTTCAACCAATTTCGCCATGATCGAGCTCAAACAAAGATTCTTGAACTCACTCTCCAAACTCTCCGACAGAGACACCCACCAGATCGCCGTCGACGACCTCGAAACCGCCATCAAAACCCTCTCTCCGGCCACCATCCCTGTCATTCTCAACACCTTTTTCGTCGCCATTAGCGACACAACCACCAACAAACCCGCCGTCAAAAAAGAAACAATCAGACTCCTTTCATTCCTAGCCGCCACCCACAAAGATTCCGCCGCCACCCACTTGACAAAGATCATAACCCACATCATAAAACGGTTAAAAGATGCAGATTCAGGTGTAAAAGATTCTTGCTGTGAAGCTATCGGAAATCTTTCTTGTTTATATTTGAGAGGTGAAAAAGATGACTGTAATATTGGGTCTGTTGTTTCTTTATTTGTGAAGCCTTTATTTGATGCAATGAGTGAACAGCATAAAGGGGTGCAATCTGGTGCAGCAATGTGTATGGTAAAAATGGTGGAGATGACTTCTGATCCACCTGTTTTGAGTTTTCAAAAGATGATTAGTAAGATCTGCAAGTTTCTTAATAGTCCTTATTTTTTAGCAAATGCTGCTCTTTTGCCTGTGGTTTCAAGTCTTGCTCAGGTTTGGTTCACTGCTAACCCTAATTCTTTAATCATGTGCAATTTATAATTTTAAAAATTGAAATAAAATAAAATCTAGATAATATAATTTTAAGAGATTTGATTTTTATTGATTTTGAAAGGGATTTGTGTCACTGCGAGAAATCGGTCTGCATTAGGAAAGTGTTCGTAATTCGTAGAAGAAGCTGGAGTTTTTAAAATGCTAAATTACTGAAATACCCTTGGCTACTTGATAAACACCTAATAAAAATAAAAAACTCCATGTTTTAGCTAGTTTTGCCAAACATACAGTTACTTAGAATTAGATAATCAGTTACAACAATATGTGAAAATGTTTCTAAAATTTGTTGTAGGTTGGTGCTATTTCTCCACAATTCTTGGAGCCACTACTTCAAAGTATTCATGATTGTCTCGGTAGTGCTGACTGGACAACCCGAAAGGCGGCTGCTGATACATTAAATGCGTTGGCTTTGCATTCGGGTAATTTAATTGTAGACAAACCGACTTCTACAATAGCTATACTTGAGGCATCCCGTTTTGATAAGGTTATTTATTTGAACTTTATGTTGCATATCATGTTTTTTTGACAAATTTGCCCTTGAGCAGTCTTAATCTCAACATTATTATAAAGTTTTTTGGCCTAATACTACAACATATTTTTACATTTGTCCCTGTTTAGTTATTGTACATTTTTTGTGTCTTGTTTGACTCATCTTGATAAGCTGATGAGGTGGCAAGTGACATGTCATTCTTTTTTGTGTACCGTTTGGATCATTGGGTAACTTATTTTTAATGACCAAATATGGACAGATATAAAAGTATGTTGTTATTTTAGGCAAAAAGACCTTATTTTTACGAGTGTTCGTAGGATCTTTACTCCTAAATTACCACTGCAAAATGACAAATATGCCCTTGACAAACTTTTGTGGTCTTTTGCAGATAAAACGCGTGAGAGATAGTATAACAGAAGCACTACTGCTATGGAAGTTTATTGCAGAAAATCATGTAGATCGAAAAACACCTATTCACGTTGAAGATTCTTCTAAACCAACTAAAATATCAAAAATGATCCTTACAAAATTGGACAATAAACAAGCAGAAATCGCGGTCAATGATGCTCAAACCAAGGGTACAATTGGAACAAAAAAGAAAGCTCCACCTTTAAGTGATAAAGAACTAAACCCTGAATTCTTTCAAAGAATTGAAAGACGGGTTTCGGGCGAGGTTGAGGTTGTGGTAAATCGTGGATTCATAAAGTCAACTAATTTGGAAAATGAAGGCGAATTAGCGGTCAATGATGACAATGCAGACGAAAAGTCAAAATCAAAGTCAAAGTCAACAGAGAGTGACCAACACGACGAACGGGTTGACTTTCAAGAACGTGGTTTGGAAAAAGAAAATGGCGGTGGTCCGCTTTCTAGACAAAGAGAGTTTGATAATAAGTCAACTTTATTGGGTATTCAAAGGCAATTACTACAGTTAGAAAAACAGCAAGCTCACCTTATGAGCATGTTGCAGGTTCAAATATATATAATTCTAAGATATTTTATATATTAATATATCATTTCTTTAACATAAGAGTTAAATTACAGAAATTGTCCTGTGGTATTCAAAAATATATTTGTAAGGGTATTTTGGTCATTTTAGGTCAAAATGGACCAAATAAAATTAAGTTTGAAGACTATAGTAGGGACATAAATCACGAAAAAGAAAAGTTGAAGGGTAAATCGTGGAATTCGGAAGACCACAAGGACAAATTCTTTAATTTACTCTTAACAAAATTATCTTTTTTTTTTAAGAAATATTTTTTTCTTAAAAATAAAAATTCTCGATTTTATTCTCTTAACATTAGAAGTTGACTAACTGAATTATAATAAAAACATAATATTTGAGGCCAACAATTTATTATATTTGCAGGATTTTAAGGGTGGATCTCGTGACGGGATGTTAACTCTAGAAAACCGAGTTTGGGGCCTCGAGAGAATCGTTGATGACATGGCACGAAATTTATCATCATCAATGAACACTCTAAGAACCACTTGTTACACAAACGGTTTTCAAGATTCTTCAAATCGATCATTAAACATATACAACGGTTTAAGAAATGATGATGTCATGTCCTACATGGGTAGGGGTGGCCCACCCCGCAACCAAACGGGCTGGAGAAGGCCCGTTCCTAAACGGGTCGGCCTGGTTAGGTTCGGGGAAGGCCCGTCTGCAAGAAGTGTTTGGAAAGCGTCAAAAGACGAAGCCACTTTAGAAGCAATCAGAGGGATTGCACCTAAACCGACACTTTCACAAGTGTCGGGAAATGAGAGGAATCGGGACCCGGGTTTGAGTGATGACGTGGTGTTTGGTGAAGTTTTGTCTAGTGGGGATGATTTTTTGCTAGTGAAATTAATGGATAAAACGGGGCCCGTGATTGGTCGGTTGTCGGGTGATGTGGCGGGTGAAGTGTTGCGTGCGGTTGCTGGGTTTCTTCTAGAACCGAATTTGTTTGACATTTGTTTATCTTGGATTCAACAGGTATCGATTTGCATTATTTTTCGGTTAAATATTATTACTAATTTTATTTTTATTAAAAAGTTTCTTATAATATTACAGTTGCTCGATATGATTATAGAGAACGGAACAGAATCTGCACCCAAAATCCCTATGGATGTGAAACTAGAGATTTTAGTGAATCTTAACGAAGCTTCATCGAATATTGATGTTCCTGAAAACTGGGACGGTTTGACGGCAGACCAACTGCTATTACAGCTGGCGTCAGTTTGGGATATTGATCTGCAACAGCTAGAAAAATAGTAAATTGGCTCGGCTTGATTGAGTATTGCATATTATATGATGAGTTATAGGTTTATTTTGATACAAATTTACCAGCTTTTGACATCAAATTTGTATAGGAAATATGTAGTGATTATAGTTTTTGTTTCAAACTACAGAGTAATGGATTTGTTTGATGTGTGGGTTTGGTTAAATCTGAGAATATGGACATAATTGATGTCCTGTATTTGTTTGGATAATAGGTTAACCGAACTGGATTGATTGGAATTGGAATGAGAAGCAAGAAAATGGTTTCAGCCGGACCAATGACCGAACCAATGACGTCTTGGACTGGACTGACCGGGTTTTTCCACAACAAAAAAAAGACATTTTTTAGTTTTTAACCGGACTAAAAACTGATTTTACATGAAAATGCAAACCGAGAACTGGATAGAATATGCGTTAATAGAGATTAGTTACAGAATTGTTGGAATATGAGTTCTATTGAAACACAGAGATATTATACTAGTTAAGAAATCAAGTATAGATTAGATAAGGATCTTTTTATATGCCCCTTATAGGTTTTAAAAAATTAGAACATGCGGGATCAATTGGTGAGTGATGATGGTGATATGGAGGTGGTCGCAGATGGTGTGTGATACCAGTGATAGTGATGGTGGTAGTGGAAGTAATTTTAATTTTTTAAATTTAAAAGAATTAATAAGAAAAATTATAGTTAAGTAATGAACATATGATCTAATAGCTTAGTTGGTTAGAGTATTATGTTAACAACACAGAAGTAAGCAATTTCAGTATTGCATGATGCATAGAAGTTTTTCCAATACATGGTTTGTTAATTTCCTTCTAACAGCATATTTTTTTATTGTGAGCAAATATATATGTTGCACATATAAAGAATAAAATTTTGGACTATTTAGACTATTGTTAATGCAATCGAAAGTCCGTCGGTTTGATAAAAAAATTGACATCATGCCTTTCGGTTGAGTTTCTTTGGGTTGGTATTACACTGGGCAACCAATGTAATTATATCTTTATCACGTAATTGTTTTTTGACTCATGAAATTTTCAAGTTGACAATAATTTTGAAATATATCGAAAAAGAAATGTGGATAATAAAATTGGGACGAACAGAATAGTACTTTGTGTGTATATTTTATAATGTGTGAGGACCAAAAATATAAAATGAATGTGTATTGTTGACAGATATGTGTTAGTTGAATATCGGTTTACGATACACTAACGTGGCAAAAAATTAAGCGCTGTAAAGATAACAGATGTGAGTAGTTTTATATAAAAGAAAATAGATAGAATCTACATCTATAAGTAGCATATCTTTTTCTGAACCGCAAATTATAATTTATATTTAAATATTACATATGTCTATTATGAAATTTGTACCACGGATTACAAAGAGGGAGGGTAAACACTATACCTCTAAGCCAACGGATCATTTGGTAATTAGCATATGTATAAGTCACACAATTATTAAGAGAAGTGTGGCTAGAAATAGAACAATATATAAGTCGCACAATTTTCTAAAGGACATTTTTCTGGGGTCCTTTATAGATATGAATATATATAGACTCTACGTCCATAAGTACCATATCTATAAGCATACAATTATTAAGAAAATAGTGGTTAGAAATAGAGCAATATACAAGTGGCACAATTGTGGATAATTTTTTGGGCTCTTGTAGATAAAGAAAATAGATAGAATATACATTTATTCAAGACTTGTAATATAGTTATACTAGCGCCCGACTGGGCGGGCATGCTTCAAGAGAAATTATAGAAAAATTCCAACAAATATTAATAATTTTAAAAATGACATAAAAATCGATAGTTGTAATGATAAGTTTGTACAAAATTTGATACATGAACAAATGTTACATAAAATTTATAGACGAAATAAGACTTCTTTTAAACGATATTTGTTGTTGAATTAGTGTAATTGTCATCTCTGTCACAACAAATGACCTTCAATCCGTTCTTGTTCTTAACTCGTGATACAGCTACATAAAGATGGCCATGTGAGAATACCGGTTTTTGCAGAAACAAACCAACTTGAGACAACGTCTGACCTTGACTTTTATTAATGGTCATAGCAAAGCAGACCTGAACAGGAAATTGCCTCCGATTCAATTTGAAAGGCATCTTGTTGTCGGAAGGACTAATAACCATTCGAGGGATAGCGCAAATTATACCAACCTTGCCGCCATATATGTTTTTACCTTCGATTATATTTACCCCCAATCGTAATATCTGAAGTCTCGTTCACAAAACCCTTTCGTCCCTTAATAAATCCCCCTCTTCACATCCCTTACATATGATGCTTAACTTTCAAGAATCATAAAGAATTTAATTTTTTTAAGGGCTTACGTCTTTAATTAGTTGTTCCATTTAATCAAAAGTATTAAAAAATTCCTCAAAACTATTTAGTATTTCTTATTCATTATGTCTCCTGTTTATTCAATTTGTTTATTCAATTACGAATATTTAGCTTATGGCTTCAATGGCTTGATAAAAATGGTTTTGTAACTTTTGTTTATCATGCGATTTTGAACAGGTCTATCTTTCAAGGAAAGTTCAACGTTTCCTAAAATTTAGTCATGTTTTTAAATATCTGATATTCATGGGAATTTTTTCATTTAATGAGATTCACAATATTAATGCATTAATTTTAGGAACCTATAACTAAAAATGTCAACTTTTGACACCGGGATATGCATAGCTCGTGGTTACCAAACACTCATTAATACATAATGGCATTTATATCAAGTTAATTAATAAATACAAAACTGTAATATCACATTATCACACCTACACTTTTTAAATATTCAATATTATAATTACATAACATAAAAGCCATTATAGAATAAACAATTTGGTAAATTCAGAATTATGAAACCTCTTGCAAAATCGAATCAATCAAGTTCATCAATTTGATAAGATATATGCAAACATGTACCTGTTTGTTTAATTATCTAAAATGGTATTACACGGTGCACGCATGTACCTGCATGGATGTTGAGCGTCATGGACAATATGATCATTTGTTTGATTTTGGTCTTCGGTCAATGTGATGTAATCTTCAAAATTAAAAAAATGATGCAATCTTTTACATCATAAACAAATAATTTATGCCATTTTGTTAATACATAGGCACACTGAGAAAAGTAATTTTCAAAATTAAAAAATGATATAATCTTCAAAATTAAAAAAAAATGATGTAATCTTCGTAATTAAAAATGATGTAATCTTCAACATCGATCATAAACAAACAATTAATCCATATTACAGAACATATTAAAGAAAACAAAACGAAACCACCGGGAAAGTCTTTTTTACCGGAGATAAGTAAATTAAAACAAAAACCTTCTCTTCGACGGTGGCTTTGGGCTTTTTCAACCCATCCTTGGCCGAGGCTGCCATGTTTGACTTTGGTAAATTAAAAAAATCTTGGACGTACGTTGGCTTTGGCTTTGGTAAATTAACCAAATCTTTAAATCTTTTGGTTAGGTCGTCGGTGAAGGAGCGAGAGAGATTGAGGAATGAGAAGTTGAGGCTAGGGTTAGAGTTAACAGAGAGATGGATGAAAATTTGAAAGTGGGGAGGTAAGGATGGTTTCTAAAGGAAACGTGGATTTGACTAACATCTTAAAACAAAAATTTCGGATTTGACTAATAAAGTTTTGAAACAGATTTGAAAAATTCGAAAAACAATCAAAGGTTAGTCCGAATATTGTGGTTAAATTGGTTGTGCATTTAATTTTAAGAAAAATTCGGATAGCTCCAAAGAGATTTGAATAATATTTTTTTCATTTGCCAACTGGGAGTTGATTTTCTTTCCGTAAATGAAGGGATTTTTGTGAATGAATGCAGGAAAGAAAGATATGACATGTTAGCCAATCCTAGAATTACACATGGCATTATTAGCGAATGGGATAGCTCCAAACTGCTAAGTTGGCAAACATAAATCAAATGTAGGCTCATATATAGGAGAAGATTATTGTTTGGTATTGCATAGTAATGAGTTTAAATACTGTTATGGACAAAAATAGATGTAGATTTAGAAATGTAAAAAAAAGGTAGAATCTATGTCAAGCAGCATCATGATTAAATAAAAAGGTACGATGCAAAATTGAATTTTGTCGCAAAGTATAGTAACCCCATGTTTTAACCCTTATTTCAAATTAACTATATATATTTGCTATATTGACGGAATGGATGAAAGAAATTATAAAACCTTTTCAATTCTTTGAATTAATAAATATATTGTTATAAATTATAGTAGTTGCAATCATATCATTATGAAAGATGATTTGCAGATAACAATGTTTAGTCATACATGATAATAATTTAGTGTATTGTAAACTTGTATGATATACAGTTTATTATAAATTATCAATCTATGAGAGTAACATGTTTGTTTTGTGGGTTTGGAGTGGGGAATAACAAAGAAATTGTATTCAAATGTTTGGTTGATGAGATTATGAATAAAAAATGGATGTCGAATCCATAGATTCAAAACGTGGGTTTTACACATTGGTGGACCCTTTTCTTTTTTTCACTACACCTCTCTCTCCTTATTTTATCAAAAAAAATTTAACATGATTAAGGATTTATGTTTTTTGAACCAAAAGCTTAAAAGATAAAGTAAGATAGATTAAAGTAGATAGTTATTAGAGAATTGATTCCACTCCTTTTGAATAAAATGATATTAATGATATTTAAAACTAAAAGTAGGGTAAAACCGTAAAAGAGTAATTTTATTTTATGATATTAAATAATTAGTAGAGAATGAGTCCCACTTTTTTTTTACCAAATAAGATAAATTTTAAAAATGTATCACTTATTTTGATTCATCCCTAAATAGAAAATGTATATTTCAAACAAACCTTCCCGATCAAACCGCATGAACGCAATTTGAGCAGCACATCTAAGAGCATTGTTTGTGATGACTTAAGCCAAACACCCAACTGATCAGCGCCAAGTCAGCGTAACCTCAACATTCTCCATTTCGTATTCACATCCATAATTACTCATTCACTTATAGCTCAGTGCACATTACTCGTGGTATCGTGGCACTTGGGATGACGCCCGCCACCACGTGACCATACCCTTTTCTCTAAGCGTAGAACTTATGTCGAATTGAGACAAACACACTGGTGCACGTTTTAAAGAGAAAAAACACGTTGACACTGAATGATTTCAGGTTACAATATGACGCTTTCACATGTTTGCTTATTAAAAGCAAATAATAGAAAATTGAGAAATCTTTGTAAATTGGGGAGGGAGAGAAGTGTTATAGTAATAAGTAGAGTTATAGAGTTTTTCGGCTTATAATTAATACTACTGTATCAAAACATTAATTGAATGATTAATGGATAATGAGTCACACATTTTAAATAAAGTGAGTTAATGATATTTAAAAGTAAAAAACAAGGGTAAATGAGTCATTTCACTTTGTTAAAGTAGATAGTTAGTGGGTGTGGGTCATACTATTTTTTGCCAAATAAGGTAATTTTTTAAAGTGTAGTACTTATCTTCGAATCACCCATATAAGAAAAGTATATCACTTATTTTGAATCGGAGGAATATATGTTATGTGTATTTTAGGTCCCACATATCAACCAATCACAATGCAGTCTTTTAAAAGAAACACATAAAGCAACGTTACAATGTTTGGCGGTCTTTATATGTCTTTGGCGCTCCCACTAGCGCCACATACCATGCACTCGTAGAGTTGAGCAAATTTACCACCACATCGACAAACCCATCATGAACTTTCCGTCCATCTAAAGCAGCCCCCTAACTTTATGTGCCCAATTAGAATAAAGTTACATCGTTTTAAGTTGGCATTTTTTTATCTCGCATGTTGGAACAAAATCACAGATCAACTTAATACTGATGCTGCAGTTAGTACTGATCATACTTAGTACTGATGGGGCAGAATTGTTTATTACTGATGAAGTTGATACTGATGAAGTCTATAACTAAGTTACTACTGATCAAGGCTTATTGAAGATACTACTGATCAATAGTAGTTACTACTGACGTTGATATTGGACTTACTACTGATCACCAAATTTCCTACTGATGATATGGATTTACTACTGGTGATTGCAGTTTACTACTGATACGCGTTTTGGAAGCATATCAAGTCCGAGATCTTCGTAGAGATAGTTATAGAATGTAAATCAATGTATATCTTTATAATTCGATGTAAATCAAGTCCTAGAATAACTAGGGTAAATAGTTTAGCTTCAAGGACTATTATAAATAGTTCCTTACGAATTGTAAACGTACGTGTGTATTGTTAACTTAATAATATACATTGAAGCTTTTTGTGAAACTGTGTTCTTAATACTTTAGCATATTATTTACAGTTCATTGTTCTTAATTTATTGATATAGTGTTGATCCGCTGCAACTTCTATAGTCAATTAGATCTAAGGTGTTTATTAACTTCTCTATAGTTAATCGATCCTGACAAGTGGTATCAGAGCGTATTGGTTCTAGATCTACTATTTGTTAAGAACAACAAAAAGTTTTAATCTTTAAAACACACACATTATTAATCATGACTGATAATAATGAAAGCACTCAGGCCAACAAAATCCCTATGCTCACTCCCAACAACTTTGGGATGTGGAAGAATCGTATTAAGCAATACATGCTTATTACAGATTATTCTATGTGGGAAGTTGTCCTTGAAGGAAACAAAACTGGTCCTGGTCAAGCAAGCAGCTCTGCAACTGAGGCAGACAAACTTAAATGTGAGAAGGAGAAGAAAGATAAGGGAATCGAACTTAAAGCTCTAAGCACTCTCCTACTGGCCATTCCCAACGACTATCAACATCTTTTCGTTGAGTATGATGATGCAAAGGTGCTATGGGAAGCACTGGAGAAGAGATTTGTTGGGACCAAGAGCACCAAGAGGAACATGAAATCTGTTCTCAAACAAGACTTTGAAAATTTCAAAGGAAAACCCAATGAAACACTCACTCAAGTGTTTGACAGATTCAACAAGCTAATCGGTGAACTTAACCAGGTTGGGGTTAAGATAGATCAAGAAGATGTCAACATGAAGTTCCTAAGGTCTCTTAGTGAAGAATGGGCCATGTACACAGTGGTATATAGACAAAGAGACGCTCTAGAAGAAAAAGAGTTGGATGAACTCTACAATGATCTCAGAGTATTTGAAACTGAGGTAAATCAAAAGAACCCTTCTATTTCTTCTAATAATGCTGCATTTGTATCTAGTACAGGTCAAGGTCAGGAAACCTCCACAGGAAAGGCTGCAGATTCTGAGGATACTGCAAGAGAATCCTTCTTCACTAGTCATGTGCATACTGCACTGATTAGTGATGACTTGGAATAATTGAATCCAGATGATCTTGAGGAGATGGATCTTAAATGGCAGATGGCTATGCTGAGCCTAAGGACCAAAAGATTCTTAAAGAGAACTGGCAGGATAAGTCTCAACTTCAACAAAGGTGACAAAGCTGGATTTGACAAAACTAAAGTCAAATGTTACAACTGTAACAACCTTGGTCACTTTGCAAAAGAATGTCCTCAGCCAGACAAAAGATCAAAATCAACTGCCCTTGTCTCACAACAAGGACAAGGATATGACTGGAGCTTCCAAGCAGAAGAGCATGCTCAAAATCAAGCTCTCATGGCCTTTACTGACAACAAAACTGAGGTAAAACCTAAACCTTGTACTTCTGAATGTGCTAAAATTATTAAAAACTTAGAAAAAGAAAACACTAAATTAAATGAAGATTTAGCAAAAGCAGTAAGAAGAAATCATGAATTTGATGGTGTGATTACTGATCAAGAACATCAGATAAAGGTGTACCAGATGATAGATCAACGGATAAAGGAAGAATTACTTCAAGCTGTAGATGAGAAAGAATTTTATGAATTTAAAAATAAAGAATTAACAAGTAAATTAGAAGAATGTCAACTTGAAATTGAACAAAATAAATTAACAATTAAAAAGTTTGAAAAAAGTACTAAAACTCTTGATGAACTAACTAACAATCAAACTACAGAAAAAGTTGTTCATGGGGTGGGATATCATGCTGTACCACCTCCATATAAAATCATTCCTCCACTTAAAAACAGTTCAGAAAGAATCATTAATGAATTAAAAACTGAAAATCAAACTCAATCACATAATGAAACATCTGAATCAAATGATTCTTCTGATGATGATCAATCAATTTTTATAATTTCTCAAACTGAATCACCAAAATCAATTGGTACAAGTTTTCACACAGCACAAAGTCCAAATGAATCTCCTAAATATGATGCAGAAAACATACCAAAAATTTTAACAAGGGGAAATGAAAGAAATAAAAATCAACTCTTAGATCAAAGAATACCTGAAGGTGCAAAAATTAAGAAATTAAGATGTGTTGTTTGCAACAAAATGAATCATTTAGCAAAGGATTGTCACTTCAATCCAATAAATTGTAAAGAATTCAAAGAATTTAAAACTTTCAAAGAAAAGGCAAAAACACAGAAATTAAAAGATACTACTGGTCCTTCGGTAGTAAGTAAAAATAAAATTCCAATTGCTAAAACACCAAGATTTGGAAGAACTGCATCAAGATTTGTGCAAAACAGAAGAGTTGGAAGCCCAAAGAACAGCAATTACTTCAAGAACAATGGAAAATCAAATCAAAATAAACAATATTTTAAATTTTCCAACACCAGTAAAAACTGTAACAATTTTACTACTGGTGTTAACCCTAATTATAATGCTGTATGGTACCAGTACAAAAACACTACTGGTAAAAACCCTAATTACAAAAATACTACTGCTCCCAAACCAACTTTCAAAAATACTACTGGTGTCAACCCTAAAAACACTACTGGTCATTCTAAACATGGTAAGTACCCAACTACTACTGGTTCATCAGTAATAAAGCATTCAAAAGCTAAACATCATGGGTATAAACCAAAATCAGTAGAATATTCTCACACCAGTAATACGTTTAAAAGGGCAGTAGTAAAACTAAACACCAGTAATAAACAAGTATGGGCACCAAAAATGTTTAAAGTTAAATCTCCAAAAGCTTATTTCTCAAAGGATGAACCCAAGACATATAAAGCTTGGGTTCCCAAACTTAACTAATCCTTTACTCACTTGTGCAGAGCATTCAGATCCCAGAAGAAGGAAGAACATGGCATATTGATAGTGGATGCTCAAGGCACATGACTGGAAATCTACAAATTCTTAAAGATTTCAAGTTATTTGATGGAGGATATGTGGCATTTGGTGAGAACCCACAGGGATGTAAGATCACAGGTAAAGGTACTGTTACAAATGGCAAAATTACCTTTGATGATGTATTTTATGTAGCTGAACTAAAATACAATCTTGTCAGTGTGTCTCAAGTGTGTGATAAAAAGAATAAAATTCTTTTCACAGACATTGAGTGCATCATTCTTTCTCCTGACTTTATTTTAGATGAAAAATATGTTGTTTTAAGAACTCCAAGGAGAAACAATGTGTATTTCCTGGATATAGGGGGAGAACTCATTTCTTCAAATGAGGTAAACTGTTTTATATCCAAGGCAAACACCACTGAATCAGAACTATGGCATAGAAGGATGTGTCACACAAATTTCAAAAACATGAACAATTTAGTAAAAAGAAATTTGGTCATTGGACTACCTCAAAAACAATTCATGTGTGATCATCACTGTGTTGCATGCCTAAAAGGTAAACAACACAAAACTTCTCATAAGTCCAAATCGGTGAACTCTATTTCTGTTCCTTTACAACTCTTACATATGGACCTATTTGGACCTACAAATGTAATGAGTATTGGAAAGAAACAATATTGTCTTGTTATTACTGATGACTTTTCCAGATATACATGGGTGTTCTTTCTCAGGACAATGGATGAAACAAGTGAATTCATAAAGAACTTAATTGTCAAACTGGAGAACACATCTGATCAAAAAGTTAAAGCCATAAGATGTGATAATGGCACAGAATTTAAAAATGATAACTTAATTAACTTTTGTGATCTTAAAGGTATTGACTGGCAATACAGCTCACCTAGAACTCCACAACAAAATGGTGTAGCTGAAAGAAGAAATAGAACCATCATTGAAGCAGCAAGATCAATGTTAGCAGATTTAAAATTACCAATCACTTTTTGGGCAGAAGCTGTTAATACTGCCTGTTATGTTCAGAACAGAGTATTAATAGTGAAGCCACATTTTAAAACACCATATGAACTTTTTAATAAAAGAAAACCTTCTATAAGTTTTCTAAAATCATTTGGTTGTCCTTGTACTATTCTGATTACAAGAGAACAAATTGGTAAGTTTGACTGCAAAGCTGATGATGGAATCTTTGTGGGATACTCTACTCAAAGCAAGTCATACAGAGTATTCAACAAAAGACTAAGGATAATTGAAGAAAGCATCAATGTATCCTTTAATGAAAATGTGTCTAATGAACAAGGAAATGGTCCAGATTGGCTATTTAACATAGACAATCTAACCAAATCTTTTAATTCTAACATGGATTTCAATGCAGGTAATTCAAATTGTCACACTCAAAAGGAAGGAACATCATCTGTTAATACTGGTCAAGAGGAGATGAGATACATAGTAGTTAATACTGCTCCAATAGTTAATACTGAGGACAGTAATAACTCAAATTCTGAAACCAGTAGTAACTCTGAGAATAAGGACAGTAGTAATTCAAATAATACTGATACCAGTAATAGTACTCAAAATACTACTGGTCCTAACAATAACCTAGATTCTCAAGATACTACTGATACCAGTAACAACAACAATACTACTGATCTCAATGAAGACAATAGCAGTAGTAACTCTGACCAAGATGATGATGAACCAAACATCTATGACAATGAAGGATCACTAGAGGAACAACTGCGCCTGAGACAAATGAGTCCAATCTTGAAAATCAACTAGTAGTTGATAAAACTACAACCACAAGGACTCAGAAGAACCATCCATTAGACCTTGTTCTAAGTGATGTTAACTCACCACTACAAAAAAAAGCAAATTAAATAAAAGCTTAACTGCAAACATGTGTAACATAAGTCTAATTGCTAATGAATGTATTTTTGAATGCTTTTTGTCTCAGGATGAACCAAAGAAGATCCAACAAGCAATGAAGGACTCAAACTGGATTGAGGCAATGCAAGAGGAACTCCTTCAATTTAAGTTACAAGCTGTTTGGACACTTGTACCTCTACCCAAAGGAAAAAGAGCCATTGGAACAAGATGGATCTTCAGAAACAAGAAAGATGAAAGATGTATAGTGATCAAGAACAAAGCCAGACTTGTAGCCCAAGGATACACTCAAGAAGAAGGAATAGACTATGATGAAGTATATGCTCCTGTTGCTAGAATTGAAGCCATAAGAATATTTCTAGCATATGCTTCATTCAAGAAGTTCAAAGTCTATCAAATGGATGTGAAGAGTGCATTTCTATATGGGAAGATTGAAGAAGAGGTCTATGTATGCCAACCTCCAGGTTTTGAAGATCCAAAACATGGTGATTATGTGTTCAAACTAGATAAAGCTCTGTATGGCCTACATCAGGCACCAAGAGCATGGTATGACACATTATCATCATACCTATTGAAGAACAACTTTAAAAGAGGAGCCATTGACAAAACTTTGTTTACAAAGAAAGTTAAAGATGATATACTACTGGTACAAATCTATGTAGATGATATCATCTTTGGTTCAACAAATGATGTATTATGCAAAGAATTTGAAGAACTGATGCAGATTAAATTCAAGATGAGCTCTATGGGTCCAATGAACTTCTTCCTTGGACTCCAAGTCAGTCAAAGAACATATGGTATTTTGATAAATCAATCAAAATATGTCAAAGACATCTTGGAAAAATTTGATTTGAAAGACAGTAAGAGTGCAAGTACACCAATGGAAACACACAAACACCTACATCCTGATGTTGAGGAGGAGGATGTAGATGAACACCTATATAGATCAATGATAGGCTCTTTGATGTACTTAACTGCATCAAGACCTGACATTATGTATAGTGTTTGTGTATGTGCAAGATATCAAGCAAGACCTAAAGAACTACACTTGCAAGCTGTCAAAAGAATATTCAGATACTTGAAAGGCAAACCATCACTAGGTCTATGGTATCCACATGATTCACCCTTTGAACTCGTAGCCTACACAGATAGTGACTATGGAGGTGAATGTCAAGACAGAAAGTCCACTACTGGTGGATGTCAATTCTTTGGATCAAGACTGGTGTCATGGCAATGTAAGAAGCAAACAAATGTATCAACATCAACTGCTAAAGCAGAATATGTAGCTGCATCTGCTTGTTGTGCTCAAGTACTCTGGATTCAAAACCAGCTTCTAGACTTTGGTATATCCATCCTTAAAACTCCTATTTTTATTGATAATCAAAGTGCTATTAGTATTGTGAACAATCCAGTAAAACACTCTAAAACTAAACACATTGAAATAAGATTTCATTTTATAAGAGACTGTAATGAAAAGAAATTAATCAAAGTGGTTAAAATCCATACTGATGATCAATTAGCAGATCTTTTTACAAAAGCTTTTGATGTAGGAAGATTCAACTTCTTGGTTAGCAGTATTGGAATGATTCTGATAAATTAAAATCTCACTTAAAGTCATGTGTAAAGTTTTGTTGAAAAAGTTATTTATTTGTTTAAGTGTTTTACTACTGGTAGATCTGTATTACTGATTGTAGGCATGTGCACAAAATACTACTGGTAGTTTATTACTACTGGTGTGTATTAGGTTTACATAAATACTACTGGTTAGTCAGTACTACTGGTATTCACATATACTATTGGTCGTGTGATTACTACTGATGTCTATAGTTACTACTGATGTCAAAATCCTTAGTCACTACTGATGTTAGTAGATACTACTGACGTTTTAGTACTGATATCTCATTTACTACTGGTCTTTCAGAATCACAATTACCAAACTAACCCCCATGAAAATAACCGTTATGTTATGATTCGAAGGGCATTTTAGTCTGTTTGCAGGTTAAATCGAAAGATATAAAAGGCGGCAGTCGATTAATTTAGCATTATCTTCACTTCGATTTACAAAATTCTCTCGATAAACCCTAGCTTTCGATCAAAAACCCCTCATCAAGAACAAAATTCTTACATCTTTATCTCAAAATCAACAAGAATGGCAACTCTACAATCTCTCGATGTGCGAACCGATCTTAAATATTCAGAATTTCATAACATGTGTGCATTCCTAAAGAATCCCGACGGAACCAAAGATTTTCGTCCAATAGTTAAATTTTTAAGAAATTCTTACATACAGTTTGCTTTAACCGTTAAACCAAAAACATATCAACAACACTTGGTTGATTTCTGGACCAATGCTGAAAGAACAGAAGGAACAACCACATCGATGATCAAATCAAAAGTAGATGGAAAGCATATAACAGTAATTGAACAATCAATCAGACACCATCTACAACTACATGATGATTCAGGTATGTTTACACTTCCTAAGGAATTCATTGCTGAAATTTTAAATAAAATGGGTTATGAGGGAAGGCTTAACATAGTAACCTTTCAAAAAGGTCTTCTCTCCCCACAATGGAATTTTTTAGTACATACAATTCAGCATTGTATTTCTCCAAAACGAAGTACTTGGAATGAGTTTAATAAGACAATAGCCTCTGCTGTTGTCTGCTTATGCACAGACCAAGTATTTAATTTTTCTTACATGATTTTTGAAGGTATGTTGGGAAATCTTAGTTCTTCAAAAATTTTAATGTATCCCAGATTTCTCCAACATATCATTAACATTGAATTACAAAACTTGTCAACTCCCAAAAACATTTTTATCATTCCAGAGTTGAACAAGAAAGTTTTCTCAAATATGAGAAAACAATTTAAATTTTCGGGCAAGGAAACCCCTCTGTTTCCTAATATGATCAAAGATCAAACACATACTGGAGAGGGTTCAATCAAAAATACAACCCAAATTGAACCTCAACCCACTCCATCACCCCCAAATACAGCCCAAACACCACCCCAAACAGCCACTCAATCACCCACTAACATAGAAGTCCTGAATGTGTCCCAGGAACTTGAAATAAATCTGCAGAGTGCTACTCTTCACTCTGTGGAAGACCTACCAGACAAAACCCAAAATATTTCTACAATCTATAAAAGAAAGAAATCTTTCTTAAAGGACACCAGGGGACAAATCGAGTCAATCCCCAGACTCAAAGAGTTGTCCTCCAAGGAGGAGAGAGGACATGAGGCGAGGGCTCTCACTACTGATGCCCCAAATGTGGGTGCACAGGATAGTGGGAACATCACTAAGACCCAGACCTCGGCAACTTTAAGTGATGACTCATTTGAGGAGTTACTTAAAGGACCCCGGTGCCAAGAAACCACAAGGGGGGGCATCTCTGCTTCTTCTAGGAAGAAGAGGATGTCTAAAAGACCCAATGAATCACCAAGAAGTGATGAGGGCAGATCTGTGGAATTGATGGATAGGATGGAAAACCTTAAAGCCAAGGTACCTGTTAGTGAGCCCGATGATCTTGCTAGATGGAGTGAGGGCAGTATTAAAACAAAACAATTGACGGATAAAGTGGATTCTCTTGAATCCACTGTACAAGATTGTCTTACTTATCTCACAAATCAAGGGAAAACAATGGCTGCAATGAAAAGTCATATGAACACCATCAACAAGAGAATGAGATTCTATGAGCACAGGCTTCATCAACAAACTAAAATCATCAGAAAATTGAAGACGAAGATTGATGATAGTGAGGCTCCACCAGTAGAGCTCACTAAGGGGGAGAAGGATAATATTCAAACAATGATTGATGAATCAATTGCAGCAGCAGCATCCTCTCTCTTAAATTTAAAAGAAACAACAGTTGATGAAGGCCCAGAAATGATGGTTACTGAAGATGAGCCTATTACTACTGCTCCTATGGAAGATCAAGCTGAAAAAGAAGTATCAGTAGTAAAACCTATTACTGATATCATAGCAGTAGTAAATGAAGAAAAGGCAGCAAACACTACTGATGCCCTATCAGTAGTAATCTCTGAAGACATACCAGTAGTAACTACCTTGGTTACTACTGATGACATTATTGAGCTGCCACCACTACTAGAACCTACAGTGATACTTCCACCATCTCCAAAAAGAAAAACAACACAAATAGTGGTGAAAGATATTGATGATGATATAAATTGGTTAGAAGTTGATGAATGCTCCCTGCCTCCACATCCTAAAATACTTCCTATGTCACAGATACAATACTATGGTCCCAAATTTACAATTGAATCTGAGCAAGATATGAAGAAAGATAACTACATAGGAAAGGGAAAGGAAGTTGCTGATTAAGACCAACCTAATAGAGCACAAGGTCATGAAATGGTCAACAAAATCAACTATGCCAAATCAGCCAAACAGGATAGGTGGAAGGTTAAGAGAGCAAAATACTTAAAGAAGGTTGAAGTCTCTCTAGCAAATGAAAACAAAAGATTAGCAGAAAGGGCTAGAATATTGAGACAACCATTCACAGAAATTAAATTGGCAGATATAGCAGATATATCAAAACTGCCACAATTTCAACAGAAGGTCAAAACCAAACAAGTTGCTGAAACAAGAAAAGAGCTACAAAGAAGAGAACTAGAAAAAATAAGGCAACTTGAATATGAAACACTAGAACTTCTTAAAGCACAAGTACAAGAATGCAAAGAGCAGAAGGCTGATATGCCAGAACAATTTGCAGAGAAAAAGAAAGAAATGATCACTTTCTTGAAATCAAGGGGTCACAACACAAAGGCCTTTGGAAGAATGAAGTTGATCAATTTAATTGAAAAGTACTGTGTAGAGAAGAAGAAGGATCTTACTGAACAAGACATTAATGAGAAGTACACCACTAAACTTGAACAGATAGACTCCAAAGAAATGAAAGAAAGAAAAACAATAACTGGAGAATCATCTGGTGTATCCTCTCAAACTTCAAAGAAAAGGAAGACAGTTACTTCTGAACTTGAACAACCAAAGAAGAAATTACAAATGGTTCAAGTTTATGATCTTCCCATTGCTCCCCTACAAAATAATCCAATCATCAACTGGAGATATATAGATGATATGATTGAGATTGTCTGAGAAGATAAGGTCACTCAAAGATTCAGAGCTTGGAAACCTTTGGTCATGTCCCTAACCAGAAGTGACATTATCAAGATGTTGATCATTGGTAAACCAAGAATGACTAAAAAGATCTGGAAGAATTCAGCTGCAGGTTATCTTACTGAAATGATTGATGCTGCTTTCTATCCAGAAAATTATTCAGAGAAGTATACAAATCCAGAGAATGTTCAAGCCTGGAATGTGCTGCCAACTGTCAACATGTACTTCTTTGGGTATACTAGTAAGAAATGTGACTTATTCCTTTATGAGAAAGAGTATCCTCATTCTGAGAAAACTCTTTATCAACTGTGGTGCATGAATTTCATTAAACCTCATGATGTTGTGATGCTGCAAAATAAGATGAATGAATTTGTGAAAAAGATCAGCAAATATATTATTGCACAAAGGAATAAACAAAATTAACAAACATTAGAAGGTGATAAAAGAAGAACAAAAATGTTGGAAGAAAAGGAAAAAGAAAAGTAGAAGTAAATAGAAACTTAGTTGATTGAAAGATAATCAATAAGTTTAGGGGGAGATTGTTGGAACAAAATCACAGATCAACTTAATACTGATGCTGCAGTTAGTACTGATCATACTTAGTACTGATGGGGCAGAATTGTTTATTACTGATGAAGTTGATACTGATGAAGTCTATAACTAAGTTACTACTGATCAAGGCTTATTGAAGATACTACTGATCAATAGTAGTTACTACTGACGTTGATATTGGACTTACTACTGATCACCAAACTTACTACTGATGATATGGATTTACTACTGGTGATTGCAGTTTACTACTGATACGCGTTTTGGAAGCATATCAAGTCCGAGATCTTCGTAGAGATAGTTATAGAATGTAAATCAATGTATATCTTTATAATTCGATGTAAATCAAATCCTAGAATAACTAGGGTAAATAGTTTAGCTTCAAGGACTATTATAAATAGTTCCTTACGAATTGTAAACGTACGTGTGTATTGTTAACTTAATAATATACATTGAAGCTTTTTGTGAAACTGTGTTCTTAATACTTTAGCATATTATTTACAGTTCATTGTTCTTAATTTATTGATATAGTGTTGATCCGCTGCAACTTCTATAGTCAATTAGATCTAAGGTGTTTATTAACTTCTCTATAGTTAATCGATCCTGACATCGCATTTATCGTTCTCTAGTAATTTCTTTAATTATGTAAAACTCGATCAACCCACTATAGGAGTAACAATCTTAATAAAGATTCATAATATCAATAGAATTACACATATATATCCACATGGTCAACAATATAGTTGAATTTAAGATAGCACGAGCACGTACACTAGCAAGAGATTATAGTAGCTATGGAAGATACATTTCACATTAGAGAGCATTAAGGCTAGCCGCAATTATATATTCTTTTATTTATGCCTATGCTTTTATTTACACGATAAAACTACTTCACACAACACAATATATATTTTAGTATGTTTGTACCATCTGTTTTAAGATTTGTCCAATGTAATGAGTGAAGTATCATTTCTTGGAGTCTGGTTCATTCCATGACCGTGGCCGCACTCCAAGTGTTGTGAAAACAACAGTTTCCAAACCCTTAAACACTTTGTTCTCATCCAATATCCTATTCCAAGCCCCGCTCACGACACAATAGTTACCGTTAAATGGTGGTTCATGGTGAGCAACATGTTGTGATCGGGACACCAGCACCCCAACGTCTTGCAACACCACCACTATTTTTGGCAACTTGCTTTTAGTCATATGAGCCCATGTATGAAATTGTTGGCTAAACATGATGAACCCACCAACCACCGTAACGAACCCCATTACCACGGGTCGGTCATACCATAATAAATCAAGCAATAAGAGCAAACAAGTAATAATATGCCCGTACGGGAATATAGTGTTGGCAAATTCACGTTTAGTGACATCTTAGGGAAAATTATGGTGCATTTGGAACGCGTCGATATGCAAACCAAATATGGGAGTTGATGCATTACCATAATTATCGATAGCCCAATGATATAAACCGGATGCAAGGTCGATCCGCAAAGAAGTAGCCGATGAAGCCCGCCAATACGGGTTCAACCCATATTTGTGAGCGGATTGATCCAACAATGGAGCAAGCTAAAGTAAACAATACGGTGGTGCAGCCCGTGGCCACCCCTATGCGGTGAAACCATGTCGATTTATATTTTAGGTCATCGAATTCGGGTGGAGTAACGATTGGTTTTGGGTTGGGTATGGGTGCTTCAAGTTTTGGTGTACTCTCTATTAAAGTTTCCGTAGTACAATCACGATGGTCATTGTGGTTGCCGATGGCGGCGACACGGTGGTGGGGTATGGTGGACATTGTTGTAGTTTGAGTTTTGGATGCCTAGGTGTTATGGGGTGTGGTTTGTATATATAGAAGTAAGAATACTGGATAAGTTACTTCCTTGGTCCTTGTACTTTGGCTCAGATTACAAATTTAGTTATTTAAGATTGAAATAGTTATTTTCTTCTTTGAAATAACTAAACTTGTCGTTTTGTCCATTGCTTTAAAAAATCGATTTTTATATTGAATCGCTCAATACTTTGAATATAACCGAACCGGTTGAATTGTTGACAATAATATTAAATTATATTTATGATACACTAATTATGCAAATGATATACAAAACAAAAAAAAAAGTAAAAAATAAAAATACTTCAACGTATACTATAAAGATTTAAAAAAGTCAACCTATAATTCAACTAAATTTAATACTTTTAGTTTTTTAAAACTTATATTAAAAAAATCATATTTCTATTTAATTTACCTTATATTTCTTTTTTTTTGAAAAGTCGGTTCCGGTTCGACCAGATTTTTATGTTAAATCAGCCGGTTTCGATCGAGTTTAATAATCAATCTGACCGGCACATTACGACGGCTATCCTCCTGTTTCGCAATCCGACCAGTCAATTCAACTGAGTTTTATAACAACGATTTTGGCAATTTATGACAAATAACTTTACTCTAAATATAATAATATATATTATGAAGTGAGATCGAGTCAGATTAATATTTTTTATGATGACTGTGATGACAAATATAAGCCTTTGATAAAAAAAATAATAAATGACTACGATTTAATGTGAAGAAACTTAGACAATCCTAAAAGTCTAGGGGGTTTTATGTAAATCTTAGCAAAGTAGTGGAAACAAAAGAAAATTAGGAAGGTTAAAATGGTCTTTTTTAAACACACACTCTCTCCTACCAACACATGTCATAATCTGAGTAGTTGGGGTTTTTACCCCCGACTTCGTTTTTCGGTCATAACTTTCTTTTTTGTTTGTAAAAAAAAAAACTATAAATGCCAAAATTCTTTAAATTATATTTACTACGAAATTAGTATGGCCATGAAAATTAAAATAAAAAAATTGAAATTTTATTAATTTTGGATCATTTTGTTAATTTTGCATTATATTGTTATTTTTTGATCATTTTGTTAATTTTGTATCATTTTAATATTTTTGGATCATTTTGTTATTTTTTGTTAATTGTTAATTTTGTATAAACAATTAGTCAAATAAGAAATACAATACATAATTTTGGATTATTTTGTTAATTTTAGAGCACTATTAATTTTTAGATCATTTTGTTAGGATCATTGCTAATTTTATGGATCATTTTATTAACTTTGGATCATTTTGTTTACAATTGCATCATTATTAATTTTCGGATAATTTTGATATTTTTAGCTCACTGTTATTTTTTTGATTATTTTGTTAATTTTAGATAATTGTTAAATTTATTGATCATTGTATTAATTTTTTAGATCAGTGTTAATTTTTTTTTAAATTTCATTAATACATTCATTTTCTAGAGGATTTAATTTTAAAATATTTGATATTTTTACAAAGAAAAAAAAGTTATGACCGAAAATATAAATGAGTGGAAAACCCAACAACCATACCATGGCAAGTGGATAGGAAGAGAAAGAAGGTTTCCAAAAAGAATATTTGTGCCCATCATGAAATGGGTGGATGAAAATTATCTCTGCAATACTAATTCATTTTTTTGTTCTCACCGGATCCTAACCCTATATATTATATAATGTTTAGCAAGGTTTATTTTAGTTAACTGCCAACATGCTTTTTAAATTGTCATTTAAATGACAGTTTTATAAAGATTGGTTTCAAAACGAATAGTTGTTATATAAAATGTAAAATATATGTACAAAATGGATAGTTTTTATATATAAAAAGTGTTAAATATATGTACAAAAGCTTGGTAACTGGTTCATGAAGTCGTTTTTTTTTTCTTTTTTTGGAAACGGAAAATGATCTCAGCCATTGGATCAATGAATTCTCAAATCATCACCACCACAATCACATACGATTCAATATATCAATACCACCACCACCCCCATGTGTATTAAATCACATGTGATTACACAACACCGACCACCACCACCACCCCCATGTGTATTAAATCACATCTAATTCAACACCGCCGGCCACCACCACTACCGCCGCAACCTCTGTCGGTCACCATCTCCACCACCTCTAACCCCTGCCACCGTTGGATGCTTTCAATCACATGTGATTATGTAATCACATGTGATTGCGTATCCAATCACATGTGATTGCGGCCGCCGGAGGTGGTCGGTGGCGGCAGTAGCTAACGGTGGTGGTGGTGGCCGGTGGTGGTTGTATATTAAATCACATGTGATTTGATGATGGTGATGGTTAAGGGATCGTTTGATCTAATAATTAAGATTTGTCCTTTAGAATTTCATAAAAATCAAGGACTTCCTTAAATAAACTCTAGATTTAAAGTTGAATGTATTTTCTTTATTTTATTAATGTATTAGTTTAATTCTAAATATTATTTTTAATTTTAGTTGTTTTTAGGCAAAATAAAAAATATACTTCATCCGTTTCAAAATAAGTGATACAAATTAGCTTTCACAGTTTTTGAGGTAAAAGATTGTAATGAAAGTTAAATTAGAATAAATTAGATAGTTACTGAGTGATAAGTCTTATATATTATGATTAAAGTGAGTTTAATGATATTAAAATGTAAAAGTAAGGATAAATGTGTCATTTCACTTTATTAAAGGAGATAATTAGTGGGTATGGGTCCCATTATATTTTACCAAATAAGAATTTTTTTAAAGTGTATTACTTATTTTGAAACACTCCAAAATAAGAAGTGTATCACTTATTTTGAAACGGAAGTATATATATCCTATTATTTGGTCAGGTGGGTGACTGATAGCTCTAACTTTTTGTGTGATAACTAGGAGCATGTAGATGTATTTCTCGACGAATTATAAGGTTATATTATATTTATAAAGTAATATATTTGTAACACTGTAATTTAATTTAAGAATAAAGAAAAATGTCCATGACTATTGATAGAAAACCAGCACTACTCATGAATAATTAAGGGTCGTACTAAACACACGAGATATTTTTGATTTACAAAAATTTAAAATTAAATGGCACATAAATTAATGGGATGTTAAGTCCTTCCCCATAAGACCGGTCCTAATAGTGGTAGAAACTGACGTCGTAAGTTGTTGCCAAATCAGCATAACGTCAGCTTATTCTCCAACCGACACTAAACTGACGTACTCACGCCAACAATACTTATTCCCTTAAGTTTTTTAGGACACACCATTACAAAATACACACACACAAATACCCCTTTGGCCCCACCCACCCAAAATCACGCCACCCCTCCTCCTTTCTCCAAACTCACGGCATATCAACTGGTGGCCAAAGCGATCTAATGGTGCCAATGGTGGAGATACCGCTACTTTGGAGAAGTCCCCAAGGGACAGAACCATTGGTAGCAGTCTAAGGTGTTGTTTGGTAGCATCTGAATGATTAATATATGAATGATACAGAGGTCTGAATGATTCAGACTTCTCCTTAAATCTGTCCGATTAAGAGGCAGAACATGTTCATTTTTTAATTCAGATGCTGATTAAGAGAAATTACCAAACGCTTTAAATCTATCCAATTAGGAGGTTGTCCTCTTAACAGAATCATTAAGAGACTTACCAAACAACACCTAAACCTTTTATTCAGTTGCACGTACACTTCACACTCTTTTTATTTTCCTGTACCATGTTTCATACAAAAAAAATATTCTATAATTTAATGGGTTGTCATAATTCTTGCATAAAGTATTTTTACTTGGTTTTATATTCACATAATATATACTTCCTCCGTTTCAAAATAAGTGACACACTTTGGGTTTTACGGTTTTTGAGGTAAAAGATTATAATGATAATTAAATTAGATTAATTAGATGGTTAGTGGGGAATGAGTCCCACACTTTTTAAATAAAGTGGGTTAATGATGTTTAAAAGTAAAAAGTAAGGGTAAAAGAGTCATTTCACTTTGTTAAAGTAGATAGTTAGTGGGTGTGGATCTCACTATTTTTTTTTTGCCAAATAAGATAATTTTTCAAAGTGTGTCACTTATTTTGAATCACCCTAAAAAAGAAAATGTGTCACTCATTTTGAATCGGAGGAAGTATTTCAAAGTTGCGGTGGGTTCTTTAACTTGAATCATTAAAACGTATAGATTGTAAAATATACTTCATCCGATTCAAAATAAGTGATACACTTTCCTTTTTGGGGTGATTCAAAATAAGTGATACACTTTGAAAAATTACCTTATTTGGCAAAAATAAGGGAACCCACACCCACTAACTATCTAATTTAATAAAGTGAAATGACTCATTTACCCTTACATTTTACTTTTAAACATCATTAACCCCACTTTATTCAAAAGATGTGTGTCTCTCGACTTTGTGGTCAGGGGTTCAAGTCCCGTCGTGGACATATGTGATAACTAGGAGTAGATTAGATTTGCCGTTCAAAAAAACATAAAATTGACAATCGCTCATTCACTTTGGTAAATTATTTGATTATATTATACTCCCTCCGTCCCTTAATAAAGTTCCCATTTATCATGGGCACAATATTTTAGGAGATAGACAGAGGTGTGGTCATTGGTAATAAATTTGATTAAAATATAAGGTTTTTTGGAGAGAGAAAGTGTTTTTAATAGATAGCTAGTGGTGAGGTACATTATAATAATATTATTTTATTGAGTGGGTCCCTCTAATATGAGAAATGAGAACTTTATTTTGGGACAAATGTTTTGAGTGAAATGTGAACTTTATTAAGGGTTTAGGGGAGTATAATAACTAGTATTTTGATAAAGAAAAAAAATTTATCAATTTTTTTTATCTATATGAAAAAAGATTCTAATAAGAGTTAAGATAGATTAACGTGAATTCTAATGTAGGATGAGATTATCCCATTCCTCTTTAAAAGTAAAAATAGGGGTGAACACGGTCTAAAAATCGAACCAAATCGAAACTGATAGAACTGAAACCGAAAATGATGAATTTTTAAATTCGAAACCGAACCGATTACATGTTATCGGTTTTGGTTTGGTTCGGTTTCGGTTCGGATAGTTAGTTGGTTAGATTGATTTAAATTTCCGCTAAACTCTTTATATGTTTTCTAGTTTTCTCACTAGCTTTTGCTTAATTTGATGATAATCCTTTCCAGACGAAGTTTACACCATTTATTTATTGCTTGTAATCAAACGAGAATTGTTTTTTTTAACATGATAATAATTTTAAAAAATTATTTATTTACTAAAATTTTAAATCGAAGTAAAAATAGTTGTGTAAGTTATATACTTACATTTGAATTTTAGTTTGTATGAGATTAGTAGGATTAAAAAGAAAAGCAAATAATTTAAATTATCAAATTAAAAAAAAAACCTGTAAAAACGAAAGAAAAAATCATATCAACTTTATGAGAAATACAAAATTTATGATGAGCTAACTATGAAATTAGACTAATCCATAATTAATTTCCAGGTATTATGACAGATAATGTCATAATGTTCATTACTTAACGTGGCGTTGTTTACACCACTACTGCAAAAGGTTATAGACACCTAAAAGCCATGAGGATTAATAGGCTCATAGCTACAACTAGGAGTGTAATCGAGTCGAGGCAGTTCGTAAGTTACTCGAGATCGAGTCGAAGAATACTCGGAATCGACTCGTTGTGAACCGAGTCGAGCTCGAGTTCGAGCTACTCGAGTAGGGCTTCGAGCCGAGTTCGAGTTCCAAAATACACAGCTCGCTAAGCTCGCAAGCCTTATCGAGTTATTATTTAATTACTTTTTTACCCTTTTTCGTTATACATAATTACCTTTTTACTCTTTTCCATATACATATTTACAACAAAAAAGTGCACTTTTAAAAAATCAAATTTTTTTGAACCGAGTCGAGTCGAGCTCGAAAGTATCAAGCTTTCACCGAGTCGAGTTCGGATTTAAAAATGGAAGGTCGTCGAGTATCGAGTCGAGTTTCAAGCTCGAACTTTAGTTGGCGAGTTGAGTTCGAGTTTGGCAGAACTCGACTCGACTCGTTTACACCCCTAACTATACAAGTAGGCATATCAGGGTCATGGAAGTTTTTCCGAGAAAATGATGAACAAGGTTTAAATACCGCAAACCACGTGCTAGAATGAAACTCATATTTATGTACGGTGTTTGTTTTATTTTATTTTATTTTATCTAGTAAAAACAATTGAGTGTGCATAATTATATATTTTTGAATATACTAGTGATTGACCGTGTGTATAGGAGTTTTAGAGATTGTTTGATAACTGGTAATTAAGTTAATTATAATTGAGTGAAATCATAGTAGACTGGGCGTAAGGGTTACGTCACCCCTTCTGGTCACCCTCCGTTCCACACTCTGTTCCACACACGACGCCTCCCACAAATGATTTGGTTGTTGTGATGACTGTAGGTCGCCTCTTTTCAAAGGTGAAGGGGTTGATTTCAAAGGGGAATGAGTTTGGTCATCTGCTACGTGTGTTTGATCCGGGTTTATCAAGTATTTGGTCGAGTTGATGTGGCGTCAATGTGGCAGCGGGTTAATTGTTAAACAAAAGTAAAATTCATAATAAATAAAATAAAACAAAAGTCATAACATAATATGTGATACACAGTAATAAGTTGGAATAACACAGTAATTAACTACATAATTTCAAAACTGCATAGTTTCATGTCACAATTAAGATTAAACATATATAATCAAGAAAATGAAACGAACCACTATACTTTGTGAAGTTAACGTAAGAGCACGGGGTGTGGCTCATTATTGTGCCCGTTAAACACCGATAACGGCGCCAAACCCACACCGTGGGTGGCGCCATCCGCTCGTTATCAGGCCACCGTCGACGCAATAACGGTTCGTTAAAGGGGGTGGGAGGAAAAAGGTGGCAATTCAAACGGCTATAATGCCGTTCAACGGCTAGTTTTTTTTTTTTTTTTAAAAAATTTTATATTAATTTTTTCCTTTTATAAATACACAACCATTTATCCCAAACAACTCACATCGTTTTTCATATTTTCACTTTCACAATGAGTTCTTCAACGTATAGTGATTCTTCTGATTCGAGTTCAACATCGGGTGAGGAAAAACTTCAAAAATTGACAAGGTTAAGCGATTGGAATAACTACTATCAAACCTTGTGTGCCGATGGCGAACCCAGAATTAGAAAATATATCAAGCGAGAACGAGTTGGTGCTGAACAACATCTAATGGAAGATTATTTTGGCCCTGCCCCGAAATACCCCGAACGATTTTTTAGACGCCGCTACCGTATGAGCTCCGCCCTATTTCTTTCTATAGTTGAAGGTATCACCAATTATAACATAGAACCTATTCCTGCGCATTTTATGTTTTTTAAACAACGACCCGACTGTAGAGGTTTGATGAGCATTAGTCCTATAATGAAATGCACGTCTGCCATACGTCAACTAGCATACGGGTCAACCCCGGATGCTTTTGACGAATACCTACAAATTGGCGAACGTTGTAGTCGTGAATGTTTGGATAATTTTACAAAATGTATATGGGATTTATTCTCGAAAGAGTTTTTAAGAAAACCCACTCTTGAAGATATCAACACTTTATATGCAAAACACGAAAGTTATCATGGGTTCCCGGGTATGCTCGGTAGCATAGATTGTATGCATTGGGAATGGATAAAATATCCGACTACGGTGAAATGGCAATACAAGAGAGGTGATCATAAGTACCCGACACTTATGCTAGAAGCCGTTGCGTCTCAAGATTTGTGGATTTGGCATGCGTTTTTTGGGGTAGCGGGTTCAAATAACGATTTGAATGTTCTTAGTCATTCAAATTTATTTGACGACCTCATAGACGGAGTCGCTCCCGAGGTTCCGTTTACGGTGAACGAGAAAACATACGCCAAAGGTTATTACCTAGCGGATGGGATTTATCCAACTTGGTCCACCTTCGTTAAAACTTACGCGGTTGCTAGAAACCCAAAAGATTTGAATTTTAAAAAGGCTCAAGAAAGTGCACGAAAGGATGTTGAACGAGCTTTTGGAGTCCTTCAAGGTCGTTGGGGTATTATTCAACATCCCGCACGAGCTTATTCGGTCAACAAAATTCGAAGAATCATGTACTGCTGCATACTATTGCATAACATGATATTAAAAGATCAAGAATTTGCAATAAGCGAATTTAACGAATTGTATGTCAGTCCACAGCAGAATTTGCAACGCACCTGGGTCGAGAGATGTGACGTTCACCGCAAGAAATACAAAGAATTAAGGGATAAAGTTGTACACAACGACCTTCGCCTTGATATAGTCGAACATCTTTGGCAACTAAAATTGGAACGTGACGCTCAAGACGCATGATTTTATTTTATTTTTTTATGTATTTGTTTTCGTCATTTTAATTTATATTTTAATGTATGTTTTATTTTATGTTTTATTTTAATGTATTTTTATGTGTTTAAAAAAATATAAAATACAAGTGGGCCCCTATAATATAGTTATAGCTATAACACCAAAGAGCCATAACTTGGTGTATTAGTTATAGCCATGTTATAGCCCAAAAAAACTATAACTAAGCTATAACACCACCACCACACCTTGTGCTCTAACATAATGTTTAGAAGATGAATAGTTAATGGAGTTTGTATATAATATATATAGCGTTTCTAATGTATGTTGTTTTATATGTTTTCATATTTAATGTAGGGTTAATTTCATACACGTCCTTGCAAACTTCTAATATTACATATATATCTTTGCAAACTTCATTATTACGTATATATCCTTTCAAAATCTCAAAATTCTCATATATATCATTTTAGCTAATTTAATAATATTTAAATCTTACAATTTAAAAAACACAAATCCTAGTCTAAATTAATGGTAAAATCGCCTAAAAACCATTGACGAAATAAAATGCAATAGTTGAATTTGGCAACAAAATACCCTTGATGAAAGAAGAAATCCTTGACAATTAAGGGTATTTAGAGTATTTTGCCATTAATTTAGATTAACATTTATGTTTTATTAAATTTTTAATGATTTAAATATTATTAAATTAGATAAAAGGATATATGTGAGAATTTTGAGGTTTTGAAAGGATATACACGTAATAATGAAGTTTGCAAGGATATATACGTAATATTAGAAGTTTGTAAGGACGTGTATGAAATTAACCTTTAATGTAACCGGGTATGGTGGTCCTTGATTTATCCCAAAACAGGTAACGCGCATGTGCTGACGAGATTGCTCTGACGTACTGCAAATCCGGGTTCCCTGATCCTGGATCCATCAAATCAAACCCTTCACTAAAGTTATGTGGTGACATACATCCATGATATTTTATTACGTAATATTTTTCCTAAAAATATTTTAAGTAACCATATATTTATACTAAATCCATATCAGTGAAATTTTTTCATTTTTGTACTACCTTAAGTACGTCAAACTGTAGTGAAGGGGGTGATTTGATGGATTCAGGATCACGAACCTATACCCGGATACATTAAATATGAAAACATAAAAAAAATGCATTAGAGACGCTATTTTTTATACAAATTGCATTAGTTTGGCAAAAACTTACAGATTTAATAGATTCACAAACATGAAAAAAATTCCCCCTTTAGGAGTGGACGAGTGAGACGCGGAATACCATGGATCTCATTCGTCATCCCCATCCCCAATCCCCACTCTTCATTCCCATTCCAACCGGAGAGTGATTTACATCAACATCCTCATACCCAACGGGTATCGGGATCCCCACGGAAATTTGACAATTTCCCCCCTCTCATTTAGACTTAAAAGCCTAAATAAAATTCATCGAAAATTACAAGCCAAACCATAGTTTTTAGGTTCATTCACATGCATAAAATTAATTTTGATGGTAACAATCATATTTGAACATTTACTATGAATCGTGTAGTTTTAATTAAATGAAATTAAGTCACTCGATGCACAAACACTTATACTTCACTGCGTATAGGTTTTGTGACACAAATGTATAGATTGTGTCCACATACTTAGTTTATTCGTGTGCTCACACTGATCGATCTAGAAGTACATTTAATAAATCAAAAATGAAGTTGAAGAAAGAAAAATGCGGTAATGCGGACTCACTGCAGAGTTATTTACAGAGTTGCACAAGAGCAAACTACATACTTAGGATGCATAAAATTGTCAATTAGTTGCACTATTTCCTTATTTGGTATATTAAAAGAGTGTTGGTTAATATCTTTTATAGTTGAGAGCAGTGTTGTAAAACTCGGCCTACTCGGTCGAGTATTCGCCGGGTAACCGCTACTCGGTGGTGTGCCAAGTCGGGTAAGTCCTAACAGGTCAAATTACCCAGTCAATATAAAACTCGGTCAAAACTCAGCCAACTCAGTCAAAACTCGGCCAAAACTCGGCCAACTCGGTCAAAAATCGGCCAAGTCGGTTAAAATTCAGCCAACTCGATCAAAACTTTTCCAACTCTAAAACTCAGTCAAAATTCAAAAACTCAGTCAAAACTTGAAAACTCGGTTAAAATTCGGTCAATTTCTCCAAAATATGTTGTATTTTTAAGAAATAGGAAAATTATATGTATAATATATATATTTTTATAAAAAATATATATGAAAATCTCAATCCGAGTACTCGTCGAGTAACCGATTACTCGCTACAAGGTCGTCAAACGAACTGGTAGCGAGTAGCGAGTTCTGCAATCTAGGTTGAGAGTCTTAAATGACATTAATTGATTTTTTTATTCTCTCTCTTTAATTCATATTCTTCCGCCACATTCAGACTCACCACCCACCACCCACCACCCACATTCAGATAATTGATGCACGTTACCAGAGAATTTGGTGGTTTGCACACGCGGTGATTCAGATAATTGATGCACGTCGCCAAAGGAGTTGGTGTTCTGCACACTCAGGTCGATAGAACGTCATCGACGGCGGAACAACTGGAGAAGCAACCAGATGCAGGGGTTGATTTACGCAACGATAATGGTTATTGATTGGGGTTTGAATTCAAAGAGATAGAGGCGAGTGGTGAGTCTTAATATGGCGGAAGAATATGATATAAAAAGATAAAAGAAAAAAAAAATCAATTAATAGAGTAAATTTTCACAAATGGTCCATGTGGTTTATCACTTATTAAATTCACGGTCCCTTATCTTCGTTTTATTACAAAATACCAAAAGGGTATTTTTGTCATTTAGAAAAAGTTAAGGACAACAGGGACCATGGGTGTAACAAATTGTATACATCATGGACGTCTGGTGTAATAAACGGAGTTTAGAGACTGTGGATGTAATAAGTGGTAAACCATAGGGACCTTCCGTGTAATTTACTCTTTAAGTTTTTAACATTCACTTCAAAATTACTCTCATTGGTTTAATATCATATAATACCCCTTGAGACTCACAAAAATACCTCAAACCAATTTACAAAAAACAAAAAAAAAAAGAAAAAATGTAAACCCGTTTCGTGATCAGCCGTGCGTGTGGTGAAGATCATTTTGGCGGAACCGCCGGTATTGTATAGCGCCGTTAAATGGGGCTTTTCACCCTTTGGCGTAGCTTTAACGTGAGTACACCTCGTGCTATAATAATCCTTAAGTAATTAGACGGCATGCTCATTTTATCACATTTAAGAATATGAGAAAAGTCTCTAATGTCACAATCCGGATTCCGGGACCCCAATACCCCTCACTTTACTTTCGTTGAAATTTACTTTTAAGCCTGATACAAGATAAAAGCAATTTAATAAGAATAATGGTATTTTTTCCTATCATATTCCTTTCTATTTTAATAATAGCAAGTGTCAAAATCAAGAGATATATGAAAAAAGAGAATTAGTGGATGACATATGTCATGTTTAGAAGTGAGTAGCCTTATATGTAGGAAGAAATATCATTTTATTTAATAAACGTTTTAGTGGTTTTGAATATTTAAAATTTTCAAGGTACCTATAAATAGAACATCATCCGCCAAAAGAAATTGAGTGTATCAGAAATGAGGAAGGCGTTCGTGTTTGTCAAAGAGGGATGGTTGTGATATTTACTACACTTCAATTTAAATTTATGCAAATTGGACTTTTTAGATTTCGAAAAAGTAAACAATAAATATCAACAAAGTTTAAATAACCAATTGGTCTAGATCAACTCTAATCAAGGAGGTGTTTCTTCAAAATGTCTTGGATTCAAGACTTGTTAAGGCATTCCTGAGGAGATAAAAAATTGGAGATATGTTCGAGGAAAGCATACCGCCTGCTTTGATGCCACTGTATGACTCGAACCACAAACTTACTAACTGACCATTCAAAAAAACAAGTAATGTATTATATGTTTCTTATAAACTAGCTGAAAAGGTTGAGAGCAGAGTTGCAATAACTATAAAAGGACATGATCAGTAACAGCAATAACTACATAGAAATAAGGAATAGTCTAGCATTGTTTACATTTCTTTATTTTCTTTTTTGGGAAAAAATTTATTTTTTTAAGATAAATTAATAAATATATGATGTGTATCTTTAAAACCGATCTTATATTTAGATGTATTTTTAAAAGTAACATTTTAACTTCTTGTTGACTTCTTGAGTCAATAAATTAAAAAGATTCTGTAGGTAAGAAATAACTTACTATTATGAATATGCAAGACAAAGCCATTAAATGGATTGCCACATTTTCAACCCTTCATGTCTTCTCCATCAAATCTATGTCTACTTATTTACCTTTCATTTGTATGTACATGTAATGCAAGTGTAAAACTTTTAGTATAAATACCCCATGAGATGGATGAATAAAATGTACCTCAACACTTTCATAAGTGTTTACATACTTCTATTCCTTTCTTCTTTCTAGTTATTGTTCTTCATCTTATGTTCTTGTTATAGATGTAGCAAGTTCTTTGATGAAGTGCTAATAGGGTCATAATCATATCTAATTTATAACACGTTATCAGCACGAAAGTTCTTAATCGAGGAAGATCAACTCAATCATAAGGTACATTCAATTAATCAAGTTAATTACATAAGGTAAACATTTTCTTAACATAAAATTATAATATAATTATCATAATAAACTAAATGAAACCAAACATATTCTATCAAGGACATTATGATGACATTTGGACTACTAATCTTGGGACTACTAACATACTTACATTTATTATTGTACTAATTTTATTCTTATGTTTACTAACCCTTTTAATTTATGCAAACTAACATTTACATTTATGTCTTCTAACTTTTAATTATGCAAGCTAACACTTACTTTTATTGCATCTAACTTTTATTTACGTTACTAACATTTATTTATGTTACTACATTTATTTATGTATGCTAACTTTCATTTATGTATACTAACATTTATTTATGCATCTTATACAATCTTTTATTTACTAATTCATTTAACATTCACTAATATTTTTACAAATATGTTTATGTAATTTATTTCTTTAATTATTCTCTTTATTAAAAGAAAAATATTATTATTATATATATATAACGGTAAAAAAAAAATTAATATTAAAAATCTACAACGGCTATATATTTTTACACCATAAATAAACACATTATCCACACTTCTTTATACCACAAAATAATTTCTCTAATCTTCAAAATCAAGATCAAGAATGATTCACACGCTTTTGATTTTCGTAATTGTATTAGTTTTAGCACTTGGCATCCTAATTAGTAATCTCCTTCCTGATGTATTTTATCCTTATTTGTTCATGTATGGGATGATTGTTCTACCACTGCTGTTTTGTGCACTTCATATTGATATATATGGATTCTAATTTTTAAATTTGTTTTTGTTCAAAATCTATAGTTTCAAAATGTCTAGTATTGTAAAGCGTGAGCTAGCTGCACTTGAAGTTACTGGGAAAAACTATATGCAATGGACCATCGATGTTTTACTAATTCTTGAATCGATGGGCATTCATGAAACTATAAATGAAAACAATGAATGCTCATCCCAAGACAAGGCAAAGGCACAAGTGTTTCTTCGTAAACACATTGATGACATGTTAAAATTTGAATATCTTGATGTCACTGATCCATGTGTTCTTTGGATGTCTTTAAAAGAAAGATTTGATCATCAAAAGGAAGTTATACTTCCAAGTGCCAAAGATGAATGGCGAAATCTGAGGTTCCAGGACTTTAAAAAAGTAACTGAGTATAACTCTGCTTTGTTCAGAATCTGTTGCCAACTTAAATTTTGTGGGCAAACGATTACTGACGAAGATATGTTGGAGAAAACATACTCCACATTCCATGCATCAAACATAAACTTAATGCAACAATATCGATTGCAAAAGTTCAAGAGGTATTCTGAACTGAATACTTGTCTCCTTGTTGCGGAGCAAAATAATGAGCTCTTAACGAAAAACCATGAATCTCGTCCAACGGGATCAGTAGCAATTCCTGAAGCAAATGCTACTAATACTGATGGTCCTAGAAACAATACACGTGGACGAGGACGTGGTCGTGGTTATGGACGAGGCCGTGGGCATTTTAATCGAAATCCAAACCATAACAATGGTCGTGGAAAAGGCTATTATTCTAATCGTGGTCGTGGTCGTGTTTATAAAAATAATGATTATAATGCCACTAAAAAGAACAATGTCCAAACACAAGATAAGGCCAAAGGGGCAAGGTATGATGCTGGTAAATCTAAGAATGCTGAGAGTTGTTGTTATAGATGTGGTTGCGCGGACCATTGGTCTAGGACATGCCGCACACCTGCACATCTATGTGAACTTTACCAAGCTTCCCTCAAAGGAAAGGGAAAAGAAGTAAATCTCGTTGATAATGTTGAAACTAACAACATGGAATTCAGCATTGATGATATTACCAACCTCAGTACTCTCGATTTCTGCAATCACATGGAAGACATGGATTAAGGAAATCAGTGGTTTGTTGTAGCCTGTTTTTACTTGCTTTCTGTCTTATGTGATATATTTCCCTTCAGCAAATGAAGTATGTCGTATGTAATATATTTCCTTTCAGCAAATAAAGTGTGTCGTATGTAATATATTTCCTTTCAGCAAATGAAGTCTGTGTTATGTAATATATTTCCTTCAATAAATGAAGTTTCTTTATAATAACCTCATTATTTGTTTTTCATATGTGAAGTTCAATATGAGTTCAAATGGAGCACAACATCAAGGAAATATTGGAGATCTTTTAATAGCAGATAGTGGTACTACACATACTATCTTGAAATCAAAGAAATACTTCTCCAAAATAAACCCAACAAAGGGTTCAATACGTACTATATCGGGTCCTGTAGACTTGATTGAGGGAACTGGAAAAGCTAATTTCATATTACCTAATGGTACAAAATTCCAAATAGATAATGCCTTATTTTCTCCAAAGTCAAGCAGAAATCTATTGAGTTTTTACTTGCTTTCTGTCTTATGTGATATATTTCCCTTCAACAAATGAAGTATGTCGTATGTAATATATTTCCTTTCAGCAAATAAAGTGTGTCTTATGTAATATATTTCCTTTCAGCAAATGAAGTCTGTGTTATGTAATATATTTCCTACAATAAATGAAGTTTCTTTATAATAACCTCATTATTTGTTTTTCATATGTGAAGTTCAATATGAGTTCAAATGGAGCACAACATCAAGGAAATATTGGAGATCTTTTAATAGCAGATAGTGGTACTACACATACTATCTTGAAATCAAAGAAATACTTCTCCAAAATAAACCCAACAAAGGGTTCAATACGTACTATATCGGGTCCTGTAGACTTGATTGAGGGAACTGGAAAAGCTAATTTCATATTACCTAATGGTACAAAATTCCAAATAGATAATGCCTTATTTTCTCCAAAGTCAAGCAGAAATCTATTGAGTTTTGGTGATATATATCTTAACGGATATGACACGCAAACCAAAACAATAGATAATAAGAAATTTATGCTTATTATAAATGACAATCGAGTGTTGGAGAAACTACCAATATTTGATTCCAATTTACACCATACATATATAAAAAGTAGAATCAAATATGGTGGTTAAAGAAAAACATTGTGATCCTGGGATATTTAGTTTATGGCATGACAGGTTAGGTCATCCAGGATTAACAATGATGCGAAGAATAATTGAGAATACACATGGTCATCCATTGAAGGACCAGAAGTTCCCTCAAACAAGTAATATGAAACCATGTACATCTTGTTCCCTTGGAAAATTAATTATAAGACCTTCACCGATGAAAGTTGACAAGGAATCACCTAGATTTCTTGAAAGAATTCAAGGTGATATATGTGGACCAATTCATTCACCATCTGGACCATTTAGATACTTTATGGTCTTGATAGATGCATCTAGCAAATGGTCTCATGTTTGCCTATTATCATCTCGTAATATGGCATTTGCAAAATTTCTTGCTCAATTCATTAAACTTAGAGCACATTTCCCTGATTATACAGTCAAAAGAGTAAGACTGGACAATGCTGGTGAATTTACTTCCCAAGCATTCAATGACTATTGCATGTCTGTAGGGATTGTTGTTGAACATCCAGTAGCTCATGTACACACACAAAATGGTTTAGCTGAATCATTAATTAAACGTCTACAGCTAATAGCTAGACCATTGATAATGCAAACCAAACTTCCTGTTTCCATATGGGGTCATGCAATATTACATGCTGCATCATTAATTCGCATAAGGCCAAGTTCATATAATGCATACTCTCCCTTACAACTTGCTTTTGGTCAAGAACCAAATATTTCTCATCTTAGAATATTTGGATGTGCTGTATACGTTCCTATTGCACCACCACAACGTACAAAGATGGGTCCCCAAAGAAGGTTGGGTATATATGTTGGATATGAGACAAAGTCTATTATAAGATATATTGAACCTTTAACAGGTGATGTTTTTACAGCACGTCTTGCTGATTGTCAATTCAATGAATCAGTTTTTCCACCATTAGGTGCAGAAACGAAAAACCAAGAAAAGAATGTCTCATGGAATGAACCTTCTTTGTCATATCTTGATCCTCGCACAAAACAATGTGAAACTGATGTTCAAAAGATAATGCATTTTCAAGAAATAGCTAATCAATTGCCAGATGCATTTACTGATACAAAAAGAGTGACTAAATCATATATACCAGCTGTTAATAATCCAGCTCGAATTGAAATTCCAAATAGGCAATCTGATGATAAATTCACTCAAGAATCTAAGACACGCTTGAAGCGTGGAAGACCAATTGTTTCAAAGGATAAAAATCCTCGAAAAAGAAAACCAACAGAAAATGCAATTGATCATGAGGAAAATGTTCCTGAAGAAACACAAAACAATCCTCCGGTTGAGGAAAGTAATGTTATAGAAAATATTGATGAGAAATTTTCTTATGCTGTCGCATGTGATATTATGAATGATGATTCTGAACCACAATCTGTTAATGAATGTCAAAATAGACATGATTGGGTTAAATGGAAAGAAGCTATACAAGCTGAACTGAATTCTCTCAACAAGAGAAAGGTATTTGGACCTATTATTATGACACCTGGAGTTGTGAAACCATTAGGGTATAGATGGATTTTTGTTCGAAAGAGAAATGAGAAAGACGAAATTGTAAGATACAAAGCTAGACTTGTAGCACAAGGTTTTTCTCAACGACCTGGAATTGATTATGAGGAAACATATTCTCCAGTTATGGATGCAATCACTTTTAGGTATTTAATCAGCCTTGCAATCTCTAAAAAGTTAGAGATGCGTCTTATGGATGTTGTTACTGCTTACTTATATGGATCACTTGATAGTGATATATATATGAAAATTCCTGAAGGATTTAAAATGCCTGAAGCATTGAATACAAAACCTAAAGAAATGTATTCAATTAAACTACAAAGATCTTTATATGGGTTAAAACAATCTGGACGCATGTGGTATAATCGTTTAAGCGATTACTTGACAAGTAAATGTTACAAAAATAATACTATTTGTCCATGCGTATTTATTAAAAGAACAACATCTGGATATGTGATCATAGCTGTATATGTTGATGATCTAAACATCATTGGAACGAATAAAGAAATTCTTGAAGTTATTGAACTTTTAAAGAAAGAATTTGAAATGAAAGATCTTGGAAAAACCAAGTATTGTCTTGGATTACAAATTGAACATTTGCCTAATGGAATATTTGTACATCAATCGAATTATACAGAAAAGATCTTGAAGCGTTTCAATATGAACGAAGCCAAATCTTTAAGTACTCCAATGGTTGTTAGATCACTAAATATTGACAAAGATCCATTTCGCCCATGCGAAGAAAATGAGGAGGTTCTTGGTCCAGAAGTACCATACCTTAATGCAATAGGTGCCCTAATGTATCTTACTAATTGTACCAGACCTGACATTTCTTTTGCTGTAAACTTATTAGCAAGGTTCAGTTCATCACCGACAAAAAGGCATTGGAACGGGATCAAGCACATATTCCGATACCTTCGAGGAACTAGTGACTTAGGATTATTTTATCCTAATGATTCAAAACAAGGATTGATTGGTTATGCAGATGCAGGGTATTTGTCTGATCCTCATAAAGCAAGATCTCAAACTGGATATGTCTTCATGAATGGAGGTACTGCAATTTCCTGGCGTTCTCAAAAGCAAACACTTGTTGCCACATCTTCAAATCATGCTGAAGTAATAACACTAAATGAAGCAAGCAGAGAATGTGCATGGTTAAGATCAATGACGCAACTCATACTAACTTCATGTGGACTGGATAAAGATAAAGTCCCAACTTTAATATATGAAGATAACGCGGCATGTGTTAATCAAATGAAAGAAGGATATATCAAGAGCGACAGGACAAAACATATTCCTCCAAAGTTTTTCGAATACACTCAAGAGCTTATAAAGAATCATGAAGTTGAGATAAAGTATGTTCAATCCAGTAACAATGCAGCAGATCTTTTCACGAAGGCACTTCCCACTGCAATCTTTAGAAAGCATGTATCGGGTATCGGAATGCGACATGTGCATAGCATGTGAAGAATAGTGATTACATAAATGAGGGGGAGTAAACTATGCACTGCACTCTTTTTCCCTTCGCTAAAGTTTTTTCCCACTGGGTTTTCTTTAGCAAAGGTTTTTAACGAGGCAGTAGTAGTTGGAAAATGGGTTTTCTTTAGCAAGGGGGAGTATTATGAATATGCAAGACAAAGCCATTAAATGGATTGCCACATTTTCAACCCTTCATGTCTTCTCCATCAAATCTATGTCTACTTATTTACCTTTCATTTGTATGTACATGTAATGCAAGGGTAAAACTTTTAGTATAAATACCCCATGAGATGGATGAATAAAATGCACCTCAAGACTTTCATAAGTGTTTACATACTTCTCTTCCTCTCTTCTTTCTAGTTATTGTTCTTCATCTTATGTTCTTGTTATAGATGTAGCAAGTTCTTTGATGAAGTGCTAATAGGGTCATAATCATATCTAATTTATAACACTTACATAATACTTTCAAAGAAAAAAAAAGAGTAAATTACACGGAAGGTCCCTGTGATTTGCCACTTATTACACGCACAGTCCCTGAACTTCGTTTATTACACTGAAGGTCCCTGGTGTATACAATTTGTTACACCCATGGTCCCTACCGCCCTTAACTTTTTCTAAATGACAAAAATACCTTTTTGGCCTTTTGTAATAAAGTGAAGATAAAGGACTATGAATGTAATACGTGATAAACTACAGGGACCATCCGTGAAATTTACTCTATTAACTGATTTTTTTTCTCCTCTCTCTTTAATTCATGTTCTTCCGCCACATTCAGACTCACCACCCACCTCTATCCCTTTGTATTCAAAAATCAATCAATAGAAATTATCGTCGCGCCACCAGACCCTTTGAAAATTCGATCTGTCACCAATCCCTGCCTCCGGTTTCCTTCTCCAGTTGTTCCGAGCCAATGACGTTCTATCGACCAGAATTGATTCAGACTATTGATGCACGTCACCAGAGGATTTAGTGGTTTACACACGCGGTGATTCAAACAATTGATGCACGTCGCCAGAGGAGTTGGTGTTTTGCACACTCAGGTCTATAGAACGCAATCGGCGGCGGAACAACTGGAGAAGGCAACCATAGGCAGGGGTTGATTACGCGACGATAATGGTTATTGATTTAGGTTTTGATTCAAAGAGATAGAGGCGATTGGTGAGTCTGAATGTGGCGGAAGAATGTGAATTAAAGAGAGAAAAGAAGTAATCAATTAATAAAGTAAATTTCACATATGGTCCCTGTGGTTTATCACTTATTACATTCACGGTCCCTTATCTTCACTTTATTACAAAAGACCAAAAGGGTATTTTCGTCATTTAGAAAAAGTTAAGGGCAATAGGGACCATGGGTGTAACAAATTGTATACACCAGGGATGTCTGGTGTAATAAACGAAGTTCGGGGACTGTGGCTGTAATAAATGGTAAATCATAGGGACCTTCGGTGTAATTTACTAAAAAAAAAGGGTTTTAAAGAAGTAAAAACTCCTTAGTTTTCAAAACCGATTTTCAAACCAAAAACTAATAAGTTAATAAATCAATTTCAAAATCACTCCTTCCGTCCTATCAAAATCTAAATCATAAATTTTACTACTTTTATCTTCCTAGATGTCCAAAACAAAAAAAGAGATTATGAAAGAAATTTAATGGATTTTATAAGTAAGATGATGAAATATGAAGATTTAATATGAATAAATACATTTTTTTATTCATGGTTAATTAACCATATTCATTGAATCCAATATGAAGATTGTGTCCGTAGCCAACAACGAACCTCTTAACCATCAATTCGTTACATAACTATATATTCAATTTGGTATGCATAATAGATGTATATGTCCAGTCGAAAAACCAAAAACATGAAAATGCTAAACTAAAGTACAACTAAAACCCTATTGCAATTGTTTTACATAAATAGGACTAACCAGGAATCGGGCCCGCGCTTCGCGGCGGGTTGTAAAGCTTACATCATTTATTGTATAAATTAATATGTTACTTATTTTGTTAGAAAATTTAGTCAATTATTATCCTAGTTGACTATTAGAAGACGACGTGCAAACAATTAGGATTAGTTGCAAATTTATTTAAACTGTAAACAAAAAGTGAACTGTAAATTAATAAACGGATTACATATTATTAATTAGCTTTTGTGATTTATTTTTTGAGTAAATTACACGGATAGTCCCTGTGGTTTAACTTGAGTTTTGGATTTGGTCCCTAAGTTTCAGAAATTACACCGATGGTCACTAAGTATCAGACTTCATATCGGTTTTGGTCCCTAAGGTGGATGTCTGTTAAAAAAGCTGTTAACTTATATTAAATGCCTAAAATACCCTTTTAACATTTTATTTATTATTAATTAATTAATTCTCTCCTCTCTCTACACCCCTGTGTGAAAAATCACCATCTCTCTCTTCTGTGCATTTATGCCTTTTGTAATATGCACAAACAAGTCAAAGATTCATAAAATATGAATCAATTGGTCTATATCTGTTACAATATATTCTCGTAATTCACTCACTAAATTTCACACACAAACAAAGCACTTCTAGAACTAACGATCTATTAAATCAAGATCATCAAATTTCAAACACACATGCTCACCGGTGGATTGAGGTGGGGCTGCTGATCCAACGGGTGCCTAATTCGTCTTCAACACCAGTTCATTGTGTGATTGATATGTTTCTCTCCGATCAATTTGTTGATTTTTGAAAGTAATTTCCCCAAAGCAGCCCATCATAAGGCTTCTTCGTCTCGTGACTAGCATCACCGCCGATAGAAAATACATCTTAGCTCGGCTAAGAGATCCATGTAATCAAAATGCATATTTAGTGACCAAGTGAGATAGCCGATGAGGTATTCAAGAACAGCAACGAGATAGACCGAAGCTCCGGCACCAACAAGCTCACAAAAATACGAAGGCATTTATGGGAAGGGAATAAAAATACACCTCTTTTCTTGATAGATTCAGTCGGGGCTCTGATTTGACGAGGAAAGAAAACACCAGAATTGGGAAGAGTGTTGCAGGTTTTAGATCTGTAAATCGAACAAGAAGATGCATAGTTTTGTTTTAATTAAAAATTAAATTATAAAGGGTAAAATTGTCATTTGTGAAAATTTAACAGCAAATTCTGACGGCTGTTAGGCTTAGGGACCAAAACTGATACGAAGTCCTATACTTAATGACCATCGGTGTAATTTCTAGAACTTAGGGACCAAATCCAAAACTCAGGTTAAACCACAGGGACTATTCGTGTAATTTACTCTTTTTTTTTTTTAAAGAAAAGAAAGATACCTCATTCTTGGCTATAAAAGAACATTCTTGGATCCGGGCATATTAAGGCTATGCAATTCCAACATTTTGGCGGCACTTACTGTAGTTATCTCGGGATCACGAAAATCAAATGCTGATAATGTCTGATAAATCATATCAACAAGTATTTGAATAAGATGGTAATAATGACAGTTAAGACCATTGGCATTAATACAAATTAAAGATGGTAATATAGTCAGTTTCTAGTAGGGGTGTGTTCGGTTCCAGAACCGGACCAAAACCGGTAAACCTGGAAACCCGAAAAAAAAAACTTCAAAGACCGAAAACCGGTACCGGTTCCGGTTCGGCGGTCTTCGTCCGATTACAGAACCAGTAAACCCGACTGCTTTTCTGCTGTTTTATTCTACTATTTTTCCCTACAGTTTTATTTCCTGCATTTTTTCTATGGTTTTACTTCCTTCATTTTTTCAGCAGTTTTATTCCTGCATTTTTTTGTAGTTTTATTTCCTGCATTTTTCTGTAGTTTTGCTACTGTTTTCGCAACTTTTTTTTTGTAACTAATGCAATTTTTTCAAATAGCCACAACAACAAAAATACAGCAATAGAAACCAGTAAAATTCAATCACCATACTTCTTACGAAATAAAATACATCAAAATTCAGATTTTCGAAGAGCAAAAAAATTTCAGATTTTCAAACAATTCACCAAAAAAATATTCAATTTCAATTACCAGTCACCACTAATCTCAATTCATTTTCTCCTTTGTGTAATTCTTCTTCCAACTTTAATATAAACAGGAAACACAACAAAGTTAGAACTTGGAAGTTAGTATATATAAAATTATTATTAATATTAATTAGCTACTATAATAAAAGTGTTACCTTTAGCGACGTCATCATCTTTTAAAATATCTTCGCTATTTTCCAAAATCGGCTTCCTTGATTTTCTTACCCAATCTCGGGTGCAAACTAAAGCCCCCACAAAAAAAGACTTTAAAATACCGGTTCTTAACCCGGTTAAACTGGAACCGAACCGGCACGGGACTGGTAAATCCGTTAAACTATTTTGGAGATAATATAGGAACGGTTCGGCTCGGTGCCGGTTCGATCACGTGTTTTTCCTGGTGCAGAAAATAGACAGAAAAGATCCAATAATCAATTATTTATGTAATAATTAAGAATTTGAATAATAAGTTAATTTGATTAGTTATCTTATGGTCTTTAAGCATTCGAGGAATTTTAATCAACACAGTGCACATCAGCATTATGTGTTTCTTCAACCTAACTTAAGAAATTAATATACAGTGTTAAAAATCAAATCAAATAAAGTAAAGTAAAAAAAAAAAAAAAAAACCTTCATGATTGGGTTGGTTCCAATTCTAGCATCCCACAATATAAAGCAAGAATCCTCAGAGTTACCTTGTAGGACTAACAGAAGTATTATCACCACTTTTAACAAATGACTCTCCAGCCAATGTTGATATATGATCATGAATACACCATAAAACCACATATTAATCCTTCCATGTTATAGTTGCAATATATGGACAACTGGAAATAAACTCTTATGCAAAAGTTCATATACAATTTGACCTTTTTGAGGACAAAGACCGAAATTCAACTTCAACATTAACATATAAAACGAAAAACCATGGCCATAACATCGATCCAGCATTATAATCAATACATATACTACAAATTTAACCGAATGTTATGAAATCAGTAAGCAGGACACTAAATCGATATCAAATCTGACTCCAAAAAGTCAGAGACTTGACTTCTGGGATTAAAATTCCGTGTAGAGCATGATCTTACAATTTCAAGAAAAGCCATTCGCATAAAGACTATTCAAAAAGGACAACAATAATCGAAGAAATGAATCAAAGAAACTAACCCCATATGATATAATCCAAGATCGATTGATTACCAGACGATAAAATTGAACAGGAAAAAAAGATAAAATTTACCTTTACTAAACACTGAAAAGGTTGGTTACAGAAACTATATCATCTCAATGGGCAAGATGTGCTTTGCACGCCAACCCCGGATATTTTTCCAGTCAAGAACTGATGCTCAAGATCTGGAAAAACTTGATCAACAGCATCTGCAATCCATTACAATTATTTCGGGCTGGAAAAACTATAACTTCCATATTAAATAAATCTTAAAAAAAAGAAGATAAAATCCTATGATAAAACATAACCTAAGAGCTTACATTGTGCTTTTCTGTCATAAAAATTTGAATAAACACTTCTACAAAGGAGATATAAATTGTATGCGGTTAAAAAAATCTGCCATGAACTCCAACGTTTGAGGTGTGAAAAGCCTGCATATGAAGAAAAGAGCAAAAGTGATTTATTTTTGTTACAAAAAATAATTAGTGCTCTAACAGCCATACCATATGTTTACTAATCAACATTTACCTACTGTAATCTGGATCCTAGGTGAAAATGAAGACCTTTCAAACCTAACTAATTCTTAACAAAAACCTAAATTGTCACACAACAAAATGCAAAAGTGGGAATCATTATTATAGAACATAAAAATCAATTGGGCGAATTATAAATCCATGAAACATCACTTATATATAATGCAAATGATCAGAATGTCTTTCAAACAGATCAAATTCCACACCAATTAGTTCAAAAACACTTCTAAGTTCATAAACATCACTTCAAAATCATACATATTCAAGAGATATCAACTAATTTACACTAAATTACCTCATTCCATAATAACTTTAGCCCCAATTGCCTTCATTTTTTCAATAATCTTCTCAGCTTCATCTTTTGGAACCCCTTTCTTCAACAAAGTAGGAGCTTTTTCCACTAATTCTTTAGCTTCCTTCAACCCCAAATCAGTAAAAGTTCTAACTTCCTTAATAATTTTAATCTATGATCCAGCATCAAATCCGCCTTTAAGTTTCAAATCAAACGCTGTTTTCACTGCCGCCCTCTCTTCCGCTTTCGTCGCACCACCGTCGCTGCCTTTTACTCCGGTCTTCAACCCCATTCCGGGCTCTGTAACTGAAATCGGTTCTGATTGTAGAAATCCGTTATTCTGAAGCTCAATTAAAACGCTAACAGAACGGTGTGTGTGTGTGTGTGTGGATTTCGATTTTAAAAGAAGCTAGAAGAGATGGTGGAACAATGACGGTAAAGAAGAAGAAAAAAAAATATTGGCGCCCAAGAAAAAAAATGAAGCTGAATGCAATAATGGGCAATGTTGATAGCTCAATTAAAACCCTAACAAAACGATTTGTATGTGGATTACGATTTTAGAAGAAGCTAGAGGGGATGATAGAAAAATGACAATAGTAAAGAAGAAGAAAAAAATATTGGTGCCCTAGAAGAAGAATGACGATGAAGGCAACGATAGACTTTGAATCATAGAGAAAATGACTGCAGTAATTTCTTTTGGAAAATGTTATATAGGTAATGTAACAAACAAAGAATCAATGTAATGAGCAATATTATATACTTCTTTTTATTTATCAATTTAAATTTTATAAAATAAAAAGTTGTAACAAGTATCATGGAAAAGAAGTCCCCGGTGAATCATCGGCCACTTCTGTTGGTGATTTGTATATTATTTAAGTGTAATGGGATAAACTTGTTAACCAAATGTAATCCTAATAAATATTAAACAAGTAAGGGTAGTGCGGAGTGCAGGCTTGTTTAAATTTGTTATGATTAAAATGCACCGACTTAACGGGGGTTCGGGGGGCAGCGCCCCTAGCGGGGTCCGGGGCAGCGCCCTAGTCGGGGTCCAAGGGGCAGCGCCCCTGGCTGGGGTCGAGCTGCCAGGTCAGCTTGGAAAATCCGAATTCTTTGTAACACCTCAATTTTTCAAAACAATATTTAAATAACATTTCATCCCAAATAAGTAATAATGTATCGGTGTCAAATGCCGAATTTACAAAAACTAAAAGGATCTTGTTTGAGATTATCAGAGTTTACAAAAATGGTGTTACAAAATATATCTAAGTCATAGGATAAGGACTTCAACTATGAACACCAAGCTAATCTCAACAAGGCCTCCTCTCTAAACGGGCCTCCTAAATCTTCGATCCCGAACCTGAGTACATAGCAAAACACAAACATAGTACGTGAGACAAAATTGCCTCGTGAGATACATGGGTTTTAGACCCGATAAACAACTAGTCACATAATATCTTTTATATCATAATAATATTATTAATTCCATTCGGGTCACTTCATTTCTTTCATCATTGGCCAATGTCAAGATAATCGGAATGCCTCCAATCTATCAAGACCGTCATATCCACGGTAACCGGAATGCCTCCAATCTCCGGGACTCATAGGTATTGGGTAATCGGAATGCCTCCAATCTACCACTAACCTTAAGGTACCGTAATAACCGGAATGCCTCCAATCTATCATGGCCCTAGGGACATCATAATCATCATCATCATTTGTCACTTAACATTATGAGCTTATAGCTCCATCATTTCTAAATCAATTAATCAATTCATCATCACATAAGCAATTCATTAGTAATCACATAATTGACTAAATTACTTATAGACTCGATTAAACATGAAAACATAAAACATTTACTAGCTATGTACTCAGTTTTGAAAGTTCACATGTACTCACCTTAGCCAAGCTTATCCAAAAGATGTGTTTCTTGAACACAAATGTCTCTCCCCAAGACTTGAACCTCAAATTCTTCCACCAAATGACCTAATATCAAAACCAACATAATGGTTTACATCAAACATCTATACTAATCATATATTCCATGGCTAGTTAACTACTTGTATCATATTTCCCCAAATTACCAAACCCTAATTCCAAAAATCTTCATATTTTCATTGATCCATTTCATAAACACATTTTCCTTGTTAGAATACCATAGATATAAGCTATTCAACTTCCATTTAACCCTTTATGAACAAGCCCAAAACTAGTTTGAGATTCAAGCTTTCCCTAGTTGAATCTATGGCTAAAAACTCAAGAGAGATGAAGATTTACCTTAGATCTTCAACTAGGAGTAAGAATCTCCAAGGTTTGATGAAAATTCAACCTTCTTCAGCACTTTTCTCTAGAAATCCGTACACACACTTTGAGAGAGGATTCTAGGGTTTTGAATGAGCATTAAGGGCTGCATTTACGTTTTTATATGCCAGCCGAGGAGTTCGCGCCGCGATCTAGAGTTCGCGTCGTGATCTTCCAAAAACGCGTGTTCTTCGCGATCGGGAGCTGGTCGGGAATTCCTCACGTTTTATGTCTGAACTCTTTGCCTCGACTTCGTGAACGCGAACACAAGTTCGCGCCGCGAACCTGCTACGCAGCCAAGGCTGCATTTATCCATCAATGTCTTTACCCGGTTTCGCCCATAACTTTCTCGTACGGTGTCCAAATGACACGAAACCAATTCCTACGTTCTTTAAACGATTTATCCTTATTTATAATATTTTTATATAATTTATTTATTTACAAAATTTCAGGTCGTTACATTCTTGAATTGGCAGTTTTCGGTGGTTTAGGACCTGCATGAATTCAAACACTCACAAATTCTCTGTTTTTTGCAATTGTGATTTTATCCGATCAAAGATTTCATAGTACCGACGAAATACTTTGGTCTGAAAGTGTTTCAAGACTTCACAATTTTCCAAGTAATCGAAATCTAACCAAAGTTTTTCTAACAACCTTCGTCCAATCAGAGTCCGGTTCACTCCATGACCATGGCCGGAGACCAAATTTGAAAAACACCACCATTTCTAGAGCCTCAAACACCTTATTCTCATCCATAAAACTTGTTCCAAACACCACTCACAATGCAATAATTGTTGTTATAGGGGGCCGTGGTGGGCGGCATGTTGCCGCCGTGACACCAACACTTCGGTGTATCTTGCAACGCCTCCACAACTGGCGGAAACTCTTATCCCATGAGCCCAAGCATGAAATTGTTGGCTAAACATGACTCTGTTATCATATAAACACAAATATAAATTAATCTTACAGAAAACATAAACATTATATCTTACTAATATATAAAGCATTTAGGACTTCCCTTTATAGCATTACTTAATTTTCAACCTTACTATTTCGGGAAATGTCTTAATTTTTAAAAGCGCCCAAAATATAAAACACAGACCAGAGGATTCAAACCCATGACCTTGCGCATAAAGGATTCATGTTTTTCCATCTCAACTACATGGGATTTGTGCTACTGTTTCCTTTTCAATGTACTTATTCAAATGAAAGTACAATAACTGCTAACATTTATGAGGTAAATGGCCTCATTTCAAATAATTTTTTAATTATCTTTATTTTACAATATTTCATTTTCTATTTATTTATATTTTACTCCCTCCGTCCCACAAAAAAGTACCAAGTATCCTACCAATAACTATCATTCTTTCTCCAAACTAACCTTATATTTTAATCAAAAGTATTACTAATGACTCCACCACTAACTTTCATCTTAAAACTTGTGCAAAAAAAAAATGGGTACTTTTTTGTGGGACGAAGGGAGTACTACATATAATATATATTCCAGACTTTGTCAATTTAACAAGCTTAATTATTAGCCAACCAGCTTGTTATCTCAGGAAATGTAACGCCCCGAAATTTTAATAATTAAATAATATTAATTTAATCGTCATATATAAATTTAAAATGAATAGTTAATAAATAATTATAATGAAGATAGACTGTTCATATTATTTCGGCGATCTGTAGTTAGGCGGTTCATTTTTTTAGACGTTTTATTTATCTGGGCACTTTATTATTTTGTAGACATTTGTATATTATTAAATGTAATAAATAGTTCATCTCGGGTTTGGACCAGTTAGTTAATCGTAAGATAGAAGTGGTATTTTTTAGTCGGGCTGGCCATTTGGCCAAGGCCCGAACACATCCGTCTATCTTTTCTCTTTGATCCAATTTTGAGTAGTTCCCTTGTAGCCCGATGTAGAGATAAGCTTAGGGCCCATGGTGTTATCTAATACTTAAGAGCTTGGAAAATTAAAGAACCCCTAATTCCCTTTCCAGTCTGCCGTCACATCTCAAATCGTTATTCTTTTAAGTCTTCCTTGTGACCAGATGTTTATGGCATGTAATAGGCGGGTGATGGAGCTTCAGAGTAAGTGAAATGGTTGATTCCGTTGAAGATTATAATGGTGTACGTACGCATGATGGTGTTGAATAAGAAGTTGCTCTAATTAAATTGTTGTTGAGTGGTGACCGATATTTTACTTTGCCACAATTCAATTCCAATAAAATCCTTGCTACTTAATTTCAATAAAAAATCTCTTGGTGCCTCCATTTCTTGCGTCAACCTCAAATAAAAGGAAAGAGGCTTGCGCCTCTTATATGTTTGTAGATTGGGGTTCGTATGCCGGTTCGTGTGATGATTCGGGTGTATCCTTATTCTCGCGGTTTGATTTGTAGGGTATAATCTCTAACCCTAATCCGTTGTTTTGATTTTTCCTGTAGACCGAGTACTAATCTGTTTCGTGTAGAATGACTAATAGGGTTGCGGGTTTTGACAGTTTGCTACCGAGCCCAAGTCGGGTTCGGTTTTGTTTGAATTGTTGTTGTCGTTATTCATTTTTATTTAACCGTTTGTTGTCATGATTAGCTAGATTATTATTAAATTGTCGATTGATCATTCGGGTTTGGAATTTGAAAACCGGGCAATCAAGGCCAAGCCTTGATTTGTCTCGGTGTGTCGGGTTGGTTTAATCGTTTTTATAAGAACCGGGAATTTATAACCGAAGGAGAAACCGAACCTGTAGGGTTCTCGGTTTCATAATCGGGAATCGGATATTTAGAAATCATTTATAACTTGAGAAATTAATATTTTAAACTGTCGGGTATCCAATTTGGAGTGCTCGTGTTTTTTTTACGGTAACGGGTCGGGTTTGCTAAAATGGGTTTTACATAAATACATTTTCTGGCAGATTTTTGTCTCCTGTTCTCGGTTGTTTCTGACCTGTTTAAAATACCTCTTTGGATTTTGGCCCGCGATGGGACCTTGATTTCTGAGTTAGCTTTCCGTTGCCGCAACCCTCTCGTCAATCTGATTTACGGTTTAAAAGTTATACCCGTTTTAATATGCTGTTGTAAGGAAATTGACCTGTGCAACACGTCTGTATTGCAAGACGACTTTGAGGCCCTTAGGCTCTGTTTTGGACAGTGGCCGTCTCACAGTAAATTGTTGTACTCGGAGTCTCGTTTCTGTGGTAAAAAGTTGGGACAAATCTAATGAGCAGATTAGGAGATATGGCAGTTTCCGTGAGACCGACGGGTGCTGCCAGCTTTCTAAAATAAGCCCTGGTGTTAGATTTTAATTCGGGTTTCCGTTTCATGTCTTAGGATCGTCTAAAAGATAATTTGCTGTGCCTTTGACCGTCGGGAACCCTTTGGAGCTTACGTTTTCTCGAGGTGAGTATTCTCACCGTGTATTCAGTTATAACGTTATACATACATGACTTATACGTTTCATTACTTGCACTATATTTGCTATCTGAGTTTTGATTTGTTATCTGAGTATCTGGGCATCTGTTTTTATTATACTGATATGAGTATCTGTGCTACTACCTGCTAGGGCATCTGAGATAATTATGTTAAAGAGATAAAAACATAATAACACACATCTGAGTTTTGGCTTTATGCCTATTTGGGATCACCTCCCGTCTGAGTTTTGGGATCACCTCCCGTCTGAGTTTTGGCTTACGCCTCTCTGAGGTGTGAGGAGTGGCGATCGACCCGAATCACACAAGCGCGCTATATAAATTAAAATCTGAGTAATAAAATCTGAGAAATAAACCTGAGCAAATAATCGAGTAGATTCTGAGTAAGAGTACACCGATGTGCCTCATGTGTTGTATGTTGTGATTGTATGCATTTTGAGTTTACTCACTCAGCTTCCCAGCTGACCCATATTTCCCCCACTGTTTCAGGTACTAGCAAAGGAAAAGAGAAGGTGAACGGTTGACCGATGTATCTTCCCGGAGCTGATGTGGACAACATTTACTATCTTCAAACATTTTATTTTTATTAAACATTTTCCGCACTAAATACATTTTAAATGACAACTTTATTATTGGGATTTATTTATCACATTTATTGGGACCATTTTTATTAAAATCTTGTACTCAAAAAGTTTTAATTTTTTGTGAAATTTTGGGTGTTACAGGAAACATTTGTATTTAGAAAAAACTGACACCCCAAGGACTTGAACTTGCAACTTCATGTTATTAGAAAGGAGCTCTAGCCACAAACTCATATCATTTTGTTGACCACCACCTACTACCACCCGCCACTAGAATCACTACCGAACACACCATCACTACTGCCACCATCGCATAATCACTATCATTATCGTAAAATATAGTTATAGGGTATCCGCCGCCGCATTGCGCGGGTACCCTGCTAGTCTAATTAGAATGTTAATTAGAATGTTACATAGAATAAGATAAGTAGTTGAAATTAAACAGGTTAATGTCATAAAATAGTAACATACTGTAGGAGCTAATACCAATTTTATTAAATAAAATACAATATAATTGCGAAATGGCTAAAATAAATACAAGACTAAAACTTGTTAAAAATTTTAATTTTTTGGAACCCTAATTGCTACTAGTTAAAAAAACATAAATAAAAAAATTAATCTTGTTTATTGAATTTTTTATATTATTTGGCTTGGATTTTTATTTTAATTGTTAATTGTTGTATATGGCAAAACATGTATTTTTTCCATATCTCAAGCCAAAACCTAGTCAAATGTTGATTGATTGTGCAAAACCGATGAAAACCTAGACCATTTGTGATTGTGTTGATTGCTTGAATTGGTTGGTTGTTTGGAAAGCCGTGTTTTTGGCGATGTTGTAATTACTATTTTTTATTTTTATTTTGGTGCCATTTTTTGGGGCAATTTTTCAACGTAAAAGTAATAGAATAGGTTGTATTTTCATTATATTTTGTATTGTAAAGTGTTGACCAAGATTGAAGAAAAATGAAATAAAACAACAATTTTCGTCACTTTGCGGGTGCTGTACGAAAACAGAATTTCCAGGAGCATACGGACTCCGTTTTGGGCGTTTCAAAAGCCTAAAATGCATGCCAGGTCGTGGGCTACAACTTTCCAGAATGCCGGGAACACCAACGAGGACCCCTTCAGTGAAGTTTCGGGCTTCAAAGTCTGCTGGAAATTTCTGGCAGATTGCATTTTTCACAAATTTGGTTTCTATTTGCTCATGATTGTCTTGAGGCAAGTGGGAGCCCATTGGGTTTATGTAGGCCCGCTCGGGTTCATGTTGTCCCGTCCCCTAGCTTGACCCTTCGGTCCGTCGTGATGACTCACGTGACCGAACTTAGGTTATCATCAGTCGAGGTTTTACACAAATTGAGTTGCATGTTTTGTAACACCTCAAATTTTAATACAAAAATATTTCCGTAAAATCCTTTTAAATTCAAAACATTTAGAGTATTGTCCCAAAATATGGATTTACAAAAACCTTGGTATGAAATAAAAGACATTAGTTGGTGTTACAAAGTATATCATAACCAAAGCCAAACGTAAATCCACCTTGCTATCTCTACTAAATCCGTGCGACTCTACTAGCAACCGCACCTAATCCTTAGCTCCTGAACCTGAGTACATAGCATTACAAACAAACATAGTACGTAAGACAAAATTGTCTCGTGAGATACATGGGTTTCAGACCCGACATTAACATATAAATAATCACATTTATTAATAATCACATTGATTAGATATATAAATAAATAAATAAATAAATATATATATATATATATATATATATATATATATATATATATATATATATATATATATATATACTTTAGTTACCTCCGTGGTAACCCTATCTCATTCATATACATCAATCACCTCTTCGGTGATTCTAACACATTCATTCGTAGCCTATTCGACCCGTCAAGTTGTTCGGAATGCCTCCAATCCAACGAGACCCCATTTTTGTCCTACTAACCAGAATGCCTCCGATTCAGTAGAACCCCCATTGTCACAGTGTTCAGCCAAAGTGACCTATCTTTATCTTACTAACCAGAATGCCTCCGGTTCAGTAAAATCCAACATCTTGTTGGGTGATCGGAATGCCTCCAATCCATCAGTTTAAAGATACCATGATAATCCGGAATGCCTCCAAATCTATCATGTACCTGTCCTATTTCAGTCTACCCATCATAACTATTACATGTGACTATATGTCACATCCATCAATAATGCCATAAGGCCATCATACAAACTATTCATATACTAATCTCACTTAGTATTCACACAATAAAACCAGCTAGTTAATACAAAAATTAAGTAACTAGTTTATCATTAATAGTCATATATTAGAAAGATTTCTTTACCGCTATGTACCCAGTTTTTAAAGTTCACATGTACTCACCTTAGCCAAGCTTAAATCCTCTTGTACTCCTTGAACAAAATCTTCACTTCCCAAGACTTGTGAATTCCAAGTCTTTCAACAACTGCCCTAATCATGAAACCATACAAGGTTTATCATCAAACATCACCATATTTATCATTAGTTAACTACTAGTATCATTTTCCCCAATTTCTACAAAACCCTAGTTTCATAAATCCCGATAATACCATAAATCCATATTATAAACATGTTTTCCTTGACAAAATACCATAGATCTAAGTTAGATAACTCTCATTTCGTCATTCATGGTAAACCCTCCAACTAGGGTTTACAAACTTCACCATTTACTCCAAATTCAACACATACAACTAACTAAGAGTTGAGATATACCTTTAATCTTCACCAAGGAGTGTAGATCCACAAGATTCGAGCTCAAAATCTGCTCCAAATGCTCCTGTACACTCAAAATTCGTACTCACACTTAGAGAGAAGAGTTAGGGTTTGTAAATGAGTTCAAATGGCCAAGACCCCGTTTTTATTGCAGTCGTCCCGAGTTCACTATCGCTACCAGAGTTCGCGACGCTAACTCATTCACGCACGCATAGTTCGTGATTGTGATCTGGTTGGGAAGTAGTTCACGCCTGAATGTCTGAATCGCTGTACCATGTTCACGACCGTGAACTATAGTTCACGCCGTGAACTTCCAGTGCAGCCAGGGCTGCACTTTTCGATCTTTGGTTCGACCCGGTTTTGTCCATAACTTTCTCGTACGGTGTCCAAACGACACGAAACCAATTCCTACGTTCCTTAAATGATTTATCCTTATTTATCATATTTTTGTACAATTTATTTATTTACAAATTTCGGGTCGTTACAACTATCTACCCCTTAAAAGGATTCCGTCCCCGGAATCAACTCAGGGATTTCCAATCCTCATTTCGCTTCCATCCTCTTGTATTTATTACCGTCAACTTCTTCAAATCATGATCCAATAACATTTATACATTTAAAGTTACCTAACACCGTTATGTCCAAACGGGTCAAAATCCGTCTTAAGCCCTTAATACCCCAAACGGGTCAAAATTTCATAACTCAATTATAACACTTCCTATCATTTAACTAAATCCTTTTATCAACAAGGATAGATACCCAATCATTACTATTATTAAATCAATCAAAACGAAAGTCGATGCCTAGCTTTGACCAAGTCGCCATATCCAAAATTTGTCGATCTTTGACTTAGGCACAAAGTCAACTATACTTTGACAATTTTCCTTTCTCGCTAAAAGTTCCATTAATTATCCTTTCCCTTTACAACCGACCTTGCATTCATGATTCATCAACAATCATAGGCTCAATTCCAAAATTCAACTCGATCACACAACGGTCAAAGTCACACACTATTATTATTTTCATTAATCAATTAACCATTAACATATACATGTGGGCGATACATTATGTTCTTATCCTCGCCTAATCATACTAAGCAAAGGTCAAAACCCAATTTTGACCCAAGTCAACCATCCACTAGTTGACCAACCTTGACTTATGAATAAAGTCAAACTTACTTTGCAAAATTCACATATCCGTTACTATTGAGTCATCACTACTCAACTTTTCATTCCCGATTCCAATATATATATCTTTTCTTTCTCAATTGTTCCTCTTTTCTTCGATTTCAACTTCCACAATCGTTTAACGATTTTCATTTAAAGCAATACCAAATCTCTATTACCTTTTTAATTTTCATCCAATTACTTATACCATTTATAATCTCCTTCAAACATCCTTATACCATACTTGAAATTTCCCGATTACCGGCTCTAGAGCCTCAATCATAACCAATTCTGGCCTAACCACCCATTATACATCTTTCATTACTCATTGGCTACTAACCAACTTTGCTTCCTAAAGCATTCCTTTTTCATGAACTATGAACTTGTAGGTATCTTCTACACATACTCCTACTTAAACACGAACCATATTTCCAAATCAGACCCTCATTTACCATGAAATCATATCAACAACTAACCATACAATGCTACATATGTCAGCTACAGTCACCATATCCCGGATACAACAAATCATACTTTAACTATCTTATCGAGATGATCGGAAAGCTTCCAATCCATCCCGACTCCAAACTGTCACAATGATCGGAAAGCTTCCAATCCATAGTGACTCATCAAATCTCGTTAATCGGAAGGCCTCCGATCTAACGAGATCCATGCAATACCATTCTATCTTGCATACAATTCATGTTTGCACCATTTCTTTGTATCCTTTCATTCATCTATGTATCACATCAATCATTTTGATAACTTTAATCTATTCATCATCATACCAATTGCTCTTTGCAAATGACGATTTCGTCACACTAGTCTCTCTAGTGTGTTCACGCTAATCTCTTAGCTTAACTTTCCTTACCTGTCCAATAGGTATAACAATTCCTACTTTCGAATATTCCTTTCGTTTATCTCTTACAATTTGTAGTGTCCCTTACACTTATATTTGTTACCGTAATGTTGTTCGCGTTCTTCGTTTCATTTTTCATTTCTCTACATAAATGTAGCTACAACATTAACCATATAATCCTACACACACAAGATAATAATACCATAGATCTAACACACCTGATCATCAATCTGAGCATCAAATCAAGATGATTGGAATACCTCTAACTCATCAGAATCTAAATCGTCACGATAGTTGGAATGCCTCCAACCAAAAGTGACCCAACAAATCCTTGCAAATCGGAATGCCTCCGATCCCACAAGGACCAACTAATCCATTCTATGATGCATGCCACACATGCATACATCTTCCACATCACCCATTTAACCATTTCCTTTCCTACTAAATCATATACCTTATACTTTCTCATTTTCAGAACAGACGGTCATTACCGACATCACAGGCCTTCTATAGCTCACTAGACATATAGCATACATGTCACACATCCCCGGCTCACGCATAACCGGTTTCTAATACTACCACCCGTTCCATTTATTTTATTTTTGTTGTACTTAGCTAATTCGTCTTCCCATTACATCCATCTTCCAACCTTCCCGTTACTACTGTGGTAATCATTAAACTTTCTAGTAGTTCAAAACTCTCCGGTTTTCCCGGTCACCTTGATTCGATCAACCATTTATTTCGACCCTTTTTTTTCTCTCTCTCTCTTTTTTTTTCATTAAGAAATCATTGATATCCTACATGTTCAGTCCTTCATACATCTAGAACTTAGGGGGAAATCCATTCCCCACCACAACACTATGTCATACCCATGACCTATCCAATCACTAATTTCCATAATTGTGATTTCTGACACCCCGTCATTTCCATACCTTCCCTAAAAGTTTAACATACTTTTTTCCCCTTTACATCAACTCATGATCGCCTGATCACAATTCTCAATCATTTCCCGATGTAACACGTTACCCTCAAGCATATCGTTATTCCATTACCTATCTTGATTCTTGCACCATTAATAATATCAAACCTTGTAATTTCATTCACGTCGCCTTCCATCTGTGCACGACTTTCTCACCACAATTAACACTTTCACATTCTATAAACCTTACCTAGGAAACTATTACAACTTTCATATTCCGTCTTTGATACTCCATGACACCATAGTTTTCCTTTTTACCAACCATAATATATCGATCTTTTATTCAATATCACATTATACTTTCATGAGCGTTTCCCATCGCCAATCCCTTCCACATAATTTAGTTTCTCCTTTCTTAATACCGGTCATTAATTCAGAACTTTCATCCTATATATAGGCCATGGAGGTTAACTCTAATAACTACTTTCGCAACAAAGGCTCCTCCAACAATTATAATGACCCAATTCATTAGGTATCATCTCGGGCGACTCGTCAAAAAGTAATTCACAAATCATATAACATCAGATTTATAGACATCATGTAACATCCTAAAACTGGCCTAGTTGTTTTAGGTATATAATGATATTTGATAATTGCATATTTGACCATATGTGGAATAAATTGATTAAGTGTTAAATGAATTGTTTGACTTTTTGTCCTTTTGTGATATTTTAATCAAGGGATTAAAATATCTGTTTTCTGAAATGTTTAAATAAAAATGTGATTTTTATATCTTTGGATTCTCCTTTTAATATCGTCTCCAGGAATGCTTTCGTTTTTAAAATTGGGGTCCGTTTACTATTTTAAATAAATTAACTACGAAAGGGACTTTTGGGTTGTATTTGTTAAAAGATGGAAAAAGTCACATGTGGGGCCCCTTCCCCTTTGTTTTGGACGGATGAGGTGAAAGAGGGCAGCCCCTCTTTCTCTTTTCTCACTTCTCACTTTTCTATCTCCCTCTCTCTCTCTCTCCCCCTCACGTCTCTCTCTTCCTCTCTCTCTAAATCCCCATCTTCTTCTTCTTCAAGTTTTTGAGCTTTTGGTGAAGATCCATAGCTTGTTCCTTGGCCAATCTTTAATCCGAACACATTTTTGAGTAGCTCTTGAGGTAAGCTTCAACCTATATGTGTTCATTTTCGATTTCATGATAGTTGATAAATTAGGGTTTATGTGTTCTTGAGATTTGGTTGGTGATTATTGTGTTAGATGGTAGGTTAAGTGTTTTTACAAAGTTCGGCATGTTTTGTTGTATGGGTACAAGTATTTTAGCACAAGGTACAACCTTTTTAGCAAAATGTACACATGTGTGTGTGTGTGTGCGCGTGTCGGTGTGTGTGTGTGTGTGTGTGTGTGTGTGCGTGTCGGTGTGTGTGTATGTATCAATTGTGTGGTTTTGGATTATGCTCCTAACTAGACTTAATATGGGTTTTAATGTTAATGTGGGTTAAATGAATATGTAGGAAGTGTTAATGGTCAAGATGATTAATTATGACTTGTTTGAATGAAATTGTTAGTTAAAGAGTTGTATGGAGTTTATGTATAATTTATAAACTAGTTATTGGGTTAAATATCAAGTTGGTGTGTTTGTGTCAATGATAGATTTTTATGGGTTATGTTACTTGTTTATGCTAAAATAACATGTTAGATATGTTAGTTATGGTTTATGCCAAGGATTGGTGGGATTTGATAAAAATGCTAGTTTTTATAGTGTTTGGATAATTTGTGTTAGATTAGGAACTAGTAAGTGGTATGTATGTGATCTTGTATAGAAGATAGAACTTGGTCTTGTCGAAATGACTAGTTAGTCATGAATTGTTAAATGGTGTGATTCTAGCCTTAAAGTGGTGTTTGGATAGTGTAGAAGTCGAATTTAAGGTTTTGACCCGGTTGGGTAAATATGGTCAAAGTTTGACTAAATGTATTTAGTGTGGAATTACTTGGTCTAGGAATGCCAATAACATGATAATTACATATTTTGGTAAACGGTAATATGTTGACTTGTTGTAGTTATATTCGGGTCTCGACCCGTTTGGATGTATTATGCCATATTGGTTAGATATGACTTGGTTGTATTTGACTTGAATTGCAAAAGTGTAAATGGTCATGACATGTTCATATGATGATTTAAGTGTTTGGTTATCTAGTTAGTGCAAGTGTTAGTGTTAAATGTATATTTAACATTGTTTATAATTTGGTGGAATTATATACTAATTCGGTATTCCTTTGGTGTACAGGAATCGGGATCGTGACTCAGAAACATTAGACCTCTGAGTTCGACAAGTGGAAGTGACGGTGAGTGGATTTAATCTCCAACTTGTGTTCGGTCACAATTGGTTCGGTATATGCATACTTGATAAAAATGCAGGAACATACCAGACAAGGGGAGTTCGCGTCGCGAACTCCACTTAGCGATCGCGAAGTAGCTCCAGCGGATTTGGTTGGTCGTCGCGAACTAGATCACGATACGAGTTCCCGACGCGAACACTAGTTCGCGATCGCGAACTAGAGTTCGCGATTGGGAACTCAGTTGTGACGTTTTTCGTGGTGTTTTTTCGTAGCTAGTCTACTTGCTATGTATGCCTAGTGTTAGGGAATACCATACATGATTAGGTGCACTTATGTGAAGAGACCTTGGCTTGACGGGTAGCTACAACTCGGTTTGATTGGTAACCGAGGTTTGAGAAGTCAGTGCGCTGGGCAATGGGTGTCGACTAAAGGGTATCCGACCTTACCTGTATGTGTTGCATGGTCAAGGGGAGGGAGTTGCCCGGGTGTTGGACACGAAACGCTATCGGTTACCGTGGTTTGGCCGACCATGGTTTAAGGCTCCGGCAGGACCCCGATCTTCTCGAACGAACCGGAGATGTTTATTTAAACTTCCGTGTTCCAGTGATGACCCAACCGGAGATGTTTATTTAAACTTCCGGGTTTAAGTGACGACCCAACCGGAGATGTTTTATAACTTCCGTGTTTTAGTGAACAGTGATACGTGGTTAGGTGGCTTTTAGACCGTAGAGATGTCTATGCTAGCTTATTGGGCTTTACAGAATTTGTAGATTATATTTATTCACATAGCTTTATGCTAATCCCTCCCTCGTTGAATCTTTTCAGGACGACCGGTGCTTTGGACGGGATGAATGACCAAGCTCCGTTTGATATGTTTTAAAAATGAGCCATGTCGTTTAAGTGACACCGTTAATGTATTGTTTAAGAAATGTTTATTTGGAAGCTTATTGTGGGACCTTGTTTGTAAACTAAACTAAACTAAACTAACCTGGAGGATAACCTAATCGCCTTCGGGCATTTAAAAAAAAATGCTTCCTAAATTTTGCGGTGTTACAATTTGGTATCAGAGCTTCGGTTTGGCGATGGATACACGGGGTTGGTGTTCCATTCCCAAATCGTGGCTCAAGTTTGGTCAAGCATTCCGGACGAGTGGGATTAGAGCAAATGTGAATGAAGTTAGTTTATAGTTAGTATGTACTTACTAACGATTTAAACTAAGCTTTCGTGAGATGTTGTGTTTTGCTACAGATATGACAGATAACGAGAACCCGACCCCCTTGACCCCAGAAAAAGTTGCTACCTCAAGTAACAATGTGGAGACTGACCGGGAAGCGCATATAAAGGCATTGGAAAACGAAGTGCAAGAGTTGAGAAATCAGGTACAACAACAACAACGACTAATCAAAGGAATGACACCCTCGATCCTCGCCCCATTGCTTCTTACTTCCCCATCAATGCAACCACTAGCAAATTATCCATTTCCGTCACAAATGAACCAACCCTCTCCACCTCAGATAAATCATCCACTACCACCTCAGGGACTTTACCCATACCCACACTTGGAAATCCCGTCACATCTAGAGTTAGGGTACCAAGGTGCCTATAAACCACCGGGAAACATGAGTCGTAAACAGACCGTTCGTAGATCAGGTCAGAAGAACCCATGGTGCCGTAAATGTAAGTCCGCTCATTCGGGGACGTGCACAACCCAGACCATGAAGTGCACTAAATGTGGCCACTTTGGGCACAAAGGTATGGATTGCGAGTTTCCACGGGTTGTGTGTTGGAATTGTCAAGGTGAGGGACATGAAAAGAGTAAATGTCCTTTGAAAAAGAAAATGGATTATGGGTCAAGTGCGGTGGTGGTCGGGGAATCTTCATCAACGGTAGAAAGGAAAAGAAAGAGTGCTGACGTCACTGACCGTGACAGCTCGGGTATGCTTTTATAAACTCAATACTTGTGTTTATGTAGAATTGTTAATTGAGAAGATTGCTTAGTTAAGACTTGTGAAATGTTGTGATGAACTGAATTGCTTACCCGTGGTGTTTTATAGCACTCGAATTGGAATCATTGATTGCTTATTGATTTGGGATACATCATATGGTCGGGAGTTTTGTCGATATAGGTGATGCATGCATACATGTTCCTTTTATTGAAACTTGGACTAAGTTTAGTGTGATATGATGTATGGATTAGTCTAGTTTGATCAAGTTATGAATAAATGTTATATAAGATGGAATCTTTTCTTGCCCGTCGGGGCACATATAGTGTCTCGGTGGTTAAAGTTGCTTGTTTTCCGTATTGTGCAAATTGGTGATAAGTTGATTGTAACTGTTTGTTTGTTCCTTCACTTTAGGAGAAGCGAAGAGAATCGGTTGTATGTCGGTTTCGGTCACAACATATGTGACCATGGATCAGATGGAGTATAATAGTAATTATTGTAGACTTCTTGAATGTGGTGCTTGTATTTAAAATGGAAGGAATTGTATATGTGAATTGAATAGTCCAAGTAGGACTAGTGTTTGTTATGTGAACAAGTTGAAACTTTTGTTGTGACCCACCGGGTCACATGTAGTGACTTGCATAGTGAGAATCAGAAATGTTTGTGCGTGTAAATCTTTTGAGATGACTTGTGATAGTATTAATTGAAGATGAATGATTTGTATTGAATTGATGGAATTGCCTTACTATTTGGATGTTAATAGGTAAGAGTTAAGAACTAGTTGAATTGTGATTGGTTGACTTGGAGTCTAAGTAACAGTTGACAGGTAATTGAAAATGCTTATTAGTCGTCACATGAGTTTGACATGTTAATGAACTGTGAACTTTATGTTTGAAATCGTCATGATAAATTGCTTAATGTTGACCCGTTAAAGGTAATTAGTGTCAAGTCTTGATTGGATGCATTTAGTTGCTAGACCTTGATTATAATGATAATTGTTGTTAATTGTATAAGTTGGTTTTGTTAAATACTTTAACATGTTATGGATGTAATAAAACAATTTTGGATAATAAAACTTGTTTTGATCTGTTAGGTCACAGGTATGACTAATTGGGTATAAAAGATGTTGCTATTTGTATTGCCATGATTGTAATGAAATATGTGGGGTAGACCTGAATTGTGTAGACTTCGACTTGTTTTGTCAAAGCGTGCAACTTGACTTTGTAAAATTTTGTCATCCTTGTAATATGGCTAATTATGCATAAAATAGTTGATGATTGTTAGAAGTATTGTTAACTAATGACTTTGATAGTGTCACGATGAATTGCTTGATTTTGACCAGTTCGTGCCTAGTATGCAAAAATTGATGTGACTTTATGTTATGAAAGTGTATTTTTAAAAATTAGTTGATTAAGACCGGAAATTTTTATTGGAAATTCTTAAAATTGCGGGTCAAGGTTGTAAATTTTGTTAGAATAAAGAAGAAAATGAGTAGGTATTTGAGACCTGAAATAATTGTGTGACCTTGTGTATGGAAATGATGTGGTAACTTATGCTAGTTGATTAACTGTTATGACATGAGGAATGCCATTTTGTTATGTAGGGTAAATGCTATATGAATTGTATGACGAATTGGATGTGATGTTGTTTGAGCATGTATACGTGAAAGTGATTGGGATAGAGTCGTAAACTTGTTGTGATAAATACATGCTAATTGAATATTGTTGTTGGATTCCGGGGACGGAATCCTTTTTAAGAAGGGTAGAGTTGTAACATCCTAAAACCGGCCTAGTTATTTTAGGTATATAATGATATTTGATAATTGCATATTTGACCATATGTGGAATAAATAGATTAAGTGTTAAATGAATTGTTTGACTTTTTGTCCTTTTGTGATATTTTAATTAAAGGATTAAAATATCTGTTTTCTGAAATGTTTAAATAAAAATGTGATTTTTATATCTTTGGATTCTCCTTTTAATATCGTCTCCAGGAATGCTTTCGTTTTTAAAATTGGGGTCCGTTTACTATTTTAAATAAATTAACTACGAAAGGGACTTTTGGGTTGTATTTGTTAAAAGATGGAAAAAGTCACATGTGGGGCCCCTTCCCCTTTGTTTTGGACGGATGAGGTGAAAGAGGGCAGCCCCTCTTTCTCTTTTCTCACTTCTCACTTTTCTATCTCCCTCTCTCTCTCTCCCCCTCACGTCTCTCTCTTCCTCTCTCTCTAAATCTCCAACTTCTTCTTCTTCAAGTTCTTGAGCTTTTGGTGAAGATCCATAGCTTGTTCCTTGGCCAATCTTTAATCCGGACACATTTTTGAGTAGCTCTTGAGGTAAGCTTCAACCTATATGTGTTCATTTTCGATTTCATGATAGTTGATAAATTAGGGTTTATGTGTTCTTGAGATTTGGTTGGTGATTATTGTGTTAGATGGTAGGTTAAGTGTTTTTACAAAGTTCGGCATGTTTTGTTGTATGGGTACAAGTATTTTAGCACAAGGTACAACCTTTTTAGCAAAATTTACACATGTGTGTGTGTGTGTGTGCGTGTCGGTGTGTGTGTGTGTGTGTGTGTGCGCGTGTCGGTGTGTGTGTATGTATCAATTGTGTGGTTTTGGGTTATGCTCCTAACTAGACTTAATATGGGTTTTAATGTTAATGTGGGTTAAATGAATATGTAGGAAGTGTTAATGGTCAAGATGATTAATTATGACTTGTTTGAATGAAATTGTTAGTTAAAGAGTTGTATGGAGTTTATGTATAATTTATAAACTAGTTATTGGGTTAAATATCAAGTTGGTGTGTTTGTGTCAATGATAGATTTTTATGGGTTATGTTACTTGTTTATGCTAAAATAACATGTTAGATATGTTAGTTATGGTTTATGCCAAGGATTGGTGGGATTTGATAAAAATGCTAGTTTTTATAGTGTTTGGATAATTTGTGTTAGATTAGGAACTAGTAAGTGGTATGTATGTGATCTTGTATAGAAGATAGAACTTGGTCTTGTCGAAATGACTAGTTAGTCATGAATTGTTAAATGGTGTGATTCTAGCCTTAAAGTGGTGTTTGGATAGTGTAGAAGTCGAATTTAAGGTTTTGACCCGGTTGGGTAAATATGGTCAAAGTTTGACTAAATGTATTTAGTGTGGAATTACTTGGTCTAGGAATGCCAATAACATGATAATTACATATTTTGGTAAACGGTAATATGTTGACTTGTTGTAGTTATATTCGGGTCTCGACCCGTTTGGATATATTATGCCATATTGGTTAGATATGACTTGGTTGTATTTGACTTGAATTGCAAAAGTGTAAATGGTCATGACATGTTCATATGATGATTTAAGTGTTTGGTTATCTAGTTAGTGCAAGTGTTAGTGTTAAATGTATATTTAACATTGTTTATAATTTGGTGGAATTATATACTAATTCGGTATTCCTTTGGTGTACAGGAATCGGGATCGTGACTCAGAAACATTAGACCTCTGAGTTCGACAAGTGGAAGTGACGGTGAGTGGATTTAATCTCCAACTTGTGTTCGGTCACAATTGGTTCGGTATATGCATACTTGATAAAAATGCAGGAACATACCAGACAAGGGGAGTTCGCGTCGCGAACTCCACTAAGCGATCGCGAAGTAGCTCCAGCGGATTTGGTTGGTCGTCGCGAACTAGATCACGATACGAGTTCCCGACGCGAACACTAGTTCGCGATCGCGAACTAGAGTTCGCGATTGGGGACTCAGTTGTGACGTTTTTCGCGGTGTTTTTTCGTAGCTAGTCTACTTGCTATGTATGCCTAGTGTTAGGGAATACCATACATGATTAGGTGCACTTATGTGAAGAGACCTTGGCTTGACGGGTAGCTACAACTCGGTTTGATTGGTAACCGAGGTTTGAGAAGTCAGTGCGCTGGGCAATGGGTGTCGACTAAAGGGTATCCGACCTTACCTGTATTTGTTGCATTGTCAAGGGGAGGGAGTTGCCCGGGTGTTGGACACGAAACGCTATCGGTTACCGTGGTTTGGCCGACCATGGTTTAAGGCTCCGGCAGGACCCCGATCTTCTCGAACGAACCGGAGATGTTTATTTAAACTTCCGTGTTCCAGTGATGACCCAACCGGAGATGTTTATTTAAACTTCCGGGTTTAAGTGACGACCCAACCGGAGATGTTTTATAACTTCCGTGTTTTAGTGAACAGTGATACGTGGTTAGGTGGCTTTTAGACCGTAGAGATGTCTATGCTAGCTTATTGGGCTTTACAGAATTTGTAGATTATATTCATTCACTTAGCTTTGTGCTAATCCCTCCCTCGTTGAATCTTTTCAGGATGACCGGTGCTTTGGACGGGATGAATGACCAAGCTCCGTTTGATATGTTTTAAAAATGAGCCATGTCGTTTAAGTGACACCGTTAATGTATTATTTAAGAAATGTTTATTTGGAAGCTTATTGTGGGACCTTGTTTGTAAACTAAACTAAACTAAACTAACCTGGAGGATAACCTAATCGCCTTCGGGCATTTAAAAAAAAAACGCTTCCTAAATTTTACGGTGTTACACATCATACCTGAAGCGGTATCGTGGCTTCCTCTAGCCTTGCCGTGAGCAGTTGATATCAGCATACCGGTTCTTCTCTTCGGGCATGCGCCACTAAAATGTCCCTTATCGTGACACGTGTAGCACTCCACTTCTTTGATATTATTCACTCCACAGTCTTTTGCCATGTGCCCAACTCTTCCGCATGTGAAGCATAAAGCTGTACCCGACTTGCATACCCCCTTGTGGCCCTTACCGCAATTATGACACCTTCCGCCACTAACTTTATTGGTCAAAGTCGGTGTGAATCTTCCCTTCTTTGATGGCTCCAAACTATCTCCGATTCCTCTCTTTTCTCCACCTCTTGGTAGCCCTTGGACCACCCGATGATCTACTTTCTGGGTGTACACATCCACCGACTCATCTCCTTTTCTGAAAATCATAGCTTCTTCTTGCACTTTCACTAAGCTTCTCTTAGGGCAAAATTTCTCTTTCAAACGGCACGTGAATTCCTCCCATGACATCTCGTATATTGCCTTCTTGCCTAAGACTTCGTACATCATAACCCACCACATGTGTGCTTCATCTTTCAACATCCTAGAAGCATAAGTCACCATATCTTCCTTCTTACATTTGCTACTCTCCAAAGCTTGCTCAGTTTCTCGAATCCACCGGACGGTGACTCTTGGCTCAAAACTTCCCGGATACCCCTTGGGCTCATATGCCATAAATGCCTCGAACGAACATCCATTTCTCTTATCAAGACTCATGTCATTTTCCTTTTCAGTCGAGAATTTCTCCAAGTGGGCCTTGCTACCCGAACACTTACTCTTTATACCCGGTTTGGAATTACCTTCTCTTTCCTTGGTCATCCGGTCATCAACAATCCGGTTCACGTCCTCTTTTACTTCTTCCCTCATTTGGTCAAACATGTCACAAATCACTTCTAATGTTACCGGCGTGTAGTTAGCATAAACTTCCGGGTCCTCTCCCGAGTTAAGTGGAGTTCGTCCACTTTCCACATTCACCATTTTGCTATAATAAGATGACAACTATACCTTAATCAATCATTTATTCAATAGACCATTACGACTCTCAAGCTCGAAAGTGACTACATAAGGCAATTCTTCCTAGGGTTCGACCCTAAGACAACTTAGCCCTATGGCTTTCAAGGTCAACCTAGTTATCTAACGTAAATATATCGTTCTACTTCTACAACTTAAGCCTAGGGTGGTTAACCCAACCTAATTCGCTTAAGCTATAGCTCTGATACCAAGTTGTAACACCTCAAATTTTAATACAAAAATATTTCCGTAAAATCCTTTTAAATTCAAAACATTTAGAGTATTGTCCAAAATATGGATTTACAAAAACCTTGGTATGAAATAAAAGACATTAGTTGGTGTTACAAAGTATATCATAACCAAAGCCAAACGTAAATCCACCTTGCTATCTCTACTAAATCTGTGCGACTCTACTAGCAACCGCACCTAATCCTTAGCTCCTGAACCTGAGTACATAGCATTACAAACAAACATAGTACGTAAGACAAAATTGTCTCGTGAGATACATGGGTTTCAGACCCGACATTAACATATAAATAATCACATTTATTAATAATCACATTTATTAGATATATAAATATATATATATATATATATATATATATATATATATATATATATATATATATATATATATATATATATATCTATACTTTAGTTACCTCTGTGGTAACCCTATCTCATTCATATACATCAATCACCTCTTCGGTGATTCTAACACATTCATTCGTAGCCTATTCGACCCGTCAAGTTGTTCGGAATGCCTCCAATCCAACGAAACCCCATTTTTGTCCTACTAACCAGAATGCCTCCGATTCAGTAGAACCCCCATTGTCACAGTGTTCAGCCAAAGTGACCTATCTTTATCTTACTAACCAGAATGCCTCCGGTTCAGTAAAATCCAACATCTTGTTGGGTGATCGGAATGCCTCCAATCCATCAGTTTAAAGATACCATGATAATCCGGAATGCCTCCAAATCTATCATGTACCTGTCCTATTTCAGTCTACCCATCATAACTATTACATGTGACTATATGTCACATCCATCAATAATGCCATAAGGCCATCATACAAACTATTCATATACTAATCTCACTTAGTATTCACACAATAAAACCAGCTAGTTAATACAAAAATTAAGTAACTAGTTTATCATTAATAGTCATATATTAGAAAGATTTCTTTATCGCTATGTACCCAGTTTTTAAAGTTCACATGTACTCACCTTAGCCAAGCTTAAATCCTCTTGTACTCCTTGAACAAAATCTTCACTTCCCAAGACTTGTGAATTCCAAGTCTTTCAACAACTGCCCTAATCATGAAACCATACAAGGTTTATCATCAAACATCACCATATTTATCATTAGTTAACAACTAGTATCATTTTCCCCAATTTCTACAAAACCCTAGTTTCATAAATCCCGATAATACCATAAATCCATATTATAAACATGTTTTTCTTGACAAAATACCATAGATCTAAGTTAGATAACTCTCATTTCGTCATTCATGGTAAACCCTCCAACTAGGGTTTACAAACTTCACCACCCAAATTCAACACATACAACTAACTAAGAGTTGAGATATACCTTTAGTCTTCACCAAGGAGTGTAGATCCACAAGATTCGAGCTGAAAATCTGCTCCAAATGCTCCTTTACACTCAAAATTCGTACTCACACTTAGAGAGAAGAGTTAGGGTTTGTAAATGAGTTCAAATGGCCAAGACCCCGTTTTTATTGCAGTCGTCCCGAGTTCACGATCGCTACTAGAGTTCGCGACGCTAACTCATTCACGCACGCATAGTTCGCGATTGTGACCTGGTCGGGAAGTAGTTCACGCCTGAATGTCTGAATCGCTGTACCATGTTCACGACCGTGAACTATAGTTCACGCCGTGAACTTCCAGTGCAGCCAGGGCTGCACTTTTCGATCTTTGGTTCGACCCGGTTTTGTCCATAACTTTCGCGTACGGTGTCCAAACGACACGAAACCAATTCCTACGTTCCTTAAATGATTTATCCTTATTTATCATATTTTTGTACAATTTATTTATTTACAAATTTCGGGCCGTTACATGTTTTTCTTGTATGTTTGTGGTTGTGAATAATTTCTATTTGATACAAATAATAAACAACTAAAAATATGGTTTTTGAAACACAAATATTAAAACATCCAAATTTTTAATCATCAACGATTACTTGTTAATCATCGATGATTATTGTTTAATCATGCATGATTACTGTTTAGTTATCAATGATTACTTGTTAATCATCGATGATTACAGTTTAATCACTATGATTATTCTTTAATCTAAACTTGCTTTTGAGATTAATACAAAAGTTTAAATATGATTTGAAACTTATAATTTAATAATCGCTAAAACATTTTTACCGCTTATTAAACTGACTTATGAAGTGGTATGAATGAAGTACATGATTCATTCATATCTTAAATAAATTTTTTCTTAAGATTTCATACCTAAAATTTAAGTCACGCCGTCCAATTGGTTGAAATCACTTGCTTCTACTTTTTAATTCACGTGAGATGTGGTTTGAATTTAGATCCGAGGTCATTATTGTCTACGCGTGAGACCTAGATTTATTATGACACAAGTTCACATTGGATGACTTAATCGAGTTAACGGTGAGACCTTGACACGGGGTGAAGATGCGACAAACATTTCACTTGACCCTAGATGCTTGTTCACTAGGTGCCATGAAGTCCCATAACTCTAAGAGTTGCACTTGTAATTCAATTATTGATCGTCACATACCTATTGGATCTATCATCATTAGCAGATCAACTGATGCGGTGATAGAAACTCAATATGATCTTAGTTTTTATTAAAATTAATTGGGTAGTTAATATTTTAAAAGAAATTATTATTGAAAATACTATTTTTTGAACTTTGTGTGTTATACAGATAACAACAACAAATTAAAACCTAAGTATCTACACTTTAAGATCACTTCTTCAAAACTGAAACTGACTAATATCAACTTTATCGACTGGTATCGAACTCTAAGGATTGTCCTTAGAGATAAGAACAAGTCGATACACCTAGAAGAGACCTTACCTGAGGCACCTTTTTCCATATGTTACTGCTGATGTTCGTCAAGCCTTTATCAAAACATTTAGCGAACACCAAGAAGTCGCTACTCCTATGCTTGTGAGCATGAACCCCGAGATCCGAAAGAACTTCGAGTAACTCACAGCATATGACACGTTAAGCGAGTTGAAAACGATATTTCAACAACAAGCAGAACATGAACTGTTCGAAACACTTATAAAATTCCACGCTTACAAGCAGGAGTACGGCAAATTAGTTAGCACTTACATCTTGTATATGAAATGCTGTCTTGATCAAATGGAGCGTCTTGGTTACCCCTTGCCACAAGTTCTTGGAATGAGCTTGATTCTTACCTCAATATCCAAGGACTATGACCAGTTTGAAAAGACTTTTAAAAATACATAGCATGGAGAAGACAATTGGTGAATTACATGTTATGGTAAAACTGGCTGAGCAATGGTTACCCAATACTTTTCTAGTAATCAGGGAATGTAAAATCGCAAGCACAAGGCAATAGTCTAGGTAAGAGTAAGCTAGTTTACTTTTTCAAACCTATGATTCTCGCACCTGCTAAAAAGGAGCACCATGCGAAGGATATTTCTTGCCATATGATATTGGCATATTTATACATATCTAAATCCGCCAATATTATATAATTTAGGCTTGTTTTGTAAGGAAAGTACGTTATTTATGCCTAAATATATATTATTCGTAAATTGCAGGTTATGATTCCAAAGTACACAAGAAATGAGCCAAATATGTGTTAAAAAGATGAATCTTGAAAATACAAAGCTCGTGATCGGTTAGACCGTAAAAGAAACTAGTTTGATGAATTTAACAAATGAGGTCCCATATTCTTTATACACAATTTGAAGGTTGGATATTTGGTCAAATACAACGAACATATTATAGTGGGCCACTCATGTACTTGTAAAGAAAAGAATTCACAAGCAATTGTGTTAGTGGTCGGTCAAAATAAAAACCCAAGGCTACGACCACACATTATTTTTATCGAGAATTATATGTGGTCCATATCAAAACAAGGCCACAAGCCCACCTCAATATGGATGAAATAGGAAAGGAAATATCACAAATGGGAGAATTAATTCGCTCAGTTCACAAGAATCTAAAGGCCCATGATTTAATTAATAAAAGGTGTTTATGTAACAAAAGGAGGGAGTTCACGTGGGGTCTGAGACGGAAAAAAAAAGAACCCCACGCACAGCCGTGGGGTTACTAACGAATAGAAAGAGCAATTGCAAGACTTTCGACAGTTGGACGGACGGACGAATTCAAGAATACAATTTGGAGGAGAAGATGCAAAGGCAACTTACATCAATCATCATTTGGTTCAATTTCTTGTTTTTATAAACAATGTTTTTAAGCTTTTATAATTATTTGATGTTTGTTTGTTCTAGCATGTCTATGTGCTAGTCTTTGTATTCACTATGAATTGATGAACTCTATTTTTTTAGGTTTGGTATTTTTAGGATTTTTACTACGGTATTTGAATACTTGTTTTTGTATCAAAGAACCTCTTGATTGAACTTTAAATCTGTGTTTATTTATTATGTCAATTATTAATTTGTTTAGTTAAGTGACCACTATCAAACTGGTTAATAATTCCTTCGACTTTTCACCTCGGTGACGTAGTCGGCGATCCACTAGCTTTAGGGATTTGAGATTAAATATTAATAACTTAGGTGAAATCAAGAGTCTAATCTTAGTTATGACCAAATTCTAGATTAGAAGGTGACGGAAATCCGAACCTAGATATAAGTAGCGAGCCGAAGTGTGACCATAATATGGTTCTTTAAGAAAACATTTTTTAAGAGCGATAATACGGTTATTGTAGGGATTTAGAGACCACTACTACCCTAACTTCTAGAATACCATTTAAATCGGGACTTAACAACCAAACCTAGACCTAGAAGGATTCGATCATAGTGAATACTCTTCTCCAATTCATTTAGTTTCGTTTGTCATTTTAAAAATCAATTCCTTTTTTAAATTAATTTATTTTCTTTACTTTGCAGTTTAAATAAATAATAATAAAAAAAACCCTTTTTAATTATAAACTTATTAGATTAATTTACTTAGTTTTAATTTACAAGTCAGCTTAACTGTTCCCTGAGGAAACGATACCTGGTTTACTTACCTTAGCTATATTATTCACGATTAGGTCATACTTGCCTAAGAGTGTGGTAATCTAGAGAAGGTGTATTTAGGTGATTATTTTATAACTAGATTTTGCACATCACCATCATTGCGATGAAACCGGCCATTGAAGGAGCAACTATCCTGCCTACTTGGCAGAGTTGAAGAAGGACAAATGTGTTCTTGCTAGCACATTAGGTATCTTCATTATGGAACTCTATACTTTTCCTAATAAATCTTGAGTGTATGACACTAGATGTGGAACTCACATTTACACAAATGTGCAAGATTAAAAGTGAAGTAGAAAGCTAAAAAAATGGAAGCTGTGATTTTATCCTTCGTAATGCATTAATTATTGTTTTGAATACTTGTCAGTTATGCACTGTTTAGCTTTATCGTTTGTTGAATAATAACTTATTCAAACTATTAAGGATTGTGATATTTTTGTTTTATGAAAAATAACATGTTTTATAACTATTCCTTGTAATAGTATATTTGAAATTTATATGCATGATCCTAATTCAAATTATTGTTCTATATACAAATGTAGCACTCAAGAATCCAAATCGGTTTGGATTCCGTTAGAGCATTGTCATCTATTCCACATAAACAAGAAACGCATTTTGATACTGCAACACGACGGGCTTTTTGTAAGATTCGTCCCACATTGGTTGGAGAGGGGAACGAAACACTCCTTATAAGGGTGTGGATACATCTCTTAGCATGAGGCCTTTTGGGTGGAAGTGGTCCATACCATGAGCAAAATCATGCACCGGTGGGCAAAGCGGACAATATTGTGCTACGGGGTTTTGGGATGTTACAAGTGGTATCAGAGCCAGTCCCCGGGCCGATGTGCACAAAGGGGGCGTTGTGTCCCAAGGGGGGAGAATTGTAAGATTCGTCTCACATTGGTTGGAGAGGGGGGAACGAAACACTCCTTATAAGGGTGTGGATACCTCAGTTAGCATGTGACATTTTGGGTGGAAGTGGTCCATACCAAGATCAAAATCGTGCTTCGATGGGCAAAGCGGACAATATTGTGCTACGGGGTTCTGGGATGTTACACTTCTTAATAAATGATTATGAATCTTTTAAATGCCTCTCTTGTATGTTATGGAAAGATGACAAGAAAACTTTTCTCCCATGTTGGCGAAACAGCTAAAAATCTACTTGGACTCATACATATTGATGTATGTGGCCCTTTTAGAACTAAGACTAGGGAAGGTGCCACCTACTTTATCACTTTCACTGATGATATCAGTCGTTCTGGTTATGTTTACTTGATTAAACATAAACATGAAAGCGTTGATGATATCAATCGTTATTGTTATGTTTACTTGATTAAACATAAACATGAAATCTTTGAAACGTTCAAAGCTTTCTAAAGTAAATAAGAAAATCAACTCGGCAAGACAACAAAGGCTATCCATCCTGATCGAGGAGGAAAGTACATGAGCCAAGAGTTTATGGATCATCCAACACAACGTGAGATTGTCTCACAATTCTCTACTCCACACACTCCACAAGATAATGGTGTGTCTGAAAACGAGATATCGGACCCTGCGAGACATGGTTCGATATATGATGAGTCCTACTACTCTTACACTATCCTTTTGAGGAGCATGCAATGAAGTGTACTGCTCGAATACTTAATATGGTTCCGACCAAAAGGTTGAAAAGACACCATATGAAATATGGCATGGGAAAGTCCCTAATTTGTCTTACTTGAAGATCTGGGGTTGTGAGGATCTCGTGGAACGAGACATGCCGAACAAACTTGAGCCCATATCTATCAAGTGTATCTTCATTACTATTTTACTACCCAGCCGAGAACAAATTGTTGTTGCTCGGTATGCTGAGTTTCTTGAGAACAGTCTCATTTCATAAAGCAAGTGGGAGCACTATAGACTTTGACAAGATTCAATGCGAAGATGCACAACCTTCTGGTGACACTAGCAAATATCACACAGAGGCTGAACATATAGATGTTGGACGACATGATGATGTTGTTCCCGTTCGTTGGTCCGCAAGGACACCTCATGCACCTGAATGATATAGATTTATGTCGATGCAGAGGAGCAAAGTTTCGAGGATCATAATGAACCCTCTAACCATCAAGTTGCATTATCGAAATTTGAATTCGACAAATGACTTGAAGCTATGAATGCGAAAATGAAATCAATGAGAGACAATAAAGTTTTGAACTTAGTTGATCTTTATCAAAACAATAAGACTGTTGACATGGATGAAAATATACACACCTATAAAGCTCTTCTAGTAGCAAAAGGTTACACTCAATCCTACTGGTTTGACAATGATGAAACAATACACCAATGCTACAAGATGAAAATCCTGGCTTGGAAAATATTTTGACATGAAGGATTGTAGGAATATGACATACATACTAATTGGAGTAAAAATCTATAATGATAGATCAAAGCGGTTAATTGGTTTAAGTCAAAGTGCTTACATTGACAAAATTCTAAAACGGTTTAGAATGGATGGTTCCACGCGAGGTGTAACGACCGGAAATTTTGGTTAATGAATTAAATGGAAATATTGAGGAATAAATGTGGTAAAATATTTAATCGACCATTGGATGTGTTATTATAGGTAAAGGATCGTTTATGACTCGTGATAATTGAAAACGGGTCAAGACTTGGTTAAAACAAGTTTGGATATCAAAATATTGGCCTAGACATGCAGCCCTCGCGATGGGAGCTCGATGGGAGCTCGATGCGAGGAAGGAACAGGGAATTTGGAGGTTCGGTGGGAGGATTTATGTGCTGGGGTCTCGATGGGAGCTCGACGCGAGAATGCACAGAGCTGCATATAAGTCGAGGCCGCATAACCTCGCGATGGGAGCTCGATGGGAGCCCTGTCTGTACTATAAAAAGTCGATTTTTTTAGGGTTTTGCTCATTTTCTCTCCACTCCAAAGTGTGTGGCCATTTTAGAGAGAGAAAGGGGCGATTTTGGGTGTTCATGAGGAGATTTCATCTCAAATCTTGGAGATCTATCTTCTAGTTGAAAGATCTAAGGTAAATTTCATCTCCTAGTTAGTTTATGATCTTGATTTGGGGGGAAATGGTGATTTTGAAAGAGATATGTTGGAATTTTGTTAAAACTGGGTAATGGAGGGTGTAGAGCACTCATGGGAAGTATATGAACCTTGTGTTCTTGTTAGATCTGTGATTTGTTGGGTTAATATTGAACTAGGGTTTTGAGATTTCACCAAGTTGGGTGAACTTGGTGGTTAGGAATGTTAATATGGGTTGATTAGTGATTAGTTATGGATAATAACTAGTTATTGTGATGATATTGATGGTAGGTCAAGAAGACCTAAAGATTGGATATATTCCACAAGTTGGGAAGCAAGGATTCATGTTAATAGACACGATTTGGAGTTAGCTTGGCTAAGGTGAGTACATGTGACTTTTAAACTGGGTACATAGCAAAAGGATTTTGAAGTAAAATGATGTTTATGGAGTCTTTATAAATATTTTGATAAAGATAGAGATTAAAAAGATAAGGAAAATGTGTTAATATGATATTAAGGTATAGTCTATATAATTGACTATTTTGATAAGTAAGCATGATTATATAAATTGTTAATGAGTTTTTATTAACAAGAAATATTAATAAAGATAATGATTGAAAGTATATGATATGGAGTTTTATTAGCAAATACATTAATAAAACTAATGATGTTGATTTTTAAGTAATAAGTAATTATTAGTAAGATTTTTACTAATAAGAGTAATGATTGAATTGCTAAGATAATAAGTATAAAGTAACTAGTAATATATATGTATACTAGTCAAAGAGAAGTTAGAGTAACATGATTTTGATAAATGATAAGTATGTTTTATTAAGTGAAGGACTTGGTAAAGTCAATATTGAAACTGAATAAGTAATGAGAATGATATGATAAATTAGAATAGATGTATTCTAATAAGTGCACTACTACAAAATAAGCCTAATGCAACCTTTTTGAAGCAACCTTTTTAAAAGAGTTGCATTTGAATACAAAATAACCTTGTTTAATATAAAGGTTGCATTAGCCTATTATATGCAACCTTTTTATTTGAAGTTGCAAAATGTTGTTAAAAATTGCAACCTTTTTTTTAAAAGGTTGCATTACAATAGCTTAAAAGCAACTTTTAATTAAGGTTGCATAATCTATTGCATTTTTTTTTTAATTTAATTAAAATATTAATATATAACTATTATATTATTAATCTTTTAATGAAAGTGAAAGGCCTTTTTATATAGATACAATTATGATATAATAGTTGCCGTCTACAAAAAAAAACATTATAAGTTGATAAATAATTTAGAATTATGTAAAATTAATTCATCAATATCGTGAGAATTAAAATTATATAAAATTAGTGTTTTATACAGTTCCAAAATCCTACGAGTTCTAATTTTGTCCAATAATAAAATAAGTATAGTATTTTTTTTTCCGTTAATCTATCAACCATAAAGAAAATGAAATGTTGCTAAATATATGAATAACTTTCTAAGCCTAAAGAATACCCAACCTGTAATCTTTTATCCGGCTAAGTCCAAGAGGCGTTGTCTCTTTATCCCGTTCACTAGCCAATACCCAGATCATAATAGGGAAAAGAAAGAAGTGTCGAATTACAAACCCTAATCCATTCCAATTCCAATTCCGTTGGTATTAATGATGAATTTCAATCGGGGGATTTGGAAGACGGCCAGAAATTATGGTTTTCTGCTTGCTATTTGTTGGGCTACTTTGCCCTAGATATGAAGGACACAAAACATCGGCCTCCGCCTCCAACCCCGCCAGCATCACTGCTTCTCTCTCAGTCCCAACAAGTATGCAATTTCGGTACTCGTGTCCCACCTCCAGTCAATTCAATCTTCTGATTCAGGTAGTTAAAAGTCTGTGCTCAATCTTCTATTGACTTTGCTTCTAGAGTGTTAAAACCCCAATTACTCTATATTTATTGGTCCCTATTTTTCGAGTTATTGGATTTCTTTGTTTTTGAATCCGTTGATTCAAGTAGCTTGTCCTGTAATAGGATATCAAAATTTAGTATAGATGCAGTGTTCAGTTTGTTTTTCTACTTGATGGATGAGATCTTTGGTCTAGAAATTTGCTTAGTGATAAATCCTAGTGTTTGTTTAATCTCTAATTTCTCTTTTGAATTGAACTTCTCTGCATGAATAATGGTTTTTTTTCCTACTAATTATTAAGTAAAAAGGACATTCTTTTATTGATTTTAGTTGGTATTAAGTCAAATTTACAATAGTATAGTTTTGGTAAATGTTATTGATAACTTTGCTCTCTCGTAGTTGTTTTGATTTAAATGGTCGACATGTATCTTTAAAAACTGTTTAGTTTCTATTGAAATGGTTGGAATTGACTGATGATGAAATTTTCATGTCATATGCTCTTGGTTGGTGCATTGAATGGGTAATAACAATATATTTAAACAAATTCAAGGATAAATGACTATTACCATTACTGCAGGCTTTAGAGATGACTTATGGAGTTAAATTATATATTGGGCCATGTACTACAAAAGGAGTGGTATAAAATTGATAATTCTTGTAAGGAAATGTAACCCATAAAATTGATAAGATCATTTGTAATTTAATAATTGTTTAAACTTTTTCCTCATCACTTGATACTTATGACTCCTTTGCTACATAATACATGACCTCTACAACTATGAAACTGATGTTTAAACTTTTTCCCTCAATAGTGGCTTCCACGGGACACCAGCGTTCTCCGGCCACCACCATCACCGTCACAAGGTAATTTTCCGTTTCGTTTCTTAATGTGAATACATTTAATCATAAAATTATGTTTTTGGCTTGATTTCTGTTTTGAATACATTTAATCACTCAAACTGTTTGAGATCTCTTACCGAATCTTGTAGGGAGAGTATTCTGTAAGGGTGCAATGCTGATTTAGTTCTATATTATATTATATTGTAAATTCGTATTTTGTACATCTACATCAACTGCTGCATTTGGACCAGAATCAGGTTTATTGCTGATTTTTTTTTGTATACCATAGTCAGGATTATTATCATCAGGTTCACTAGTTTGACCCGAATCTGCATTATCTACTTTTTTGACCCGAATTTTTTTTAGAATATGTTTTATTCGAACCTGCTGTGTTGACCCGTATATGATGTTATGACCCGTATATGATGTTATGACCCGAATAAGATCTTTTGACCTGAATCTGCGTTACATGTTTTTTTTTCTGACCCGAATATGCATTACATGTTTTTTGACCAGAATCTGCATTGCCTACAGTTTTGACCCGAAACTGTATAATCTACTTTTTTGACCCGAATCTGCATTACCTGTTGTATTGACCCGAATTTGTAGTTTTGACCCGAATATGCTCCGCTGACCCGTTTAAGTCATTTATTTTTGTAGGTGAAATTGAAGAATTACAAACCTTTAGAAGCTGAAAGCGATTTGGTTGATCCTTTTACAATTATGATGAATAAAGATCATGGATATCGTCGATGTTACCAACAAGTTGATAAAAAAACGTGGATAGTGCTGATACATCATCATACATGATTTGTTTAGTATTAATTAGTAGAATTAAATGTTTGATACTTTGATTTATTAAGTTTGTTTATTTTGATTTAACAATGATTTGTTAAGTATCAAAAAATGTCCCGTTAAGAATTTGTAAAAAAGATTACTTTTCTTGTAAAAAAATTGCATTTATGTATAAATGAGGTTGTATTTCTATATAAAAAAGGTTGTATGTAAGATTATAAAAGGTTGCATTTAAGTCTAAAAGAGGTTGCATTTGCATATAAAAAAAAGTTGCATTTGCATATAAAAAATGTTGCTATTTAAAAAGGTTGCATTTGAATATAAATGCAACACCTTAATAAAAAGTTGCATTAGCTAACAAAAAGGTTGCATTAGATCTAATGCAACTCCGCCTAATGAAGCCCTTGATAAAAGGTTGCATTAGGCTTAATGCAACCTTTTCAATAGATAATGCAACTTTTTATGGGGGTTGCATTAGTTTCGTTTTGTTGTAGTGGTGATAGATTTGACGAAATGAGCTAATGCTCATATGTGATGAATGGAGCTGAGGCTCATAAGTGATTAATGAGATATCCGGAATAAGACCGCCCAGAAATGGAGGAGCATGAGACGTCTACTAGGGGTGGTACCTCCCTGCGCAAAGAGTAGAATGTCAAGTTTACGACACCCAGTGTTGGGTGAGCATGACGATCCGGAAACGGGGAGAGCTTATGAATCTTGGTAAGATGGGGTTTCCCAATTACCTTGATAGTTTACCTATGACGTCCCATATCGGGAGAGTTGGCTTCGGAGAGGTCCGTTGCATATGTGATAAAGAAAGGTGTGAGCTTGGAGATAGCTTACAATATGTGATTAAGTGATGAATAAGCTTATGGTAAGCTTATTAGTTTATATGATTAAGTAAATAGAAGATGATATGTGAGTTAATAAAGTTGATAAAGATAAGTATTTTTAATGTATAAATATTGTTTATAAGTTTTATTGAGAATGGGTCGAAAACCCATGTATCTCACGAGACTATTTTGTCTCACGTACTACTTTGTTTTTGGCTATGTACTCAGGTTCAGGATCGAAGGATTAGAAGGTCGCGATAGAAGTGCCCTAGTGTTGATTAGCTCGGGAGCTCGTAGGTAGAACCCGTTTATCCTATGGTTATGATATTGTTTTGTAACACCGGTTTTAATACTCTGATAAACTTTTAATGGTTTTTGTTAAACCGTATTTCGGGATATTGGACATTGTAATATTTTTATTTAAAAATATGTTTTAAAAGATGTTTTAAAAATTGAGGTGTTACACGAGGAATTCCTCGCATGCAAGACAATGTAAACTTGAGTGAGACTCAAGTACTTTCCACACCTGATGTGGTGAAGCGAATGAATGTAATCACCTATGAATCGGCTATTCCATTCATCATGTACGTTGTAAGGTGCACTAGACCTAATGTAACGTCCTCACGGAACTTTACTAGAAAATATCAACAGAATCCACGAGAGAGTCACTGGATTGCTATTAAGAACACATTGAAGTATTTTTGAAATACTGGATATATGTTCCTTGGTTATGGTGGAGATACAAAACTAAAACTAAGTATACTTGCAATACTTATGCTGGTTTTGAAATAGGTCGTGATGACACTAGATCCTATTTACGAAGGTTCACTACATTCGAATGATTTATCGAGATATGTGAAATTCGTACTCTTAAAGTTCAAACAGATAACTAACTAGTTGAAACTTTATCGAACTCAATGTCTTGTACCAAACATATTGAATATGAATGGAACATTGGACTTCGACAAGCTAGTAGTTTCATGTAAATATGTATTAGTATTTGAATAATGGAACATTGAGCAGTTTTTATTGGATTAAATTGATATATTTGATATGATCGTTTTTATATGAATATTTATTGTGTTCTATATTTGCATGTTTATATCCTTGAATGTAACGACCCGAAATTTGTGAATAAATAAATTATTTAAAAATATGATAAATAAGGATAAATCAATTAAAAGACGTAGAAATTGGTTTCGTGTCATTTGGACACCGTATGAGAAAGTTATGGGCGAAACCGGGTCGAGACAATGGTTGAAAAATGCAGCCTGGCTGCATTGGGTAGTTCGCGGCGCGAACTGGAGTTCGCGATCGCGAACTTGGAACAGAGAGTTGGGATTTTTGATGATCGAGTTCACGGCTGGCTCACGATCGGGAAGAAGTTCGCGACAAGGGAAGTTCGCGGCGCGAACTGCCTGTTCGCGGCGCGAACTCGTCCGACCAGGCATTAAAGACGGGATTTTGCTCATTTATTGCATATTAAAACCCTAGTTTCTCTCTTTGGCGATTTTCGAGCATAGCATCTTATTTTGGGTGATTTATTCACAAATCCTTGGTAGATTTCACTCCTAGTGGAAGATTAAAGGTATATCTTCACTCTCTCATCTTTGTAGCTCAAGATCTATGGATCTTGAAGCTAGGGTTTGAAACCCTAGTTCTTGGGTTGATGATTTATGATGAAATAAATGTTGTATACACTTAATAGATGGAATATTAACAAGGGAATCAAGTGTATGGTTAAGATTTGTAAGAATCTTAAGGGTTGGTTAAACCTAGGGTTTGGTAAATCACCATATTTGGGGGAAATGTGTTAGTAGGTGTTATCTAGAGATAGATGGACACATTATTAGTAGAATGTGATGTTGAACAACTTGTGATTGTCATATTAGGCTTTGGTGAAGTCTTGGAAGGTTGATTGATTGTGAAGCAAGAGATTGGGTGTCAAGAACACGGTTGGAGCAACATATTGCTCAGGTGAGTACGTGTGGACTTTACTGAGTACATAGTCTTTGAATTACTTTCTTACTTGTGTTATGGTTTAATTGCTTATGTGTGTAGACTTATAGTATGTTGAGTTAGTGATAGATATTATTGATAATATTGGACTAACTCGTTTGATGATGATGTGATAGCCGAGGGCTAGATAGGCATAACCTTTGGGTTATGATGTGATTGAGATGATGTGATGATGCGGGGGACCCCCGATCATGAGGTGTGGATTGAGGGGCAGTTGGGTGGATTCCCATCGACTCATCCACGTTAGTAGTCTTGCTAACTAGACGTATTCCGGCGAGTAAGGCAGGTATCGGTAGATTGGGCGAATCCCTCTTGCCGGTATCTTGAAGCTTATTAATGGCGATGGATTTCGGTTAATAAGCTAATGTGGAACTTATTAATGGCGATGAATTTCGGTTAATAAGTTAAGTGCTCCTAGTTAGTGCGGTGGATACCGGTAGCTAGATATGATTGTTAAGGATCGAGATCGATAGGTCACAATAGGGTGACTAGACTGAGTAGACGTGTTTATTTATATAATTATGTTTATATAATTTGTTGTTGTTATCCTTGGGTCTAAAACCCATGTATCTCACGAGACATTCTTGTCTCACGTACTCCTTGTTTGTTTGCTATGTACTCAGGTTCGGGATCGAAAGTATAGGTGCGCATGGATAGAGATGCGGGGCCTAGAGTTATTGAACACTAGAACGGATTTAGACTTAGCTTTGGTTTTGATATATTTTGTAACACCAACTTTATACTCTGATTTTCATACCAAAGGTTTTTGTAAATCCGTATTTTGGGATAGTTCTCCTCTATATTAAATGATTATTTTGGCCAAATGTTTGTTATAAAATTCGAGGTGTTACATTGAATATATATTGTCTTTTATATTCTAAACCGTCCATTGTCATATTAATAATATGAGAATATTATGTAGACAAATCTGAGGGCATTGATGACATGATCTTAGTATGACTAAGGATGATGAAATCAAACTCACATGTTGTTCATTGTGATGCACAATTGGACTGACCCAACCTATGAGAAATCACTTCCTGGATTTATGTCACAAGTGAATCTCACAAAGTCTTTGTCGCTTATCTTTTGACTTGAGATGCAATTTGGTTTGCGTATGTGGAGTCTCAAACTTTGATGTGGTTAAACGCTGACCTGAATAAGGCTGTTATAACAACCATCTTCAGGTTTGACATTAAGCATATATCAAAGATGTGTAGTTATTAAAGATTTTTTTTCCTCCACATGTTTGGATTAGATACTACTGGGTCCCTCGATGATTTGAATTGATGCTTGTACGGCCGTACCCAAAGGTAATCAAGATGAATCTTGATTGGTTTGGTAATCTACTTCAATCTATAGATCGAGAAACAGAATCGGTCACACACTTATACACCAAACACCATTAAATGTGTGAAATAATTAGTGTAATTATATTATTTATATAAATTAACCAATTAAAGTTTTGTGCTAAATTGTTAAGTATGAAACTTAGTGGGTGTGCTAAAAAAAAGCACAAAGAAGCAAGGGACTTAAGTGCAATATGCATGGGAGAATTAGGCATGTTAATTAAAACCCTAATCCCCCATTCCGATACATACGACCGCAACCTGAAACAAAGAAGATGGGCGTATGGTTTTGGGTTGTGGTTGGTAGACGCATAACATACAAATTCACTTTTGTGATTGAGTTTTTTGTACGTAAAAAACAAAAAAATCAAGATTCCCTTTTGTTCTTGCTCATTGCTTAAGGGACTAACATCTTAATTGGTGTTCTTGCCAAGGTGTTGTGTGGATCACCTTTAGAGGAATTCCCTATTGGAATTCTCGGTTTCGTTTGCTTCTCTTCACCATCCGAAACATTAAGATCAAAGGCTTCAAGGGTATGGTTTCTACATACTAAACTCTTTGTTAATTATTGCTTAATTTTATTGTCAATATGTAGATCCTTGATTGGTGATTTATGTTATTTTTCGCTGCATTTTTCTTTGATTAAACCGTAAATCACTAACAGAATCATACCTAAGTTCCTTTGTAAATAATGTACCCCGCATGTGGAATCGGTACCTTTATTTGGTCGAATTCTGGTATAATACAAGTTTTCACTCGTCTATCCAAATGACGCCGTTCCGGGCAATATATGGACGCGAAGCCAACACGATTCACGAATACCAAACAGGGTCCAACCACACTGCTTCGATCGAGGATTCACTGTTGGAACATCAACGACTCAACAAATTGCTCAAATCTGCTCTTGACCACACTCGCAAAAAAATGGCGAACCAAGCCAACAAGAAACGACTTGATAAACAACTCCAAGTAGGTGATTTTTTCTACTTATGTCTCCGCAATTACCGTCAACTATCTGTCGCAACTCGTGACAATCAAAAGTTAACAAAACGTTTCTTTGGTCCCTATCGTATCTTAGAGCGCGTAGGTCCCGTAGCATACCGATTGGAATTACCAACAAAATCAAAGGTGCGCCCAGTTTTTCATGTTTCATTACTAAAAGAGAGCCATTCTAAAACTGAATCAAACGAATTTCCAACAGAGTGGTTAACAGATTACCTGGAAAACGACCCCGAACCCGAATCAATAATACAACACAAACAAACCGGAGAAAAAAAAAAGAGGTTCTGGTCAAGTGGAAGAACCACGATATGTCCGAAGCTACATGGGAAGATCAAGCAGAAATAGCAGCTAGGGATCCGAAATTCATCGGACACGAGGACGAGTCCATTCTCGAAGAGGAGTGCAATGATACAGCCCAATCACAGTCGGCCCAACAGCAGCAACAGGCCCAACCATCGCACAGGCCCAAACGAATGACAAAGAGGCACAACCGGTTAAATTATTAAACTTGTGCCCAACGTATTGATGACCAAGTCTGCTGAACAAGTCTTCCACATTTCCTTGTTTTACTCATGCATGCACTCACATTTAGGAACTACCAAATAAGTGGCTTAACCACGTCTCCACTACTACATTTAATTAGGAAGCACTCTTTATTTCTTTTACTATTTAAAAGCATTGTAATTTTGGTTTAATCATTCAGAAAATTGCTCCAAAAGCGTCTGTCTTATTCTTGCTTCTTTGGGAGACTTAACCCATCTCTAACTTGGGTTCTATCAGAAACCATATCCACCAATATACCCGAAACTTATAAAGAATATTGTTGATGGCTTAACATCTGAAGAAACAAAGGATATGAGGAATCAAGGACTTAATTCTCCCCCATTGATAAAAATAAGTACGTGTTTTTTGTTATCTTTTGTTTGGTTTGATTATGGTTTATGAGAAATGTTTAATGCTTAACCAAATGTCTAAACTACCCTTCATATAAGTTAAGGGAATTATGAAAATTATGAGGTATAAGGATGGTAAATTATGAAAATTTCATTTGTAAATCGAGTGTTTGTAAATTTTATATTCTTGGCAAACTCAAATTGATTTGAAGATGATGAAGTCAAGATGTTGGAGAAGAACATAGCGTGAAAGTACAACTATTGAAGCATAAGGTACATGTAATTTGAGGAAAAGACAGAAATACCCTTACATGCTTGCATCTGAGGTTAGTTAACGGAGAAATTTGGACGGAAGGATATAAACGCATAATTTAAAAGTTTAGAGGGACAAAAAAACCCAAAAAAAAATTATAGGGACAGAAACGCAGAATCGAGCACAAGGACAATTTCTGTAATTTACTAATTATTTTCTTCTTTGAAAAGACTAAACTTGCAATTCTAGAAATATATGAGAATAAACTTTACTCTAAATAAGTAAATATAATAATAAATGTCATACTATTATGTGACACACTTTGAAATTTTCCTTATTTGGTAAAAATAGTGAGATCTATAACTCTTAAATATCTCCTTTAATAAAGTAAAATGACTCATTTACTCTTACTTTTACTTTTAAACATCCTTAAACTCACTTTAATTATAATATGTGGGACCCATCACTCATTAACTATCCAATTTAATTTTCATTACAATTTTTTGCCCAGAAAACGTGTAAACCAATTGGTATCACTTATTTTGAAACGGAGGAAGTAACAAGGATCATTTACATTTGTTTCGCGACATATATTTTAAAAAATCTTATAATGGAACCGACCTAAGTCGCCCAATTATGAAATTCGATTCAATATATTTGGTTGAAGGATAGTGCTTGTTAGTCCCGTAATAAGTGAATTTCTGCACTTATATGTTTCTACTGACCAAATAAAAATTAAAGGTAACACTCAATACTTTTTAAACATTTCGTTATTAATCAATAATGATACAATAAAGCAGCAAGCAGTTTGCGGAGTAGCTAAGAACAAATCCTAACTAAACTGCTTGGAAGAAATAGACGATAACTGATTACTCCCTCCGTCCAACAAAAAACTTCCCATTTGGCTTTTGCACAAGTTTTTAGGTAATAGTTAGTGTGGGGTCATTGATAATACTTTTGATTAAAATATAAGGTTGGATTGGAGAGAGAAAGATAGTTAGTGGATATTAGTGGTGGGGTTTTTAGTAATAATAGTTTTTTATTATGTGGAGCCCATCAAATATGGGAAATGGGAAGTTTTTTGTGAGACAAAAATTTATAGTGAAATGGGAAGTTTTTTGTGGGACGGAGGGAGTACTATCTAAGACAAGTTCTAATCAACACATGATCAGGCACAAGACCAGATATCTTCGCTACAGAGATTCAAATTGTCGAATCAAGTAATTAAGATAATTGGTGGTTTACACTCTGCTCAAAGAAATAAGAGTCTGGAGTAATTTTAGCAGCGTGTAAACTTGTTGGGTGCACACAAAATTCGATCGTCAAGCCCTCAATTTATAGCCTTGGGAAATGTGGTGCCAAAGGGATGATCGATCGATTCCGCGTGTGAGAATTCCATTGGTGCAGAGGATAATTCATGGGACGAGCACGACTAACGGAATTCTGACAGTACTTTCTGTCGTCTTGTGATCGCCGATATCTTCTAGAAGATTTGCAAGATATTCCCATAATCAGCGATTCACTAACTTGTGCTTTACTTGTGTCTTTCTGTGACACTGAAACTTCAGGCCTTTGTGCGCTTCAGGTAGCCATGAGTCTTCGGATACTCATGCTTCTTCAGATGGCCGTCAGCTTCAGTGACCTTCACTAAGAGTTTTGCTTAGAGAGGTATCAGTTCAATGGTTCAACGTTATTGTCAAGTGTGCGCTGAACCTACTACAACTATCTGATCTGTTGATCGGTATCTGATTCCACACGGGGAACTAATCGTTGTTTCAGATAGTGATCAGATAGTGTAGCTGGGTAACTGAAATCCGAACTGATCAGATTTAGTTTCCCACAATCTGAGGAACTAATCCTCAGATTGTCTTCTAACTATTTGCCTTTTTTTCTTCATTAAATCTTTTCAATGGGGGATGTTTTTCAGCGATCCAACAGTGCTCATGAGTTTGGTTTGTGCTTTTTTAAACACATAAACCCTAACAAGATATATTTAATCTAAGGATAGTGCTCACGGGTTTAGTGTCTTTTTTGGGTTCAACATCTAAACCTAAGACAATATATTTGATCTAATGGTAGCTCATGAATTTGGTGGCTTCTTTGGTTTGAGCATTTTTTTACACATAAAACTAACACAAATTCGGTTCGGTTATATTTTCAAACTAAAAATCTTAATATCACCGTTTTTGAAATGGACAACTACAAATGCACAACCTCAATTTGAATAACTACGACTTCAATTTTTATAGCTAATATCAACTTCTAGAAATCGGTGACAGCTTTTTCAATGTTATAGATATGTTTGGTCATACATATCAACCAATTACAATCCAAAAAGATTTTGACAAAAACACAAAAAAGCTAGACACATAACAAAGAGTTAATGGTGGTGGCACCGTTTTAAGTTGGCATTCTTTACCTGATCACGTTTATCGTTCTCTAATTTCTTTATGTAAAACTCAACCAACTATTGGAGTAAAATTTTTAATAAAGGTTCACAACAATCAATAGAATTACACACATATATATATATCCACATGGTCAACAATATAGTTGAATTCAAGATAAAACGAGCACACTAGCAAGAGCATATAGTGGCTCTGGAAGATACATGTGCATTAGACTTAGAGAGCATTCGGCTAGCCTAATTATATATGCTTTTATTTTGTTAAAATGTAAACTAAACTTTAGGATATATTTTGTAATTATAGAAAGTATAGGGAGTACAATTGTAATTAATGGATAGTTGTAGGGATATGTCGGTTAACAAGGGGATGCATCGGTTATAAGCACTTCAAGTGTTATATATACTTACTAGCTTCATAGCCCGCCCGATTGGGCGGGCATGTTTCAAGATTTATATTATAGAATATTACTAACAAATATTAACAATTTTAAAAATGACATAATAATCGATAGCTTTAATGATGAGTTTGTACAAAATTTGATACATGAACAGAAATTACAGATGTTACCACCTATCCCTTTGTAGGTTGTAATTAGGAGTATATTAAGATTTGTCGTTTAAATAAATATAGGATATTCCAACACAGGCAACTAAGTATCGATTAACTAAACATTTCAAGGGCGTGATTATGACTAACAACAGAATCATCTAATAAAAAATGAAAATCATAAAGTTAAAGACTTCAATCTTTTCGATACTCCGGAAATTGCAAAATAATCTTCATCACGATCAAAACTAAGAGAACATATAACATTTTCTGAACTACTAAAATCACCATTTATTAGATTACCACAAACTTCAAATCACCTATTTTTGTAATAACTTTGGACAAAAGGTGTTTTGGCTCGTACCTCCTAAATTATCAAGTTAACAATACAGCACTATAACGGCAGCAATATAATTTTCGTAATCATACTTCAAAAAACTAACTACTTATAAGAAAATATAAAAAACTCATTCTCCTCTCGTCCACCACTTCTAATTCTCCTTTCCTCCACCACTTTTAATCTCGTTCAAACTCAAATAGTTCCTCAGAAATACACTGGTCGACGGAGCTCTGTCCAAACCTCCGTCTTCATATCCATCACTCGATTTTGGATATCAAACACGAAAGACAACTCATGCTTCAACTGAGCTCGTGGGGTGTCAAACCTGTCAACGGTCTGACACATGTGACTGAAAAAGTTTATCATTTTCATATTTATCATCTTCGAGATCGTATGAACTATTTACAGATATCAATAAAGAGTATTTAATTCCCAATTTGGTATCGCGAAATTACATCACTGTTTAGGTATTAAAATAAATATGGTAATCACGAAATTAGAAATCAAAATAAATAGTTTAGGCAGATTTATCACAATTGTAGTCAAATATGGTAATCACTCAATTACATCAACATGACAATAATTTAATTGTTTAAAATAAACATATTCGTGATTTTATGTTTTAACAGTTTGTGTTTAATATGGAATTTAAAATCAGTCAAAACCCATCAAAATATGATAAATGATATTTAGTCCTACCGTTTAGACCTACTCATAGGCCTACCATTTGATAGGATGACATGTGTATTCCACTCATTCTCTCTCCTAATATTATCCCTTGATTTTGACACGTGTCTTCATCTAATGAGTAGGTCTAAATGGTATGCCTAAATACCAGTACTCGTAAAATATATTATTGGTTAAGGCCTACCTGCACAATTTCAAGATATTTGTAAAAGTAAAGTTCGTATTTCCATAATTACAACAATTGGTCAATATTAGGTATTTGAAAAACTATTTAATGTTTAAATAATCTTTATATAACAAATAATATATTCGTGATTGTATGTTTTAAGATAAACTCTTTAAATACGGTATTAGAAGATATTCAAAACCCACTAAAATCGAAAATAATTAGGTAACATTAAAATAAAATTTTGAAATACTTAGCTACACATTAAATACCTCATTTACGCTCTCCATTACTGCATTTAGTGTCTCAATTGGTCGAAGCTCCACAATTATATGTAGTATCGTGTTTCAATTGGTATGCTTTTAGATATTCATACGAACCAAGGTCTTCCTTTGTAGCTGCAAACACATAATAATATTATTATTAATTTAAGATATATGAGTACAAATTGCAAGCAAACAAATCAAAGAGATCAAACAACTTACATATGAATATAAAGTTATCCGCGTTGATATACAACAGCACCATGTGCATCTCTACCACAGAAATTCGAACATAATCAAATAAATATATTAGAATCTCTTTCTTGTAAACAAATTTTTCAATCATTACCAAATATCTAACCAACGGTACAACATTACAGCCTGAAACTTGAGTCCTGCAAATTTTGATTTGATCAATTAGTTCATTAACCCTAGCAAATAGAGACACATGTGTATTATAACAATCACCAAATGGATTATAACATAATCAGGATGTTGGAAATACAAATTTTGGATGTATTTTTTATTTTGATTGGATCAATTAGTTTTAAACTTTGGTGAAATACATTATTACATAATCAGGCTCACCTCCCTGTAAAACACAAACTTTTAATCAGAAATCAAAAATAGATTATAACCCATCTTAACATTAATGGACACTTCGTCGAACAGTTCATATGCATTTCATACAACACTCATGTGCATGATTATAAAATCTTATAACCTTGTAACATTAATTTGAAAGAAATTACCCAATTAGTCACTCACATGTAAAATTAATCTTTAAGAAATTACCCAATCATGAAAATGAAGTAAGAATTGTAGTAATCAACTTGAAATTTGCAAATCATATTTATTGAAAATGAAATATGAATTTTTTAATAATTTTGAAATTACCTGATGAAATCGTTTACACTACATCACCGGAGCAATAATGTTATACCTCAATCACAAATTTAGTTACTTGATTGCTGCTCAATCACAACGTGCTATTGAAGATTCCATTCTCGAGAATGAGAAGGCATGCGATGTGAAGTAACGGCCATGGAGAGGGGATAAGAAGCGGGAGAGAGAAACGGTAGAAGGAGAGGGGATTAGCGGCCACAGTTGGAGCTAGGGTTTGTGGGGAGAAGGAGCTGTAGGAGGAGAGATTAACTCGCCATAATCGTATGTAGGTTTTCTCGAAATATAATGGTGGAAACGTAACAGTTTCCAAAATAACTGTCTTTACAAAATAACTCGCCATAAATATGGAAGATATTGCCCCTATAAAACCGGTTGGAAATAACTGCTCCAATGGTAAGTCTACGGATGTGAGTGATGAAAACGTGGGCCAACCAGTGAATTACATGTGCATTATCATCCAATCAATGAGCTTGAATCGGGTGAGGTGTCAAAACCAAATCATGTATAGCTCCATATATAGGGGAAGATGCAATCTGCTGTAACAATTGTTGAATAAGAATATATTATTTCAAAGAATTATTTTTTGTGTTTGTGTTCTTATTCCTCCAACAAGTGGTATCAGAGCCTATGGTTTGATGATCGATGGAAGGTGCAAGATATAGCCGTGACGGATATGCACGCACGAGTCAAATAAAAAAACTCGATTAACAGCAAACAATAAGATCGATCGGATTGCCAAAGGGCGAGTGATTGAACCGTGATGTTCGAACATGGAAGAAAACAAAGAAATACAGAATTTCGACAGTGAAACCCAAGGTCAAGAGGACCGTCGATTGAAGGCACGACGGGAGAAAGAATCGAATTACAAGAATAACCTCGATTGAAGAATCACAGATTTGAAGAAGGCAATTGGCCTGTGTGGAATTTTTTGTGTGATCTCGCGATGCCAACAATTCATGGCATATGTGATATAGTTTCGCATTCTTTTCTGACTGGTAATTCGGATCTCATTCTCATTAATATTAATTGGTTGCTCTGTTCTTGGCTTTTCCATCTTATGGTACGAATCCATCTTTTATTGTAATCATTAAGAAAGTGGTTTGATCGATTGCAAGTTTTTCTGGAAGAAACAAAGAGATGAAATGTTGGTTGCCCACCATGTGTTCGATAAAATTCCTTTGAAAAGATGGTTACTTATGCAATTGGATTTTGATGTTTAAGTTTTTTCGATTGAATGTGCTGTTACTTATGAAATGTTGGTTGCACACCATGTGTTGATGAAAGTACTTTGAGAATATGATTTCTTATGAAATTATATTTCAATGTTTTCATTAAGAAGAAAAGTGTTATGTATTTTGTTTTTCTCATGAAATAAATAAAAGTTGAAGAAAATTGTGATTTATGAAGATTCAAAAGTCCGGTGGTTTGACATTACAAATGTCGGTAAAGTCCGGTGGTTTGACATTACAAATGTCGGTAATTGTGTTACCGTCTCAATGAAAAGATTTGGGACGATGGTTGTGATGATTCTATGAGTGCGTTCCCACCATGAAAAGATTGGTGGATGGTTGATTCCAAACATTGGGATGATCGATGTGTTTATGTGTATTTTCTTCTATTAAAAACATGAAGAAATGATGATGATGTTGCAAATATTGATAAAGTATCAATATGATGATTTGTGTGATCCAAATGAAAAGAGATTGGACAAGATTTAAGAATGATCGAGTGATGAAGCCAAGTGAAAAAGCTCTTGGATTGAAAGAAGACGGTTTCTTGGTAATTACTCAAAGTTTAGTTAAAGGGGGAATGTTAAAATGTAAACTAAACTTTAGGATATATTTTGTAATTATACAAAGTATAGGGAGTACAATTGTAATTAATGTATAGTTTTAGGGATATGTCGGTTAACAAAGGGATGCTTCGGTTATAAGCACTTCAAGTGTTATATATACTTATGTAATCTGCTGTAACAATTGTTGAATAAGAATTGTTGAATAAGAATACGTTATTTCAAAGAATTATTTTTTGTGTTTGTGTTCTTATTCCTCCAACATATTTATATATATGCAGTTTTTACATTACAAAAACTATTTTACAAATCACAGCCTATTTTTACATTAGACTTAGAGAGCATTCGGGCTAGCCTAATTATATATGCTATAATTTATGTATATGCGGTTTTTAGATCACAAAAACTATTTTACAAAGGCCAAAATAAATTTTAGTACCCTAAACTTGGCTAACTGGGTCTTCTACTACCCTGAACTATTAAAGGTGTAACATGGTACCCTGAACTTGACAAAATGGTCAGTTTAGTACCCTGACTCACTGATTTGATCTTGTTTTCTCACTTGATTTACTTCTAATCTCAATATATGATGATGAACGTACATTTTTTAGTCCGTTAAAAGCTCCAACGGAAGTTAGTCAAGTAAGAAAATACGACCAAATTAGTGAGTCAGGGTACTAAATTGACCATTTTGTCAAGTTCAGGGTACCATACTACACCTTTAATAGTTCAGGGTAGTAGAAGACCCAGTTAGCCAAGTTCAAGGTATTAAAATGTATTTTGGCCTTTTACAAACCACAGCCTATTTTTATATTAGACTTAGAGAGCATTCGGGCTAACCTAATTAATTATATATGCTTTTATTTATGTATATACAGTTTTACATTACAAAAACTATTTTACAAATCACAACCTATATTTTAACATGATTATACCGTTGGTTTTAAGATTTGTCGAGTGTAATGAGTAAAGTATCATTCCTTAGAGTCAGGTTCACTCCATGACCGTGGTCGGACTCCAAGTGAGGAGAAAACAACGGTTTCCAAAGCCTTGAACACTTTGTTCTCATCCAGTATCCTATTCCAAACCTCACTCACGCCGCAGTAGTTAGTGTTAAACGGTGGTTTATGGTGAGCAATATGTCGTGATCGGGATACGAGCAACCCGGCGTCTTGTAACACCACCACTATTTTCGGCAACTTGTTTTTAGTCATATGAGCCCATGCATGAAACTGTTGGATAAACATGATGAACCCGCCAGCCACCCCAACGAACCCCATGACCACGGGTCGGTCATACCATAATATATCAAGCAATAGGACCACACAAGTAATCATATGCCCAAACGGGAAGACGGTGTTGGCAAACTCATATTTCGTGACCTCCAAGGGAAAACGGTGGTGCATTTGAAACGTGTTGATATACGAACCAAATATTGGAGTTGATGCGTTACCATAATTATCAATAGCCCAATGATATACACCGGATACAAGGTCCGCAAAGAAGTAGCCGATGAAGCCCGCAAATACGGGTTCAACCCATATTTGTGAGCGGATTGATCCAACAATGGAGCAAGCTAAAGAAAATAACACGGTGGTGCAGCCCGTGGCCACCCCTAGGTGGTGAAACCAAGTCGATTTATATTTTAGGTCATCGAATTCGGGTGGAGTAACAATTGGTTTTGGGTTGATTATAGGTGTTTTAAGTTTTGGTGTACTCTCTATTGAAGTTTTCGTGGTACAATCATGATGGTCGGTGTGGTTGCCGATGGCGGCGACACGGTGGTGGGGTAGGGTGGACATTGTTGTAGTTTGAGTTTGGGATGCCTCGGTGTTATGGGGTGTGGTTTGTATATATAGAAGTAAGAAGATTGATAAGTTAGTTTCTTTATCCTTTTAGTTTGTCCCTGATTACAAGTTAGTTATTTAAGGTTGAAATGGTCTTTATTATATAACGAGTGTAATAAAGTCCGCACATTGCTACGGATTTTATAAAATGTTCGTTTTTTATATACAACGCTAAATTGGGAAGAAACAAATAAACAATAACAATAAAATGTTAAAATAGATTTCTTTAATAATTATATAAGAACCGGAAAAACTTCAATTGTATATCTCCATATGATTAATAAAAGCTCAACTTTCAGATTCTTTAGATGCAATGTAAAGCTGGAAAAATTTAATACATATCAAACAAATCGACCTATTACGTATTCTTTACTTTATGTGTGTTATAAAATCATAAAACTATGATAAGTATTATATATTATATTCATGTTAATCAAATTTTTAAAAAATAAATAAAGGTAAATTAAAAAAAAACAATGTTTCATTCCATTTGCGAAAAGTCAAACTAATATACAAATTTTGCTTATATAGTTTTTAACACTATATAAACAAAAATATTTAATAATACTCCCTCCGTCCCTAAATAAAGTTCTCATTTGCCCTTCAAATTTTGTTCCTAAATAAAGTTCTCATTTCTCAAACATAAGGGGCCCACTTAATATAATAATATTATTACCAATACTTTCACCACTAACTATCTCTTAAAACACTTTCTCTCTCCAATCAAACCTTATATTTTAATCAAAAGTAATACCAAATACCCCACCACTAACTATCTCCTAAAATGTTGTGCCCAACACAAATGAGAACTTTATTTAGGGACGGAGGGAGTATAATATAAAATTCAAAAAGAAATAGCGAATGACAATTATATTCGGTAAATCATGAATGACAATTGTATTGTATTATAGGTACAATATGGGTTCCAACTCACTTATAATTTTAGCCATTGCTTTAAAAATAGATTTTTACATTGAACCGGACAATAATTTGAATACAATCAAACCAAATTGGCCAACTGTATTGAATCGAATGACAATAGTGTTAAATATTTATGATGCAAAATTATGTAGATGATAAACAAATGCAAAAAAAAAAAAAAAAAAAAAAAAAAAAAAAAAAAAAAACGAAACCAGTACGTAGTGTTAAATTTCCATGTTCGACCCCAGCCAGGGGCTCTGCCCCTTGGACACCGCCAGGGACGCTGCCTCTCGGACCCCGCCAGAGGCGCTGCCCCTCAGAACCTGCAAGGGGCGCTGCCCCCGTTGTGTAAGTGTATTTTAATCAAAATAAAATTAAACAAGTGTGCACTCCGCATCACCCTTACTTGTTCAATATTTATTCAATAAGTTTATTTAATTACACTTAAATCATATTGGTAATACAAATCACCAGCACTTTTTATGCTAACTAGGAACATGTACATGTATTTCCTAACAATTTATAAATATAAATATCATATTTAACAAATTCATAATACTGTAATTTATTAAAAAAAACTAAAAATTGTTCATGACTTTTTGTTTTTTTTTTTGAACAGCAAAAGGGGCAACAAAACGAGTTTCGGCAATGTCATCACCCGCTAAGCGACCCCCGGAAAACTCTATTAAAACTGAAACATTTACAAGGTTATATACAACTAAACCACCTCTAGCCAAACCGGCACCTCTAGTTCATGACTTTTTGTAAAAAAAGATCCATGAATAATTAATTTCCAAGGGATTATGATAGATAATGTCATAATGTTGATGACTTAATGTGGCGTTGATTTCACCACCAGTGCAAAAGGTTATAGATACCCAAAAGTCATGGACGTTTTTAAATACCAAGATCATGGACGTTTTTAAATACCGCACACCTGGAGATGGTTTATGGGGGTACTTTAAATGCTTTGCAATACCTAATCTATTATATTAAGATTATATTTATTCAATAAGTTTATTTAATTACACTTAAATCATATTGGTAATACAAATCACCAACACTTTTTATGTTAACTAGGAACATGTACATGTATTACCTAACAATTTATAAATATAAATATCATATTTAACAAATTCATAATACTGTAATTTATTAAAAAAAAAAACTAAAAATAGTTCATGACTTTTTGTAAAAAAAGATCCATGAATAATTAATTTCCAAGGGATTATGATAGATAATGTCATAATGTTGATGACTTAATGTGGCGTTGATTTCACCACTAGTGCAAAAGGTTATAGATACCCAAAAGTCATGGACGTTTTTAAATACCAAGATCATGGACGTTTTTAAATACCGCACACCTGGAGATGGTTTATGGGGGTACTTTAAATGCTTTGCAATACCTAATCTATTATATGCTTTGGAATCAAATAAATTTTGCGAAGTTAAAGATAGGGTTTGGGTAGGGGTGAGCATTTGGACCGAGAAAACCGAACCACACCGAAAACCGACCGAAAATGAACTGAACCGAAACCGATAACATGTTAACGGTTCGGTTTTGGTTTGAAAAATATTCGTTTTCGGTTTCGGTTCTATCGGTTTCGGTTCGGTTCGGTCTTCGGAAGATGATGAACATTTGGCTTAAAAAAACCGAACCGATAACATCCGTTTTGGTTTTGAAAATTCATCATTTTCGGTTTCGGTTCTATTGGTTTCGTTTTGGTTCGGTTTGGTTTTTTGGATTGAGGCATTGAGCTCACCCCTAGGTTTGGGTGTGTTTTAAATGGATCAGCAACATGGAGATGGGTATGGTCCGATATATTACTTATTGACCGTATTTCCAAAAGAATTACGGTTTTAGAACAAGAGGTATGCAACCATGCATTAACTAACTTTGACCACTGCCAGCTTGGTCAGTTGGCTTTTAGTTCACTTCCTTTGATCAAACTATTGGCAGCAGACCTTCGATTGGAGAGTAAACATTTCGTGCATCGCTTAACCGAAGTGAGTGGGGAAGAAAATATGAGGTATTTTATATGAGTATTAGTATTTTATGCGTGTCTATTCTATAATACATGGGGCCTGAAAACTGAAGTAAATGTGTATTATTAGTATGAATGTGTTACTTGAAGTATATACTGACATGTTTAATTAGACAAAAACTAAAATGTCAGTTGATGTGTGATCTTTAAAATTAAACATAATCTAAACTGCAACACCTCTGATTACTACAAGGGCTGGCCCTGAGTTTTGCCATCTGGACAGCCACACAGGGCCCACAGGTTTTACTACTAAGCTATCACCGGTTTTAATGTACGTGAGATCTATACGTTAATCGTAGCTTACATTTTCTCTATACGGAACAGTAGCTTAGGGTGCGTTTGGTTGCAGAAAACAGTTTTCATTTTCTATGAAAAAATTTCTAAGAAAATGAAATGGTTTTCATTTTAAATTTTCCATGAAAATTTTTAAAAACACGTTTGGTTCAAAACATTGAGTTTTCATTCTCCAATTTCGAAAAACTAGAAAACTTGTTTGGTTGTATATTTTCCACATGTTTTCATTTTCTAATTTTTGTTATTTTAAACAATACATTATACAATATATTTGTCAACTTACATCAACACACCTTCCACATCTACCCCACCCACCCCACCACATACCTACCCACCCCAACCACACCCTACAACCTACACCCATCCACCCCTAACCCATACCACCATATGTTTATCGTCGAGCTACATTGTTATTTCAACTAAATAAGTAAACTACATCCATAATTTTAGAATTTAACTAAACCAGACTAACATAAACATGATGTTGGTTTGAAGGAGAGACGCACTTTGTTTTTCATACCGTTTAGTTTGGTTGAGTTAGTGTATCATTATAAATTACAAAATTTATATCTTTGGTTTTTATTTAGAATTATGTTGAGTCACCAACTCGGTAAATTATACAATTCTAACTGTATGAGACACAAACCAACATGTTCATGAATAATAATTGTGTGTACTACCTACATATAATATTAGAGTTTCTGCTACACTTAAATGTTAAAATAAATGTGATAAATGTTCTACCATGAATTTAGGTCACAATTAATGTCAAGTAAAATACCCAATTTTGAGGGTTTTCACTCTGTGTGTGTTGGGGATGGGGTGGGTGGAGTGGAGAGTGGGTATGTGTTTAAAACAAGATGGATTCGGTTTTAAAACCGAAACTGAATCATTAAAGGCTAAAAACCGCTACGACTGAAACCGTTACCAACCAAAATCATTGGGTTTGAAAATCCTAAAATCGAAATTAGCGGATTGGATTTGGTTTGAGTCTAAAACCGCCTCAAACCGCCCATGCACACCCCTAAATTGTGTATATTTTAGAAAATATTGGAAATGGAAAAGTATGGAAAACAATAAAAATCACTTTACTAAAATTTTCTAAATCCTTCACAAATTTGAAAAACAGAAAATTTTCATAGTTATCTTCTCCTATATGTGGAACCTATATTTGAATTGAATTTGTCCACATGTCTAATTAACACCTTCTGATTGGCCGGTTTTGATGACATGTAATTAGAGTTAATGCCACTTGTCAAACCCATTAATATCCCTAATTTTGGTAAACATTAAAACCATTAATTTAAATTCTTCTTCTGATTAGTTTGATGTGACAATAAGGAGGAAAATCTCGAACTGCAAAAACCCTTCTTCGTGGAAAGTTCTTCTTCGGTATAGGTTTTGTAATTACCACCGATGAATAACCTGCTTCATCTCCGACAAACAAGGGCTGGACAACCTGCTTCATGTTTTCCGATTTGCTTCCATTTCTTCCGATTTAAGAAGAAATTAAGGATTTTATAAAAGCCCCGATAATTAAAGTCAAATTTTATGAACCTTTTTCTTGAGATCACCTGCAACTTGATCTGGAGATCTCAAATAAAAATTGATATTTGATGAGGGTTGTCGTTTTTTCCAATAAAGGTAGTGAAAAAATATTTTGATTTAAGCGTAATTTAGTTGGTCGAGTAGGATGGCGCCGGGCGGTGGAGAAGAAACAGGAGGCGGCATCTTTATTTGGAAAAGGCAAATTCACAATTTTGGAAAAGATTTTTTTTTAATAACTTTGATTCCTATTTGCTGTTAATAGGAATTGATTAATATGGTAAATATCTTTCTTTTGTGTATTTTGTGATTTAGCATCAGGTTCATAATCTGCGGATTGAAATTTTGGATGAAGAACATATAATAAGAATTGGGGAAAAGACAGAAATACTAAGCATATGAGGTTACTTAACGACGAAAATCGGAAAGAAGGACAAAAGTTCGGAATCATAAAAGGATAGTGACAAAAAAACTGAAATAAAAAATATAGATATAAAAACGTAGAATCATGTATACTACAGGGACAATTTCTATAATTTACTCTAAATTAATTACACTAACTTAATGAAAAAATATAAAACTGTAATATTACACCTACAATTTTTTGATATTTAGTACTATGATTATAAAACAAATGTTCGAACATTGAATACACAATTTGCAAAACTCATAATTACTAGACCTATTGCATACTACCTCTTTGGATGTCACTGTCTAGACTCGAACCACTAACTTACTAATTGGGCGTTCAAAAAAAAACCAAACCTCTTGCAGTATATAATTGATCAAGTTTTGCAATTTAAAATGATATATTACATACGTATCAAAATAAGTGATACACTTCTAAATTTTACCTTATTTTGTAAAAAAGTGGGACACATACTCTACTAATTATCTACTTTAATAATGTGGAAGTACCTTTCTACCCTTACTTTTACTTTTAAACATCATCAATATCACTTTATTCAAAATAAGTGAGACTCATTTTCCATTAACTATCCACTTTAATCTATATTAACTCATATTTTAATTTTTTATCTCAAAAACTATGAAACATCAAATGTATCACTTATCTTGATACGGAGGTAGTATGAACATTTGAACACCTTAACATGTATTTTTCAAGAAGATGATTTTTCTTGAAAAAGTCAAGAAGATGATTTTTCAAGATTTTTAAAGATTTTCCAATTATTTTCCAATAAATTTTTCGACGCTAGCCCGCCCATCGGGCGGGATATGAAGCTAGTACATTTATATGTAACCGATTACTGAATTTTAGGAACTATTTCCCTCATAACTTAATTTACACATTTTTATGCACTTATCAAAACCTAATATTAAAATGCAAGTTAAAAGTTGGTAAGTTGACAGAAAAAGTTGTGGCATTTCCCGGCTGCCGGAAATACCCCAAATGCTAAAACAATTTTCATGGCGGAGCTGCCACCTCCACCACAGCCGCCACATCTTACCACCAATCCTCTTTCTCTTCCGTCAATTAAAAAAATCCCATTTTGAAGACCCACCTTTCACCCCAATTCATAAAACCCCAAAATCAACAAACCAACAAACACAAAAAAGATGCAGCAAATAAAAAACCGACAAACAATTTCCCTGTAAAGTCCGATTTACCCTTCGATTTTCGATACTCATACTCTGAAATCAACCCCTCTGCTGAACCAATTGGGTTTCGAGAAACCCCCAAATTCTCTCCTTTCGGGCCGGGTCGACTTGACCGGAAATGGACTGGTACGGCGGCTCCGTCGGAGCAGACGGCGGATTTGGAGATGGTTGAAGAACAGAGGAATGCGGTTCTTGGGGAACCGTTGTTGGAGGACGAAGTATTAGAGCTCGTCGAACGTTATCGGCATAATGATTGCTGTCGCCAAATCAATTTGGGTGATAAAAAAATCATTTTTTTATTTTTTACTACTAAAATGTTGCAATTTTATAACTTGTTATTGTAGAAAAACTATTTGTATTCAGATTATAGAAGATGGATACTATTACTCATATAGTTATATTGATATATTGATTTGTGATTAATATAATTTGTGGTAATTAATTAAAGAAAATGTGATTAATGAAACTTATGATATGTTAGGAAAAGGTGGAGTTACTCGCAACATGATTGATGATATTCACAACCATTGGAAAAAGGCAGAAGCTGTGAGGATCAAATGCTTAGGTGTCCCAAATGGATAACGTCTGTTTTCATCTAGAGGTATGAATTTATAATTTACATTTCTTTTATTTAGAGTTTCGACCCATTTGTATATTATATTTTTAACGGGTCATTTGAGTAAAATAATAAATAAATTAATAAAACTAAAGAAATGGTTGAAATTGGTCGAAAGTCACTCAAAGTGTTATGTTAGTACTTAATACCAAAGTTCTCTATAGAAAATGTTCAAGAATTGTGAAGTCTTTTCGGGACCTAAACCTGTTTTCACCCGTTTTCCAACCTGCCCAGTTTTCCACCTGGCTCTGTATTTACTAATTTAAATCCTCTTATTCACATCTTAGTTGATGGATTTATAGAAATCTGCAGGAGAAATCTGGTGGGAAAATTATATACCGCCAAATTAATATCTTGGTACTATATCGGGGACGAAATTAAGACCCTAAAAGTCGACCCGTTGTTCCTTTAATGTTATGGAAACCATATCCACCAATATACCCGAAACTTATAAAGAATATTGCTGATGGCTTAACATTTGAAGAAACAAAGGAAATGAGGAATCGAGGGCTTAATTCTCCTCCATTGATAAAATTAAGTACGTGTTTTTCTTGATCTTTTGTTTGGTTTGATTATGGTTCGTTAGAAATCTTTAACTTTTAACCAAATGTCTAAGATATTCTTCAAATAAGTTAAGGACATTCTCGTCATTTTGCCTGTTTTTGTTATCAGAATTAGTATAAATGACACAAGATATATACTTTAACGGCCTATATGAAAGTTGTAATAACCAAAGATTGACCTGAATGAAAAAAGTTGAATACTTGGGTGGCCCCCACATGCATTATCCCTATTTTAATACGGAGTACAATTTAGGCCACTTTTGACCCATTTAACCCCCAGAAGTTTTAATATAAAAAGATTGACCCGAATGAAAAAAGTTGAATACTTGGGTTATCCCCACATAAATTATCCTATTTTAATACACTTTAGGCGACTTTTGACCCATTTAAACTCCGGTCAACTCATTTGACCCGTTTCATTTTTAGCTCATTTAACGGTTGCGTATGTAGTTGTAGCAAGAAATGGTGTGTATACAAATGTAGTAGAAAAAGTAAGAGAATCTTTTAAAGTCAAAGAAGTTTTGAGGCTCGATTGTACTCATGTGGGCATGAGTGATTGCAAAAGAATAGCCGTGAAATGAAGGGTATTGCATTTTTCGCCTTATTATTAAATCTTGTGATTAAAAGTTTTGATTTTTATGTTTCTTGAAAACAGATTTGATTGTTTTTTGTTGTGGTGTTGAACAGGATTTGGTACCGTGTGTTCCAATATTGTATAAAGATGAACAAATCATTATTTGGAGGGGGAAGAAAGATATTGAAAATGATTTTGGTCCATGTTGAGTTTTTTGGAACATGCCCATTTTGTGTTTTAAATGGCTAAATAGAGGGTTTTGTACATTATAAGTTTGTAATTGTTATTGTTGGTTTGTGTTTGGGTTTTTGGTTATTTTGGGCCGATTTACAAGGCCTGGTTAAAGTTTAGATTTAGTAGCAGTCCTAACGGCCATCACGGATATATTTCAATTGAGATAAGATTCACGTTGTTAGGACTCTCCCAATAGTGAAGAGTTTTCAAACTCATCAATAACGTCACATCACCTTCATCCTTACTAACGAGTTACTGTTGTGCCCATTGGCACAGGCACTAATAAGCAAACAAAAGTGACCATTTTTAACCTTCTGAACTAGAATTGTACGTTGTCCAATAATTGAACCTAATCGCTCAGTATAGAATCGAGAACTGAGAGAATGGTTTCGGCTAGACATAAGACCGAATTGAGAATCGGGGTTTTCCCAATTTTCTCAACTTTTTTCTGTTTTGGATCGGATCAAATTGAATTTGACCGAAAACCGATTTGCAAGAAAATTAAAACCAATGACCGAACGGTACAGCTCGATTTGGTATGTAACCTTTAAACCAAGAAGTTTTAGGTTTAATTTTCATTGGATATGTGTATGCTTGTGCACGATTCAAGAATCGAACCGAGAAAATGGTTTTAGCCAGATTGAGGACCGAACCGATGATGCGCAGAACCGAATAGAACCGGACTGAGAACCGAACTACAAACCGGGAAAGTTTCTTTGATTTTTTTTGTTTATTCTTGTTTTTAGACTGAACTGAACCACTCGGAATCGAAACAAACCAAGAACTAATTTTGCATGAAAATTAGAACCGGGAACCAAACGGAACTAATATAGCTCGGTTCGGTTCGCAGGTCCGATCATTTCTCAGTTCAGTTTGCACATGCTTACATGTGTAATTATATAACTTTTATATTATACGCGTGTAGTAGACTAGTAGTAATATTTCCATTAAAAAAAGAAGTTAATATACAAAGAATATGTCAATATGTGCAATAGCTAAACAGCTAAACCTCTATTAATTTACTAACATACATGTAGTGCTCCAGATGATTACTCAGGTATACTCTTCAGAGCAGGTCTCCACGACCGTTGATTCGATCCAAATCCTCCATCCCCACCGTTGATCAAATGATTCAGCACCTGTTGTATCGTCAGCCCCTGCATCTCCTTCATACCCAATAATTCTTCCAACTGTTTCTTCGTTATCTTAATCTTCACCTCAGTCGTCGCTCTTTTACCGTCAGAAGAAGAAAACCGGTCACCGGAATCTTTATCTCCGGCCACTACTTTCTTTCGAGTTTCATTACAGCGTTCGCCGGTAAGTAAGGATTTTTTCGGCGATGATATCGGAGATCCCCAGTAATCGCCGCCCCATTGTTTGTCGGAATCTTTTCTTACGCAATTTCCCATTTGATTCGATGATGTTGAATTTGTATATTAATGAAGAGATCAGAAATTATGTGGGAATTGAGATTGTGGATTTGAAATTATAATGTGGGTATATATAGAGAGAGAGGAAAATGGTGAGAAGGGTCAAAAGTGGATATGGATTGCCACGTAGGATGGGGAAAGGGTGTCCTACCTGGCAGGTGCATGGAGTAGAGTTGGTTTGACCTATCCCAACTACCAAACACAATATTAATGGTTGATAAATGATGTATACAATTTGAGATGAAATAATGATAACAAATAAATTGTGTAAAAAAATTTATTGTTACCTACAAAAAATAAAAATTAATACTTCATTATGCTACTGTAAAATGATTGACATAAAACATTCAAAACATGTTAAACGGGTTAAATGGATAAAAGTATACGGGAAAATTAGTGTAAACATCTCGAAAAATGACTTTTTAATGTATTCAAGTACATCAGACTTTCAAAAAGTTATATTACCATTGTAGTGGTTTGTTCAAGTTATTCCAAGGATTTTATCAAGTCTCAATGGATAACTAATAGTCATTGAATCAAGAAAAAGTCAAAGATCAAGATCAAGAGATTCAAACCACCACCACCACTACAAACACATATGATTCAATACATCAATACCCCACCCACCGCGTGCGGCCGGAGACGGCGGCGGGTGACGGCGGACGACGGCAGACGGCGGCGGGCGGTGGACGGCGGCCGGAGGTGGCAGCCGGCGGTGGTCGGTGGTGGTAACCAGTGGTGGTGGTCGTGACTTGAAACACATGTGTTTGAAACACATGTGATTCATAGTTCGTATGCTCCCCTGTTATTAGAAACTCATGTGATTCGAAGTAATATGCTCGTCTGTATTTTGTTTGTAGTGAATCACATGTGTTTCACTTTTTGAAACACATGTGATTCGTAGTTCGTATGCTCCCCTGTGTTTTAAAAACTCTTGTTTTTAGTGAATCACATGTGTTTCGTGACTTGAAACACATGTGATTCGAAGTAATATGCTCGTCTATATTTTTGGAACCCCTGTTGTTTAGTGAATCACATGTGTTTCGCCTTTTGAAACACATGTGATTCGTAGTTCGTATGCTCTCCTGCTTTTAGAACTCTTTTTTTAGTGAATCCCATGTGTTTCGTGACTTGAAACACTTGTGTTTCAAAGTAATATGAACGTCTCTTTTTTTGGAACCCCTGTGTTTTAGTGAATCACATGTGTTTCGTCTTTTGAAACACATGTGATTCGTAGTTCGTATGCTCCCATGCTTATAGAAACTCCTGCGTTTAGTGAATCACATGTGTTTCGTGACTTGAAACATATATGATTAGAAGTAATATGCTCGTTTGTATTTTAGAACACCTGTGTTTTAGTGAATCACCTGTGTTTCAATACATCAATACCACCACCACCCCCATTACCACCAGCACCTTCACTGTCAGCCACCACCACTGCCGCCAGCCTGCGGCGGCCGGCGGCGGCAGATGGCGGCGGCTGGCGGCGGACGGCGGTCGGAGGTGGCGGCCGACGGTGCTAGGTGGTGGTGACCGACGATGGTGGTCGTGACTTGAAACACATGTGTTTGAAAACATGTGATTTAATCTTGATCATTTTGATCAAATGACTAGGATTTGTTCCTTGAGATTTTAAAATTTTGGTAGACCTCCTTGAAAACAACTCTACCATTGTATTGTATACTTTAAAAAAATGGCAATACATTAAAAATGTGGTAATACATTAAAAATTAGTGTAAACATCTCAAAAAATGACTTTTTAATGTATTCACTAGTTAATATTTTAAGATGTCTATGGAAAAAAGACTGGAAATAGTCACGAAAATACCGCTTAGGCTATATATATGAGCATCAAAGACTTGATTTTCAACGAGTAATCTGACCAAAGATCTCCACATTTTCATGTTTTACATGATAACATGGATGGTCGTGTAAGATGTGCAAATGTTCGGGCCTACATAATTCTTAGTCAAGCATGGTTTGATTGAGCTAGGTACGCTTTTGAATTGGTCAATATGGCAACAAAATTTCTATCTTTATATTTTTTATTGCATCCGGCTAATTTGAGAATAAACTAAAACTTAGCATTAGTTATAGAATTTGTTCACAAATGATATGAAAATATATTGAATTAACAACAAATTAATTGTATCTTAGTCAATCAACTAAACACATAAAAAATTGTGTAAATGATTACTATATATATTCGTAGACAAGGTATTCATGACTTTTAATTCAAATTCAACAATGTCGATCGACTCAATCAACACATGCTATGACGTTGGTCATTTTATATATTTATAATTCTTTCAGTTATATCCTCGTTATCCATTATTCGTTTCCATCACTGGCTTTTTATTTTACGGAGAAAAAACAATGTAAAAAGATAATATATTTGATTTCAATGCAAAAGTCTAATTTTCCGTTGGGTATATTATAAATGTTTACCTAGTGAACAAATTGAATTTGTGATCTTTAACAAGTTATTTAGGAACTATAACCATTAGGTAATCATCATATACAGTTATTAATATTTTTTTTGTTTATAAGAAATAGCTATAGATATTTTGTTATTTGACATGTGAATTAACAAAAAGATAGTCAAACATTAATTAAATTATTACGGTATTAAAATTACAATAATTGAATAATCAAGTTTCAAGCACACATCCAATTTGTCTGTATAAAAAAGTGATATCGGTTCACTTACTTAATTTGGGTTAAGTGACCGGCCTAACGGTCGAACCGGATATTTTGTAGGTGTGAAAGGAGGGTAATAACCGGATCTATCAAGTGTGAACACGAACCTAGTAACTATGATTCTTATTTTTGTCTGCGGGTGTATAGTGCACCTCCATAATGTGGTGGTTGTAATGTAACTAACAAGCCAACCAACCTAACATGTCCGTTTGTTAAAAGAGTAATAATAGTGTTTCCTACCATTTATTCATACTTATTTTCCTACTTATAACATCAAGATATATGTTAGAATTAAAAAATAATATTATGAGAGAAAATTAATGAATTACACATGTTATTTTATCAAAATCAAATGAGTAGGATGTGAGTTAAGAATAAATATTATTTCTCTTTTTAAAATAAAGTTTGAATTTCATGAGATATACTTCTAACATGTTTCATGAGATGTACTTCTAATTTCACATATATTCATTCATTTTAAAATTTACACTGCTATGTCTTTTTATAAACATTTTCTATCTATACTCCTTTATTCTAACATACATTAAATATTTACAAAATGAATATTTTTATATTTTTGTAGTGGCTCCCTTTCTTGCCGCATTTCATAGCAAACCTTTTATATTTTTATTCTTTAGCTTCCAAATTTCATTGTTTATCTAATTCCCAAACACATAATCACTTGCACAAAATATGGATTCATTGCAGGAGGCTTGGAGCAATTTTTTTTGTCAAATCACACAAGTTTGACATTCTATCAACTGCTATAGTGCTATTCTACTAATAGTTTGACTCGTGTGCTATAATACAACTATAGCTGTAACGACCCGAAATTGTAAATAAATAAAATATGTAAAAATATGATAATTATGGATAAATCATATAAAACACGTGGAAATTGGTTTCGTGTCGTTTGAACACCGTACGAGAAAGTTATGGGCGAAACCGGGTCGAGGCAAAGATGAAAAAGTGCAGCCCGGCTGCCTAAGGGAGTTCGCGACGCGAACCTGAGTTCCCGATCGGGAACTAGTCCCAGGGAGTTTGGCCTTTGGTCGCGATAAAGTTCACGTCTGATTAACGATCGCGAACTATGGAAATCGCATAGTTAGCGACGCGAACTATTGTTCGCGTCGTGATCTTTTGTCTGGCAGCATTAAAGTCGGGTTTGAGCTCATTTAATGCATTTCAAAACCCTAGTTTTCTTCCTCTCGAGCTTGTGAACGATTTTGAGTGCAAATCATCATTTGGAGCAGATTTCTTGGTCAAATCTTGTGATTCTTCACCCCTAGTTGAAGATTAAAGGTATATCTTCAATCCCTTGTAGTTGTAGCTTTAGATCTATGGGTTTGGAAGCTTGGGTTTGAAACCCTAGTTCTTGGGGTTAGGGTTTATGGTGATGTAAATGGTGTATACACTTAATAAATGGTATATTGGTAAAGGAAATAAGTGTATGATTATGATTTGTAAGAATCTTACGGGTTGGTTAAACCTAGGGTTTGGTAATCACCATATTTGGGGGAAATGGATTGATGGGTGTTATCTAGAGGTAGATGAACACATTGGTAGTAGTTTGTGATGATAATCTTGTTGTGATAATTGTTTTATACATTCGGTGAAGTATTGAAGTGGACGAATTGTGAGCAAGGAACCGGCGGAAAGAATACGGTTAAAGCATCTTTATTACTAAGGTGAGTACGTGTGGACTTTACTGAGTACATAGCCTGTGAAATACATTTTATTACTTGTGTTATGGTCTATTTGCTTAATTGTGTAGACTAGTAGTTGATAGTTAGTTATACCGATGATAGTATTGAACTAACTTGTTTGATGATGAAAGTGATAGCCGAGAGCTAGATTGACATAACCATAGGGTTATGATGAGATTGAGATGATGTGATGATACGGGCGACTCCCGATCACGAGGTGTGGATTGAGGGGCAGTTGGGTGGATTCCCATCGACTCATCCACGTTAGTTATGTGATGACACGGGCGACTCCCGGTCATGAGGTGTGGAGTGAGGGGCAGTTGGGTGGATTCCCATCGACTCTTCCACGTTAGTAGTCTTACTCATTGGACGTATTCCGGTGGGTAAGGCAGGTATCGGTAGCGTGGGCGATCCTTTTTCCGATACCTTGTTTCTAGTTAGCTCGGGGGCGACCCGATAACTAGATATGTATGTGATTCTAGCTAGTTCGGGGGCAACCCGATAGTTAGACGTGATTGCTAGGTAAGCAAGGTTGATAGGGTCACGCTAAGGTGACTAGACTGGATAGTTGTATATATATATATATATATATATATATATATATATATATATATATATATATATATATATATATATATATATATATATATATATATATATATATATATATATATATATATATATGTATGTATGTATATTGATTGGTTATATGAAACGTGACATTTCATTTTATTATCGGGTCCAAACCCATGTAGCTCACGAGACGTTTTTGTCTCACGTACTCCTTGTTTTGTTTTGCTATGTACTCAGGTTCGGGATCGAAGGTTTAGGTACGCATGGATAGAGATGCGGGGCCTAGATTAGAAGAACACTAGATTGGATTTAGTCTTAGCTTGGTTATGATCTATTTTGTAACACCTACTTTTATACTCTGATTTCATACCAAGGTTTTTGTAAATCCAAATTTGAGGATGTTCTTCTATTTATAAAATGTTTTATTTTGGCCAATATTTGGTGTTAAAATTTGAGGTGTTACAACTTGGTATCAGAGCTATAGTTTAAGTGAATTAGGTTGGATGACCATCCTAGTGTTAGACTGTAGCATTAGGAATGTAAGATTCCTTAAGATCATAGGTTGACCTTGGGACTTTATATTAAGTTTAGGGTTAAACCTAGGGGACCGATGAATTTGATATGATTTTGGATATTGAGTCTTATGCGACTAATGGGTCGTACACAAGGTACTAAATGTTTAATGTCTTTCGTATAGTCTTGATTGAAAGAAATGGTGACCACACGTAGAAGTGGTAAAGCCCCGGAGGGCCGGGAGGAGGAAGTACCTCCTGTCGAGAGAGTGGTTGAGCAAGAAAGTCAACCGTCGATGCATCGGGTCGATGAGTCGGAGGTTGGAGCTAATAGGACTCCGGTCACTATGGCGGATCTCCAAACTATTATCGATCAAATCAAGGGAACGGTGGCCGAAGAAGTGCACCGTATTATTGGAGACCGTGAGAGGTCGGGAGGGGACCGTGAATCTGAGGCTAAGTCGGAAGAGAGAACCGGGGGTAGTGGCACTGGGGAAGGGAAATCCTCCACGGGTGGCCAAAGTGATGCAAGGGCTAAGCCCATTATGAAAGAGGGTTGTTCCTTTAAATCCTTCATGGCTTGTAAGCCAAATGTGTATTCGGGTAGTTCGGACCCGAAGGTAACCATGAGGTGGATCCGGGAAACCGAGAGGGTTATCGGTAGTAGTAAGTGTAAGGATGCCGATATGGTGACGTATGCGTCACAATTACTAAAAGAAGATGCCATGGTTTGGTGGGATATTGTGTATGAGACCCTCGGGAGGGGGATTGAGAAGATGTCGTGGGATGAATTCACCACGAGGTTGAAAAAGAAATTTTGTCCCGAAAGGGATTTGGAAAAGATTGTGACCCTTAAGAAGGGTGATATGTCAATCGAAGAATACTCGAGGGAGTTCACGGGATTACTCCCGTTTGTTGCTAAAACCTACTCGGATGAGAGGTTGAGGGTGGTTCGGTACGCTAGTGGGTTACCGTGGGACTACCAGTTGGAAGTAAAGAGGGCGGTTTCACTTGATGAGGCCATTAGTGCCGCCCGGAGCGTAGAGGAGGTGAATGTGGCACGGGTTGCCGAGAGGGCCCATGTGGGTGAGAAGAGAAAAGCCGAGAGTGGCTCGGGTACTTATAAGAAGGGGAAGTTCACATCGAGCTTCTCTAAACAAGGAAGTGTAGGTTCTTGCAAGAGATGCAGGAAGAATCATACCGGCGCGTGCCGAGGAGAGTCGAAATCTTGTTTTAGTTGTGGAAGGGCGGGGCACATAGCCCGAGATTGTAGGGCCAAGTCGTTGGCCGATGTGGAGTGTTTCTCGTGTCACGAGAAGGGGCACTATAGCAATGTGTGCCCAAAGAAGGGAATCGAGTCGATGGTGTCCACGGCTCAAAAGAAAGTGGAACCGGCGAAGGTGAAGGGGCGATCCTTCCAACTCACTCGGGAGGAGGCGAAGGAGGCACACGATGTGGTGTCAGGTACTTTATTCATTAACTCCTTGCCAACTCATATTTTGTTTGATTCGGGTTCCAATTATTCGTTTGTGTCTTATGAATTCGGTTGTAAATTGAATGTGCCGTCCGAGATGTTAGATGAGGTTTATGAGATAGAGGTAACCGACGGGAAAACGTCTATGGTTGAATGTATTTATAGAAATTGTGAAATAGAAATAGACGGTAGAAAGTTTAAGGTGGATTTGTTGCCCATGAGAATTAGGGCGTTTGATGTGGTTATCGGTATGGATTGGTTGGGTATGCACCAAGCCAAGATTTTGTGTGGAAAGAAAATAGTGTCGATTAGGACACCCGAGAATGAGAAAGTGTATGTGTATGGGGAGAAACGACATCACATGCCTAATGTGATTACCGCCATTAAGGCGAGGAAAAGTATATCGAAAGGTTGTGCATCGTTTATTGCATACGTATTAGATGGCCGAAAGGAAAAGAAGTCAATGGATAATGTCAAAATTATTCGGGATTTCCCCGAGGTGTTTCCCGATGACTTGCCCGGTTTGCCACCGGAGAGACAAGTCGAATTTAAAATTGATTTAGTTCCGGGGGCGACGCCGATTGCTCGTGCTCCCTATCTTTTAGCTCCCACCGAGATGCGGGAATTGATGACCCAATTGCAAGATTTGTTAGATAAGGGTTTCATTCGTCCGAGTTCGTCACCGTGGGGTGCACCGGTGTTATTTGTTAAGAAGAAAGACGGTTCGATGAGAATGTGTATCGACTACCGAGAGTTGAACAAGGTAACTATTAAGAACCGTTACCCGTTGCCGAGAATTGACGACTTATTCGACCAATTGCAAGGTGCTAGTTATTTCTCGAAGATCGATTTGAGGTCGGGTTATCACCAAGTTCGGGTGAAAGAAGGCGACACCGAGAAGACGGCTTTTCGCACACGTTATGGTCATTATGAATTTCTAGTGATGCCGTTTGGTCTTACAAACGCACCGGCTATTTTTATGGATTTGATGAATCGGGTTTGTAAACCGTTCCTTGATAAGTTTTTTATTGTGTTTATTGACGACATTTTGATCTATTCGAAAACCGAAGAAGAACACGAAGGTCATTTGAGGCTTGTTCTAGACGTGTTGAAACGGGAGAAGTTGTATGCAAAATTCTCGAAGTGTGAATTTTGGTTGCGGGAGGTGCAATTCTTAGGTCACGTGGTGACGTGCGATGGTATTAAGTTTGATCCGTCCAAGATTGAAGCGGTGTCAAATTGGGAGCCTCCGAGGACTCCAACCGAGGTTAGAAGTTTCCTTGGATTAGCCGGTTATTATCGAAGATTTATACAAGACTTCTCGAGAATCGCGATCCCACTCACGAAGTTAACGAGAAAAAGTGAGAAGTTTGTGTGGGAAAAGAAGCAAGAAGAGGCGTTCAAATTGTTGAAGGAAAAGTTGTGTAACGCGCCGATTCTTACATTACCGGATGGTATGGAAGGTTTTGTGGTTTATAGTGATGCTTCGAACCAAGGGCTTGGTTGTGTGTTGATGCAAAGAGGAAAGGTAATCGCGTATGCCTCGCGACAATTGAAGAATGCGGAATTAAGGTACACGACACACGACTTGGAATTGGCGGCGATTATATTTGCCTTGAAGTTGTGGAGGCATTATTTGTATGGTACTCGGTGTACGTTGTACACGGATCATAAAAGTCTACAATACGTGTTTACTCAATAAGATCTTAATATGCGACAAAGAAGGTGGATCGAGTTGATTGCCGATTATGATTGTGAGATTGTGTATCACGCGGGAAAGGCTAATGTAGTAGCCGACGCCTTGAGCCGAAAAGTTTATGAAAACCCGAACCGGGGAATTTTAACACGTATAGAAGTCGTCTCGAGTATTATCGAAAGAATCAAGAATGCCCAACGAGAGGTTATGGGGAAGGACGAGTTAAGACAAGAACGGTTAGGTAAGAACCAACACTTTCTCGAGAATGCTCAAGGGTTGAAGACCGTAGGCGGTCGTATTTGGGTTCCTAAGTTCGGGGGTATCCGAAAAGAATTGTTGTATGATGTGCACAAGTCAAAGTATTCAATTCACCCGGGAAGTACAAAGACGTACCAAGATATGAAACGGGTTTATTGGTGGCCCGGAATGAAGGCGAGAGTGGCCAAGTATATCTCTAAGTGTGCCACGTGTGCACAAGTGAAACCGAGCATCAAGTACCGTATGGGGTAGCTCAATCATTCGTTGTACCGGCCGGGAAGTGGGAAGATATAACTATGGATTTCATAGTAGGTTTACCGAAGACGAGTAGAGGTCACGATGCCATTTGGGTCATAGTTGACCGGTTGACCAAGAGTGCGTTATTTTTAGCAATTCGGGAAACGTCGCCACTTGAGAAATTGGCTAAGTTGTATGTTGATGAGGTGGTTCGACTCCACGGGGTTCCGTTATCGATTGTGTCCGATAGAGACGCAAGGTTTACCTCGAGATTTTGGCGATCTTTACAAGAAGAGTTGGGTACAAAGTTGCGGTTGAGCACAGCCTATCATCCGCAAACCGACGGTCAAAGTGAAAGAACAATTCAAACGGTTGAAGATATGTTGAGATCGTGTGTGTTAGATTTCGGTGGTAAATGGGATGAACATTTACCGTTAGTCGAGTTCTCGTATAATAATAGCTATCACTCGACTATTAAGATGTCGCCTTATGAGGCGTTGTATGGAAGAAAATGTAGAACTCCATCTTGTTGGTTGGAAGCGGGAGAGACGAAACTCACAGGTCCCGAGATCGTGAGAGTGACAAATGAAAAGATCGGTATTATTCAAACCAACATGAAAGTCGCCCAAGATAGACAACGAAGTTACGCGGGTTTGAAGAAAAGGCCATACGACTTGGATGTCGGTGATATGGTCATGTTGAAGGTGTCACCTTGGAAAGGTGTGATGCGGTTTGGTAAAAAGGGAAAGTTAAGTCCAAGGTATGTTGGACCGTTTAAAATATTGAAACGGGTCGGGCTTCAAGCTTTTAAGTTGGAACTTCCACCCGAGCTTCAAGGTGTGCATGACACCTTTCACGTAAGTTATTTGAAAAAGTTTATCGGGGAAGTTGAAAATATTATTCCGTTACAAGAGTTGCGGGTTGATGGCCCGAACCGGTTGATTGAAGAGCCCGAGGCTATATTAGAAACGAAAACAAAGAAGCTTCGGAATAAGGAAATCGAGTTGGTGTTGGTCAAGTGGAAGCATTCACTTGGGCCGAATTTGACTTGGGAAGTCAAAGACGAGATTCGGAAGAGGTACCCGGATTTCGTGAACTATGATGAGATTCCGAGGACGGAATCTTCTTAAGGGGTAGATAGTTGTAACGACCCGAAATTGTAAATAAATAAAATATGTAAAAATATGATAATTATGGATAAATCATATAAAACACGTGGAAATTGGTTTCGTGTCGTTTGAACACCGTACGAGAAAGTTATGGGCGAAACCGGGTCGAGGCAAAGATGAAAAAGTGCAGCCCGGCTGCCTAAGGGAGTTCGCGACGCGAACCTGAGTTCCCGATCGGGAACTAGTACCAGGGAGTTTGGCCTTTGGTCGCGATAAAGTTCACGTCTGATTAACGATCGCGAACTATGGAAATCGCATAGTTAGCGACGCGAACTATTGTTCACGTCGTGATCTTTTGTCTGGCAGCATTAAAGTCGGGTTTGAGCTCATTTAATGCATTTCAAAACCCTAGTTTTCTTCCTCTCAAGCTTGTGAACGATTTTGAGTGCAAATCATCATTTGGAGCAGATTTCTTGGTCAAATCTTGTGATTCTTCACCCCTAGTTGAAGATTAAAGGTATATCTTCAATCCCTTGTAGTTGTAGCTTTGGATCTATGGGTTCGGAAGCTTGGGTTTGAAACCCTAGTTCTTGGGGTTAGGGTTTATGGTGATGTAAATGGTGTATACACTTAATAAATGGTATATTGGTAAAGGAAACAAGTGTATGCTTATGATTTGTAAGAATCTTACGGGTTGGTTAAACCTAGGGTTTGGTAACCACCATATTTGGGGGAAATGGATTGATGGGTGTTATCTAGAGGTAGATGAACACATTGGTAGTAGTTTGTGATGATAATCTTGTTGTGATAATTGTTTTAGACATTCGGTGAAGTATTGAAGTGGACGAATTGTGAGCAAGGAACCGGCGGAAAGAATACGGTTAAAGCATTTTTATTACTAAGGTGAGTACGTGTGGACTTTACTGAGTACATAGCCTATGAAATACATTTTTATTACTTGTGTTATCGTCTATTTGCTTAATTGTGTAGACTAGTAGTTGATAGTTAGTTATACCGATGATAGTATTGAACTAACTTGTTTGATGATGAAAGTGATAGCCGAGAGCTAGATTGACATAACCATAGGGTTATGATGAGATTGAGATGATGTGATGATACGGGCGACTCCCGATCATGAGGTGTGGATTGAGGGGCAGTTGGGTGGATTCCCATCGACTCATCCACGTTAGTTATGTGATGACACGGGCGACTCCCGGTCATGAGGTGTGGAGTGAGGGGCAGTTGGGTGGATTCCTGTAACGACCCGAAATTTGTAAATAAATAAATTGAATAAAAATATGATAAATAAGGATAAATCGTTTAAAAAACGTAGGAATTGGTTTCGTGTCGTTTGGACACCGTATGAGAAAGTTATGGGCGAAACCGGGTCGAGACAAAGATGAAAAAGTGCAGCCCTGCACTCATCAGGAGTTCGCGACCCGAACTTAGGTTCGCGATCGGGAACTAGCTCCAGGGAGTTTGGCCAACGAGCGCGAAGTAGTTAGCGATGTGTTAGCGATCGTGAACTATGGGGAGTCGCAGAGTTCGCGACGCGAACTATGGTCGCGTCGTGATCTTTTGTCTGGCAGCATTAAAATCGGGTTTTCAGCCATTTGTGCCATTTTCAAACCCTAGAAACCTCTTTGGCGATTTTTGGAGCTCTAGTGCAGATCTTGGTTGATTTCTTCTCAAATCTTTGATAGATTTCACTCCTAGTTGAAGATTAAAGGTATATCTTCACTCTTTGATCTTTGTAGCTTAAGATCTATGTATTTGGATGGTTGGGTTTGAAACCCTAGTTATTGGGGGTTATGGTTTTTGGTGAATAAATGTTGTATACACTTGATAGATGGTATATTAACAAAGGAAACAAGTGTATGATTATGATTTGTAAGAATCTTAAGGGTTGGTTTCACCTAGGGTTTGGTAAATCACCATAATTGGGGGAAATGAGTTTATAAGTGTTATCTAGAGATAAATGGACACATTGGTGGTAGAATGTGATGTTGATAATCTTGTGATTATTGTATTAGGCATTTGGTGAGGTCTTGGACGGTTGACCGAATTGTTGGAACAAGGAAACCGGCGGAAAGAATACGGTTGGAGCACTTTATTGCTAAGGTGAGTACATGAGACTTTTAAACTGGGTACATAGCAATTAATTTTGAAAGTACATATGATATTGTATCAGTCTTTATTAACAAATATTTTGATAAAGATAGTAGTTGAAAGTGTATGAAAGTATGTAGAATGTGATACTAGAATGTGTCTAGTATGATTGATGAATTTGAAGTAAATTATGATAGATCCAAGTAGTTATGGAATCTATGTTAATGAACAACAATAATGAAATAATTGATTAAGAGAATGTATACGGAGCCTTTATTAATAAATATTTATTAGTAAAGCAATTGGGAATGATTTTATAGTAATGAGTACCTATTGGTAAGATATACTAATAAAAGTAAAGAACGAATATATATGAGAAAGAATATGATGTGACTAGTAATAATTGTCTATTATAGTCAAGGAAGAGATAAAAGTATTATGTTATCGATAGATAAGAAATGTATCTTATGTATAAAGTAAGCATGGACCTCATAGGGTTCATAGATGTAGAAGTAACTGTGGTTGCTTATGATCGGGTCCATGGGACCATACAGGTACGTTCACATTGTGTTGAACTAATTATATGTCGTTATTGTTAGATGTCTAACTTGTTTGATGTTGGATGTGATAGCCGAAGGCTTTGACTGTCATAACTGTTAGGTTATGGTAAGAGATAGATGGTGGTGACGCGGGGGACCCCCGGTGACTGGACGGTGGTATATATGTTTATACACCGAGTGTATATATGTTTATACACTAAGCACACGGGTGCTTCTAGTACGCATATGTTTGGTACTAGGTATGTTAGGTTCTAATACATATATGTTTATGTATCAGACATGTTGGTGCTTCTAGTACATATATGTTTATGTACTAGATATGGTTGTGCTTCTAGTACGCATATGTTTGGTACTAGGTATGCTAGATTCTAATCCATATATGTTTATGTATTAGACAGGTTGATGCTTCTAGTACATATATGTTTATGTACTAGATATGATTGGGTTTCTGGTACCTATATGTCTAGGTACTAGATATGTTTGCTAGGAAAGCAAAGTAGCTAGAGTCACAAAAGAGTGACTAGACGGTATTTATGTAGTTCATATATACGTTTATATAATTATGAAATGTCTATTATTGGGGTCTAAAACCCATGTATCTCACGAGACTATTTTGTCTCACGTACTACGTTTGTTTTGTGGCTATGTACTCAGGTACAGGTTTGAAGTGATAGACGGTTGCACTAGAAGTGGCCTAGAGATGTTTAGTTCGGGAGCTAGTAGGTAGATCCCGTTGCCTATGGTTTTGATATACTCGGTGACACCGTATTTTTGTAAACTCTGATATAAGTTTTAAAGTTTTTGTTAAACTGTATTTTGGATAATATGTCAGATATTGGGAAAAATGTATTTTAAATGATTTAAACGATGTTTTAAAAAATACGGGTGTTACAACTTGGTATCAGAGCTATAGTTTAAGTGAATTAGGTTGGATGTCCATCCTAGTCTTAGACTGTAGCATTAGGAATGTAAGATTCCTTGAGATCATTAGGTTGACCTTGAGACTTTATGTTAAGTTTAGGGTTGAACCTAGGGGACCTATGAAAGTGATGTGATTATGGATAATCAGTGTTATGAGACTCATGAAACGTACACGAGGTACTAATTGTTTAATGTCTTTCGTATAGTCAAGATCGAAAGAAATGGTTAACACTCGAAGAAGTGGGAAAGCCCCGGAGGGCCGGGAGGAGGATACACCTCATGTTGAGGCTGGGGTTGAACAGGAAAGTCAACCTTCGATGCACCGGGTGGGTGAATCGGAGGTCGGAGCTAATAGAACTCTGGTGACCATGGCGGACCTCCAAACTATTATTGATCAATTCAAGGGAGTGGTGGCCGATGAGGTGCACCGCATAATTGGGGACCGTGAGAGGTCGGATGGAGATCGTGTATCCGAGGCTAGATCGGATGAGAAAACCATGGGTGGTGGCACTCGAGTGGAGAAATCCTCCACAGGTGGTTGTAGTGATGCAAGGGCGAGGCCCGATGAAAATTATGGTTGTTCTTTTAAGACATTCATGGCTTGTAAGCCAAACATATATACGGGTAGTTCGGACCCGAAGGTAACTATGAGGTGGATCCGAGAGACCGAGCGGGTCATCGGAAGTAGCAAGTGCAAGAAAACCAATATGGTGTTGTATGCATCTCAATTGCTAAAAGAGGATGCTATGGTCTGGTGGGACATAGTTTATGAGACCCTCGGGAGGGAGGTGGTAGAGAGAATGTCATGGGATGAGTTTACCGTGAGGTTGAGGAAGAAATTTTGTCCCGACCGGGATTTGGAGAAAATGCATGAGAAGTTTGTGACCCTAAGGAAGGGTGAGATGTCGATCGAGGAGTACACGAGGGAATTCACGGGATTACTTCCGTTTGTTGCTAAGACCTACTCCGAGGAGAGGTTGAGGGTAGTTAGGTATGCTAGTGGGCTACCTTGGGATTATCAGTTGGAGGTAAAGAGAGCGGTCACGCTAGATGAGGCCATTAGTGCCGCCCGAGGTGTGGAAGAGGTGAACGTGGCAAAAGTTGCCGAGAGGGCGTATGTGGGAGATAAGAGGAATGCCGAGAGTGGATCGGTTACGGTTAAGAAGGGAAAGTTCACGTCGAACTTCTCTAGGCAAGGAAGTGTGGCCTCGTGCAAGAGGTGTGGGAAGAATCATACCGGCGAATGCCGTGGGGAACCAAAAATTTGCCATGACTGTGGAAAGACGGGACATTTGGCCCGAGATTGTAGATCCAAACCAATGGCCGAGGTTGAATGTTACTCGTGCCATGAGAAAGGGCATTATAGCCACGTGTGCCCGAAGAAGAAAACCGGAACGCTTGTGTCTGCGGCTCAAAAGAAGGCGGAGCCGGCAAAGGTGAGAGGGCGATCCTTCCTACTCACACGGGAGGAGGCGCGCGATGGGGCGTCAGGTTCGGGAGCTAAGGAATTAAGCGGCCCGTAATTGTAGCATTGGATGATTAGGCCGGTGTGCCATTTGTTTCCCTAAGATTTTAGTTTTGGGTATTATTGTAATCCTTCCGAATGCTTTGGTTAAAAACATATTTTGAATGTTATGAATTTTATTGTTAATTTATTTACTTGAAAGATTTGAATTAGCAAGGTTGAATAATTGTCGAGGAGAGTAGTGGCATTTGGTAGGACCATTGAGATGGATTGGATGATTATGCACCAAGCCAGTATGTTGTGTGAGTATAGCCATATTGTTAGATTGTTGCCCGATTTGGTGCTTACGGGAATTAGTAGATGAGTTGTATGACGTGAATAGTCATCGTGGGAATAATCTTCCGGGTTGAATGAATTCGTTTTTTTTTTTAAGAATCATAGACCGGAGTCGGTTGGTTGACTCAAAGATGACCGGGATGACCGGTGAAATTATGGTTAATAGAATTGAGTGATAGTTACTTCGGTAGCGACAAAAGATTTGGAAATATGGTAATAAAGAGATGAACCGATTAATGACGGTTAATGTGTAAGTGGAATGGTAAATAACGAATAGAGAATGTTATTAGTTACCCGCGGGGTACGATGCATGTGCATCATATGATTACCTTAGAAGGCATATAATTGTGAAAAGATAATGTTATGTCATATGAATTGTGCTGAGTAATATGTCATATGGGAGACATACGAATGGGAAGGAAAAACAATAAGGCGTCTTGTGGGAGAGGTGCTAGAATGCACGATAAATGATTTGATGATGTTTGTATGATATTGGCGTGACATATACATATGTTTGTATATGTGCATGATGATGATGTTTATTTGATATTGGTGCGATATATACATATGTTTGTATATGTGCACAATAGAGATGTAATGATGGTATTGGTGACATATACATATGTTTGTATATGTGCACAATGGAGGTGGTTAGATGGAATTGGCGTGATATACGTGTGTATATCTATATGTGTATATATGTTTATGTGTTTATATGATGAATGTAGAACCATGTGGTTAATGAGTATTGCCATTATGTTATGGTAAACGAGAATTTGGCTTGAAATGCGGGTTGCATTTAGGTCATGTAAAGGTAAGGGAAATGTAAATGTAGGGGATGCCTAAGATTTATAGAATAGAAGGAAAGAGAAACTCCTAGTGAGCAAATTACCATGTGGTAACCAAGTCATGGTACACCGTATAAGGGTGTGGGATGTATTACGGTAGAGGGCCTAGTACCGATAATTTAAGTTGATCAATGTGATACAAAGATGGTTGAAAGAATACTAAGTGATGGTATGAGTGACCAAGTGAATGTCAAGAAACGGTAAATGTTATTGTGACCTTATGTTAAGGTGTGACCCTTGGATTAACGGGGACGATTGTTGAGAAAGTAATAATGGGTAGAACTGAGAGTGATGGGTTGGTAACGGTACGCCGTGTGTACGGAAATTTGCTAATTGGAAAAAGGTTTGGTTGACCTTATGTAAGAGTCAACGTTAGGCAACCCGTGATTGGTTGAATTGGTCTAAGATGGACTTTGACTCTCGTTTTGAGTTACTAATGAATAGTGATAGCATAATGTGTCGATTATGTGTTTGTGAAAAAGTTGATGAGATGGTTGATTGAATTGTAGTCGGTTTATACGACTTGACCCGTTTGGGGTGATTTCAATGTTGAAATTGGGAATCGAGTGTAAGACTGTAATTGAATCATAAATTAAAGGTAAACTGTAAAAGAAAGGAGGATTTATGAAACCTTTAACGAGAAGGGAAAATGTTAAGGTATAGTTGACTTTGTGCTTAAGTCAAAGGGTAGACAATATGGGGATATACCAATGTCGGGATATATCAGTTTGGTCAAGGCTAGAGTTTGACATTCGTTTTAATCAACTAGTTAATAGTATGATTGTGTCATACCATTGTTATGAGAATGAAAGGATTGGTCGAGAAAATGACGGTGTTATAGTCAAATTGTGAAATTTTGACCCGTTTGAGTATTATGAGTTTTAAAATGGGTCTTGACCGTTCGGACTTAACGGAGTTAAGTGAACGTTGGGATACGTAATGTTAATGGAACGGGGATGAGGAAAGTTTGATGGTAATGACCACAAGTGAATGGGAGCGGAATGCTCGGTCGGATGTGGGTTGAAATTCTTAGCGATTCCGAGGACGGAATCCTTTTAAGGGGTAGATAGTTGTAACGACCCGAAATTTGTAAATAAATAAATTGAATAAAAATATGATAAATAAGGATAAATCGTTTAGAAAACGTAGGAATTGGTTTTGTGTCGTTTGGACACCGTATGAGAAAGTTATGGGCGAAACCGGGTCGAGACAAAGATGAAAAAGTGCAGCCCTGCACTCATCAGGAGTTCGCGACCCGAACTTAGGTTCGCGATCGGGAACTAGCTCCAGGGAGTTTGGCCAACGAGCGCGAAGTAGTTAGCGATGTGTTAGCGATCGTGAACTATGGGGAGTCGCAGAGTTCGCGACGCGAACTATGGTCGCGTCGTGATCTTTTGTCTGGCAGCATTAAAATCGGGTTTTCAGCCATTTGTGCCATTTTCAAACCCTAGAAACCTCTTTGGCGATTTTTGGAGCTCTAGTGCAGATCTTGGTTGATTTCTTCTCAAATCTTTGATAGATTTCACTCCTAGTTGAAGATTAAAGGTATATCTTCACTCTTTGATCTTTGTAGCTTAAGATCTATGTATTTGGATGGTTGGGTTTGAAACCCTAGTTATTGGGGGTTATGGTTTTTGGTGAATAAATGTTGTATACACTTGATAGATGGTATATTAACAAAGGAAACAAGTGTATGATTATGATTTGTAAGAATCTTAAGGGTTGGTTTCACCTAGGGTTTGGTAAATCACCATAATTGGGGGAAATGAGTTTATAAGTGTTATCTAGAGATAAATGGACACATTGGTGGTAGAATGTGATGTTGATAATCTTGTGATTATTGTATTAGGCATTTGGTGAGGTCTTGGACGGTTGACCGAATTGTTGGAACAAGGAAACCGGCGGAAAGAATACGGTTGGAGCACTTTATTGCTAAGGTGAGTACATGAGACTTTTAAACTGGGTACATAGCAATTAATTTTGAAAGTACATATGATATTGTATCAGTCTTTATTAACAAATATTTTGATAAAGATAGTAGTTGAAAGTGTATGAAAGTATGTAGAATGTGATACTAGAATGTGTCTAGTATGATTGATGAATTTGAAGTAAATTATGATAGATCCAAGTAGTTATGGAATCTATGTTAATGAACAACAATAATGAAATAATTGATTAAGAGAATGTATACGGAGCCTTTATTAATAAATATTTATTAGTAAAGCAATTGGGAATGATTTTATAGTAATGAGTACCTATTGGTAAGATATACTAATAAAAGTAAAGAACGAATATATATGAGAAAGAATATGATGTGACTAGTAATAATTGTCTATTATAGTCAAGGAAGAGATAAAAGTATTATGTTATCGATAGATAAGAAATGTATCTTATGTATAAAGTAAGCATGGACCTCATAGGGTTCATAGATGTAGAAGTAACTGTGGTTGCTTATGATCGGGTCCATGGGACCATACAGGTACGTTCACATTGTGTTGAACTAATTATATGTCGTTATTGTTAGATGTCTAACTTGTTTGATGTTGGATGTGATAGCCGAAGGCTTTGACTGTCATAACTGTTAGGTTATGGTAAGAGATAGATGGTGGTGACGCGGGGGACCCCCGGTGACTGGACGGTGGTATATATGTTTATACACCGAGTGTATATATGTTTATACACTAAGCACACGGGTGCTTCTAGTACGCATATGTTTGGTACTAGGTATGTTAGGTTCTAATACATATATGTTTATGTATCAGACATGTTGGTGCTTCTAGTACATATATGTTTATGTACTAGATATGGTTGTGCTTCTAGTACGCATATGTTTGGTACTAGGTATGCTAGATTCTAATCCATATATGTTTATGTATTAGACAGGTTGATGCTTCTAGTACATATATGTTTATGTACTAGATATGATTGGGTTTCTGGTACCTATATGTCTAGGTACTAGATATGTTTGCTAGGAAAGCAAAGTAGCTAGAGTCACAAAAGAGTGACTAGACGGTATTTATGTAGTTCATATATACGTTTATATAATTATGAAATGTCTATTATTGGGGTCTAAAACCCATGTATCTCACGAGACTATTTTGTCTCACGTACTACGTTTGTTTTGTGGCTATGTACTCAGGTACAGGTTTGAAGTGATAGACGGTTGCACTAGAAGTGGCCTAGAGATGTTTAGTTCGGGAGCTAGTAGGTAGATCCCGTTGCCTATGGTTTTGATATACTCGGTGACACCGTATTTTTGTAAACTCTGATATAAGTTTTAAAGTTTTTGTTAAACTGTATTTTGGATAATATGTCAGATATTGGGAAAATGTATTTTAAATGATTTAAACGATGTTTTAAAAAATACGGGTGTTACAATTCCCATCGACTCTTCCACGTTAGTAGTCTTACTCATTGGACGTATTCCGGTGGGTAAGGCAAATATCGGTAGCGTGGGCGATCCTTTTGCCGATACCTTGTTTCTAGT